>CM038678.1:223505883-224105883 GCA_021605205.1 Aegilops longissima | reverse complement strand
TCATACGGAGCGACAAATCCTAGTCTCGATTCGTGCCAACCCAACAGACACTTTCGGAGATACCTGTAGTGTACCTTTATAGCCCCCCAGTTACGTTGTGACGTTTGGTACACCCAAAGCATTCCTACGGTATACAGGAGTTGCACAATCTCATGGTCTAAGGAAATGATACTTGACATTAGAAAACTTTAGCAGACGAACTACATGATCTTGTGCTATGCTTAGGATTGGATCTTGTCCATCACATCATTCTCCTAATGATGTGACCCCGTTACCAACGACATCCAATGTCCATGGTCAGGAAACCGTATCCATCTATTGATCAACGAGCTAATCAACTAGAGGCTCACTAGGGACATGTTGTGGTCTATGTATTCACACATGTATTATGATTTCCGGATAACACAATTATAGCATGAACAATAGAAAATTATCATGAACAAGGAAATATAATAATAACCATTTTATTACTGCCTCTAGGGCATATTTCCAACAGAAGGAAATATGCCCTAGAGGCAATAATAAAGTTGTTATTTTATATTTCCTTATATCATTATTCATGCTAGAATTGTATTGACCGGAAACTTGATACATGTGTGGATACATAGACAAAACTTCCCTAGTAAGCCTCTACTAGACTAGCTCATTATCCAAAGATGGTTAAGTTTCCTAACCATGAACATGTGTTGTCATTTGATGAATGGGGTCACATCATTAGGAGAATGATGTGATGGACAAGACCCATCCGTTAGCTTAGCATAATGATCGTTCAGTTTTATTGCTATTGCTCTCTTCATGTCAAATACATATTCCTTTGACTATGAGATTATGCAACTCCCGGATACTGGAGGAATGCCTTGTGTGCTATAAAATGTCACGGCGTAACTGGGTGATTTTAAAGATGCTCTACAGGTATCTCTGAAGGTGTTTGTTGGATTGGCATAGATCAAGATTATGATTTGTCACTTCGAGTATCGGAGAGGTATCTCTGGCCCCTCTCGGTAATACACATCATAAGAAGCCTTGCAAGCAATGTGACTAATGAGTTAGTTACAGGATGATGTATTACGAAACGAGTAAAGAGACTTTCTGGTAACGAGATTGAACTAGGTATGAAGATACCGACGATTGAATCTCGGGCAAGTAACATACCGATGACAAAGGGAATAACATATGTTGTCATTATGGTACGACTGATAAAGATTTTGGTAGAATATGTGGGAACCAATATGAGCATCCAGGTTCCGTTGTTGGTTATTGACCGGAGAGGTGTCTTGGTCATGTCTACATAGTTCTCGAACCCGTATGGTCCGCACGCTTAACGTTCGATGACGATTTTGTATTATATGAGTTATTGATTTGGTGATCGAATGTTGTTTAGAGTCCCGGATGAGATCGCGGACATGACGAGGAGTCTCTAAATGGTCGAGAGGTAAAGATTCGTATATAGGATGATGATATTCAGGCACTGGATGTGTTTCGGGGGTACCGGGTACACATCGCGTCACCGAAAGGGGTTCTAGGCAACCCCCCGGCAACTACATGGGCCTAATGGGCCAAGAATGGGATAGACCAGCCCTAAGGGGCTGGTGCGCCCCATGTAGGCCAAAATAAGGGGGAAGGAAAGAGGAGAAGAGAGAAAGGAAGGGGAGGGATTCGGCCTCCCCCTTCCTTCCTTCCTTCCCCTTCCTCCTTCCTTCCCCCTCCGGGAATTATGGTAAGGGGGGCGAATAGGATTAGGGCCCCTAGTAGGACTCCTTCTACTTGGGCACCCCCTTGGATGCCCCCTCTCCTTCCCACCTATATATATGAGGGGGTGAGGCACCTAGAACACACAATAACATATGTTAGCCATGTGCGACGCCTACTTCCACAGTTTACGCCTCCGGTCATATTCACATAGGGCTTAGGCGAAGCCCTACGCAGATCACTTCACCATCACCATCACCACGCCGTCGTGCTGACAGAACTCTCCCTCGACACTTTGCTGGATCAAGAGTTCAAGGGACGTCATCAAGCTGAACGTGTGCAGAACTCGGAGGTGTCGTACGTTCGGTGCTTGATTGGTCGCAACGAGAAGAAGTTCGACTACATCAACCGTGTTATCAAACGCTTCCTCTTTGGTCTACGAGGATACGTGACACACTCACCCCCTCTCATTTCTATACATTTCCTAGATAGATCTTGCGTGAGCGTAGGAATTTTTTTGAAATTGCATGCTACATTCCCCAATAGTGGTATCAGAGCCAGGTTTATGCGTAGATGATATGCACGAGTAGAACACAAAGAGTTGTGGGCGGTGATCATTATACTACTTACCACCAATTTCTTATTTTGATTCGGCGGTATTGTTGGATGAAGCGGCCCGGACCAACCTTACATGACCACGTTCATGAGACCGGTTCCACCGACAGACAAGCAACTAGTTTTGCATAAAGGTGGCTGGCGGGTGTCTGTTTCTCCAACTTTAGTTGAACCGAATTTGATTGCGACCGGTCCTTGTTGAAGGTTAAAACAGCAAACTTGATAAATCGCTGTTGTGGTTTTGATGCGTAGGTAAGGATTGTTCTTACTAGAAGCCCATAGCAGTTACGTAAAACATGCAGCAACAAAGTAGAGCACATCTAACTTGTTTTTGCAGTGCATGTTGTGATGTGATATGGTCAAGACATGATGTGATATACGTTATTGTATGATATGGTCATGTTTTGTAGAAGTTATCGATAACTGGCAGGAGCCTTATGGTTGTCGCTTTATTGTATGAAATGCAAACGCCATGTGATTTCTTTACTTTATCACTATGCGTTAGCAATTATTGTAGAAGCAATGGTTGGCGAGATGACCATGACGCTACGATGGAGATCAAGGTGTCAAGTCGGTGACTAAGGAGATCATGATGGTGCTTCGGAGATGGAGATCAAAGGCACAAGAAGAAGATGGCCATATCATGTCACATATATTGATTGCATGTGATGTTTATCTTTTATGCATCTTATTTTTCTTAGTACGGCAGTAGCATGATAAGATGATCCCTTACTAAAATTTCAAGGTATAAATGTTCTCCCTGAGTATGTACTTTTGCGACAGTTCATCGTGCTGAGTGCTACCTCTTGAGCATGCGTTGGTTTCCCTTGAAGAGGAAAGGGTGATGCAGCAAAGTAGCGTAAGTATTTCCCTTAGTTTTTGAGAACCAAGGTATCAATTCAGTAGGAGACAACGCACAAGTCACCTAGTACCTGCACAAACAATCAAGAACCTTGCAACTAATGCAATAAAGGGGTTGTCAATCCCTTCACGGCCACTCGCAAAAGTGATATCTAATAAAGATAGTAAAGTAAATATTTTTGGTATTTTTGTTGTATAGATTGGAAAGTAAAGATTGCAAAATAGTAAACGAGATGCAATGTAAATAACAGAGATGCAATATAACAAGAAAGATCCCCGAGGGCCATAGGTTTCACTAGTGGCTTCTCTCAAGACAGCATGTATTACAGTGGGTGAACAAATTACTTTCGAGCAATTGATAGAAGAGCGCATAGTTATGAAGTTATCTAAGGCAATGATCATGAATATAGGCATCACGTCCATGTCAAGTAGATCAAAACGATTCTGCATCTACTACTATTACTCCACACATCGACTGTTATCCAGCATGCATCTAGAGTATTAAGTTCATAAGAACAGAGTAACGCATTAAGCAAGATGACATGATGTAAAGGGATAAACTCAAGCAATATGATATAAATCCCACATTTTTATCCTTTATGGCAACAATACAATACGTGCCTTGCTACCCCTACTGTCATTGGGAAAGGACACCGCAAGATTGAACCCAAAGCTAAGCACTTCTCCCATTGCAAGAAAGATCAATCTAGTAGGCCAAACCAAACCGACAATTCGAAGAGACTTGCAAAGATATCAAATCATGCATATAAGAATTCAGAGAAGAACCAAATAATATTCATAGATAATCAAGTTCATAAATCCACAATTCATCGGATCTCGGCAAACACACCGCAAAAGAGTATTACATCAAATAGATCTCCAAGAACAACGAGGAGAACTTTGTATAGAGAATCAAAGAGAGAGAAGAAGTCATCTAGCTAATAACTATGGACCCGAAGGTCTGTGGTAAACTACACACGCTTCATGAGAGGCTATGGTGTTGATGTAGAAGCCCTCCGTGATCGATTCCCCCTCCGGCAGATCGCCGGAAAATGCCTGAAGATGGGATCACATTGGTACAGAAGGTTGCGGCGGTGGAAATGTGGTTTCGTAGCTCTCCCTGATGTTTTTAGAGTATAAGAGTATATATAGGCGAAAGAAGTACATCGGTGGAGCTACGAGGGGCCCACGAGGGTGGGGGGCGCGCCTACCCCCTGGGCGCGCCCTCCTGCCTTGTGGCCGCCTCGTGGCGTTCCAGACTTCAACTCCAAGTCTTCTGGTTTGCTTTCGGTCCAAGAAAGATCATCGCAAAGGTTCCATTCTGTTTTGATTCCGTTTGACATTCGTTTTCCGCGAAACACTAAAATAGGCAAAAAAAGAAACTGGCACTGTGCCTCCGGTTAATAGGTTAGTCCCAAAAATAATATAAAAGAGCATATTAAAGCCCATTAAACATCCAAAACAGATAATATAATAGCATGGAACAATCAAAAATTATAGATACGTTGGAGACGTATCAAGCATCCCCAAGCTTAATTCCTGCTCGTCCTCGAGTAGGTAAATGATAAAAATAGAATTTTTGATGTGGAATGCTACCTAACATAATTATCAATGTAATTTTCTTTATTGTGGCATGAATGTTCAGATCCGAAAGATTCAAGACAAAAGTTTAATATTGACATAAAAATAATAATACTTCAAGCATACTAACAAAGTAATCATGTCTTCTCAAAATAACATGGCCAAAGAAAGTTCATCCCTACAAAATCATATAGTTTCGCTATGATCCATCTTCGTCACACAAAATGCTCAAATCATGCACAAACCTGATGACAAGCCAAGCAATTATTTCATACTTTAGTATTCTCAAACTTCTTCGACTTTCACACAATACATGAGCGCGAGCCATGGACATAGCACTATAGGTGGAATAGAATGGTGGTTGTGGAGAAGACAAAAAGGAGGAAGATGGTCTCACATCAACTAGGCGTATCAATGGGCTATAGAGATGCCCATCAATAGATACCAATGTGAGTGAGTAGGGATTGCCATGCAACGGATGCACTAGAGCTATAAATATATGGAAGCTCAACAAAAGAAAATAAGTGGGTGCGCATCCAACTTGCTTGCTCACGAAGACCTAGGGCATTTTTAGGAAGCCATCGTTGGAATGTACAAGCCAAGTTCTATAATGAAAATTTTCCACTACTAAATGAAAGTGACAAAATAAGAGACTCTCTATCATGAAGATCATGGTGCTACTTTGAAGCACAAGTGTGGAAAAAAGGATAGTAGCATTGTCCCTTCTCTCTTTTTCTCTCATTTTTTGGGCCTTCTCTTTTTTTGGCCTTTCTCTCTTTTTTTATTTATTTCCTCACATGGGACAATGCTCTAATAATGAAGATCATCACACTTCTATTTACTTACAACTCGATACTAGAACAAAATATGACTCTATATGCGTGCCTCCGGCGGTGTACCGGGATGTGCAATGAATCAAGAGTGACATGTATGAAAAATTATGAAAGGTGGTTTTGCCACAAATATGATGTCAACTACATGATCATGCAAGGCAATATGACAATGATGGAGCGTTTCATAATAAACGGAATGGTGGAAAGTTGCATGGAATACATCTCGGAATGGCTATGGAAATGCCATAATAGGTAGGTATGGTGGCTGTTTTGAGGAAGGTAAATCGTGGTTTTATGGTACCAGTGAAAGTTGTGCAGTACTAGAGAGGCTAGCAATGGTGGAAGGGTGAGAGTGCGTATAATCCATGGACTCAACATTAGTCATAAAGAACTCACATACTTATTGCAAAAATCTACAAGTCATCAAAAACCAAGCACTACGCGTGTGCTCCTAGGGGGGTAGATTGGTAGGAAAAGACCATCGCTCGTCCCCGACCGCCACTCATAAGGAAGACAATCAAAGAAACACCTCATGCTTCAAATTTGTTACACAACGATTACCATACGTGCATGCTACGGGACTTGCAAACCTCAACACTAGTATTTCTCAAATTCACAATTAATTCACTAGCATGACTCTAATATCACCATCCTCATGTCTCAAAACAATCATCAAGCATCAAACTTCTCATAGCATTCAACGCACTTTTTATGAAAGTTTTTATTATACCCATCTTGGATGCCCATCATATTAGGACTAATTTTATAGCCAAAGCAAATTACCATGTTGTTCTAAAAGACTCAAAAAATAATATAAGTGAAGCATGAGAGATCAATAATTTCTATAAAATAAAACCACCACCGTTCTGTAAAAAGATATAAGTGAAGCACTAGAGCAAAATTATCTAGCTCAAAAGATATAAGTGAAGCACATTGAGTATTCTAATGAATTCCGATTCATGTGTGTATCTCCCAAAAGGTGTGTACAGCAAGGATGATTATGGTAAACTAAAAATTTAAGACTCAAATCATACAAGACGCTCCAAGCAAAACACATATCATGTGGTGAATAAAAATATAGCATCAAGTAAAGTTACCGATAGACGAAGACAAAAGAGGGGATCTTCCGGGGCATCCCCAAGCTTAGGCTTTTGGTTGTCCTTGAATTTTACCTTGTGGCCTTGGGCATCCCCAAGCTTAGGCTCTTGCCACTCCTTATTCCAAATCCATCAAATCTTTACCCAAAAATTTGAAAACTTCACAACACAAAACTCAACAGAAAATCTCATGAGCTTCGTTAGTATAAGAAAATAAACCACCACTTTAATTTACTGTAATTAACTCATTCTTTATCTATGTTGGTGTTAAACCTACTGTATTCAAACTTCTCTATG
This sequence comes from Aegilops longissima, assembly GCA_021605205.1. Classification (NCBI taxonomy): domain Eukaryota; kingdom Viridiplantae; phylum Streptophyta; class Magnoliopsida; order Poales; family Poaceae; genus Aegilops; species Aegilops longissima. The sequence continues at coordinate 224,098,910 of CM038678.1, read as the reverse complement.
GTTCATACCCCCCGATACTACTCATAGATTCATCAAAATAAGCAAACAACACACGAAAAACAGAATCTGTCAAAAGAGAACAGTCTGTAGAAATCTGACTAAATCGAATACTTCTGGAACTCCAAAAACTCTGAAATAAATGGGTGGACATGAGTAATTTGTCTATTAATCATCTGCAAAAAGAATCAACCTAAAAGCACTCTCCATTAGAAAATGGCAGCTAATCTCGTGAGCGCAAAAGTTTCTGTTTTTTACAGCAAGATCGCAAAGACTTCACCCAAGTCTTCCCAAAGGTTCTACTTGGCACAAACACTAACTAAAACATAAAACCACATCTAAAAATAGGCTAGATTTATTATTTATTTCCAAACAGGAACAAAAATGAAATTGGGTTGCCTCCCAACAAGCGCTTTTCTTTAAAGCATTTTTAGCTAGGCATTGAGATTTCGATGATGCTCACATGAAAGACAAGAATTGAAGCACAAAGAGAGCATCATAAATCATGTGACAAACACACTTAAGTCTAACATACTTCATATGCATAGGTATTTATACGCAAACAAATTATCAAGGCACGCAAAAACTAGCAAATGCAAGGAAGAAGAAAGAGACGATAGCAATCTCAACATGAAAAGAGGTAATTTAGTAACATGAAAATTTCTACAACCATATTTCCATCTCTCATAATAATTAAATGTAGGATCATAATCAAATTCAACAATATAGCTATCACATAAAATTTTCTCAACATGATCCACATGCATGCAAAGTTGACACTCTTCCAAAATAGTGGGATTATCATTAACTAAAGTCATGACCTCTCCAAACCCACTTTTATAAAAAAATCATAAGATTGAACATTATCCAAATATGTGGGATCTAAAGTTGACACTCTTCCAAACCCACTTTCAGTATTATTGCAAACATTATTATCAATCTCATATTCATCATGAGGCTTAAATAAATTTTCAAGATCACAAGAAGCACTATCACCCCAATCATGATCATTGCAACAAGTAGAGGACATAGAAAAACTAGCATCCCGAAGCTTAGGGTTTTGCATATTATTAGCACAATTTACATCAATATAATTTATAATAAAACCATTTCAATCATGCTTTTTATTCAAAGTTCTATCGTGAATCGCTTCATAAAGTACTTCATCACAATTTTCAGATTCACAAATTTCAAGCAAAACCTAATAAAGATAATCTAGTGCACTCAACTCACTAGCAATATGTTCATCATAATTGGATGTCTTAAAGAGATTAGCAAGTGTATGAGGATCCATAAACTTTTAGCAAGAGAAGATGCAAGCAAAAAGAAGGTACATGGTAACACGAGAAAACAGAAGGACGAACGGAAAAGGGGGAAAGAAAAAGGCAAATCTTTTCGAAAATCGTTTTAGAAGTGGCGGAGAGGGAAACGAGGGGAGAATGGCATATAATGTAATGCGAGGGAGAAGAATTTATGATGGGTACTTGGTATGTCTTGACTTGGCGTAGATCTCCCCGGCAACGGCGCCAGAAATCCTTCTTGCTACCTCTTGAGCATGCATTGGTTTTCCCTTGAAGAGGAAAGGGTGATGCAGCAAAGTAGCGTAATTATTTCCCTCAGTTTTTGAGAACCAAGGTAACACTCCAGTAAGAGACAATGCACCAGTCAACCAGTACCTGCACAAACAATCAAGAACCTTGCAACCAACGCGATAAAGGGGTTGTCAATCCCTTCACGGCCACTCGCAAAAGTGAGATCTAATAAAGATAGTAAAGTAAATATTTTTGGTATTTTTGTTGTATAGATTGGAAAGTAAAGATTGCAAAATAGTAAACGAGATGCGATGTAAATAAAAGAGATGCAATATAATAAGAAAGAGACCCGGGGGGCATAGGTTTCGCTAGTGGCTTCTCTCAAGATAGCATGTATTACGGTGGGTGAACAAATTACTGCTGAGCAATTGATAGAAGAGCTCATAGTTATGAAGTTATCTAAGGCAATGATCATGAATATAGGCATTACGTCCATGTCAAGTAGATTGAAACGATTCTGCATCTATTACTATTACTCCACACATCGACCGCTATCCAGCATGCATCTAGAGTATTAAGTTAATAAGAACAGAGTAACACATTAAGCAAGATGACATGATGTAGAGGGATAAACTCAAGCAATATGATATAAACGCCATCGTTTTATCCTCGATGGCAACAATACAATATGTGCCTTGCTGCCCCTACTGTCACTGGGAAAGGACACCGCAAGATTTAACCCGAAGCTAAGCACTTCTCCCATTGCAAGAAAGATCAATCTAGTAGGCCAAACTAAACTGATAATCCGAAGAGAGTTGCAAAGATATCAAATCATGCATATAAGAATTCAGATAAGAACCAAATAATATTCATAGATAATCAAGTTCATAAATCCACAATTCATCGTATCTCGGCAAACACACCGCAAAAGAGTATTACATCGAATAGATCTCCAAGAACATCGAGGAGAACTTTGTATTGAGAATCAAAGAGAGAGAAGAAGTCATCTAGCTAATAACTATGGACCCGAAGGTCTGTGGTAAACTACTCACGCTTCATGGAGAGGCTATGGTGTTGATCTAGAAGCCCTCCGTGATCTATTCCCCCTCCGGCAGATCGCCGGAAAAGGCCCCAAGATGGGATCTCACTGGTACAGAAGGTTGCGGCGGTGGAAAAGTGGTTTCGTGGGTCTCCCTGATGTTTTTAGGGTATAAGAGTATATGTAGGAGAAAGAAGTACATGGGTGGAGCTACGAGGGGCCCACGAGGGTGGGGGCGCCACTACAAAAAAAAGACACATCCGTGACATTTTGGGCCGAACGAATTTTTTTTCTGTCATACATATGACACTTCTATGACGATAATTGTGACAAAACCGGTATCATCATAGATGTGGTGGGCTCCTACTTCTATGACAAAAATCATGGCGGTGGTGGGCGGCGATGCGCGCTTTCTCGTGACACGCACAGCGTGTGTGCAAGGCGTTGGCTCTAATCGAACCCGAGCAAGGCGTTGGGCTCTAAGCGAACCCGGCGATTGACCTGCGAACTACGCGTTCTCGAACCCGGCGATAGATCGATGGTGTTAATCGAACCCGATCAAGCGATTCCTTTGCTCTGCTGCTAAGCGAAGCCGATCGATGCTGCCTGCAGGATGAGCAGTGGCGTTAGCGCGGGGGTTTGGATGAACAGCGGCGGTGGCGTTGCCTCTGGATGAACGGGACCCGTGGTGTGGTGGAGGGCTGGATGAGCGATGAGCGATGGAGGGGTGCCCGTGGAGGGTGGATGAACAGGACCCGTGGTGTGGAGGCTGGATGAGCAGTGAGCGGTGGAGGGGTGCCCGTGGAGGGTGGTTGAACAGGACCCGTGGTGTGGAGGGCTGGATGAGCAGTAGAGCGGTGGAGGGGTGCCCGTGGAGGGTGGTTGAACAGGGACCCGTGGTGTGGAGGGCTGGATGAGCAGTAGATGGTGGAGGGTGGTTGAGCAGTGGCGGTGGAGTAGCGCGGTGGAGGCTGGATGAACAGGAGCCCGTGGAGGCTGGATGAACAGGAGCCCGTGGAGGCTGGATGAACAGGAGCCCGTGGAGGCTAGAGGAGATCGACGGTGGAGATGAACAGTATCCCGTGGAGTCCCGTTTTGCGGTACGCCACACCCCTCCCGATGAACAGGACCCCCGTTTCGACCGTAGCGCTCCAACACAAGTCCGTTTCGTCCGTTTTGCGGTACGCCACACCCCTCCCAATCAACAGGACCCCTGTTTCGACCGTAGGAGGTCCGTTTCCTCCATTTTGCGGTACGCCAGATCCCTCCCGATGAACAGGATCCCGTTTCGAAAGTGGCTGGTCGAACACAAGGCCGTTTCCTCCGTTCTGCGGTACGCCAGGCCTCATTTCCATCACATGTTCCGTCCAAGCCCTCTCGATGAACACGACCACGCATTCCGTTCCGACCCAGCTGGTTGGCTCCCACACGTTCCGTTGCCTCCCGATGAACACGACACATTCCGTTGCCTCCCCATGAACATGACGCATTCCGTTGCCTCCCCATGAACATGACGCATTCCGTTGCCTCCCTATGAACACGAGGACGATTTTGTTTCTCCGTTCTGACCCAGCCATGTCAACGAGCCCTCGCCGTACATATGCGTGAGTAGGCGTTCGAGACCCTGCCCGTATGTACGTACGTGGCCGTATTTTCTTTCTTGCGCCCTGGCCGCTGTACGTACGTGTACATGCTACGTGCGCGCCTCTACTATGACATGTGTGCGCCTCTACATCCACTAGTATATATGTACGTACACGTTCGCGAACAGAATGACAACGCTAGGTACGCTTCGACCAGGTGGGTCCCGACTGTCAGGCACTTCCTTGCGTGCGAAGATGTAGCTGGTGGGTCCCAACAGTTAGGGGGGCGAATCATTTTTTTTTTGCTCGGACGCACTTCCTTGCGTGCGAAGGTGTAGCTGGTGGGTCCGAGCAGTCAGGGGGGACACGTTTTTTTCACGAAATACGGTGGCCCGTCCGGTGGGTCCCCGCTGTCAGGTGGAGGAATAATTATTTTGCGCGTAATAAGGAGGCACTTCCTTGCTGCGGCCGTGGACCCAGCTGTCTGCATCTCCACGCACAGTACTCTTCCGATGGAAGTCGGTCGTTGACCACATTGACCACGCCGCGCTGAGAGCACCACGGCGGTGGACGACGGCGAGGCCTAGGAAGGAGACGACACGGAGGCAGTGAAGACTCGGCAGTTGTTTCCCACGCAGAGGGGAGTACGACTGTACGAGGGTTTACTGGTTCGTCTGCCATCGCCGGAGAATAACGGCAGGTGTGGGTGAGTAGAGGGATGGCTAGGCCAGCGATGGGAGTACGGTCGGGAGGTGAGGCTTGCGCGGCAGCAAAGCCGGCCGCGGGGAGGAGGGAGCAGGAAGTCCCGCCGGCGCTTGTTTGAGCGGCTGGAGCAGGAAGAGCAGAGATTGAAGAAGCACGACGGCCGTTGGATGGACATCCAACAGTCAGTGCTTGTGCGTCAACCTTTTTCTTAGGAAAGCCTCAAATCAGTGGAAAACAGCATACAGCCCATCTGCCATTATTTCTAATAATTTACATCCCATTTGCTAATTCTTAAGGTTTTTTTTTTGAGCCCACATTCTTTTTGTTAGTATCACAGCCCATATTGTGGCCACGGTTAAAAAATTATACGAAATTTTGCATATTTTGATGCGGTCCGAACTGTTTTTAATCCCGAAATTTCGACTCACATTCAAACTGATTATAAAAATAAATGTATATCAATATAAAATCCAACAAATTCTCCACGCATAAAAATTAATGTAATTTAAAATCTTGAAATGAAAAAGAATTGAAACTAATTGCCCGTTTGATGTGTTTTAAAAATGTACAGCCCGTTTCTAATTACTGATGGGCCATTTTCTCGGCCAGCCGAATGAAATATCTCCTCGTCTTGAAAGATTTGCAGCCCAACAGGCCTGACAAAGCGACTTACTTGGCAAATCACAAAAAAACTGTTATGGCCGTGGACCCAGCTGTCAGCCTCTCCACGTACAGTACTCTTCCGATGGAAGTCGTTCCTTGACCACGTTGACCACGCCGCGTGGAGAGCACCACGGGGGTGGACGACGGCGAGGCCTAGGAAGGGGGCGACGTGGAAGTGGAAGCCCGCGCAGAGAGGACTACGAGGGTTCACTGGTTCGGCTGCGGTGTGAGGCTGCCGTCGCCGCAGGGCCTGGCCAGCGATGGGAATAGTAGAGGGCGGTGAGGCCTCTGCGGCAGCACAGCCGGCCACGGGAGGCAGGAGCATGCGGCACGACCGGCGCTGCTTTGGGTGGTTGGACCAAGAAGACCAGAGGTTGAAGAAGCACTACGGCCGTTGGATGGACATTGTACAGTCACTGGAGCTAGAATCGTTCATATTGACTAAGTTTACAAAGCCCTTCGTCCCCGTCAACTTAGTAGGCCCACAAGTCAGCCTCCCACCAAGGTAGGTCCTAGCTAGCCGGGGGAGTATTCATTTTTTTGTGCGTAATAAGGAGGCACTTCCGGTAGGTCCGAGCTGACAGCGGGGGGAACGTTTTTTCGTGAAATACGGTGGCCCGTCCGGTGGGTCCCAGCAGTCAGGGGGAAACATTTTTTTCACAAAATACTGGTGGCCCGTCCGGTGGGTCCCTGCTGTCAGGTGGAGGAATAATTATTTTTCGCGTAATTAGGAGGCACTTCCTTGCGGCTGCCGTGGACCCAGCTGTCAGCCTCTCCACGTACAGTACTCTTCCGGTGGAAGTTGGTCGTTGACCACATTGACCACGCCGCGCCGAGAGCACCACGGCGGTGGACGACGGCGAGGCCTAGGAAGGGGACAACGCGGAGCCGTGCAAGACACCGTAGTGGATGCCCACGCGGAGAGGAGTACGAGCGTTCACTGGTTCGGCTGCGGTGTGAGGCTGCCGTCGCCGCAGAATAACAGGGGGTGTGGGTGAGTGGAGGGATAGCCTGGCCAGTGGTGGGAGTAGTATGGGGGCGGTGAGGCCTCCGCGGTAGCACAGCCGGCCACGGGAGGCAGGAGCATGCGACATGACCGGTGCTGCTTTGGGCGGCTGGAGCAAGAAGACCAGAGGTTGAAGAAGCACTATGGCCGTTGGATGGACATCATACGGTCACTGGAGTATTGACTAAGTTGACAAAGCTCTCCGTCCCCGTCAACTTAGTAGGCCCACAAGTCTGCCCAACAATATGGTGGGTCCCAGCTAGCAGGGGGTATTCATATTTTGGGCGTAATAAGGAGGCACTTCCTTGCGTGCGAAGATATAGCTGGTGGGTCCGACCTGTCAGCGGGGGGCACGTTTTTTCGTGAAATACAGAGGCCCTTCCTGTGGGTGCTAGCTGTCAGGTGGAGGAATCATTATTTTGCGCGTAATAAGGAGGCATTTCCTTGTGTGCGGCCGTGGACCCAGCTGTCAGCCTCTCCATGTACAGTCCACTTCCGATGGATGTCGTTCATTGACCACGTTGACCAGGCCGCGCCAAGAGCACCAGGGCGGTGGACGACGGCGAGGCCTAGGAAGGGAACGACACAGAGCCATGGAATACTCGGCAATTGTTTCCCACGCAGAGGAGTACGAGGGTTTACTGGTTCATCTGCCGTCGTCGGAGAATAACAGCAGGTGTGGGTGATTAGAGGGATGGCTAGGCCAGCGTTGGGAGTACAGTGGGGCCATGAGGCCTGCACGGCAGCATAGCCGGCCGCGGGAGGAGGGAGCAGGCAGTCCCGCCGGCGCTTGGTTGAGCGGCTTGAGCATGAAGAGCAGAGATTGAAGAAGCACGACAGCCGTTGGATGGACATCCAACAGTCATTGCTCTCGTGTGTTGACTAAGTTGACAGGGCGTTGCGTGTGCGTCAACCTTTTTTTATGAAAGCATACGCGTCAACCTGTAGTAGGCGCACAAGTCAGCCTCAAATCTGTGGAAAACATTATACAGCCCATCTGCCATTATTTCTAATAATGTACAGCCCATTTGCTAATTCTTAAGAATTTTTTTGGAGCCCATCTTCTTTTTGTTAGCATCACACCCCATATTGTGGCCATGGTTAAAAATTATACGAAATTTTGCATATTTCGGTGCGGTCAACTGTTTTTAATCCAGAAATACCGATTCACATTCAAACTATGTTGAAAAATAATTTATATAAATATAAAATCCAAATAATTGTCCACGCATAAAATCAATGGAATTTAAGATCTTGTAATGAAAAAATTGAAACTAATTCCGGTTTGATGTGTTTTAAAATGTACAACCCATTTACGGGCAAACCGAATGAAACTCTCCTCGTCTTGAAAGATTTGCAGCCAGCAGGCCGATAAAGCAAGTAGGCCTTGTTTGGGTATTTCTTTAAAAAATAGAACTGGCTAGCCATTTTCAGCAAGAGAAAAACACAACTGGGTTCATGATGTGGTAAACATAAATAAAACCCTGCCTAGACGGGCCACAGCCCCCGCGCAGCCCCGTTGTTACCATGATCCGTCGCTAAAGCTAGTATAAATAACAACCGCTTGTTCCTAAAAAACTGCACGACTTCTGGGTCCACGTGTCACCGCTTTCGTAGTGTAATTCTCTCGTTTATTGACTACGTTGACAATGGCGTGAGCCCCAGATGTCCAACCATTAGGAGGAACCATATTTTTGGGCTTGCGTACTGCCATGACGCTGGTGGGTCCCTATTGTCATCCTCTCCACGTACAGTCATCTCCTTGTTCCTCTCGGTTGTTGACGACGTTGACAACGCAAGAAGGCGGCACACCGCGCACGGCGAGCGAACCAAGGCTGCAAGGCGGAGGACGACGGCGAGGCCTCGTACGGAACGAATAGGAGCCGTTGAAGATGCGTCGGTCCAGTCGCAGGCGGAGGGGAGTACGGGGGTTGACTTGTTTGGGCGCGGGTGCGTGTTGGGGCTAACGTCGCCAGAGAATAACAGGACGTGTGGGGGAATAGAGGGAGGGACTGGCCAACGTTGGAGGGTATGTACGGTAGGGCAGCGGAGGCGCGGCCAGCCATGGGAGGCGGGAGCAGGCGGAGCCGACGGGGTGGTTTGGTTTGGGTAATTTGGAGGAAGAAGAAGACAAGAGATAGAAGATACACGACGGATGTTGGATGTCAATCCAAGGGCTGGTAGGCAGAATCATTTGTTGAGTGGCTAGTAAGTCGACACCACCTTGGATAGGCTATTTCCTCACGGGTCCCAAATGTCGAATCCAAATCATCACGGTCATGCAGCCTTTCCTATGAAAATTTACAGCCCATTTGATGTGCTAGTTCGAAATAAGTTTGTGGGTGCTGGTGGGGGCTAATCACTTGGCTTCTGTAATGCACAGTGAGCTCAAGCAACCGGCGAGAGTGATGTTATTTCCCTTGGTTTGGATTTTTTACAATATTTCACTCTAAATTAAACGAATGGCAAGCCATTTGCCTTGTTTCAAAGAAAATATGACAATCACAGCCGAGTTGAAAAGGGCAGGAACATCTAAATCCTGCTTACAAACTGTACAAAAGCACGAGGGTTAATTGTTCATCAGGTTTACAAAAAAACAGATTGAAAAGGGCAACAACATCTAACTCAGCACTGTTTTCGCCAGTCACAGTCAAATGGATCGGTCAGGTCCATAGAATGAACATCCTGGGTCGTAAAATTTACTGGATTATGACCACAATATGTTGTAAATAGAAGCCTGGCACGTTCAAAAGCTCTTTTGCCCACCTGAAACTCCTTTTTTTTCTCTTCGACATACCCATCCGTCAAAACCATGCTGCTGATAAACTTAAGCCTGATGGACAATAGTAACCTCGCATTCAGCAGGAAGAATGTGACAAATCTTGTGTTTGCACGGTTGGCTACATATCGTTCTAGCGTTATTGTCTTCAATCGAATCTCATGAGAAGTAAGAAAATTCCGATGCTTACGAATCCACCGATTGGTTATAACTTTCTTACCCCGTCCTGTTGCCTAAATAGACATGAAGATTGAAAAGAGTTAAGGTCTAAAAGAAGAGTGTCGAAAGAGCAACAGTTGAACGGTTAATTCTAGTACACTATATGCGGGCTTCCAATGTGCGTGAAATTATCACCTTTATATACAACTTCTCCAGACATGGAAAGCATTGCAGCAAGCCAATAATCTTGTTCAGATCAAAACTATTCATTTGGATATATATAAGATCTTGACAGAATCCAGCACCATTGATAGGCCATCCATGGAGAAACTCTTCATTGAGCATAGAACATAATATTAGTACAAAATGTGTACTCCAAGATGACATATAAATTATGCGCAGGAATTTAAAATGCAGCTTATGGTTACAAGTGTAGATGATAATATAAAGTACCTGAAGAACTGTGGAGCCAAACACCATATTGAAATGAGCACAGAGATCATGTATTACACACAAGGTCTCTAGTTTAGGCGCAGAGAGGACGGTTATTTGCAATGGTGAATAACTGGAATCAAGGACCAACCTTTGAAGTGAAGGGGCATCTTGGATGATGAGCTGCCTTCCGTCAAAAGAAATTCCAATTCTTACAAGTTAGGCGACTTTATTTGGAGACAACCGATTCTAACTGTGAAAACAAGCACCAAGCACTCCAGCGCAGGGCAACTGGAGTGGATGATGCTGTGCAATGAGGCCTCCGATATACGAACCCACACAAGTGAAAGTTTCTTGAGAAATGGGAGTCGAAGGTTTAGTACCAGATAGTCTGGTAGGTAGCACTTCGCAAAGGTGGCGGTGTGGTGAGAGGACGAAAACCCTGAGATGGACATCGGTGCTGAGGGCACAAGTTCATGGCATTCGGTATGTGGTATGTGATTTCCAGGGGAATAGTAGAACTCAAGCAGCTGTAGTTCTGTGAATTCAGGGGATTCCAGCCAGGCGTCCACCATGCAGGGCATGGTATGCTTGCTCAGGTAGCATGACGGGATGCAGAGGCTTTGAATGGAGCCTTGGTGGGAGGAGATGATGGCTCTGGGGATTTCAAAATCATTGAAGAGAGATAGCTGACGACAGTCGAGATTAAGGGGAACGACGCGCCGTAGAGGGCGCCACCGAATTGAGAGGACTTGGGTGCGGCAGCAATCCTTTGTGGGGAGAAGCGAGATGATCTCCCCAAGGATGGCGTCCGGGAGATCGCTGATGCGGTCCACCCGAGATTCTACTGGTTCTGGGATCCGGTGGGGCGGGTCGCCGCTTCTCCCATGCTGCCGGGCAAAAGGGATCTATAACGAGCGCCGCCAAGGGAGCCTCATCTTCTTGGCGCTGGGGTCAGCCGACTCCATTTTCCCGAGGGCGCCCCGTCAGCGCCACGGATTTGAGCAGAGTAAGGAATGACGAGCCTAGTTGTAGGAAGCGAAGAAGAAGGGAGCTGGGGTTTTCAGAGGAGTGAGGAAGAAGGGGAGCTGGGGTTTTCAGAGGAGTGAGGTGAGGAATTTGGGGTATGAGGAGCGGTGGACGTGAGGTGGGTGGGAGCGAGGAGGAAGAAGAGCACCAGGTTTTTTGGGGGGGGGGGGTGTCTTTGGGTGTGGGCAGCGCCTCATTCAGTAAATATATGGGCTTTTGGATTGATTTTACTATTTACTAGTGTGGATGGGCTGCTTTGTCTTGGGCCCCAGAAAAATTACTACTAGTATAGTGGAGACACTCTATAGCTACCCAGAAAAACAATTACTACTAGTACAGTGGACCACTCTAGCGCTTCTGGCTCCCCCTAGGTCATTGAAACGTCTCCCTCTTCTGAATGCCATTATACTTTTGTTCACCGACATGCGGGCCATGCAGACGCTGGGCCCAAATGCCATCCACCAAATTAGAAGGCAGTATGCAGCGAAGAGTCACCCAGTCGAAGGCCGGCGAGAACGAGCCGTCAGATCACAAAACCCCACCTCCCCCGCATCTAAGTTTGTGGACGAAGCAACCATCATTTCACTCTTCGCTGAATCCCCTTCTCCCTCACCGTCTTCAAGAAAGGCAAAACTTGCATCTGCCACTGTTCTTCTCTCCGAACGAAGGGAAGGTAAGCGGATCCGTGATGTTGGTATATTTTCGTTCAAGGGAAAAAAAGAAATTTTGCAAAGCAGTAACCGATCCTCGCTCTCTTTTTTGCTTCATTGTCATTGCGATTGTGTTTTCCTTTCAGCGGTCTCCTAGTATTCGTCAGTTTCATGATGGACCAAGGAGAACCAGGCAAAGATCTGTTGATATTGGAGCAGACGCGGGAGGCTAATCCCCACGAGACAGAGAGCTCCAAGAAGATGGAGGCAACCACTGAGGCGACCCGGATCTTGAGATGGTCAACGCCCGCTTGAGGTTACAGCCCCGTGGCACCGCAGAGCAGTTTTCCCCTTCGAGGATGTGTCCCCCGCGCTGAGCTGCCCAAGGTGATTTCCTTCTTTGCCGATCTCGATTGTGGTTTTTCATCTAAGTATGTGGTGATTTTTTTTAGAAAAGGAAGTATGTGGTGATTAATAATGCAAAATTTTATTAGCTTCGATGCCATGCTATACATAGTGGTTTAAATAACTTGTGTTTCTTATACTGAAAAGTAATTCAGAATTTGTTTCTGTTTCAACTAGAGCTCTGATGCAGACAAGGATTGTGTGGTTGTACATGTCACTCGCTATGAGGCAGACGACCTGAATATACGCACTGAGAAAACAGAGTTCTTAGGTTGTTGGATCCTGGAAGCCATTTGCGGTTATACCAATGAAGAGTTGTATTCCAGCCTCACTATTGTCAAGCGTGTTGTCCACGGTGTACTGAAGCACAAGAAGTTCAAAGCTACTCCTTCATTTTCTCCACAAACAAGTTTATCAATGGCAAGGCCACAGGGTTGCCTTCATGAAGGTTCACAGGATTGAGCTGCTGCGGGACGTCCTCGATGATGTTCATGGCAAGGTCCATCTTGTGTCCAGCCCAAATTAGATCGAGGCATGAAATAGTTGCCCCAGCTAGTGTTTAATAGTAGTTTGGATTGTGTCTAATTATCCGAACCTTTCCTGTTATTGAACCCTCTGGGGCTAGTACTCTGTTTGAATCCGTCTATGGGAACTGCTGCTACTTTTGTGTGCCCGTGAATCATGTAAGAACCATCGTAATTGTTACCGAAACAGATGCGTCCTCACTAGTTTTTTCATGAATATGGCATGGTAAGACATAAGTTGTCACAGTTTATCATACGAGCAGTGTGTGTTTTGATGAAATAGAGCACTCGTTCGAGAACCGTGCGTCGACGTATACATAAGTACTTGTAAACACTGTTGGTGCTACCCCACTTGTAAGCAGTTGTGCAAAACACGGCACATTGGCTCAGCTCGCTTCAACACTAGGCTATCCACCAGCTAACAATCAACAATCTTCTGTCTGACATATAAGCAACTATGTATCTTGTTACAGTGGTTCATGCAGTTAATTGAGGCCACAATGTAATAAATTCCAAACGTTCACACGCTAAGTCCAGCGCTCATGTGGAACACTCACATTAAACTCGTCTTCATAAAAAACTTGAAAAGCATAAGTTAAGCAATTTTATACATCTCAATGATTCATAGAACATAACAAACATATACTCCCTCCGTTCCATAATGTAGTGCCTATAGATTTTTACAAAAGTCAAACATTACAAACTTTGACCACGTTTATAGAGAAAAGTAGGTACATCTAGAATACCAAATGCACATCATTGGATACATCGTGAGTTATATTTTCAGAATGTACATGTTTGGTATTGTAGATGTAGATGGTTTTCTCTATACACTTGGTCAAAGTTGGCAAAGTTTGACTTTCACAAAAATCTATAGGCACTACATTGTGGAATGGAGGGAGTACTAGTTCACAGCAAAAGACAAAGTTGTGAGAAGGTTTACAAATTAGGAAAAAACAAGCAAGGCTTCTCTCTGAGCAAAGGGCCTCCCGCCAGGCTTAAATTTCCTGGAGTTCACTCTGGTTTTTTCTTGTTGCCACCATTCAGGGTTAGGTTCTCTCATTCCGAATAACCAATTATAATTGTGGTCTCATTTGGAATGCTGAATCGAGCCATGCAAAGGTCTTGACCAACTGAAAGTCTTGTGCATTCCACTAAATTTAAGCACCGCTATTTGCAGAAATAAGCATACCACAATGCCTCTTATCCGTGCACCTGTCCAAAAAACCGCCGTGCAGCCGTGCCAGCTAGTCCTTGGTCCATGGATGAACTGGTAGAAAGTCCATTCTGGACTAGGATGCAGCTGTTTTCGCTCGTCCCTGCACTGCAATCAGGAAGTAAAACGTACGAATCAGCTTCTTTTAGATTGCGTTGGTCATTCTACCTTAGTTACTACCAATGTAGGGATACCTTGAAGACGGGAGGTTAGACGACGACAACGAGGGATAGCCATCTCATTTTGCGCAGTTGTACTAAAACTGAGGTGTGTGCTTTTGATTGCGCTGATAGAAACGATGCGGAGACAGACATCCCGAAACGATTTGGAGACAGACATCCCTGTTTGCGCAAATACGAAATACGGTTATTTAAACAGTGACAGATATTACTACTTTCCCCCGTTTCCTCTTAGAACCAAGTCCTAGATTCATGCTACAGCTTTCCCACTTTCTTCCCTGTTTGAACCAACGCTTTGAGTCGACTGTATGAACTAGCTTTACTTCTAATAATAGTAGAAGTCTAGGTGGCTTTGGAACAGCGGACGGAAGTAGAAAAGGATCCACACGAAGGGAGCTGGGGCAGTAGAGCAAGGCAGGTTTCGAAGGAATATATACCTGAGGGTCATCGGCATGTGGCAAAGACGGCGTCGGGAGGCCGCATCTTGGCCACAATACCGCAGGGAGGAAGAAGGAGTCGGAGGCCCTCCCGAGCCGGAGCTCTCTCGGAGAGAATGGCACGGCCGCTGATCGGGACGCGCGGGCAGCCATTGGTCTACTCCCTCACCCCTGCCCGGTCGAGGTTGTCCGGCCGGAGTTGTGACCAGTCGTGAGCTGAGAAAGAGTGTGGCCACCTATGTGTTGCTTAGATCTGGAGAGCATGAGAGAGTGAACGAGAGGAACCCTAGTAAAGCTAGCGCTAAGGCTCCTGTTTTTATATATAGTGGAGTGATTTTGTTGTACCAGCTTCAAAAAAATGCGCTCCTACGTGTACCCGCGAGTGGGTGTGAGAGAACTAGTGCGTGCGTGCAGCGCTTCTCTTCGTGAGAGTACAATATACTATGCCCAAAGAACGTTCGCCGCAAGAGTAATAGTATAAGTGTGTGACGTGTGCGCGCCGTCTTTTGTTTTTTAGAAGTTCTAAGGGTAGGGTGTGAAGAGCACATATGTGTGTGACGTCTACCTGCAGATAGACGGTGGGTGCGACATGCCAGTCTACGAGAGGACTCGGGAGAGTCGTGACTCGTGAGAGTGCGTGTGCGTGAGAGAGGGGGGGGTACGTATCAATGCAATGCATGTGTCCGTAAATCATTATCCGGCAAACGTTCGCCACAAGCCTTTTCCTGACGAACGCCGTAAGAACCGTTAGATCGGCATCCGGCGATGTCGGTTTGCCATGTCATTTAATGAACAGCCACTCCTCCTACACACAAATCTTCCACGTGAGTGTTAGCAACTGCCGATGCTCCCTCCGTTCGAAATGCAGTGCATATAGCTTTATTGAAAATTCGAACCTCGCAAACTTTTACCGAGTTTTCATGTACCAAATTGCACATGTAGAATACCATGTATATATCATTTCATTCATCTTCGAGAGGTAACTATAAAGATGGGTGAGGAGTCTACAAAGGAAGACCATCGTATCACCTGCAGCAATTTCAAGCATCCTTTAGTGTCGAGGAATATCATAGGAACTCTATATGATATGATTTTTATAGGTTTTTTTTCTTCAGAGCCAATTGGTTCATAGGAATAGATTCATATACTCCACATTTCAAAGGAAATAAACATGATATCATTTCTATAGCTTTAGAGCCACTTGGTTCATATTAATGGATTCCTATACTCCCTTAATTTCAAAGGAAAATAAACATTAGCGTATATTCAATAGAAAAGTTCCTATGATATGAACCAAATTACATCTCTTTTCTAATCCCTCCTCATTGGAATTGAGATACATGTCATCTCAAGATTCAATAGAAAAGTTCCTATGATGTGAACCAAATGACATCTCTTTTCCAATCCTTACTCATAGGAATTGAGATGCTCCATGTCATCTCTTTCCCTACAACTTCCATGTATACATCTTCTATTCCTAAATAGATAGTACAACCCACTAGTAGCTTTTCTCCAAAACATGCAACTATGGCACAAGAACTATATAGTGTGCCAATAACTTTGAAAGATGTTCGCTGGATGAAGCTAACCCGACAGTGCAAAGATAGGCAAATCCGAGCACTACTGCCCGTTGGATATCATCAACATTCCACCAGATCTGTCACATGTACAATTTAGAAGACTCCATGGTTGAACTTAAGCATAATGCACAAACCTCAAAACACAAGCACTTCTCCTTTGTTCTAGAATCTTCTGTATCATAATTGATTATTTTTTTCTAAATGAATTGCCATTATTTGTTTTTTACTTTATGATTTACAATGCACAACCCCATGAATATTTACATTTTTATAAAACTAATTGATTTTGAATGAGATGAACTATAAGAACTAAACGAACATCTACATCATGCATATATGACTCAAAGCTTTACATGCTATAGTGTGTATTTATTCATAATTTGGTTTCAAAATCTCATGCGTTCAATACATGTGTACCTTACTAGTTTTGAGTAGAGTAGCAAATTTCACATGCCCGGGTATATCAAAATGCAGGGCCCATGCATCATTGTCTTTCGGTCAAACCTACGTCCACAATTTTTTGTACGTACTATATCTCCACTGGTCCCCGAACCCAAAATGCTGCCTCGTTCCCGTAAAACCAAGCGGCCCACACATATTTAAGGCGTCGGCTCGAACCCGTTTACTACGACGTGGCCCATGCGCCGTAGTACTCCTACAAACCCTACCGCCGCACTCATCATCGATTTTCTTCAAGAGGACGAGGAGAAGCCGATTTGTAGTGGGCGCTTTCAAAAAAAGGATCTGTAGTGGAGACCCCTACCCTAGGGTGCCCTAGGTAGATGCCACACGCATCATTGTTTTCTCTTTTCTTTATGCTCTTGCGCCCTAGAGTGAAATGATGGTTGCTTCGTCCGTCCAGCTTAATGCGGGAAAGGTGGGGCTTTGTGATTTGACCCTCATCGCTCATTTTCTACTCTTCAAGGCCACGACCGGGTGCCTCCAATTCCAACCGCAGCTCCGAACTATAATTTGGTGCATCGCACGTGGAACAAGATGGTGGATGAGCCACATGTCGGCCAAAGGGGTCCTGTAAAGTGTGTCGCCATTTCGTGTGCGGACTGACCCTGCTTGAGTTGCTACGCCAACATGACAGGAGCAGCCTACCGCTTGGTTTTGCTCCTTGGTGAATCCCGACTATATTGATCTAAAAAGATACATGCTGAACTACCCTCTTCGTCTCGGTTTTTTTATTTTTAGGCGTCGCGGTTTATAGGGCCTGCAAGTAGTTCTAGGTCATCCATTTGACTAACTAAATATGAGTTACTATGTCACAAAAAGTATATCATTGGATTCTTAAGCGGATGTAGTTGTATTTAAAAGTCGAGGGCGGGGCTTTTCCTGCACGGTAGGCGGCGGGGCAGTTCCGCCTAGTCGGTTCGACAGAGATGCGAGAAGACGAGGGAGTAGGCTACTGCTAATGTAGGGTTGTGTGATTTGACAGCGAGTTACTGCTAGACAGGTGGGGCCCCGTGATTTGACTTGCCATTATCATTTTAAGCAAGGCCGCTGACCGGCGTGAGTCTCCCAGATTCTGACCACCTCCATACATGGTGCCTCTCCCAATGCTCCACCATGTAGTAGAGGCTGGCTCTTGCATGAGAGCCCACTTCTCCACTTTTTCCTTGCCTCTCTTTCCTCCACATATGCAAAATGCCATGTAAAGCGCACTATTGTACTTACTTTTACTTGCTCCTACAGGTGTTAAGCTTGCCACATAGGCATAAAGTCTAATGTGGCAAGTTAATCAAGAAGAGAGAGACTAGTTTGGTGACCCAAGGAAGAAAACGTGCTAAGCGCGTGTACCTAGGTGAAAAGACAATTTTGAGTCTATAGCTAATTAAATGAAGCAAACTTAGCAACACCATTTCATTGGAAGTGGTCACTCCTTGGCAAATGCAATAAATACTAGTACTCACATGTCCCATAATATAAGAACGTTTTGGCACTACACTAGTGTCAAAAACGTTCTTATATTATGGGACGTGGGAGTAATCTGAAGAAAGAGATAGAGAGAAGTAAAAAATACACTTATAGCCAACCATATAGCCAAAACCTTGTTGTAGTATGAGTGACTAAGTGATGACTATGTATGACATGGCAACATCGGATAGCCTAACGCACCGTGTTAAATCTCCAAAGGCGCGACCACATGAAAGCGACGCGACGGTCGTGGTAGGCGCGACCATGATACGGGCTCTTGGCAGCCCTTGGATCTGAGATCAAACGCTCGCATGCTAAGTTGCTGAAAATTTGCAGAATAACCCTCCGAGGATAGGATATTCACCCATAGGTCTAGAATCACGCCATGCAACCGCTCGATCTCAGATCCAAGGGCTATCGAAAGCCCGTATCATATCATGGGAGAATGGAAAGCCACTACCGCTGCGTTACGCGATTTGGCGATTCGCTCCTACTCGGCCCCCTGCACGTCCTTCATCAGTAACATCCCAAATTTTCAATTTGGAATGTTATACATTAGGTCATCATGCATATCATATTTTCTCGCATTTTCCGATCCTAGAAATTTCACGCAACTCAAGGACCCTCGAGAGAGTTGGAAGTTTCATTATTTTCATATTTGGGATTTCTCAAATTTTGAAAATAGGATCAATTGGATTTATTTAAATTATCTTCATAAAGTTTTCCTATAAAATATTTGGAGAGGGAATAATATGACTTTCCCAACAATTAGGAAAAATGAAGATATTATAAATAAATCAAATTTGGTTTTGGAAGATTTGTTTTGCTTAGGCCAAAATGAGCATTTTAAAAAATTTATGCATGTTTGCTGCTTTTAAAGTTCATTTTGTTCGACTCATTTTAGGAGTCGGGAAAATTTATTTTATTAAATTTGGAGTTCATTTGGTATTTTTTTTATTCATTTGGTTTAAATTTTATTTAAAAAAATCGCGCCCCCACAGGCCGAGGCCCAGCCTGCCCAGCCGGGCCCAGCCCAGCCCCCGGCCACCACCTCCTCTCCTCCTCCCTCGCCTTGCCGAAGGCTGTGCCCTGCCCCAAGACGCCGCCCCGAGTCCTCCGACCCGGACCCGCTGCCCCCCCCAAGCCACCCGGACCCCCCCTCTCTCATAAATACCCTTGCCCCCCCCTCTCTCTCTCCTTGCCGCCTCACCCCACCAGCCAACCCGAACCCCGCTGGCCGTGGGTGGACGCCGCCATTGCCGCCGTTCCCGCCACCCGCGGACCCCGCCACCCCGCCGGCGAGATATCACCGGAGGTAGCCCCGCGCCCCGATCCGGTTTTCCCCTAATAAACCGATCCGGTTTTTTTAAAAAAAAGATGTTTGGTTTTTTTTTAAACCCTAGATTGGTTTTATTTTTTTCGGTTTTCTTATTTAACGAACGTTCACCGAACCGTTCGTTTCAATGAACGCGTTCGTTGGATTCGTTCTGTTAACGAACGTCCGTTATTTAAACCGTTCGTCGTTTTTCTTTTAATCGGATTTAATCCGTTATTTTTCTGATTCAATTTCAGATCCGATTTTCAAAACTGTTTTATTTCTCGCTCGTTTATCGGAATCAGGTGATTCAAGCGCCTGGAGTTTCGTAACGAAACTGCCGTTCCGACTAACCTACTTTCACAGAGTTTTGCTACTGTGAAATTTTGACCTAATTTTAGATTGCTAAACCGAGTCGTTCTCTCTCGAGTTTCGACTTTCGGAGTTTATTTTGATTCGATTCTTTTGCAACCAGGGTTCTTAAGTTGAACTTTCTGGTTAGATCTTTTATTCGAGATTTCCCCGTGCATTAGATGAGTACTTATTGTATGCTTGTTGTTTGTCTGCGTTAGATCACCCGGAGTGCGCCGCTTGTTACTTCGAATCTCTAGGTCTCGCGGATCATCAGCAAGGCAAGTAACACTTTGATCATATCTTTTTCTACTACCCAGTTTTATTGCATTAGATCACACCTCAAACACTTGCATGTTTAGGATCAAATTAAATTGTGGGATTGGGAAGTAGATTGAGGTAGTACCTATTACTGCTTTTACTTATGAAACCTTGGGAGTTACTTCTCGTTTGCTTGTTCATGCCATGCTATGCTAGTAGACGTGGATTGGGTGAGTGAATATCCATGATGATGTGAGATTGTTAATTAATGGTTTATCTAAGGTGGCAACCTAAACACACATCTGGGTGGATTGAGGCACTGGTTTCCATCAGACTTACTGTATTTCTTGGACCGCCACCCAAGCTCTAAGGGATCATAAGATTATTCAAACTGAAACTTCCATGTGCAGCCACAAGCCAATTATGGGCTCTGGCGTAGTTGACTAAGTCGTCACGAACTCTTACGGGTAGGCTAGCTGATGTAGGGGATGTAGGTTGGTACGGTCTACCCACATGTAAGGTGCTAGCGCTTCGAAAGACTATGTCTCGGTCATCCGTTTCTCAAACACCATGTAAAGCGAGAACCAAGCGGAGGCGATCGAGTCTTGTGGGGAAAAGTCATAAACCTCTGCAGAGTGTATAAACTAATCATGATTAGCCGTGTCCCGGTTATGGACAATTTGAGTATCCTGTAATTGAATATCATGTGAATCTCAACATGTTACTTCTAAATAAAAGTTATTGGGATTTGATGAGTACTTTTAATTGGGATTGAGGATCTTGTCAACCATTCTCAATGTTTAACAACCACCATGATAGTTAAATAAAACTATTCCTTTGATGTAGGGAAAAATCAGCTTTATGCAAATGTAAATCAGAGAGCCTTACCACCAGCCATATATGCATGTAGTATAGGCTTATTTGCTTCATTGCTCTTATGTGTTACATTGCCGGCATATTCCATGTCTTGACCCGTTTTGGCTGCAACTTTTCACGTTATGACTTTTCGGATAACGAGTAAGGTGTTAGGTCGTGGTTCTATACTCGGTGATGCCGTTGGAGTTGATGGACTCGCTTATCTTCCAAGCCTTCCATTGTTATTATTAGATGGCCTTAAGCCATATTATTGTATTGAGTTCCTTTGGGACAACGATGTAATAAGTGTGTGATTGCTACTCTGCTATAAATCCTTGAAATCTTGTGTGGTGTCGGCATTCTCGATCCGAGGATGACATCGAGCACGAGACTTGATCCATTCGGTCTGGTCGCTCTGAGAGAATGGTATCGAGCACCTGTTGACCGTAGGACACGACCACTAAGATAAAGCCATAGATCACTACTCTCTTCCCATTTTCTAACTCCTCATCTTTTCTACTCTCTTTAGGATGACGGACGCGAAGATCAAGTACACCCAACCGGATGAAGGCACACCTTTTGGATTTCACTTGAAGGAAGTTACCAAGTACCGAACATTGGATTACCAAGCTTCACGGGACTTTCAACGCCACTCTGCTCAAGAGGAGCTTTGGAAGATTCATGCTCACATTCCAGAAGGACATTCGCCCCAATCACCAAGCCTATAGATAGTGTTTTCGATTGCACCGACTTGGAGTGCAGGAAAGAGCATGGCAGCTCACATCACCATGGGACGCATTGGAGAAGTTTATCAAGAAGACCTCAAGGATACTATCTACCAGATTTGCGGACGCCGAGATGACAAGCGGGACGTCGTCAACACCAAGAAGGATAGATCCATTGCAGCTTTCATCCGGGAGTTAAATCAGCACATTCGACGCCGGAGAACCAAATGTGCAATGACATGTTGGAGTTGCGAGAAGACAAAGGAAGGATCATCGAATGGAAGAAGAACTAAAGACTACACGCAAGGACTACATGGACGAGATCGTAGCTCTGGCAAGACACAATAACGATCTTAAGTACGAGATCGAAGAACTCAAGAAGAAGTTGGCGCTCAGGAATGAAGACCAGTATGTCGAATACCCAAGCGACTACATTAACATCGACGACACAGATTCGGATCCAAGTGAACCCGACTTTGAAGACGAAGCTGGAGCAGACATCATGGAATCTTCCACCGGTTCAAATTAGTAGAAGTCCCCCACATATTAGTAGTATTTCCCTCCATGTAAACATTATAGCACACGCACTTTTGCGATAGTTAGATCGTTGTAAGCCCTTGTTTGGTTGAATGAAGTGATTTTGTGTGTTTTTGCTCATGTGCATTTGGGTAGTGATTCCCTTAGACCTCATTCTATTCTACTTTTCTCTCCTTTTCTAAACCCATCAGATGCCTCCGAGACGCGACCCCGGGTTTGTTTTCCCGCCAGAGATCACCCAATTGATTCAGCAGCAGAATACCTGATTCAAACATTGGTGCGAAACTGTGGCAACAACAACAACAACAACAACCCACCACCACCACCACTGCGGATCATCCGACTCGTTTTCTTAGACTGAATCCGCGGTGTATTCCAAAGAGCACCGAGCCGATTGTGGCGGATGATTGGCTCCGCAAGATAGGAAGGAGTTGACCACTGCAGGATGCACAGATGGAGAAAGAGTGAAGTTTGCAGCACATCAGCTTGAAGGACCCGCAAAAGCATGGTGGGAGAATTTTACTGACCACTTACCCAGAGACACCGCCACATGGGACCAGTTTGACAAGCTTTTCAGACCGCCCATGTTTCAGCAGGAGCCATGGCCATGAAGAAGCGTGAGTTTCGCAACCTACGCCAAGGAGGAAGGACTGTTGGCGATCGTGGATGACTTTAGCAAATTAGCACGTTATGCCCCGGATGACGTTACTATGAGATGCAGCTAAACAGGAGAAGTTTCTAGAAGGACTGAATGATGAGTTCAACATGCCGTTGATGGTAGCAAGTTTCAACAACTACCAGGAGTTAGTAGACCGAGCTCTCATGATTGAAGGAAGCAAAGAAGAATTGAGAACTGCAAGCGGAAGTATGGACAAGGGAAGTATAACTCGATCCCAGTGAAGCCTCGTTATACCCCTAAATCAGGAATTCAGTTTGACATACCCATGGAGGAGGTAATTCGCATAACCATAATGGCACCAAGAATGGGAACGGGAATGGAGGAAGCAACGGACAGAATCGCACCAACCCGTCAACACCATCCAAGGTAGACCTGAGTCACATTACTTGCTTTAAGTGCCGCAAGACTGGGCACTATGCAAATAATCATCCGAAGGCCAGAATGGAAATGGCAATGGAAGCTCTGGAAAGAAGCCCAACCCTTTCAACAGGGGACAAGTGAACCACATTGATGTGGAGGAGGTTGAAGATCAGCCCGATGCAGTAATCGGTAAGTTTTTGGTTAAGTCATTTACTGCAGTTGTTCTTTTCGATACTGGTGCATCGCATTCATACATATCAAAGGGATTTGTGGATAAGTACAAGTTACCAACCCAAGCCCTTAGGTCACCCATGCTAGTAACCTCACCCGGAGCAGAGTACATGGCTAGTAAATGGTGTGATCGACTGCCACTAAGGATTGGACACTATGTTTTCCCCTCAGACCTAATAGTTTTGGAATCCCAAGGATTGCATGTGATATTAGGTATGGATTGGTTATCAAAGTATGGAGGAAACATAGATTGTACCACAAGGTCAATTTTGCTCACCACACCGGAGGAAGAAGGATTATATGTATCACGGCACGAGCCGAGGAGAGCACAAGTTAATTGCTTATCGAGAGTGGTACGGGAAGAAGTACCATGGTAAAGGATTATCTGATGTATTTCCGGAAGAGTTGCTGTGAATGCCGCGGATAGAGACATTGAGTTTTGATCGAGCTGTTGCCAGGAACAGGCCCGATATCGAAGCGACCGTACAGGATGCCCGCAAAGGATTTGGCGGAAATCAAGAAGCATATTAAGGAACTATTGGATAAAGGCTTTATTCGCCCAAGTTCTTCACCTTGGGGATCACCCGTTTTGTTAGTGGAGAAGAAGGATGGATCTTTGAGAATGGTTGTTGATTACCGTGGATTGAATGAAGTAACAATCAAGAACAAGTACCCACTACCGATGATAAATGATCTGTTTGATCGCTTGCAAGGAGCCAAAGTGTTTTCTAAGATCGACTTGCGATCAGGGTACCATCAGTTGAAGATTCGGGAGCAAGATATACCCAAGACAGCATTTACCACGAGATATGGACTGTACGAGTATACCGTTATGTCATTTGGGTGACTAACGCACCAGCCTATTTCATGAACACGATGAACAAAGTGTTTATGGAGTTTTTGGATAAGTTAAATCGTGGTGTTCATTGATGACATTTTAATTTTCTCAAGAATGAAGAGGAACACAAGGAACATTTGCGATTGGTTTTGGAGAAACCGAGGAACACCAGTTGTATGCCAAGTTCAGCAAATGTGAGTTTTGGCTAAAGGAAGTTGGATTTCTCGGACATGTTATATCCGGAGAAGGAATAGCATTGACCCCACAAAAGTTGAGACCGTAACCAAATGGGAAGCACCAACGACAGTTGGAGAGATTTGGAGTTTCCTTGGACTCGCGGGATACTACGAAGATTCATTGAGAATTTCTCAAGGATTGCAAAGCCTATGACTGAATTGTTGAAGAAGGAAAACAAATTCATATGGGTGAGGACTGTGAGGCAAGTTTTCGGGAGTTGAAGAAAAGATTGGTTACCTCACCAGTTTTGATATTGCGGATCAAACTAAGGATTATGAGGTGTATTGCGACGCTTCACGTCGAGGACTTGGAGCCGTGCTTATGCAGGAAGGAAGAGTTGTTTCAGATGCTTCACGACAACTTAAGCCCCATGAGTTGAATTATGCCACTCATGATTTGGAGTTAGCAGCCGTTGTGCATGCCTTGAAGACATGGAGACATTTTCTCATTGGAAATCATTGTGAAGTATATACGGATCACAAGAGTTTGAAGTACATCTTCACACGAATGAGTTGAATCTCGGACAAAGGAGATGGTTAGAGCTAATCAAAGATTATGATATGAGATTGCATTATCACCCGGAAAGGCTAATGTCGAGCAGAGGCGCATTGAGCCGTAAGAGCCACGTCAATACCCTAATGATGGGAGGAATACCCAATGAGTTAGCCGAGGACCTTCGAGAGCTATGTTTGGAAATAGTTCGAGAGGCTATGTAGCAGCATTGGAGATTGATCGACATCGATGGACAAAATCAGAGAAGCCCAAAAGGCAGATAAGGAAGTTGCCTCTATAAAGGAGAAAATGAGCAAAGGAAAAGCTAAAGGATTTCGTGAGGATGAGCACGATACCCTATGGTTTGAAGACCGTGTTTATGTGCCCAATGACCCGTAGATCGGAAGTTGATTTTACAAGAAGCCCATGATTCACCTTATTCGATTCACCCAGGAAATACCAAGATGTATTTGGATTTGAAGAATATTTTCTGGTGGACCGGAATGAAGAAGGATATTGCGGAGTTTGTAGCAGTTTGTGACGTATGTCAGAAAGTAAAGGCTGAACATCAGAAGCCAGCAGGATTGTTACAACCATTGCCGATACCCGAATGGAAGTGGGATAAACTAGGCATGGATTTCATCACAGGTTTGCCGAAGACCCGTTCAGGATATGACTCGATTTGGGTCATAGTCGACCGTTTGACCAAGGTAGCTCATTTCATTCCAGTCAAGACTACCTATAGCAGTGCTAAGTTGGCAAAGATATACATGACCAGAATTGTGTGCTTACACGGAGTTCCGAGGAGCATCGTATCGGATAGAGGAACCCAGTTCACTTGAAATTTTGGAACCGATTGCATGAAACATTGGGAACCCGATTGGAATTGAAGACAGCTTTCCACCCGAGACCGATGGACAGACCGAGAGAGTCAATCAGATTTTGGAGGACATTTGAGAGCTTGTGCACTAGATTATGGATCTAGTTGGGATGATAATTTGTCAGATGCAGAATTTTCCTACAACAACAGTTACCAAACCAGCTTAAAGATGGCACCTTCGAGGCTCAGATGGAAGAAGGTGCAGGACACCGTTGTCATGGGACTAAACCGGAGATCGTCGATTGTTTGGACCAGATTTGATTAAGGAGTCGAAAGAAAGTTAAGTTGATTCGAGACAGGCTCAAGGTAGCCCAGTCGCATGTAAGAGCTATGCCGATTCAAAGCGCAGCGATTGAGTATGAAGTTGGAGCAGAGTATATCTCGAGTATCCCCGCTTGAGGAGTTAAGCGTTTTGGAGTTAAAGGAAAGTTAGCACCCGCTTTGTTGGACCATATAAGATTTTGCAACGCATGGGAGAAGTTGCGTATAAGTTGGAATTGCTAGAAGGACTGTCAGAGTTCATGATGTATTCCATGTTTCTCGATTGAAGAAATGTCACCCGAGATAGCAGAGGTACCGTTAAGAGACACAAGTGCCACCGAAGCAATTCAGTTGAAGGATGACTTGACATATGAGGAAAAACGGTTAAGATTCTCAATTATGCCAGCAGAGTTACCCATGACAAGGTTATCAAGTTTTGCAAAGTTCGATTGGAGCCACCACACTTAGGATGAAGCCACCGGGAAAGAGAGGAAGTTTTGCTTAAGGACCACCTCACCTATTTTCTAGCCAACCCGAATCTCGAGGGCTAGATTCATCTTAAGGGGTAGGTTTGTAACATCCCAAATTTTCAATTTGGAATGTTATACATTAGGTCATCATGCATATCATATTTTCTCGCATTTTCCGATCCTAGAAATTTCACGCAACTCAAGGACCCTCTGAGAGAGTTGGAAGTTTCATTATTTTCATATTTGGGATTTCTCAAATTTTGAAAATAGGATCAATTGATTTATTTAAATTATCTTCATAAAGTTTTCCTATAAAAATATTTGGAGAGGGAATAATATGACTTTCCCAACAATTAGGAAAAATGAAGATATTATAAATAAATCAAATTTGGTTTTGGAAGATTTATTTTGCTTAGGCAAAATGAGCATTTTAAAAAATTATGCATGTTTGCTGCTTTTAAAGTTCATTTTGTTCGACTCATTTTAGGAGTCGGGAAAATTTATTTTATTAAATTTGGAGTTCATTTGGTTTTTTTTATTATTCATATGGTTTAAATTTTATTTTAAAAAAATTCGCACTGCCCCCACAGGCGAGGCCCACCGGCCACCACCAGCCAGGCCCGGCCCGGCGCCCCCCCGGCCCACCTCCTCTCTCCTCCTCGCGCGCCCGCCAAGACGCCTCCCGAGTCCCGGCTCGACCCGACCCCGCCCCCCCTCCCAAGCCACCGGACCCCCCTCTCATAAATACCCCCGCCGCCCCCTCTCTCTCACCGCTGCCCGCCTCACCCGACCAGCGCTGAACCCCCCGCCGCCCTGTGGACGCCAAGACCCGACCCCGCCACCCGCGGGACCCCGCCACTGGCTGAGCCCCACGAGACCCAGGCGAGAGATCACCGAGGTAGCCCGCGCCCGATCCGGTTTTCCCTAATAAACCGATCCGATTTTTTTAAAAAAATATGTTCGGTTTTTAAAACCCTAGATTGGTTTTATTTTTTCGGTTTTCTTATTTAACGAACGCTCACCGAACCGCTCGTTTCAATGAACGCGTTCGTTGGATTCGTTTCGTTAACGAACGTCCGTTATTTAAACCGTTTCGTCGTTTTTCTTTTAATCGGATTTAATCCGTTATTTTTCTCGATTCGATTTCAGATCCGATTTTCAAAACTGTTTTATTTCTCGCTCGTTTATCGAAATCAGGTGATTCAAGCGCCTGGAGTTTCGTAACGAAACCGTCGTTCTGACTAACCTACTTTCACAGAGTTTTGCTACTGTGAAATTTTGACCTAATTTTAGATTGCTAAACCGAGTCGTTCTCTCTCGAGTTTCGACTTTCGGAGTTTATTTTGATTCGATTCTTTTGCAACCAGGGTTCTTAAGTTGAACTTTCTGGTTAGATATTTTATTCGAGATTTCCCCGTGCATTAGATGAGTACTTATTGTATGCTTGTTGTTTGTCTGCGTTAGATCACCCGGAGTGCGCCGCTTGTTACTTCGAATCTCTAGGTCTCGCGGATCATCAGCAAGGCAAGTAACACTTTGATCATATCTTTTTCTACTACCCAGTTTTATTGCATTAGATCACACCCTCAAACACTTGCATGTTTAGGATCAAATTAAATTGTGGGATTGGGAAGTAGATTGAGGTAGTACCTATTACTGTTTTACTTATGAAACCTTGGGAGTTACTTCTCGTTTGCTTGTTCATGCCATGCTATGCTAGTAGACGTGGATTGGGTGAGTGAATATCCATGATGATGTGAGATTGTTAATTAATGGTTTATCTAAGGTGGCAACCTAAACACACATCTGGGTGGATTGAGGCACCTGGTTTCCATCAGACTTACTGTATTTCTTCGGACCGCCACCTGTGCTCTAAGGGATCATAAGATTATTCAAACTGGAAACTTCCGTGTGCAGCCACAAGCCAATTATGGGCTCTGGCGTAGTTGACTAAGTCGTGCGAACTCTTACGGGTAGGCTAGCTGATGTAGGGGATGTAGGTTGGTACGGTCTACCCACATGTAAGGTGCTAGCGCTTCTGAAAGACTATGTCTCGGTCATCCGTTTCTCAAACACCATGTAGTGCGAGAACCAAGCGGAGGCGATCGAGTCTTGTGGGGAAAAGTGCGCAAACCTCTGCAGAGTGTATAAACTAATCATGATTAGTCGTGTCCCCGGTTATGGACAATTTGAGTATCCTTTAATTGAATATCATGTGAATCTCAACATGTAACTTCTAAATAAAAGTTATTGGGATTTGATGAGTACTTTTTAATTGGGATTGAGGATGCTGTCAACCATTCTCAATGTTTAACAACCACCATGATAGTTAAATAAAACTATTCCTTTGATGTAGGGAAAAATCAGCTTTATGCAAATGTAACAGAGAGCCTTACCACCAGCCATATATGCATGTAGTATAGGCTTATTTGCTTCATTGCTCTCTATGTGTTACATTGCAAGATATTCCATGTCTTGACCCGTTGCTGGGCTGCAACTTTTCACGTTAGACTTTTCGGGGCGATTTAGTAAGGTGTTAGGTCGTGGTTCTATACTCGGTGATGCCATTGGAGTTGATGGACTCGCTTATCTTCCAAGCCTTCCGCTGTTATTATTAGATGGCCTTAAGCCATATTATTGTATTGAGTTCCCTTGGGGACAACGATGTAATAAGTGTGTGATTGCTACTCTGCTATAAATCCTTCAATCTTGTGTGGTGTCAAGACATCGATCCAGGATGACACTGAGCACAGAGACTTGATCCATTCGGGTCTGGTCGCTACAAATACTACGGCGGTTCGCTCCTAGTCGTCCCGTCCATTCACATTACGGCAGTTCCATTAATCCTAACCCTCCTCCCAAATCCATGGTGTCCCAAATCTCCACGATCGGCGGTGAGTACAAGGTTAGAACCATCACCGGCGATGAGTTTGACGTCATCTACACCCGTTCTTCCGTGACGGTGAAAGGATGCCTTTCTCGCTTCAGACGCATGTTCGAAAACTCAGATGATGAGTGGGTCGCTGGGCTAGATGTTGAGTACACCACAGTCCTGGGACGAGAGAAGGATCTAAAGGACGAAGATTGGAAGAAGCCCGCCGTGATCCAGGTTTGCGTGCATAACCTTTGCTTGGTCTACCACATATGCCATGCCGACGTTGAGTGCCAGGATTTTAAGAACTTCCTCAAGGACAAAACAGTGAAATTCGTTACTGTAGACTTTAAGAATGACGAAGAAGTCCTGGATCGGACCAGCCTCGTTGTAGGCCACCCCTTCGACCTCCAGAAGAATCGGCTGGTGCCCTCTCGTCAGCCTTTAGTGCTGACCCTGGCAGGAGCCATGGTTCATCCTTCGTACGGTAAACTGGAGAAACCTCCATACATGTTTCATCATCATGCATGGCAGCAGAATGTACTTGATATAGACCACATCCACTACGCTGTAATGGATGGCTACCTTTGCTTCAATATCTACAAGGGTTGGATGAAGAGCAATAGCCAAGTGTGCGGTTCAAGCAAAGAAGTATCGGCCAAGAGGAAGAGGGACAAGGACGAAGTCGAGGACGTGGACGAGGACAACGAGTAAGGTGGCAGTGTCGTTGCTCATGGTGGTTCTAAACTTCTAATGCAGTGTCTACTGGATTAGTTGCATAGTTTAATTTCGGTGTGCTTAGTATAATTTGAGGGTGTGTTGTCTTTGAGCCCCAGCAGAACTATGTTATGTTTCTTCTCATTACTTTAACTCTTCAAGATGTATATACTACTAGTATTTCTTTAATAGAATTTAGCACCCCAATTAAGCAACGTACTAGCTTTTTTAATAGTACTATAAGCATAATTTGGCATTTGGCGCTCTCTATATGTACCACCTTTTTTAATTTCAATTTTTGCTCCATGGCGCAATCCATCGATAGTACTATTGTACAAAAGTATACATTTTTTAAAAGGCTAGAGTACTGTTCATCACATATATAGCCAGTTAAGTTCTCAACCTAGAACAGCGTGCATGCCATGTAGTAAACCGACACGGAGGAAGTATAGTACAAATGAGGTGATTTTACCGAGCGATCGGCGGGGAGCATGGCTGTCATGCGGTCCCACGTGTCATGATGTACCAAGGCGATGAGCGTGTCCCTCTTGAGGCGAAGCAATACTAGTACGTGGTTTGAGATGATGGCGAACCAAGTGTGAAATAATGGTTGCTTCGTCCGTGCGGGAAGGTGCGGCATTGTGATTTGACGTCTCATTGCTCATTACTACTCTTTGGGCGATGCACGAGTGGGGTGTGTCCCCCGCTGTTCTGCTTTGTTATTTGGTGCTTGACACGTCGACCCGGTTGCTATATGTCCCACATGTCGGCGACAGGAAGTACATAATTCATGAAAGGGAGCGTCGAAGGGAGTATACTACAGAATTCATGAAGGGAGCGACTTAGTTTTGGAAAAATCTGTTTTTACGGAGTACGTAACCACTAGGGTTTATAGGGCTCATCTAAAAAAACATCCGTTTTTTCTGTTTGATAAGTCTCAGTTCTACTATACTAGTAGTAGTACCATTACATGTTGGATTTCAAGGTGCGTTAGATCACCCGACGCAAGCAGTGTCAAGAGGAAACTAACCAATGCATGTACAAGTTCATGGAAATTTAGTGGTCATTCATGCATTCGTTCTAATTAATGCCTCGGTACTAGTGTACTAATTACTTGTGCAAACTACGAAATTAATTCGACCACTCACCGTCTACCTTGGTTGGAGAGATTTTGAAATTGAGCCATAAACTGGAAAGGAGGGAGTAGTAACTTTTGTCTCGATTACTATTTGTGGCCTTGTATAGATGCAAAATGTATTTTTTTATAGTGGCCTTGTATAAGTAAATGGAGGGAGTACTAACCAAAGTACGTACTAGTAGGGACGAGGAGTAAACGGAGGGAGTAGTAAAATTTTCTTCTCGTGCTGCGAGCCACCGCACTCGTGGGCGAGGGAGCGGGCGTAAGGCGTAGTAAGCAAGTTTCACCTCATCCTGCGAGCCACCGCGCCCGTGGGCGGGGGAGACGGCGTACTAAGCAAGCTTCTCCTCGTTCTGCGAGTTGATGGGACACATCAAAAGTACTCCAGTGTATAGAGCCTTGCCTCTAAGGTAGGCCCCGCATGGTTTGCCTCTTTTTTTAATTTAACATAACACGTCAAGTCGCAATTTGTTTGTTCACCCGTGGTAGACAATCCTCCCTCCACCAAGTGGACAACCAATTACACGTGTCAAATTACCATGTGGGCTGCCTTTTTAAAGACAGAAATGAGCTCCACCGTGTACCAGCGGGTGTGGTTGGGAAAGAGATGGGAATACGTGCACGTGCGTGCACCTCTTCTCTTCGTGCACGCCCCCACCCACGTGGGCGTGTGTGAGAGATACAAACCTAGACATAATCGCCGTCCATCCCCATGCCTCCGCCCAGTCCGACCACCAGTCACCACCACGCCCCTCCTCCTCACCTTATCTCTCATCTTTCTCCCTCCATTTTTATATACAAGGGGCCACTATCAAAATTACAATTTGCAGATATACAAGGCCACTAACACTAATCGATGCAATATTAATGGTGTTTGCCTCGTGGTACTAGCAAAGGAGGACATTAATTATCCCTTGCATGCATGCGGGAGTTTGTAAAAAATGCATCTTGAAGTTTCGTGCAATGCGCGGGCATCTTGCTAGTCCATGAAAACAACACATGGAAAAATTCCACGGCGAACGAGGGATTTGAATCTGTTGGGAGGGGCTGTTTGGATCTTGCCCAGGGTAGCCAAAATATTGGCGACTACTTCGCCATGGCCGGCACCGGCTCAAGTTCATCCTAACATTCCCCTCTTCTGTGGAGCCCATGCGGGGTCGACAAAGGTCCTCGCAACAAAAGGATCCGGCAAGACACCTGCTATGTACGCTGGCGTCGCCTCCGCGATGGCCTTCATGGGACCCAAGCGGCGGCGGCCTACCGTGTTCTACTTCTCCTCGATGATGGCGGCGGACGCGGAGGCGTGGCCACCGACTCGCCCCTCTCCGCGCACCCGACTTCTGTCGCTGCTTGCATGGCGCGGCCGCCGGCATGGGAGTCTCTGCCACAGAAACGGGAGACGCGGTATGAGGCGGCGGTGTGGACGGCAGCAACGACGCCCCGTGCGCCGCTCCTCGTCGAGCTGGCATGGAGCGGGGAGTTGCTGAACCGCGCGCCGGCTTGGGGCGGCAACTGGCTCCGTCGAGCGAGGGGAGGGAGGTGGATCAGCGAGCTGCATAGCTCGTATCCGGCGGGCTACCCTGCTGGCTTGGATGCGGAATAACTACTCTTTGTAAGCCATTGTAAGAGTGGACAAAATGGTAGAGGAGATAGGGGAGTGGCGGAGGTGTGCGATTCTTGGTCGGCGTTAAGCCTCTTTTAAATAGGAGATTAAATAGACGGCAGACGGGAGGAGCTCGGCCGGCGTTGCGTTTAACGCCGGCCCGGTCATGAACGGACGTGTGTCCAGAGTGGATTTCTCGGCTTCCACACGGGCGGGTTTCATGGAGGCGTTTGAATGCGGCACGGAGGCGTGTTCAGCTGGGTGTGCCGCGAGTGGCGCCCTCCACTCTGACCTAGGACACCGCGCCGTTCTTCCACTGACGTGTGGGCTCTTTGGGTGCATGGCCTGCATGTCAGTGACCCAACGCAGGCAGCGCATAGCAGAGGAACCTTTGGTGGGCCAGGGCGGTCAGAAGCGGGCATTTCATAAACTGATGATCGTTCATTGAGTGTGACGTCATCTTTTTTAATGTAGATAAGCCTACTATGTTGATAGCCCGTTCGATACGTTGTGATTCATAAAGACCGCTGCAAACATCAATGTTCTGCTTATCATAGATAAGATTGATTAATACCCGTAACAATCCATGTCCTTAACAAAGGGTGCATGCACGTATAGGTTGAGCATGTGTCTTGCGTCGTGTGTTGTGTGCATGCAGGCATGCGAGTGTTGCATGCGTGCAAGGGTACGTTTCAGTGTTGCATGCATGGGTGCGTACGTGCGTGTGTTCGTGAGTGCATGTGTATGTGTCAGTGTTGCACGCCAGCATGCGTGCGTGTGTACGTGTCAGTGTTGCACGCCTACATGTGTGCGTGTCTTGCGTGCGTGCATGTGTATGTGCGGGGTGAGGCTACATGTCAGTCGACTGACTTTTTCATCTCTGGTCATTAGATTTTCCAGCCGTTGGATACGAAATCAAGGGCCTCGGTTTATCATCAAACTCCACCCCCGAGCCGCCACCACCACCGCCGAACCGCCAACCCCGCCGCCGCAGCTGGCCCACCTCCTCGAAACCACTCCCACCGCTGCACCGCCATCCCTCTAGCCCCCCCCCCATGAGCTTTTTCTCCGGGATCCCCACCCCACCGCCCAATGAACGCCCCCAACCGCGGTGATCGCCAACCGAGGTCTCACGACTTGAATACCCACCGACCACTAATTTATTACCATTTCTGTCCTTCATATACGCGCTGACGGGTGGGCCCTATGGTAATGTGCGCTGCTGAATGTGGACCGTTTGACTGGTCAATTGATCGTGTTATCAAAAAATTACGGAGCTGTATGGTGAGCCAGTGACCGTATGATCACCCTAAAATGTACTCCTATTTTATTAACACAGTACATACTCAAACTACCATTTCTTTCTTTCATATATGGGCTGATAGGTGGGCCCCACGGTTACGCGCCCCGATGGTGCAACACTAGTTGCGCCGCGTGGAACGTTTGACTGGTCAATTGATTGTGTCATCAACAAAATACGGAGTTGTACGGGTGAGCCAGTGACCGTATAATCATGATATGTATTTGTTTAACACGGTATAGACGCAAGGGCTCATATATACGCGCAAGAACTCATCGCTATAAGCGCACACACGCGAACCCTATCCCTATGAGCACCTTCGA
This sequence comes from Aegilops longissima, assembly GCA_021605205.1. Lineage (NCBI taxonomy): Eukaryota > Viridiplantae > Streptophyta > Magnoliopsida > Poales > Poaceae > Aegilops > Aegilops longissima. The sequence goes on along the minus strand of CM038678.1, from coordinate 224,064,627 downwards.
GAGAGTGGGCCAGCATATATGATCTTGAGATTTTACGAAGTCACCATAGGTGCCTCGTAGTCGAGTGGAACGTCTCCTCTCACTAAACGTACATCGCCGAAAAATACTGAAATTAACACAAGATGAATGCGAGCACCGGGACTTTAACCTTGGTGGGCTCGAGAAACCACTGTCCTCTAACCATCCAACCACATGTTGGTTAGCATGACAAAATGTATGTGGTGACCGTGATGAGCTTATTCTAAAGTCCAGAGACCATATCGTGCTTTCGCTTCAAATACAATGACCATAAGTGTCGTCAACAAAATACGGAGCACGCATCAAATGCAAAGTCCATCAGTGTCATCAAAAAAATATGGAGACGTATCGTGAGCTAGATACCGTTGTACTATTGTATATGCTTATTTTCTTAGTGGCCGATTGCGCGTGTGGTGTGGTGGGCACATCATTTCTAGTTGTGGTGGGTCAACATGAAGACTCATGGGTCGGTTCCATCCTGCGCCACATATAGGTTGCACCGAGACGTGTTATACGAAGACCCATGTGGAGGACTCGGCGTACAACACGAAGCTACCAGAGTCGCGGAGGACTCTATCCCCACTGGTGATAAGCCGACTATATATGATTTCTAACCCTAGGCCCTTAGTATGTTATACAAGCTTGGGGGCTAGTTCGTCGATAGTATACACACACGCACAATGCCTGGTATTCACGTGTACTTTGTACACACCCTATCACTAATATACTGATATGAGAGTAGGCTCTTTCTTCAACTACAATTGAATTCTAGCATGTGCATGTGTTTATTTCATATTATCGATCCATAGAGTGAGAGCGGTTTGAAATGCAGGCAATGGATGCTTTTGCAATTCATATATAAACATTAATTTGTGCACTCCATGTTGTTAGTGTGAAGCACTTTATACATTTGTCACTTGCATGGATACATTCCAAATTGCTAGCTACAAAGTAGAATACATGTCGAATTCAACATAAAGGGGGTTTCGAAGATTCGAATTCATAGGAAGTGCATTCATCTATTTGAACCCGAGATAATGGCATTTGTAAATCAGATGTAAAAGGGGCATCAATCTTTGTTATGAGTTTAAACATGCTATATATATTCATACGCATATCTAACATTTTTTTTGCAACCAAGGAGATTATATCTGGAACCATGCATGAACTGAGGTAAGTTGCATATTTTTTAATATATACTCGTGTACAATGTATATTCAAATGTACCCCCTCCATTCGAAAATAATCGTAGTTTTAGGATTTTCAAGAGTAAAGATTTGTGAAGTTTGACAAATCCTGAAAGTTCAATTCAAGAGAACCGAAAATGTTAATGCTTCTGCTCCCAAATATTGAACGAAGCGCCAAATAGGCCTCTGGTCACCCGAAACCGCGCGAGACTAATGTTTTGGTGGTAGGAAATTACTGTCCTGACTCTGGCCCGTGTAGCCTATCGACGCGATGTCCAAAGGTCTAAACTGGGGTAGGTTTGTAACTTCACCAAGACGCCAGAGAAGCATTCATACGCCGTGGGCGCCTACCCATGCGCTCGGCCAAAATCTATCCCGCCCACATTTGGGACACCTGACATGACTGTCCTACCCCCAACCCGCAATATGTCCGAAATTTTAGATGGGGGGAAAGTTTGTAACTTCCCCAAATTTCAAACAAGCGCGTCTCAAACCGAAACATTGTTCCCCCTTAGTTCCCCGCCTCCCTCAGTTTCCCCATTCATACTCCGTGGGCGTGAAAACACCCTCTCCACCAGCCGCAAAACACCAGCCTCCTCCGTCCTCCAACCCATAGCAGCCAATCCACCGCCGCCCTCCTCCATCACGCCGGAGCCGGTACCCCGACGTCGTCGTCCAACGCAACCGCAACCGCAACACCCTCAAGGACTTAGCAGCTGAAGCTAAGGCAGAGCTGCCTCCACGACGCCGACGCCGACGCGGCGCTGCATCGAACCACTCCGACCACGCCGTCCTGCTCCTCACCGCTGCGGCTCCACCGTCCATAACCGTCCACCGCACCGGAGCAGTTCCCTTCGCCGTCGTTCGCGCCTCGGATCTGCTTCCCGCCGATGACAGGCGACCACCGCACCACACTCAACAACTTGGCCATGGGTTCGTCCAAGGCTGCACCGTCCTCCACAACTTCTTGTTTCCGCGAACAACAAGAAGATCGTCGGAAAAAAGAAGGAGGACACAAGACTTGCCAGCGAGAAAAAGGTACTCCTCTTCCCTTATTCGTGCAAATCTTACGTCTCCGCCACACCGTATTCATCCCACTAAAGAAACTAGTTGGCGCTTCTTCGCATCTCCTTCGTGATACTAAATGCACAAGGTTTCCTCCATTTTACTATTTCACCTTTGCTAGAGGTCAGTAGCCCGCTTGGATTTCAATTCAGGGTTAGTCGAACCGCAACTAAAAGAAGCAGCACCCGCATAGGCGCGCGGAGCACCTAGTCCGCCTGTTCCCCGGGGAAGCGGGGTGTGGGGCACAGGAGCTACTTGCGCCCGATCTGGAGGTCGGCGGGGCTTGAATGGATGGCCGGGGGGCGGTGCCAAGCACGGCGGTGTGGTGAGGTCGAGGGGAGGGCGCAGGCAGGGGAGGAATACTGGGCCGGTGGTCGCTGGCATTTCGAGGAAGATCGTCAACACTAACTGGCTGGAGGTAGATGAAGGCGATCTGCCCGTTCTTTGTACATCGGATGGTGCAGAAAAAATGGACTGACCTATTTGCTTTCAGTCGACTGTTATTTTCACAGAATCCTGTAGTAATTTAGTGTGCCATGCATGTTGTAGAGCTATCATATGTCTCCCGTCATTTATTTCTCACTGACCTGCTATCTGCTACCTTTACACTGTACTAATTCTACACACACTTCACCCATACTCACACTATTGTTTTTTATGCATGGGTATTTCAGACTGACGGCGGTGTTGATGAATGCGAAAAGAAAAGACAGAAGTCGCTCGGTGTAATTGAAGATAAGCACTAAGCGTTCAGTAGCTCTAACAGTGTAAATGTCGTGATTGGAGACGATGGCGTAGCTCTGCAGTTGATGATCTCAATTGCCACACACAACCATCCTGTGTGTTTGCTTTAACCCGTGCTGTCAAATGTGGTTGCATGTTGCATATGGTGGCTAGCTTGTATTGCTTCCAATTTGGTTAAATTGCATCTACTTACTTTACACATTATACCTTTGATAATGACATGCCTTCCTGTTTTCGATACATACTACATATGTATATTAACCATGTTCGTACATCAAACTAATGCTCTTTTGTATCCCTCGTCAATCACTTATGATGAGACATTCACCCGGGTGGGTTACTGTGAGACCCCATACTCGTTTAAAGAGTGCAGTGTCATCCTCCCCACATGATTCTCAAGAAACAGCAAGGCTAAATGAAGATAGTCAACGTAGCTCTCTAGTTGATCATCGCAATTGCCCCACACCACCATCGCAGGTGCTTGCTCTTACTTGGCAGTGTGATATGTGGTTGCATGTTGCATATGGTGTCTACCTTGTAATGCTTCTAATTAGGGTAATATGCATCTGCTTAGTTAACACATTATACCTGTGAATATGACATGCCTTCCTGTTTTCCGTACATACTACGTCTTTCTATTAACCATGTTCTTACATCAAACTACTTTTCTTGTGTATCCCTCATTAATGCTCCTAATTTGTTAAATTGCATCTCCTTAGCTTACACATTATACATGTGAATATGACACGCCTTCCTGTTTTTGGTACATACTACATCTGCCTATCACACCATGTTCTTACATCAAACTACTGTTCTTGTGTATCCTGCGTCTATCGCTTATGATGAGACAGTCACGCGCGTTGGTCAATATGAGATGCAATACTCTTATAAAGAATGCAATTTCATCCTCTCCACATGATTCTCAAGAAACAGCAAGCCTAAATGAAGATATTGAACATAGCTCTGTACCTGAAGACCGCACTTCCCCTACACCACCATCAGAGGTGCTTGCTCTAACTTCGCAGTGTGATATGTGGTTGCATGTTGCATACGGTGTCTAGCTTGTAATGCTTCTAATTAGGGTACATTGCATCTGCTTAGTCTACACACTATACCTGTGAATATGACATGCCTTCCTATTTTTGGTACACACTACATCTATGTGTTAACCTTGCTCTTACATGAAACTACCTCTCTTCTGTATCCTGCATCAATCACGTACGATGAGTCACCTTTATTCGTTGCATATTGCATATTATTTCTAGCTTGTTGCCATGTATTGCTTCTAATTTGGTCAAATACATTTGTTAGGGCACCCTTTTAATTTGGCAGAGTGATATTGGTTTCATCTTTCATATGGTTTCTAGCTTGCATCGATTCTAACAAGTTCAAGCACCTTGTGCTTAGTTTACACTTTATACATCATACATGTCAATATGTCACGCCGTCCTGTTTTTCATACATATTACATCCTCCTATCATGCGGCTGCCTTACATGAAAGTAGTGTTCGTCAGTATCATGCATCAATGGGTTCTGAAGAGCAAATTTTATTCCTTTTTCTTGTGGGTTTGACTTGACAAGGCAAAATTAAGAAAGAGGAAGGAAAAGAGTAAGGAAGGCGATGATGGTGGTCCTCTGCAGCAACGTAAACGGAGCATCTGTACCGATTCTCCTTGTCTTGATAGTGCATTACAAGGTCCAAGTCCTCTCCCTACTCCACCATCCAAGGTGCTTGCTCTAACTTGGCGATGTGATATCTGGTTGCATGTTGCATATGGTGTCTAGCTCAGTATTGCTCCTAATTAGTGTAAAGCTGCATCTGCTTAGCTTACACATGATACATGTGAATATGACACGCTTTCCTGTTTTTGGTACATACTATATCTTATGATAAGGCACCTTTAAGTCACCACTGTGATATTGGTTGTGTCTTGCATATGATTTCTAGCATGTACTGCTTCTAATTTGTTGAAACGCCATGCAGTTTTAACTTGGCGAGTGATATTGGTTGCATCTTTCATATGGTGTCTAGCTTGCGGTGCTTCTAATTTGTTGAAATGCCTTCGCTTAGTTACCACATCATAGGTGTGAATATGTCACACCATCCTGTTTTCATACATATTCCATCCTCGCATCATGTGTTGTCCTTTCATCCGAGTAGTGTTCACGGTATCATGCATGAATGAGTTACGAAGAGCGAATTTTATTCCTTTTTCTTATTGGTTTGACTTCACAATGCAAAATCATTACAGCTGAAGGAAATTAGTCGGCGATGGATGATGGTGGTCCTTTGAGCAACTCAAGCAGGGGTCTCTCTGATTCTACTCCGCCATCCTCCCAACAAGATTCGTAAGACAACACAAGGCTGGACGGTCGGCGTAGCTGTGTAGATGATGAGCACATCTCCCCTACTCCACCATCATAGGTGCTTGCTCTAACTTGACACTATTATATGTGGTTGCATGTTGCGTATGATGTCTAGCTTGTATTGCTTCTAACTTGAATTGCATCTGCTTACTTTACACATAATGCCTGTGAATATGACCCGTGTTCCTGTTTCTAGAACATACGTGTACATGATGAGCACATCTCCCCTACTCCACCATCACAGGTGCTTGCTCTTACTTGGAATTGTTATACGTGGTTGCGTTTTTAGTATGATGTCTAGTTTGTATTGCTTCTGATTATGTTGAATTGCATCTGCGTAGCTTACAACTTATACCTGCAACGATCACTTACCCATAAGACACATTTAACTTGGGACTGTGATGTAGGTTGCATCTTGCATTGTCTTCTAGCTTGTACTGCTTCTAATTTCTTGAAATGGCACTTACGACGAGACACTTTTTACCTGATAGGGTGATATTGGTTGCATGTTCATATGGTGCCTAGCTTTCATTTCTTCTAATTTTGTTGAAATGCCTTCCGCTTACTGTTTTTTCATACATATTCCATCCTCCTATCGTGCGTGTGAATATGAAACGTTGTCTTTTTGTATATATTCCATCCTCCTATCATGCGCTTGTCTTACATCAAAGTAGTGTTAAATTCAGTATCATGCATCAACCAGTTATGCAGAGCTAATTTTATTCATCTTCTTGTGGTTTTGACTTCATAAGGCAATATTAGAAAATAGGAAGGAAAAGTGTAAGTTAGGGGATGTTGGTGGTCCTCCGCACCGACGCAAACAGAGACTCTCTAGATTTGCCACTGCTACTGCTAATGAAGTTGAAGTCCCAAGTCTACATGATGAGTTCATCTCCCGTACTCCATCATCGCAGGTGCTTGCTCTAAGCTGACATCGTGATAATTGGTTTCATGTTGCATATGTTGTTTAGCCTGTATTTCTTCTATTTTGATTAAATTGCACCTGTTGAGTTTATACGTTATACATGTGCATATGACATGGCTTTACGTGTCTAGAATACATTTGCATCTATCTATCATACCATGTTCTTACATCAAAGTACTGCTGTTGTATATCCCGCATCAGTCACTCATGATTGGACGCTTTTAACATGGCAGTTTGATAGTGGTTGCATCTTGCATTGATTTCTATGTTGTCTTGCTTCTAATTTTTCGAATTGCCACTTATGACAAGACACTTTTAACTTCAAGAGTAATATTGGTTGCATCTTTCATATGGTGTCTAGCTTGCATTACTTCTATTTTCTTGAAAATCCTTCTGCTTAGTTTGCACATCGTAGCTGTGAATATGTCATGACGTCCTGTTTTTCTTACATATTCCATCCTCATACGGTTGTCTTACATCAAAGTATTGCTTGTCTATATCATGCATCAATGAGTTCTGAAGAGTGATTTTATTCTTTTGTGTTGTGGGTACAGCTTGACATGGCAAAGTCAAAAAAGAGCAAGGAAAATAATATAGTAGGGAGTGTTGCTACTCGTCGGGTGAAACGGAAAAGGTTACGCCGTCGAGATTCTGCTGGTACTTATAGTGCAAGAGAAGGTCCAAGTCCACCGCTAAATCTACAAACACAAGTATCACCTGCTCCACCAGCTGCAGGATCCGCTTCAACTGTACCAACATCTCAACAGATTACTCGTTCGTTTGCTCGGCGGCGGTTATCAAGCTGCCTTCACACCTAACACTACTTCAAGCACTCTGCGACACAACAGACTTGGCAAGATCAGATGAACCTCATGAGCATCAACACCAAGACGGTACTGGCCAAGTCAAGTTGCGATTGCATGCTCCTTTATATGTACTCTCACAATTTGATGTACACTAACACTTTCCATATTCGTTGTTGAACTAGCACCACGGGCGCAAGCGAAACAGACATCGAGGGATAATGCTTGACAGATTAACAAAATCTAAAGGAGGAAGAATGGAGATCCATTTTGAGGAAGGTTTAAAAAGGCCACATGATGCTCTGAATCAGCCAAGTTAGTATCGAGGCAGCCGTTGCTGTTAGGTGTCATGCACGTATCCTCCCAACGTGGATCCGAGACAGGAATGAGAAAGACAATACCCAGTTTAACACCTTCCTTGACCATTTATCCGTAAATAATGTTATTCATCACAATTAGTAATATTGTCTTGCTCTGTCCCATACTTTTTAGCTTCCTCCTAATAATACTCACATCTTTTTTCAACAGATGAGTTTCAAGTTGGATCCGAATGATGATGCAACTAGACAAGCATGCACTCATGTTTTTCAGTATGCTCTGCGACAGTATCGGTACCACCTTAGAAAATCTCACTTTGAAGGCAAGGCTAACAATGAAATCTCCCAAACATCTCCAGTGGAATATATTACAGATGAAGACTGGACAGCCCTCGTTAAACACTGGTGCGATCCAAAGTATCGTAGGCTATTTGTATTTGATCAGACCACATATTGAACTTGTATTTATGTATGTGCCTTACAAGTGTATCTTCTTCTAGGCTAACTGTTTGAAGAACAAAACCAACCGTTCTAAAGTGAAATTCCAACAGACAATAGGATCTCGTAGCTATATTGCACACTGCAAGGCTCTTGTAAATAGCTGCTACTTCCTTCTTTTTTGTGCCATATTATCGTATCTATATTGACTTGTTCCAAATCTGAGGAAATCCGTGCGGACCAAAAGAACTGAACCGAATGCGGTGCAAATCTTCAAGGATTGCCACACCAAAGCAAGATGAAGGGCATGAGCACACCAGTTCAAGCCACCGTTGTAAGTCCTTACTCCTCCCGCCTTGAACTGATTGGTACTGTGATGTGTTCATTTAACTACTTGGTTTGCAGCCAATGTCGATTACTCTATTCACTTTTATTCACAGTTGTCTTAACGTATCATTTCACCTTACATGGTTTAAAAGAGATGAAGGATATTATTTTGGTCTTGATCTGTAATCTAGTTGTTATGTTCACGTGTGCACACAATGATAAAATAGCCTGTTTGTTTTATATCTGTTAGCCCATGATATGAATGATGTCATACTATGTTCATCCTACTTTAAACCATGTCTCTTTATCCTTAGATGTCAACGAATGTGAGGAAATAGACAATACTGAGAAGCATGCTACATGGACATATGTTCGAAAGTGATTTTATTATGTAGTTGGCACTACAATACATGCTAATGTATTACGAAGAGTTCACCAAAATAAGTTATGTATAAATGTTTAACCTACTTTATTTGTTTTTATCTCATTAGTAACTTATCGGTACACTAATCTACAAGTTCAAACTTTAGGAAGCTATGGAACAAATGATTGAACAGCCACAACCACTGAAGGTGACGAGGCTACTACAGCACAATGTCACCTCTTGTCTGCGGTGTGTCAAGATCTCTCCACTAACGATGCAAAAAGCACCTTCCCGCATAATTCGGGTTGGTTGTCAAGGTAACCTCGTCCAAATCGCCATCTTGAACAAAATCTTCCTGCTAGACAGAGTGATATATCTGTGCTCCGACACAAGTCCAATCCCTAATGGGCGTTGTTTCGAAATAAGAATAGTGGTTGAGAAATGTCGTCAAGATATGCATGGTTTTGAAACCGGACTATCGGACATTAAACCGTTGTTCAAGAGCAATGGCGAAAAAGGTGGAGATCATCTTTGCTCCATCGATTCTACAGACTGAAACATTAGCACTCAGGTCAAATGATCGTGCTTCTATACATCCGATGGTGCTTTTATCGGAAGGACTATAAACTTTATGCCAACAGGCCTTTTGTTGTATGGTTGGAATTTATTTTGTTGTGATACAACATTTATGATGCTGCCTCGGGCTGCAGATAATTCTGACGCTATTTTTGTATAGTGTAGGTTTATCTTAGTAATGTATTCGCCGAAAGCTTCAGAGGAGCCCAACATGCCAACATTAAATCGGGCCCATTCCAATTGGGCTAAAAACGATTACGGGCCGAAATTGGCATGTAGCCCACTAAAAATATCTGGGCCTAAATCAGCATAAGATTTCATATTTTTCTGGTAGGCCTGTGCCCATAGTGGGCCTTTAACAGGCCTAAACATAATTTGGGCCCTCTCTAAAAATAGGCCGTTTACAGGTGTAAATATCTCGAGCACATAAAAACATGGGCCTTTAATAGACCGAAAGTGAGATTGGGCCCTGATTGTGCCAAATAACCCACTGGACTTAGCAGGCCGAAATGGTGGCCCATTTACGATGCGGATCTTTGACAGGCCGAAATTCGGACGGGCCGTAAATGCGCCAACCTAATACACGGGCCTTTAACAGGCCGGAACTTCGGTCGGGCTAGATTATCGTCATTTTTATATGAGCCATTAATGGGCCCGAAATGATGTTGGGCCACATATGGCCCATGGTTTACGTCCGGTGTTAACAGGCCGAAAATGACAACAGGCCGAAAGTGGCCCAAAGCTATAGTGGGCCTCTAACAGGCCGAATGTCAGACATGGCCGAATATGACCCAAATCCTTCACGGTCGTTTATGGGCCGAAAGTTTTGATGGCCTGTAAATGGGCCCAAATGAAGCCGGACCTTTAACGGGCCGAATATACCGGTCGTAATTCGCCCAATTACTTAGCGGACTGTTAACGGGCCAGAAGTGACCATGGGCCGCGTTGATGACAAGTTTAGGACAGGCCGTTGACGGGCCGATTTGACAGAGAATGTTGGGCCTTTAGCTGGGTCGGCCCATTGTGGTCCGCAAAATCTTGTGGGCCTTTAGCTGGGCCGTTCCATTGTGGTTCGCAAAATCTTGTGGGCCTTTAGCTGGGCCAGCCCATTATGGTCTGCAAAATCCTGTGGGCCTTTAGTTGGGTCGGCCCATTATAGTCCGCTAAATTTTGTGGGCCTTTAGCTGGGCCGGCCCATTATGGCCCGCTAAATCTTATGGGCCTTCGGTTGGGCGGGCCCATTTAAACTTTGTGGGCCACCTTTGGGCCGGTCCACGTGTCAACATATCATAGGCCCATCTCGATCGTTGGATAAGTGACACCTGTGCCTGGATCCGTCAGCCAATGAGAATTTTACACGTGGAAAATCGGCATTGGTCGTGGCTATTTAATGGGTTATCGGATCCAAAATCCGACCCGATAGCTAACGGCGTTCCGTTACGGTGGATGCCACGTGTCGGTCACCCTTGATGAAAGCACTTCTGTGACGCGCGATTTATCGTCATGGAAGTCGACACTTCCGTGATGATAATTTTGGCAATGTCATGGAACACTTCTCTGACAAAGACGGTATGACTATCTTGATTCTGTCATAAATTTGGCATGGATGTACATGCATGACAGAAAACGCGACCTACTGTGACAAACATGTATCATAACGGAAGTGTATTTTTTTGTAGTGCGTGCTTACCCCCTTGAGCGCGCCCTCCTGCCTCATGGCCGCCTCGTGGCGTTCCAGACTTCAACTCCAAGTCTTCTAGTTTTCTTTCGGTCCAAGAAAGATCATCGCGAAGGTTTCATTCCGTTTGGATTCTGTCTGATATTCCTTTTCTGCGAAACACTAAAATAGGCAAAAAAAAACCAAAAACTGGCACTGGGCCTCCAGTTAATAGGTTAGTCCCAAAAATAATATAAAAGAGCACATTAAAGCCCATTAAACATCCAAAATAGATAATATAATAGCATGGAACAATCAAAAATTATAGATATATTGGAGACGTATCACTGAGACACCACGTGATGATCGGGTGTGATAGGCTCTACGTTCACATACAACGGGTTCAAGACAGTTTTGCACATGCAGAACACTCGGGTTAAACTTGATGAGCCTAGCATGCACGTGCTGATACATCCCTCGGAACATGATCTACAGCAACATAGACATGCAAAAACTATCAGTTACTAAGTTCATGATAAATTAAAGTTCAATTAATCATATTACTTAAGAACTCCCACTTAGATAGGCATCCCTCTAGTCATCTAAATGATCACGTGATCCATATCAACTAAACCATGTCCGATCATCATGTGAGGTGGAGTTGTTTTCAATGGTGAACATCACTATGTTGATCATATCTACTATATGATTCACATTCAACCTTTCGGTCTCAGTGTTGCGAGGCCATATCTGCATATGCTAGGCTCATCAAGTTTAACTCGAGTATTTTGCACGTGCAAAACAGGCTTGCACCCGTTGTATGTGAACGTAAAGCTTATCACACCCGATCATCACGTGGTGTCTCGGCATGACTGTAACGACCCGAGACTGACGCTCCAGACGCCTTCCATGTTTTGCGTGACCGCTGTGTGTTTTATTTGTTTGTTGCATTCATCAATGCATCATCTGCATTACATCGGCACTTCGTTGCCGTCATTTTTCAAAACTTGTATCCGCTCGTAGTTGACGCTTCTTCCTTGTCTCTGTTGACCTCCTCTTAGGTCAACCGGACCACTCTCTTCTATCTCTTCTCTGAGCCCATCAAACTCCCCTCTCTTTCATCGTCCCCCTCATGCGCGTCTGAAATCGCCCCGAACCCGAACCGGGTTGTCGTTACTGATGAAACCGGATAATCTCCAATCATCCCCTAAATATCTTTGGTTTCTTATTTGGACTCCCCAAGTCTATTTTATCTCGACCGTCTAATTTCGATCGGATGATCCAAACTCACCTCGGTCTCTGATCCGAGCCGCCCTGGGAACCCACGCCGCCGGAGTCCCTCCTCACCTACAAGACCAGCGCAGCCGCGCCCGATCCCCTTGCCTCCTCATTCCCGTGCCCGTAGCAGCCGAGGAGGAGACCTCACGCCCGAGCCTTCCCTCGTCCAGGAGGTAGGAGCCCGAGCTCCTTGATCCCTCGCCGACCAAGTCCCTCGCCGGAGCACGCGCCGCTAGCGTCCTCGACCACCAAGTCGTGCCCCTACTCCCTTCCCCGTTCCCTTCTTCGCTGAGGCCCCCTCTCTTCCATCGCCTCACATCTCTCTCTCTCTCTCTCTCTCTCTCTCTCTCTCTCTCTCTCTCTCTCTCTCTCTGTTCTCTCTTTCTCTGTCCACAGCACCCCCGCGCCATGGCCTACTACGAACGAGGAGTCCCGTCGTCCCACATTGAACGATCCCGCGCCCCTCACTTCTGCGTCCAGGAGCAGCCGAGCTCCCTTCGTCCGCTCCGGCCCAGCCTCTGCACCAGTAGGCCTGGCCCATGGCGAGCTGCCCCACGCCCCTCCTTTCTTCCCCTCCTGTTGGGCTAACCTGGCAGTTTCGGCCCATGACTTGTTTTTTTTGCGCTATGAATTTGTCATCATATCCTAGACATGCATATTACAGAAATGCCCCTGTTTTAAACTGCTAATAACTATTTAACCATGCATCCAAATAAAACATGTCATATATGTAAGATAGTTAGAATTTCATCTAGTTTCATAATATGCTGCACTCATCCATGTTTAAAATATTTAAACTTGTTGTTTGTATTAATTTGCATAAATGGCATGTTAAAATGATTTATCTCATAACTAAATAACTGTAGCCCCGTTTTAACAAACTTTATATGTAAATGGGGTAGGAAAATGCATATTTTAACATGGTGCACTTACTTTGCATGTTTAACAACTCTAAAATTATGTATAGGGCAGAACAGTACCAAATTCATAATATGCACATGGGGATTTTCTGGAATTGTTGTTTGTTGTTCCGGCCTCATTTAAACTTGCCTAAAAAGGTAGATACATATGCTTCACCTCTTGCCATGTTAGCCAACATTTAATATTGATGAGTAGTTTAAACGGGAGAGAACTAAATAATTGTTGTGAAGTTTCGTCAATATGCAACTTGTTGCATATTTAGCTTCACTTAATTTGTAATATTGTTTGTTGCACTTTGCCATGCCATCACTCATTAAACCGGACATGCATCATACTCGATTGTGCATCATGCCATGTTTAGGTGATGGTTGTTTACCATGTTGTTTGCTTCTTTCCGATGATGCTTCTTCTTGATAGTTCTAGTTATGTTGCGATTGTGAGGATTTGTTCGACTACGCCCGTTCATCTACTTCATGGATACGGTCTTCTTCCTAGCGGGATTTCAGGCAAGATGACCGTCACCTTGGATCTCACTACTATCTTTGCTATGCTAGTTGTCTCAATGCTATCGCTATGTCGCGCTACCTACCACTTGTTTAATAAGCCTCTCAAATTGCCATGATAGCCTCTAACCTTTTCCACCATCCTAGCAAACCGTGGTCTGGCTATGTTACTGCTTTGCTCAGCCCCTCCTATAGCGTTGCTAGTTGTAGGTGCAGTTGCAAGTTGTTCCATGTTGGGCATGGATATCATGGACATCTTGGGATATCACAATATCTCTTATTTAATTAATGCATCTATATACTTGGTAAAGGGTGGAAGGCTCGGCCTTATGCCTAGTGTTTTGTTCCACTCTTGCCGCCCTAGTTTCCATCATACCGGTGTTATGTTCCTTGATTTTGCGTCCCTAACACGGTGAGGGGTATGGGGCCCTCTTGACAGTTCGCTTTGAATAAAACTCTTCCAGCTAGGCCCAACATTGGTTTTACCATTTGCCTAATAACAACTAAAAAACTTGCATAGGGACCGGCTAGCACTCGAGGACTTTTAATAAACCCCCAGGCCAAAGCTCCGCATGAGTGTTGGTCCAAATTGGGCGATGTCCGGCGCCCCCTGGGCAACCAGGGTCTCAGCCAACCCGACGTCTGGCCCATACGGTGTACCCTGAGAACGAGATACATGTGAATCCTATGAGGCTAGGTCGGTGCATCGTGAGGTCTTGCTGGTTTTTTTTACCACTGTCGAAATGTCTTGTGCACCGGGATCCCGCAATGGAGGATTGTCTCCGCGGATCGTGAGCTCGTCATGGGCTATGTTGGGACACCCCTGCAGGGTTTAAACTTTCGAGAGCCGTGCCCGTGGTTATGTGGCAGATGGGAATTCGTTAATATCCGGTTGTAGAGGACTTGAAATAAACTCAATTAAAATACACCAACCGCGTGCGTAACCGTGACTGTCTCTTTTCGGGGAAGTTCCAGAGGAGAACACGGTTGGGTTATGTTTGAACGTAAGTAGTTCAGAATCACTTCTTGATCATTACTAGTTTGCGGCCGTTTGCGTAGTTTCTCATCTTATTATTGTATTCATAAGTTAGCCACCATACATTGCTTAGTCGCTTGCTGCAGCCTCACCACTTTACCCCTTCCATACCCTTTAAGCTTTGCTAGTCTTGATACCCATGGTGATGGGATTGCTGAGTCCTCCTGGCTCGCAGATTACTACAACAACAGTTGCAGGTACAGGTAATGCGATGATCTGACTTGAGAGCGATGCTTGATTGCTTTTGGAGTTCTTCTTCTTCTTCGATCTAGGGATTAGGTTCCGGGTCGGGGAGCCTGGGATTAGCAGGGTGGATGTCGTTCTTCTTTTTCGTTTGATTTCATCTGTAGTCGGATCCTGCTCTTCTGTATGATGATTGCCATGTATTGATGAACTGTTGTATTGATGTTGTATCTTGTGGCGAGTGTAAGCATTTATCTTGTATTCTCATCTATTCAGTTCATGGTATGTTGTAATGATATTCACCTTGTTATGCGCTCGAAATGCGGTTGTGCCCCAATCATGAGTTCAACACGTGATTGGGATAGAATCGCATCTTGGGCGCTACAAGTTGGTATCAGAGCCTTACCTACCTGAGGAGCCCCCTTGATTGATCGAACCGCTGACGTTGTTGAGTCTAGAAAAAAAATATTTTGTGTCTAGTAATATCGGAGAGTAGGATTTCTTTTTACTCCTCAATCCCTTCGTCGTTCTGGTAAGGACTCCCGACATAGATGTTTTGACTTCCCTCTCCTCATTTTCACTAAAAAAATTTGGATCACGAGGGTATCTTGGGATCGTTCCGATATTGTTGTGACGAGAACATTGTTCTTGGTGCCTCCTGACATTTAGGGGTTGTGGCAGTGTCCCGGGGAGTTGAGCTCCGAGGTGTTGTCGTCACAATTTTATCGTTGCAGTTCCGGTATACCTGAGCTCGCCGACATCGAAAATCTCGTATATGTAGTCAGTGGTGAGATAACCTCGACGCCACCTAGTACTGGGGAGGGAGTTCGAGAGTATTGCCACAGCTCGTATATCGGATGCTTTTTGAAGGTCGAGGTACACGATTTCCGGAGTTTTCTTGGTTATGTGTTGACGGATGGATACAGTTGGAGCGTAGGGCTTGTTAGTTGTGTGATATATTTGTGCCTCCCTGTATCCCCAACACTAGATTGCATAACCAGAAAGTTTCAGGAGTTTTTAGGTGGGAATTCAAGTATCTCGTAGGATATCTTTCCAACAGACACATGATACGATATGGGGTCTATCATATGTTTGTTTCGGCTTATTCTGCAAGCCAAATCCTTTGTTTTGTTTTGTGTTGGGGTATTCGAGTTGCTTCGAAGTCAAGTGTTGATTCCATACCTTTCCTAAGCGGTGTTCTCATATTTCTATGGGAGTGCTAATCCTTTCGATCATCGAGGTTGTCGTGTTAATTCTTTTCAACCGGCGCGCTTCTCTTCAAGATGATCCTATCATTTTTCCCATTTGCAAGATGAAATCTTAGTTTTCTCACCGGTGTTTGTCCCTTCCGTCCCAAGTTGCCTTTGTTTTTGCCGCCCTCCCACCCCTTGTTTCTTCAAGGACTGTGAGAACCCAGAATTAACTTCCAGATCCTCCTGTGTTTAATTATCAACCCCAGGATCATTGTTGACAACACAGCGAAATGGTATCATTGCACAATACGTAAAAGTATTACAAGTTTAATAAATATTGCCACAGGGCATACATAGAGAAATGTCTCATGACATTTATTACAATCAGAAAACAGCGGAAAGTAAAAATGCATAGCGACTCCATCTCAGCCACAGGCAGTCGATGTAGTCCACGTGACCTCACTCCTACGGATCGCCATAGTAGTCGTAGTCATCACCTTCATCTTCATGGAACTCTGTTGTCAACAAAATTATTGCAATGACTACATTATGTACTCAACATGCCTCCCTCGGGGAAGGTCCTAATAGCTACATGTGGATTCAAAGGAAAGTTGTATGGCTCATTTGCATAAAAGCTAATTTTAGCTTGAAAATATAGCGGTTGGATAAAAGCAGTTTTAGATGAAAACATGTTTTAACTCCAGGATAACTTTCATCAAAGTGAGGATCCTCGATCAACTCACACTCTTCATAGGTTCCAAGAATAGGGGCAAAGAGGTAATAAGCAAGACAGGTCCTGTATGTCAAGAAAGATTCATGTGGCGTCCATGACCGTGGACACGACTATTCGAATAGTTTAACACTCTGCAGAGGTTGTACACTTTACCCACATGACACAATCCCGACTTGTTGCCACTAGTCGTCGCTAGCGCAGTACACCATCTGGTATACCGACAGGGAGATTGTGACGAGGTCTTTGGACTAGATCCCCCAAAGATGTGACATGCTCACCGGTCCGTGCACGGGCGAGAGTACGTCCTCAAACCGTCCCCCATCTCAGGCCGAGGACACTCCTCACAAGGCAGCTATCCCATCTGTGATGCGACGACATCAACACCTAAGGCTGACTAGCTTGCTTGACCAAGCCGGTGCCCATATAGCATGTGGTTGTCTTGTTATCACAATCTTCAAATCCAAGACTTATTAGGCCTCATGCGGCACGGACGGTCGATTGCCCCTTCAACTCGTGAAGGGCGCCAATCGCTCCTTCAATCCTTGATTCATTGTCATGCACGCCAAAGATTCAGATGGTAAGTTTCCCCAGAGTAAAAGAGCATAGAGAAGGTAAACAAGGGCCAACAGGCCTAGCTCAGCGTTAAGTTTCAACTGGCAATGACTTAGAGGTCATTCAACAAGGCACCTATAGGGTGATAAGCATGGCTAACCATTTCTACTCTACCGGAATTATATACTTCTACTCAGGTGTCAAGTAAATAGGCGACAAGCCGATCAGGGTAATGTGTCAATCGACACGCCGGCTACGAGAATTAAAAAATAGCATGCATAAAGTAATTATAAAACACAATGAAGTTTTATAAAACATAGGATAAGTATGATCAAAGAAGGAGGCATGCCTTCGTTGTTGAGTCCTTCTTCGGTAACCTGTTTCGTCCATGCCCAACATCGTCACTCCCTACTCATCGCAACCATAGAAAAAGACAAACAAATAAATATCCAAGCAATAAATTCCAAATAACATCCAAAACAACAGTAAGAGTCAATGGATAGCAAGACATTGATCAAATGAAGATCCCAAAAGGAGGTAACACGATTGGAAGGTAAGTAGAGAGGATTGGATGAATAGGCATGGTTTAGGTTGAAGATTACTAAGGAAAGCTTGTCAGCAAGACTAACATTCTGATATGAACTATGCTATTGACCACAAGTAGTTCCCACTACGCACCTCGACAAACTAGATAGAAAACTATAAACACGCATGAAATGTAACCATCTTATGCATCTAACTACACAAGCACAACATGGCATGATAAATGTAGAAGATAACCACAAATAAATATTTAGATGGAATCTAAATATTTATAATGGTCAGTAGCAACAAACATTTACATAAGCTATATGCTAGTTCAAAAGGAAGCATTCCCTAAGATAACCAAACCAACATTATAAACCATAGTAGTCAAGCAATCACACATAATTCAATAAAATGAATTGAATCGATCTAGGTCTAGAACTAAATCATTATTAAAGAAAATAGGATCAAGTACATTATATCAAACTAATTCATTTGTCAAACAATTGACAAGTAACTATACAACACATGGAACAAATGGATGAACAACTATCCTAGGCACGTTGTGACTAAGAGTAACAATCAACCAAGAATAAATATTTGAATGAATCCAAATACTTATAATGGTCAACAACAATCAAAGACTAAACATCAATCCTAACAACTATTAGCAAGCATTTCTATAAAAGAAGACATACCAATACTAAGGTAGAAACTAATTAAAGAACTTAATAATAACACACATCTCCCACAAGGCATGTGAGTGTAGATTCACTAGATGTCTAAACGAATAGCTCAAGCATCACACAAACGAGTGATCGTGATAAGATACCAAACTAGAATATGCTCTTAATAATAATAAACAACTAATACCCAAATAACCACTGGCAATAATATTATCGGCACATGCTTAAACAAGAGATCAAAATATGCACACTAAGCATATGAGAAAGATAGAACTCAACTAACACGAAAGATAACTATCATATGCATGTGATGAACTATTGCAACAAGTATAGATCATTCATAATACTAACGTGCGACAAGTTAAGAATATATAAGAAACACTAGAATAACTATAAACATGGAGTGTAATAAAACGTGAAAGGTTACTAGCATGACATGTCGAGGATTAAGCATACGACAATTGCAACAACTAGATAAAGTAGATATGACGAGTTGACATGTATGATCATCACAAGAGATACAAGACTATGCTACCAATACAATACTACTCATAACTATGACATAATTTAGTTGATATCAACTAACATGACTATCAAGCATGGCAATAGGACACAAGCCTACATACTAGTTATGACACATAAGCACACCGAGTAAGCAATTAGCATGTAAGCAAGTGAACATCAATGGCATGGCATCAACAACATCAAGCAATGAAATATCATAGCATGAATAACAAAGATGACTTGCATTACCTATCTAGTACCACTTGCACTTGCAATGACATAGGATACAGAACTACGCATGATATCATCAAACTACTATCATGTATACCTACCAATAAAGTATAACCAAAAGCATGAATATAAGATAAAAACTAGCAACAGTATAACACATGGTAGGCATATAACCAAAATATGCATTCTATTTTGAGTAAGTACTAACATGGCATGTCAATCAACTAAGTATGCACAACATCATCCTAGGTAAACAAAACACCTAGGATAATTAATAAATAATAATCAAAGTTATATGCTAGAAGCATAAACCATATGCAACAATATAAATCTAAAATATGAACCAACTAGGTAATCTAGGATGGTGAGATCTACAAAACCAGAGGAACAACTACACCATAATGTGTTATGCAACAGGAAACTATACTGGATTTGTTCTAGGGTAACATAACACTTCATTTGACATCTAGAACCTAGCATAAAGAAAATTATGCAACAACATTATTATAAGTAGATACCCATATATCATAGACATGCATGATTCTAATCTATCAGCACATATGCAACACGACATTACCTATATAGCAAACCTAAGGTATAGTCATGCTAAACAAAACTAAAGAATCAAACATTAGTTCTTCCACGATTAGATAAATAACAACAACTCCTAAAACAATTATAAAGAATTATAAACACGGTGAACGTTCACCAAAATTTGTTCGCACACATAACACATGACTACAAAATTATATTTTGCAACTCATACAAATCTATATTTAATAAACAAAATACTAAACATGACAATCATTTGTAGAAATCAATACACAAGCATAAAATACAACTATATGTAGTAACACAAACTATCGAGCCGACTCAATACGTATAACTATTTTAACAATTAAAACAAGAGTAAAACAAATCTAGTAAATCATATGTAACTCCTACGATTATGAAATAATTAGGAGCGACTCCTAGGCATAACGAGACACACGGAAATAACATACCAATAGAAAAGTTTTACCAAACACAAAATGTATTTGGATTCCATACAAAAAAACGACTAAGATTATATCTCTTCTACCGATCACAAGATAGAACCAACAATCTAACTCCACCAGTGGGTTTCTATGGTCATAGGGAGAATTTCATATGTTGGACATGATGTCATATGATGAGTATGAACTAAAGAAACATGTTGATGCCATCGGACGGCCTCCAATTTTGGACGCGCGCGGACAACTAAAGAAATAGACCGAACCATGATGTCAAATAGATAAGAACTAATTCAGGGACGAAGACCGCAAAAGGAATTGGAGAGGCGCTCACCGAGCTTGACGAATCGATGTGATGAACTTGACGAACAGTATGGACGGACATATAAAATTGTTCGCGTGTGGTCTACGGACACATGTTCTTCTCTGAACGGAGCTGCGGCATGGAGGAGATATTCTTGGCGCAAGGAAACGGATGGGGATGGACTCCTTCATCGGGGTCGAACACCGGTGTTCATGGAGCACCATTTCTTTGCAGAGTGCTCTGGAGAGAAGGAGGAAGACAAAGGCAGGAGTTTCTGCCGGGGTGGAAGAGGAGGTGGTGGCGCACATGAAAATGGCTTCAGTTTGTGGAAACAGCCAAGGGAGAGGGGGTTAAAAGGAGGAGGGAGGAGATGAAGTGCTCTGGCCATTGGCACTTCCTCTCTGTACATGTACGTGTGCATGTACATGTGCCTGCGTTGAGAAAGGAGATGAAGTGCTGGTTCTCGGAGATGGCAAGTGGACAGAAATAGGAAGGGGAGGAATTAAAGGAAGGTGCAGACGTTTCCTATGTATGCAGGTAGGTGACTGTTGAGGTTCCCTTTTATGTGAGTTGTGAACGTACACCAAGGAGAGAGGAGAAAGGCGTTTGTTGGCTAGAGATAAGGGCCAAGTGGATGGAAGCCCATGGGGAGAGGAGGGGAGGATAAAAATAGATGGGCTAGGCCCATGCAACTTAGACAAAAAAAATAGTAGTGGCTGAACCTAGGGAAGAGAAGGCGAGATGTTGGACAGATGGAATTTCACCCAGAGTTTGAGACAGAAAAAGCAAATTGATTTTCCTCTTAGGAAAATCTAGAGTAGGAAAAGAAGCTCAAACAAATATCAAACGGATTTCAGAAAACCAAAGGAAATTTAAAGGCGCATATTATAACATGTCGAAGAAGAGAGAAAATAAAGCTCAACTTAAATAAAGGAAATAAATCAAATTTTAATTTAGGTATGCATTAGTTCCAATTAAAACCTCCAAATTATAAAAGTCAAATTTAAGCTTTGTTAAAAAATAAAGCAAACAAAATTTTCTCGCCCTGGTTTTTGGAAAACTTTTTCTTAAACATTCCAAGAATCGGGATGTTACAAGGACTCAGATTTCTTAATCAAGTATCAATCTTATGGATGTGAAGTCTCTTCATTCTTTTCTTTCAATGTTATTATCTGGTGATTCTCAGGAAGATGCTTAGGAGCTTCAAGTTTATCATTTTTCATTCCCTTTTCTTCTCCGGTGGACTTAATTCAAGCTTCTGTGTTAATCATATCTCTTTCTTTTGTTTCACATGTTTTATCATGTTGCAATACCTTAACCAAGTCTCTCTTATTTATTCACCTCTCTCTATTCATATCCGGAGTGCTATAGATATCTCAGAAGATTCATGTTTCCATTCTTAATCCGTTCAAGCTATTTGGAATTATTATCTCATTCAAGTCATTTAATTCAACCGGTGCAATCTCTCTTCAAAATCATTCCAATGGTGTTTCTCTTGAGTGGGTCCTAACCCACAGGTCTTTTCCTAGGATCTTACCTGACTCTTCTAAATTTTTCGGAGTTATTCTCAAATTCTTTTTCAAAGTTTGACGTAAGAATGAATTATCATCAGTCATATTCCTTCTCCAAGATCGATTTCGTAACATTTTCATCGTTGGTTCAACATTTCTATTCTTCATTGTTCCGGAGTGTCTCATCAATTGTCATGGTGGTTCTCATCATCATTCTCAACATTTGAAGACCGAAGAAGAGTTTTTCTTAAATCTGTATTCGTTCTCTTGAAGTTTCGTGATTTCAAGCTTCATATAATCCCCTCAAATTGTTTCGATCATCAAGGATTCTTTTCATACCCATCCGAAGCATTTTAGGTGTTGTTTCGTTTCTTGATCATCCAAAGGCCATCATTTCAGAAGATTTCTTCATTCTCATCTTTCAACTTCATTTCCGCAATTCTTCTCAAATCATGCCTCTTTGTTCGTCTCCATATTCTTCCGCTGCTTTGTTCAAGTATTCTCTAGTCAGCTTGCGATCTCTTCGTGCTCTCGTATCTAAATTCCCTCAAGTCTCTTTGTTTAATTTATAATTCTTCTTTGTGATTCGTTCTCTTTCCTTCGTGCGTTTCAAGTTCTTACGGTGGTTCGTTAAGATTCCTCTTCCTTTGATATCATCAATTTTTTTGTTGTTTCAATCCTACTGGTGGTTCGTTGAAGACCTTCCCAAGTTGAGCAATATCTCTCTTCAATCCTTTTTCAATGAGTATAAGTAGTATGCCAAATCCGTTGCTTGCCATCAATTTAAATTGGTGAAGGATACGCATAACTTAATTCTTATTCTTGTTTCATCCAAGTGATCTAAATTCCTTCCTCCGGAGTTCATTCATGGTATCAATTCTCGATTCAAGTTGCTCACCTTTCTTTTCCGGAGTTCCAAGTTTTCTTAGATGTCTCGTCATGAAGCTCCATCTAAATCATTGCAAGGCTTCACCTTGTTCTTTCAACTTCTCTTTTCTTTCTATCATTCTCTTTTAGCGAAGTTCTTCATGGAGGCTATACATGGTGGTTCATCAAGGATTTAATTCATTCTCGAAGTGTTCGTCAAGATTCTTGTTGAGGAGCTCAAGTATTCTTCATCGTGCATTCTGAAATGCAATTCTTTCTACATTATCTTTTGAGGTGGTGTTATGTCATTTTTTACAATTTCTGTCGGGGATATACCCCGCAGTATGACCCGGTCGGAAGTATGACCCGGCCGGACTTGGCGCTTCATCGTAACCCGCTGGAGGATTGGCGACTTACGGGTCTGGCGGTTCACTGGTGTGACGACTCACGAGCCTGGCGACTTAATGGTGGCCCATGCAGGTCAGACGGATGACAGAGGACCAAGGCCCAGTAGGCCGGCTCATGTTATTGTGGGTCGGCTTAAGACGGAAGGCATGAGGAATATTTCCTTTACAAGGAAGCAAGACCCATACTTTGTATCCGACTTGTAATAGAGAATAAGTTAGTTCTAATCCTACTAGGTGTAGCGACCCGACCCAAAATCGGTCAAGTCTCTGTGTAGCTGTACCATCCCAAGATCATCTTTGCACACGGTACATTGATGAAATAATCAAAGTTCAATCACACCTGAATTTATTACGATTCTCATATCGAGTCTTTATTACAATAGAATAAATTAGGCGAAGGCCAACTCATGAGAAATAAACTAAATAAAGCTGCGAAGCGTAGAAGAATAGCGAGTCCATCCGACTCCATAGGGCAATCGCCAAGCGTGGATCGTAGCCTCACTCTGATCGGAATACTCCTCGCAACATAAGGCGTTGCAGCCGTGTAGGTCAGCATTTTGAATATCTTTGGCAAGTCATGAAGAGAGAATAACAATAAAAATTACTAACGCTATATGCAATTTGGCTGTGGGGCTCTAAGTTTCATTGTTTTTGTGAAAAAGCCAGTTTTTCCCTACAACAAGGACTTGTTTGCAAATACTACAAAATGTTGGTAGTTTATTGAGATGGTTCCACCAACCAATGTCTCATTCCCAATTATTAAATAACCCCCTCAATTAATTTATTAATTTTGGTGTTGGGATATCCGAAATACTTCCAAGTTCCAGAGGCTCAAATTGTCCGTAACCGGGGACACGGTTAATCGATTAGATCTTCACTCTACAGAGGTTTGCGCACTTTACCCGCAAGCATCGTTCCCTCCTTTTAAGTCTTCGCACTTCATGGTGTTTGAAGGCGGGATGAGCAACAGGGTCTTAGAAGAGTTCCTCCGCCTTTGCCGTACCCATCCAATCCTACCGTTCTTCTACATCTCGTAGCACCATCCGGCGAGTCACACCTAAGGTTGACCAAGCGAGCCCATAATGGTTTGCGGCTGCGGGTAAGCTTCCGGTCAATGGGGTATCCATCCGTCTCTTCATGGCTGGGTGAAGCTTTCCGCAAGATGTCATGGCGCTTCTCCATGCATCCCGCCAACCTTTGGTTTTCTCCAGGTGCCGTCAACCGTCCTCCACCCAAGAGTGAATTTTGAAGTCCATCTTGAGCTTGAAGTCATGGGGTTGTCATCATCTTGACTCTCACATCTCCCTTATGATTCACTCAACCAACCCCGTCTACGAGCATAGCAAAATAAACTACTTCGTCCCGGGCCATGGTAACAAGGGGAATTGGTTTCATCCTACCTCATGATACTACTCAAGAACATAACTAAAAATTCTCCTACTGCATGCATGGTGGGGAGGTATAATTCTAATGCAATAAAATCATAGGTATACTAAAAGAAAAATATGATCAATGACTTGCCTTGCTGACGATCTTCGAAAGCTAGGGACTCGTGGTAGCAAGCTTCGCACTCCGGAAATTCTACCGAGGCAAACAATAATCATATAAGCATAAGAGCATACAATCAATTAACATAACAGCATGCTAACATAAAACACACAAAACAATCGGACCAAAAACCCAAAGAACACTCGAAGAAATCCAAATCAATATTTTCACCACATCAAACATCAACCAATAAATAGTTTTGCACAACCAAATTTTTCTTAACAGAACCTAAGCATGGGTTTTTGCTAACTAACAGAAGAGAAAACATCATGCAACTAGGAGCAAAAAGAATCACATTAAAAGCTATTATAAAACTCCTATTATGCCTAAAACAATCCTAGCAAGAAAAAATAAAATAAAAGTTTTATTTATTGTAAATAAAAGTTCATGTTCTAAAGTTACAGAAACTAACCTAAAATAAACTATCACATACGAAAAATAAAATTATTTGCTAAATAAAACAATAGGAAAACAGTAGCTAGTTAAATAAATAGGAACAACATGATTCTGATTAAAACTATTTTTTAAATCTAAAATGCCCAAATAAATTCCTATGGTTAGGTAAGGTCAAAACAGAGTAGTGACAAAAGAATCACTAAAATAAAATAATTCTAACTCATTTTATAGCAGAATTACTAATCTGTCTAAATCTAAAATAAAACAATTTCTAATAATTTTAACATGACTAAACATATTTTCTACAGAAACTACAACAAATTTGTAAACTAACAAAAAAAGAATCAATTAAAAATATTATGTAGATTAAAAGATATGGATTTTACAAAACTGAAACTATTCTGTTAAAAACAGAAACGAAAAAAATTAACTAAAAAGAAAACCGGCGCTAATGGGCCTATCTAACGCTCGGGCGTAATATAGCTAAAACGCGCCCGAGGGATTAAATCGAGTCGGGCCGGTCTAAACTAACCTAAATAAAACCGGAACTAAACCGGGTTTTTTTTTCTAAACTAAACCTAGCCCGCTACTTCTAATCTCAACCCTAGGATTTAGATCGAGCAGTGGCGGGGTTATCCGGTGACTCATCGCGGTGGCGACGACAGCGGCGGCGGCGACTTCGAGGATGATGGTGTGGCGGCTCCAGTGGTCGGGAAGGCAGCGGAGGCCTCCGGTGAGTCTGCGGAGCGAGGGGTTGGTGGTGGACTCGGGGAGCTCGAGGTTGAGGTAGGCGGGGCGGTGGCAATGGTGCGGCGGGGCACTCGGGCTCATTGAGGCGAGGAGTGGTCGGGCGGGGAAGTGGGGAGGCGGGTCGAGGGGCGGTATTTATAGGGGGCCTCGACTTGGAGGAGGCGGATCGGGAGGCGATCCGGATCCTTCGGGATTCGACGAGGCGGCGTGGGTTGGCTTGGGCGAGGGAAGAAGAAGGGTAGGTCTGGGGCGTCGTGGAGAGAGAGGAGGGTCGGGTCAGGCGACCGAGGGGGCGTTGGTAGCGTCGGCTCGGGTGGGCGGCAGCGGCTACTGGGCAGCAGCGCTGGTTGGCTCTTGCTGCCAGTCATTGATGGGCTGCGCTGGTGGGTTGCCTCAATGCTGGCTGGGCGGTTGGCTGGTGGCGTGAGTTTTCTTTTCCCCTTTTTTTGAATTAGTGAGAGAGAAAATATATTTAAATATATATATTTTATATAGGACATATATATATATATATCAAAATGATCGGGGAATATTCCTACAATTTGAACATTTTTCGAGGCAAAACTCAAACTTAAAAAATCATTTTCTAAAATCCCAAGTAAAATCAAAATTTGAATTCAAACTTTTGGCAATGTTTTCATCGACATTTTGGAGTGTCATGTTTACTCCTCTCATACTTTTTCAAGTATTTGTCGGGCATAGTTTTGAAATAATTTTCAACCGCCAATTTGAATTCAAATTCCAACAACTCAAAAACTTACGAAACTTCAAATGCCACTCAATTTCAAACAATATGCATAGATGCTTAGCTATAATTGTAAAACATTCCAAATAGGAAATTTGGGATGTTACAAACCTACCACCTTAAGATAAATCTAGCCCTCGAGATTCGGGTTGGCTAACAAATAGGTGCGGGTGGTCTCGGCGGAGGTCTTCTTCTCGCTCCCGGTGGCTTCCTCCTCGGAATGATGACTCCACAACACCTTGCAGAACTTGATGATCTTCTGCGGGTGACTCTGTTCATGATCTCGAGAATTGGACGGGTTTCTCCTCATAAGTCAAATCTTTGTCGAGCTGTATGGCCTCTAGGGGCATTGTGTCTCTCAACGGAATATCGGCCATGTCGGCATGGCATTTCTTGGTGAGAAACATGGAAAACATCATGAACTCGGACAATCCTTCCGCAATTCCAACTTGTAAGCAACTTCTCCACGACGTTCGAGGATTTTGTAGGGGCAATGAACCGGGTGCTAACTTTCCTTTAACACGAACCTCTTGATTCCACGAAGTGGGACACACGAAGATATGCCGGTCTCCGCTTCGTAAGTTACTTCCTTGCGTTCTTGTCGGCATAACTCTTACGCCTCGATTGGGCTACCTTGAGCCTATCTCGAATTAGCTTGACTTTCTCTTTGGAATCTCGATAAGATCGGGACCGAAAAGTTTCGATCTCCAACACCATCCCACAAACAATGGTGTTACGCACCTCCTTCCGTATAGAGCTTGAAAGGGCCATCTTGATGGTCGATAAGCTGTTGTTGTATGAGAACTCCGCGTATGGCAAATTATCATCCCAGCTAGACCCATAGTCTAGCGCACAAGCTCTCAACATGTCTTCCGGGATCTGGTTGACTCTCTCGGTCTCATCCATCTGCTGCGGATGAAAAGCTGTCTTGAACTCCAGCCTCGTACCCAAAGTTTCATGTAGCTGATTCCAAAACTTTGAGGTAAATTGTGTTCCTCTATCGACACGATACTCCTCGAATTCCATGCAGACATCGATCCTGGTCATGTATATCTTGGCTAACTTAGCGCTGGTATAGGTAGTCTCCACGGGAATGAAATGAGCTACCTTGGTCAATCGATCAACCACTACCCAGATGGAATCATAACTGAGCAGGTCTGGGTAATCTGTGATAAAATCCATTCCAAGTTTTCCCATTTCCACTCGGGAATCGGCAAAGGTTGAAGTAACCCTGCTGGCTTCGATGTTCTCGCCTTTACTCGTTGACAAACATCGCATAATTGCTACGTACTCGGCAATATCCTTCTTCATACCGTCCACGAACTTTCCTTCAAATCCAGATACATCTTGGTGTTACGGGGTGAATCGAGTACGGTGAATCATGAGCCTCTGAAGAATTAGCTTCGAGTTCGGGATCATTGGGTACATAAATACGATCCTCGAACCATATAGCTCCGTATTCATCCTTACGAAACCCTTTAGCTTTTCCTTCATTCATCCTTTTCTTTATCTCATCAATTTCCTTGTCCGACTTCTGAGCTTCACGAATTCTTTCGGCCAAAGTAGACTGAACTTCCAGAGTTGCAACATATCCTCTCGGAACTATCTCCAGTCGAAGATCTCTCGAGGTCATCGACTAACTCTCGGGTAATCCTCCGCTATAAGAGTATTCACATAACTCTTACGGCTCAAAGCATCTGCTACAACATTAGCCTTTCACGGGTGGTAATGCAATCTCATGTCATAGTCCTTGATTAACTCTAGCCATCTCCTCTGCCGAGGTTCAACTCTTCTGCGTGAAAATATACTTCAAGCTCTTATGATCTGTGTAAACATCACAGCGGTTTCCGATAAGAAAATGTCTCAGGTCTTGAGTGCATGCACCATCGCTGCTAACTCCAAATCATGTGTGGCATAATTCATCTCGTGTGGTCGAGCTATGCGGAGGTATAAGCTACAACTTTTCCTTCTGCATGAGTACTCCTCCGAGTCCACGACGAGAAGCGTGACAATATACCTGGTAATCCTTGTGTATGTCCGCAAAATCAGATCTTTGGGCTGTAACCAAACGTTTCTTCAATTCCTGGAAATTGGCTTCACAATCCTCGGTCCAAATGTACTTGGCGTCCTTCTTCAACAGCTCAGTCATGGGCTTGGCAATCTTCGAGAAATTCTCAATAAACCTCCGATAATATCCTGCGAGTCCGAGAAAACTGCGGATCTCCTTGGTCGAGGTGGGCGGCGCCAATCGGTGGTGATACAACCTTGGCGGGGTCAATGCTATTTCTTCTCTGAAATAACATGTCGAGGAATCCGACTTCCTTCACCAAAATTCACATTTCTTGAACTTGGCATACAAGCGATGTTCTCGGAGTTTCTCGAACTAGGCATAAATGTTCCTTATGCTCTTCCTCGCTCTTGGAGAAAATCAGTATATCATCGATGAACACCACGACAAACTTGTCCAGATATTCCATAAATACCTTGTTCATCAAATTCATGAAGTATGCGGGGCATTAGTCAATCTGAATGACATGACGGTATACTCATATAAACCATACACAGTGGTGAATGCTGTTTTAGGTATATCCTTTTCACGGATCTTCAATCGATGATACCACGATCGAAGATCGATCTTGGAGAATACCTTGGCTCCAACTAGCTGATCAAATAGGTCATTAATCATCGGCAGAGGTACTTGTTCTTGATGGTCACGTCGTTCAACGAACGATAATCCACAACCATTCTCGAGTTCCATCCTTCTTCTCTACCAAAAGCTGGGGCTCCCCAAGGTGATGAGCTTGGCGAATATATCCCTTCTCCAATAGCTCATTAATTTGATTCTTGATCTCTTTCAAATCGTTCGGGGCATCCGATAGGGTCTCTTGGATATTGGGGCTGTGCGGAAATAACTCAATCAGAAATTGATGTCTCGTCGGTGGCATTCTGGTAATTCCTCGGAAACACATCGGAAAATCTTGCACTATTGGCACTTCCTCTGAACAACTCCCGTGAGGGAATGCACTGATTCTTCATCGGGATACGCCGGATACATACTTGATCCTCTTACGCCTGGGTGGTGAGTAGAATCGACTTGCGGGCACGATCTATGTTTCCTTCAAACTTGTCAACCAATCCATGCCTAGGATTACATCCAAGGTCCGGGTTTCCAATACTATGAGGTCTGCGGAAATTTATGGTTTCGATGTTGAGGTTGCATGACAGCCTAAGCACGCCATCATTTCTCCTCTGCGGGCCCGGCGTGAAGAGGGCTTCTAAGGGTTCTAGTGGGCAACCCGTACTTTTCCACAACTACCCTTGATATGAATGAATCGTTGCACGTAATCAAAGAGTACCAATTTGGATGTGAATTTAATAAAACTTACCAACCACGATTGTACGGCTGATCATAGGCGTCCTCCACGTCAATGTGGTTCACTGGAGCGAGGAAAAGGATTGGGCTTCTTTGCTGAGCTTCCATTGCCATTTCCATTCCTCTGCTTGGCCTCCGGTGATCGGTGGCATAGTGCCTTGTTTTACGGCACTTGAAGCAGTGATGTGACTCAGATCTTTCGAACCGGGCGGGACGATGCTGATTGCCATTGCCGTTTCCATTGCTGTCTTGTTGTCTGGTTGCGGTTGTTCCCATTTCCTCCATGGTTATGTCCTCCATGGTTATGATGGGTATGCCCTCCAGTATGGAGCATAACGGGCTTCGCTGAGCTCGAGTTGTACTTCCCCTGGCCATACTTCCGCTTGTGGCAATCAATCTGCTGCTGCTTGCCTTCAAGTATGGTGGCCTTGTCTACCAACTCTGGTAGTTGTTGAAGGTAGCCACCATTAGCTGCATTCCCAGCTCATCATTGAGTCCCTCGAGAAACTTTTCCTGCTGCGGCATCGTGGCCACATCATCCGGGGCATAGCGAGCTAACTTGCTGAAATCATCCACGATCTTGCCACAAGACGGTTCCCTGGCGTAAGTTGCGAAACTCACGCTTCTTCGACTCATGGCTCCGGTGAAACATGAGCGGTGCGGAAAGCCTCTTGGAACTGATCCCACGTGATGGTGGCGATGGGATAAGTGGCGGTGTAGTTCTCCCACCAAGAGGCTGCAGGTCCATCAAGTTGATGTGCGCAAAGCGCACCTTCTCTCGCATCTGTGCATCCAGCGGTGGCTAACTCCTTCCGACCTTGCGGAGCCAATCATCGCCACAATCGGCTCGGTGCTGCTAGAGAATCTTGGCGGATTCAGCCTTAGGAAGCGGGTCAAGTTGTCAACAGGGGGTGGTGGCGGTGGATTGTTGTTGTTGTTGTTGTTCTGGTTCTGGATGAGCATCTGCATGAGGGCATTCTGCTGCTGGATCAGCTGGGTGAGCTCCGGCGGAAAGTTGAGACCGGGGTCACGTCTCGGAGGCATCTGGTGTTTTGGAGTGGATGAGAAAATTAGAATAGAACAAGGGTCTAATGAGAAAATATCACTACCCATATGAATGCACAATCATAATCACACCAATCATTTATTCAATCATCTCAAACATGGTTCAATCTCGGATTACAAATTTCACGACTAATCGAAAATAACGGCCTAACTGATCGATGGAAAAATAAAATAACATGGCGGTCGACTAAATGTCTTCATCAATTATCCTTGCGTCCTCTGGTGCGGCGTCCTCCGGTGTGGCGTTCTCTGATGCGGCGCCTCCTCTTGCGGCTTTCTTCAGTGGAGCTCTCTTCGTAATCCTGGTCATTGCTCACGAGAGGTCCGTCATCTCCACTTGGAAAAAGGTCCTCTCCCAAGTCCATCTTCTCCTCTAATGCGGCAACATCCATCTTCAGCTTGTCGACTCTCTCCATGAAATCCTTGATTTCTTCTTCATGGTCAAGGAAGTCTGCGTGTGCCTTCTCCTCCGGTTCAGTTCACGGAACAACAGCCTCTGTGTACCTTGAGTTCTGGTGAGTCGGATCTCCCGTTTCTGAGGAGACACTCCAAGTCTTGGACATATGAGAGAATGGAGTCGTCCTCTATGGTACGGATGATATCTCCATTCCTAGCTCTGCGAGAAATCATGGCGAGGTCTGATGAGTCGAGCTCGGCCCTGTACTCTTCTCGGAGATGTCCAAGTGCACGATAAATCGCCATGTCTCTTCCGAGGATCCAATTGAAATCGGTAAACTCAAAGTCAATGGGCTCTGAATGTCCTCCGAAGGTCCTCCTGGAATGTGCACCTCAATCTCAGAAGGGTATCCGTCGGAAGCGCATTGGTAGGCTTCCGGTGATTGAGGGCAGAGCAATCTTCAGCTTCTTCACGATCTGAACCAGCTTCTTGCCGAGAGGCATCGTCTCATCTGGTGGCAAAACTCCCGTAGCAGAACTGGGGTGAACTCGGCCATCTAGAATGTTGAAAATCGGAGAGAAGTCGAAATGAGCAGGGAGAATTACGGAATGATAAGGACATAAAATAAACAGTCTCTTCCTATGGCTTTCCGATCCTAGGGGTTCGTCCTACGGTCGTGTGCTCTGAATACCATCTCTGTGAGCGACCCGACCCAAAATCGGTCAAGTCTACGTGTAGCTGTACCATCCCAAGATCATCTTTGGCACACAGTACATTGATGAAATAATCAAAGTTCAATCACACCTGAATTTATTACGATTCTCATATCGAGTCTTTATTACAATAGAATAAATTCGCCAAGGCCAACTCATGAGAAATAAACTAAATAAAGTTGCGGAAGCGTAGAAGAATAGCGAGTCCATCCGACTCCATAGGGCAATCGCCAAGCGTGGATCGTAGCCTCACTCTGATCGAATACTCCTCGCAACATAAGGCGTTCCAGCCGTGTAGGTCAGCATTTTTGAATATGCTGGCAAGTCATGAAGAGAGAATAACAATAAAAATTACAACACTATATGCAATTTGGCTGTGGGGCTCTAAGTTTCATTGTTTTTGCGAAAAAGCCAGTTTTTCCCTACAACAAGGACTTGTTTGCAAATACTACAAAATGTTGGTAGTTTATTGAGATGGTTCCACCAACCAATGTCTCATTCCCAATTATTAAATAACCCCCTCAATTAATTTATTAATTTTGGTGTTGAGATATCCAAAAATACTTCCAAGTTCCAGAGGCTCAAATTGTCCGTAACCGGGGACACGGCTAATCGATTAGATCTTCACTCTACAGAGGTTTGCGCACTTTACCCGCAAGAATCGTTCCCTCCTTTTAAGTCTTCGCACTTCATGGTGTTTGAAGACAGGATGAACAAACAGGGTCTTAGAAGAGTTCCTCCGCCTTTGCGGTACCCATCCAATCCTACCGTTCTTCTACATCTCGTAGCACCGTCCAGCCGAGTCACACCTAAGGTTGACCAAGCGAGCCCATAACGGCTTGCGGCTGCATGTAAGCTTCCGGTCAATGGGGTATCCATCCGTCTCTTCGTGGCTGGGTGAAGCTTTCCGCAAGATGTCATGGCGCTTCTCCATGCATCCGGCCAACCACTGGTTTTCTCCAGGTGCCCGTCAACCGTCCTCCACCCAATGAGTGAATTTTGAAGTCCATCTTGAGCTTGAAGTCATGGGGTTGTCATCATCTTGACTCTCACATCTCCCTTATGATTCACTCAACCAACCCGTCTCTGAGCATAGCAAAATAAACTACTTCGTCCGGGCCATGGTAACAAGGGAATTGGTTTCATCCTACCTCATGATACTACTCAAGAACATAACTAAAATTCTCCTACTGCATGCATGGTGGGGAGGTATAATTCTAATGCAATAAAATCATAGGTATACTAAAAGAAAAATATGATCAATGACTTGCCTTGCTGACGATCTTCGAAAGCTAGGGACTCGTGGTAGCAAGCTTCGCACTCCGGAAATTCTACCGAGGCAAACAATAATCATATAAGCATAAGAGCATACAATCAATTAACATAACAACATGCTAACATAAAACACACAAAACAATCGGACCAAAAACCCAAAGAACACTCGAAGAAATCCAAATCAATGTTTTCACCACATCAAACAACAACCAATAAATAGTTTTGCACAACCAAATTTTTCTTAACAGAACCTAAGCATGGGTTTTTGCTAACTAACAGAAGAGAAAACATCATGCAACTAGGAGCAAAAAGAATCACATTAAAAGCTATTATAAAACTCCTATTATGCCTAAAACAATCCTAGCAAGAAAAAATAAAATAAAAGTTTTATTTATTGTAAATAAAAGATGTTCTAAAGTTACAGAAACTAACCTAAAATAAACTATCACATACGAAAAATAAAATTATTTGCTAAATAAAACAATAGGAAAACAGTAGCTAGTTAAATAAATAGGAACAACATGATTCTGATTAAAACTATTTTTTAAATCTAAAATGCCCAAATAAATTCCTACTGTTAGGTAAGGTCAAAACAGAGTAGTGACAAAAAGAATCACTAAAATAAAATAATTCTAACTCATTTTATAGCAGAATTACTAATCTGTCTAAATCTAAAATAAAACAATTTCTAATAATTTTAACATGACTAAACATATTTTCTACAGAAACTACAACAAATTTGTAAACTAACAAAAAAAGAATCAATTAAAAATATTATGTAGATTAAAAGATATGAATTTTACAAAACTGAAACTATTCTGTTAAAAACAGAAACGAAAAAAATTAACTAAAAAGAAAACCGGCGCTAATGGGCCTATCTAACGCTCGGGCGTAATATAGATAAAACGCGCCCGAGGGATTAAATCGAGTCGGGCCGGTCTAAACTAACCTAAATAAAACCGGAACTAAACCGGGTTTTTTTTAAACTAAACCTACCGCTTCGCTACTTCTAATCTCAACCCTAGGATTTAGATCGAACGGCGGTGGGGTTCTCCGGTGACTCACCGCGGTGGTGGCAGCACGACGGCGGCCGACGGCGACTCGAGGCGATGTGTGGCGGCTCGGTGGTCGGGAAGGCAGGCGGAGGCCTCCGTGAGTCTTGGCGGAGCGAGGGGTTGATGGTGGACTCGGGGAGCTCGAGTGGGTTGGGCAGGCGGAGGCGGTGGCAATGGCGCCAAGGGCACTCGGGCTCGGCATGACGGATTTGAGGCGAGGAGGGTCGGGCGAGGGAAGTGGGGAAGCAGGTCGGGCGGTATTTATAGGGGACCTCGACTTGGAGGAGGGGGATCGGGAGGCGATCCGGATCCTTGAGATTCCGGCAGAAGGGCGGCTGGGTTGGCTTGGGCGAGGGAAGAAGAAGGGTGGGTCAGGCGTCGGCGGGAGAAAGAGGAGGGGTCGGGTCGGGCGACCGAGGGGAGGCGTTTGGTAGCGTCGGCTCGGCGTGGGCGGCTCGGCGGCTGGGCAGCTGGCTGGTTGAACTGCTGGCGGTCATTTGGGCTGCGCTCATGGGCTGCCTCAGGCTGGCTGGGCAGTTAGCTGGTGGCGCTGAGGTTTTTTTTCCCCTTTTTTTGAATTAGTGAGAGAGAGAAAATATATTTAAATATATATATTTTATATAGGACATATATGTATCAAAATGATCAGGGAATATTCCTACAATTTGAACATTTTCGAGGCAAAACTCAAACTTTAAAAAATCATTTTTCTAAAATCCCAAATAAAATCAAAATTTGAATTCAAACTTTTTGGCAATGTTTTTCATCTGACATTTTTGGAGTGTCATGTTTACTCCTCTTATACTTTTTTTCCAAGTATTTGTCAGGCATAGTTTTGAAATAATTTTCAACTGCCAATTTGAATTCAAATTCCAACAACTCAAAAACTTCTGAAACTTCAAATGCCACTCAATTTCAAACAATATGCATAGATGCTTAGCTATAATTGTAAAACATTCCAAATAGGAAATTTGGGATGTTACACTAGGACTCTACATGTAAGCCGCCCCTTCAACTTATATAAGGAGGGGCAGGGCTCCCCAAAGAGGGACAAGTTAAGAAGAAACAATCTCTAGGGCTAGACACAAGAGCCGGCCTACCGGCAACTTCCTCATGATCATAATGAGACCTAGCCACAAACAGCATGTAGGGTTATTACCGGATGATGTTTCCCGGGGCCCGAAGCTTTCTAAACCCTTGTCTTGTGTTGCGTCTCTCGATTCCGCTCAACCCCTCTCAAGCTACCACATAGATGCGTTGGCCTCGCGACTAAGTCTTCACACTAAGGACATCTGCCGTGACAATTCTACGACAGTTGGCGCCCATCATGGGGCCTGCGCATGATGGTGATGAGTTCTTGAAGGGATCTCTCACAGGGATCGAGAAGGTCGTAATTGGCTGGATGAAGAAAATTCGACTGGAGATAATCTTCTGCAGAAGCCGGCGAATTCCATGATTTGGAGTTTTTGTTGTGCGCCGCCGACACAACGTGATCCGTCGAAGTCCAAAGTTAAAATGAATTTTTCTATAGTCACTTGTCGCCGAGGTTGGCAGGAATTATGCTGCATCCGTTGTGCGTTATGTCAGATCAATCAACAAACGTGTGGGCAAGCAAGGATCCAACCCCGAGGTGGTCTCGTAAAGAGATCTATTGTTACGGTCCTGAGCAGTACTACTTTGGTTATGCTACTGTTCTCATGAAAGTGACACTACTGCAATAATACTTCACGGCGTCTGTTCGTATAAGGCGCTTGAAAGGTTTAGATTCGTTTCTTAATCATTGACTAGCACAAATGCCCGTGCGTTGCGACGGGGCATACATAGTCTATTGCACAATATCGATTTTGGGTGACATATCTTTAGGATACATATTCTATTGTTCAATATCTATTGTGTATATCACATATCTTTTTAAATATCACGTGCATCAGGCGACAATGTGAACCTTTTTTTTACTATTGAATTACTCTATTCTCCACACTACATATATGTCTCTTTGTGTTATGCGTCATCTTAGAACGACTCTCTTTCTCTACCGGGCGATCTTCAGATGACTCTCTAAAGAGGTTGATGTTAGCTGGGGTTGCTCGTCTTGATTGGATATTGAATGATGGACGTTGCCTCATGTTGTAAGAAATGTTTAAATTTGTATTATTCTATTTTTCTATTTGTCCGAGGGTGGTTGGTAAATGTGTCTACCGGGTAGAAACCTCGAAAAACCGTCTGAGTATTGTAGGAGTACCAAGGAACATCTACAATAGCTTAATGAGATGGCTTATTAAGCCACTATCAAACACGTACAGAATAAAATTTAACAACCATTTTAATGGGTATATTTCCAGCAATGCACTGACCCTTTAGAAATGCAGATATTTCCTCATACCTGGTGTAGAGTATGCAAAGTTCAGACATTAAAAAGTGGGTGTCTACGTAAATTCTCAAACATATAACTTAAACATTCTTGTAATGACGTGCATGAAGAAAACATACAATAGAGCAGGAAAACACTGAGGAAAAATTTGATAGCAAAGAGATAGATTCCCAAACTATGATTTTAGGAATGGAATAATATTATTGTTTATCAGATAAAAGAACAATTCATATGATAATAAAAATTACAATAATTGGCCAAATCTATAAGTATTTTGATGTTGAACAGATTTTCAATCATCAATAGTCATATTCAACAGCACACTTGTCCAGTTCAGTTTAGTTTTGTCCTTCCCGCCGAAGAAACTATTTTTCGCTCGAGATTAGGCCCAGCATCGGCCCATGTGCGTGATAGAGCCTACATAAGCTTGTTAGTAGATATATCAAGGGGCAAACTCTAGTTTTTAGGACAGATGAGAGCTAGCTTAATTGGCAACGGGCCTTGTCATAGGACGTGAGGTCTGCAGTTCGAGTCCAGCGCTACCCCTATTTTCATTTTTTAAAAATTTAAATAAAAATGTGTTCGTACGCTCTACGTCCAAACAACGACGGACGAAAATCCGGTATAGATGATGGACGAAAAAATAAACTGATGACGAAAAATGGTGGAGAAACAATCTGATGACGAAAATGGTGGAGAAACAATCCTTCCTTTAATATTATTACTAGTAGAATCTTAAATGCGTTCTTGCGGGCTTTTGGAATATTTTGATTGAGTTTATATATAAACATAGTGGATGTTGGAGATAGCATGAGTGCAATTGTGTAATAATTGGAATCTACTTCACTTGCAATTTAAGTTCATATAAAAAATTAATTAGACTATGTAGACATAGAGAGTGATGAACCAACCAAATAACCTCTTAGGAATTAAGAATTACTTGATACGCTTACGATATTCATTCACAATATCAGAAATGTTATCGCCAGTTTCATTCGCAGGAATGGTGCCCCTTCCGCTCCGCCATCGCCTGACCCCTCCTATCCTCCGCGATGTCAATCGGCCCCTCAACCTTCCTCCACGGCGTCGACGCTCGTCCTCTTCGCGCCACTGCCAGAGCCCATCCGCTTCTGTCCTTGCCACCTTCCTCCCATCGACGGCATCACCGCATCCTCCTCTTCCCTCCGCAACATCGGTCGGTACCTCCTCTCCCCTCCATCTCTCATGCCTCCTTTCTCCTCAAATCCCTCGATGGCAAGGACGGGACAACGACGGATGAGGCGGACACAGCCTCTGTCGCGGTGGTCGGGGACGGGCAGGACGACATCTAGGGCGACGGTTCGGGACCGGCGATGAGGAAGGGTCAAGGGTGGCGGATGGTGAGGGCTGCTTTAATGGTAGTCTTTACATTTTCTCTGCCATATCTAAATAAAAATGTGTTCGTACGCTCTACGTCCAAACAACGACGGACGAAAATCCGGTATAGATGATGGACGAAAAAATAAACTGATGACGAAAAATGGTGGAGAAACAATCTGATGACGAAAAATGGTGGAGAAACAATCCTTCCTTTAATATTATTACTAGTAGAATGCTCGTGCGTTGCCACGGGCTTTTGGAATATTTTGATTGAGTTTATATATAAACATAGTGGATGTTGGAGATAGCATGAGTGCAATTGTGTAATAATTGGAATCTACTTCACTTGCAATTTAAGTTCATATAAAAAATTAATTAGACTATGTAGACATAGAGAGTGATGAACCAACCAAATAACCTCTTAGGAATTAAGAATTACTTGATACGCTTACGATATTCATTCACAATATCAGAAATGTTATCGCCAGTTTCATTCGCAGGAATGGCGCCCCTTCCGCTCCGCCATCGCCTGACCCCTCCTATCCTCCGCGATGTCAATCGGCCCCTCAACCTTCCTCCACGGCGTCGACGCTCGTCCTCTTCGCGCCACTGCCAGAGCCCATCCGCTTCTGTCCTTGCCACCTTCCTCCCATCGACGGCATCACCGCATCCTCCTCTTCCCTCCGCAACATCGGTCGGTACCTCCTCTCCCCTCCATCTCTCATGCCCCCTTTCTCCTCAAATCCCTCGATGGCAAGGACGGGACAACGACGGATGAGGCGGACACAGCCTCTGTCGCGGTGGTCGGGGACGGGCAGGACGACATCTAGGGCGACGGTTCGGGACCGGCGATGAGGAAGGGTCAAGGGTGGCGGATGGTGAGGGCTCGACAGCAGGAAAGGTAGGTGGCAGACGGGAGGACAAGAAAGAGTTTGGTGGATTTGGTGCAATCTGTGCTGGGGTAGGGCTTTAGAGTCTGACGTGACGAACCCACCTGGGCGCCCCATGTCCACCCTAGATTTGGGTTGGATATGAAGGGTGTCAATCAACTCGGGCATTTGAGACCCATTTAAACATAATGTCTGGTTCACTTTTTTGTGACCAGTCACTGACTGGGCGTCCGCCCGGGCGTTTGAGTTTTATTTCAGTCGAGATGTACCAAACTTTTCATTTCTATAACATGAAATTGCATTGTATACATATGTGTTCTAAATATTCTATTTGAACCACCTGTTGTACTTTGATCACCCCATGGTCTTTTCTTCTCAGTCTCAGTCTCAAATCTAGCTTCATGCACTTCCGTGACTTTAAAAATTGAGGAACAAAATCTTCCTCGACCTCTTCTTATCTAGAATCTGCTCAGGTTGTTACCTTTCTCTGAAACAATGTTGTATATCTTGGGCTTTGGGGGAATAGAAAAGCTCTCCACTTGAATCAAATAAATTATGGCGTGAGCAGTGGTACAGTAAGGGTTCTCTCCTGCATAAGTTCTTTTGAGTGATCAAGTCAGATGTGATTATTTTGTTATCTCACAACTGATGATTGTTGATTTCCAAATTCTTTTTGACGTAACCGCTTACCAGTAGGTTCCTGTGCGTTGTGATGGAGTAAATGTTGTTGTCATCTTCAAAATGAGAAGGAAAATTAGTCTAATCTCCATTTTGCCATCTTCTACAACTGAAAGATTTAGAGTTGTGAAACTTGGAGCGGAAGAAGAATTTTTTTTTCTTACCTTCTCCGCTATAAAGAGTGCATTCAATTATTCTGGTTTAGTCCTTTCCACCATGTTTCTATGGTTTTCTTGGAGCAGAGGAAGAAAACAATTGTATAGTTGACCCCTAACATATTTTAATAAAGAAAAAGAAAGTCAGTGAGAGCCTTTCCCATTGTCATTGGCCCTAAAAAAAAGCTTGCTCCTGCTGATATAGATTATCAACTTCTATCATTATACAGTATTGATTTTTGGGAGTTATCATAATATATCCCTGCAAGAATATTCAGGTGCATGTAGGATTAGTATGTCAATTTCAGTAGGAATAACAAATTTACAAGAACAATACCTTCAAACCTGAAGGGCCATGATCTAAATTCACTCCTTTTTCATTGATGCCCCTGTAATGTTATGCAAAATTAGATTCATAATACGTTAATGGACGTGGTAAATAAATATTAATAAATGACGGAATACAAGTTCAAGAAAGGAAAACAACATACTTCGAACGAATTGTATTTTAAGTGTCTTTTTTATATGACCATTACTTGGAGGAGATTTTTTATATGCGTCGATTCTAACCTTGATTGGGGTTATAATTTGTCGAACAAAGTGTGTGCACTGTACATACTTGAAGCTTGGGCACACACTTATAAATGTCCCAGAAAAAATACGAATAAGTTTGAAGCTAAATTGTCATAAACGTCCTACAAGAATCAAGAGCTAACAATATATGAAGTATTAACCCTAAAGAATCACACCTTTGGTCTGGACAAAAGGTATGTAAACAAATCGAACACCTCAGTTCCATCTATTTCTCGAAAGAGGTGCCGGAGTCAAGTGTAAGAGGTCTACTGGCATGTTTTTCTTTGTTACAAAATTATGACCAATTCTCAGGGCAAAATTAACTGTAGCATGCCTCTCAGTGTTCTTTTTCCTGGAGAAGAAGTTATATTTGTTACTAAAAGACACCAGGTAGCATATCAAGTCATCAGATAATCGTCTGACCAACTTCCTCCTTCTTACTGCTTCACTGAGTGCCTGTAGTTGCTAGAAAAATGAGATCTCTGTGTCACACAACAGCCTGCAGCCGCCGATGAGAACGATGGTTCCTTTATGAACAGAATTGCCGTCTTCTGCAAGTTCCCCCCGGAGGACCTCAATCTCAGAATCATCTGTTTCCTCCAGTTCTGGGGAAGAAAGACACATATTACATAAATCATCTATATAGATAGTCCGATGACATCCTTTTGGTCCATATATACTTATGATCTTTCAGTGGCGTTTGCAAAAATTTCCTTGATAGCATTGCACCAAATTGGTTGAGCTACCTCAAGAAATCTAAAAAATGCCAAGACCGGAAGATCAACACTTCCTATATCAGGTTCTTCCTTGTCATCTCGTCCATGGTAATCTGATCCACCGAGCTTCAGAAGCTCATAAGTATCAGCCAGATCACTCAAACCAGGTTTAGACAAATTCAGCAGTTAATTCCATTGAAGTTCAGATACATTAGACATTTTCTTCTCAACAAAGGGATACAATAGACATATACGTTAGATGCATCATTAGTACCTGAATAAATTGGTAACATAAAGTATCACTTGTTATGACTGAAAAATGATCATGCTGTTCATACCAGATAGTTTTCCATCGCTTCGATAGACCTCAATAGCATGCAGACCATCAAATTTCAAATCCTTTATCACAAGAACAGGATTTTTCAATGCCCACGGATGAGCCAAAACAGCTATGCCCCCAGTTCTATATATTAGCTGCACAACGAATTCCCAGCTGGCTCACTGCCACTACAAATAAACAGCAGAAATCCACATCAGTATACTCTGCATCTGCTGCGAAATGAAGCAAAAACATGCATGACCATGATTCAAAATGTATACTTACGTAGCATAAGCAGGCCCTCCATCGTACAAGTACCTGCTGAAAGCTTGCCTATGTTACCAATTTATGCAGATACTGTTTTCCTTTTCTTTTTTGTTGTTTTTTTTCTTTTGATGAAAATATACAGTAGAACGATTGTTCTACGGCTCTGGGCTTCAAAAAAAAAGAAAGATTATCAACATATCCAGCTGCAACCATGGCACGCGCCACGTGCACCAGCCCTGGAGCCACTCCATTCCCTGCTATATTAGACACATCTTCAAAGTTCAATGGCATGCCGAGGTTCCTAAATTTTGATAGCATCTCCTTGGCACGTGTATAGCGGCCCTCCCTGATGCTAGATAGAACCTTCTCTAGTTCCTGAGATTTCCCAGGGCCCCAACTACCGTAGTATGCGAGAATATGAACAGGTTCATCCGCTCCTGATCCATTGCTTTCAAAACAATTAACAACTTTGAGAATTAACCACATCTATGTGACCATCAAGGCATGTTACAAATTTTAGGGTGGCGAGAAAAGGGTTACCTAGGTGAATAAAGGGCGCTTATCTCAACACCTGGGATGATCCTGATGGAAAATTCCTTTGCCGACTCCATCGCCTCCGAGACACCGGCCATGGTGTCATGATCGATCGATCTGAGCACCTTCACCTATGCTGGTCACCAGTAATGAGTTAGCGTCTTGACGTGCTAGGCATTATCCTTCCGAAACAAAGCGTAGCAAGAGTAAAAGAAGTGGCGGCGGAGGTGTTTAGAAGCGCACGAGGATGAGCTCGGACATTGCATCGGCTATTACGGAACTGAAGAGCATTGGAGCCAGTTGTTTCGTCGAGCACGTCGCGAACGTCTATGCAGTTGGGGACAGGCGGGAAGAAACGTTTACCCCATTGCGGTGTGCGCGCTCCACGAGCGCCGTGGGCAAGAGCGAGCCGTCGCTGCGCGCCGAGTGCGCATGCAGCTCCACCGCCACGCGCTGCCGCCGCCTCCCAGCCGGCAACAGGTGCCCGCAGTCCGCCTCCTCCTCGTCGCCTGCCTCTGCCGTGGCGGGCCTAGCGGAGCACGGACCTCAGCGCGGCCAGCTCCTCCTCGCTCTGCACCCTCCGTCGCTTCTTCTTGTTCCTCGCCCGCGCTTTCTTCTAGTGCTCCCGATCGTGTGCGTCCGGTGGCGCGGCATTGACCGCTCCAGAGGCGGCCATGACCATCTCCTCCTCCTCGGTCGTAGCGGCGGGGCGCGTCGTCGTCATGTGCCCCGTCATCTCCTGCTCCGATGGCAAAATTTGCCTCGCTTCCGGGGATCCTCGCCGAGACGGGGAACCATGGACAAACATGACGATTTGAACAGAGAGGAGATGGAGTCATGGAGGTATCAGTTGTATGTACGAAAAAATTGCAGTCTGATTTTTTTTTTTTTTTGAAATGGAACACAACGATTCCATACTTCACATAGGTCCACCCATAGAGAAACGGACGGATACATCATCCGGGAGATCATCATACCAGGTCTCTCCACTTGCCTGATGGGTAGCACCAAAGGCAGCTAAAACATGAGCTAGCTTATTACATGCCCTCGGGGCAAAAGAAAAGACAACATGACTGAAATTTAGTCAGGCAAATTGACGGAAAGATTGCTGTCTGATTGGTGATATGATTGGTGTTGTATATGGAATAAATGTTATGTGCATAAGGAAAAGAAAATCTGGACAGGGAGGGTTCCCGTTTTTTGGCTATGGGACGTGGGAGATAGCGTTTAGAAAATTGGATTGCCTGGCGACTTCCTTCTTTCAATAAAACTGGTATAGAGAAAATCGGTGGGTGGGGGGATCGAGGCGATCGGTGGGAGGGGGGTCGAAGGGTACAACCAACAAACCACGTACGGACTCTTTCATTAGGAGTAGGGAAAAAGTAACACTTCCACAATAAGATTTGTTTGTCATGGTTTACTTTTTTTTTGAACATCAGTACAGACATAAGAGCTCATATACACGCGCATACACTCATCCCTATGAACGCACACACGCACACCCTACCCCTATGAGCACCTCCAGAGACTGAGCGGCATATCATCTTCAGATTCTGAAGTCACCGTGGCGCCTCGTCGTCGACGGAACGTCTCCTCCCATCGAAAGCGATCGCCGGAAATCCTGAAATAAATCCAGGAATTATGCGAGCACCAGGATTTAAACCCTGGTGGGTTGGGGATACCACTGTCCACCTAACCAACTCAACCACAGGTTGATTCGCTGTCATGGTTTACTTGTTAATTTTCTTACAATCCTTTATTTGTTTTCCGAAAATCTATTATTTGTTTGCTAGAGCAAATTGTATTAATGAGAGAGATCGGTTGATTTGAATATGTTAGGAAAGTTAGATCCATGATCTTTTGTATGTTTGGAAAGTGCTAATTTTTTTAAAAATAGTGAAGTAAAAAACAATGGATAATAAAAACCGTGGGAGGTGGTAATAAGAG
This sequence comes from Aegilops longissima, assembly GCA_021605205.1. NCBI lineage: Eukaryota > Viridiplantae > Streptophyta > Magnoliopsida > Poales > Poaceae > Aegilops > Aegilops longissima. The sequence goes on along the minus strand of CM038678.1, from coordinate 224,020,286 downwards.
GTGGGAGGAATAAAACCAGACGAAAATAAAACTGGAGTACCGGGCTACCAACTGCTCCATTAAAAGTAGAGATTAGGTAGAGATTTGGTCAAAGTCAGCAACTAGCACTAATACGTGAAGCTACTGGCAGTATTGGTTCAGTTTTTCAATCACCAAAAGGAAGACCACACCCCGATCTGTTCAACTGGGGTCGACCTGGAAACAACCACGACTCCTATGTTTCACCTGCCACCTCCTTGCACATCAAAACACTGCCGCCGTCGCGGTCCGTCCGGTTCAGAGTCGTCCTTGACTTTGCCGCTTCACTCCGAGCCGCCCTCGGCGGCAAAATTTCTTGTTTTGACCCTTTTTAGAAAGTATTTCAGGATCTGATCCATGTTTAAAAAAATTTCGAGATTTGACCATTTTGCCTACCGCCACGGCCCATGGCGTTAGAAAACTATCCACGTCAGCGCGCGGAGACGGCGCCGTCCCCCTCCGTCGCACCCTACCGCCAGGGGCCCTGGCGGTAGGCTGTCTAACCATACCGCCAGGGCCCCTGGCAGTAGGGTCCGGGCAGTTATTTGCCCCGGAGCCCCCGCGCCCCTTCCCTTCTCCCCACCCCTCCCCCTCCCCCCCGTCGGCAGTTCTTGTTTTTCTCCCCCGAGTCGCCCCTCTCTCCCTCTCTCATCTCCTCCACTCCCCCCTTGGATCTTCACCGATTCTTCACCGTTTTGGCGGATCGAGATGGCCTCGAGGAGAGAACCGTAAGCTCCTCCGATCCCTCCAATTAGTTTTTGCAAACTTGCTACCGATTCGACGCATTATTTGCTTGAAATCCGAACTAAGATTGATTTTTTTTTCACCTAAGATTGATTGTAGTTGTAGTTCTTAGTTCTTTAGTAAGTAGTGGTATTGGATATGTACTCTAATCAATAGTTCATATGTTAGTGTGAAGATGAACCCTAGTTCATAATTTTTTTTGTTAAAAAAATTATGATGTAATGTTGATAAAGGGATGAACCCTAGTTTGATGATGCATGTGATATGATGATATGATCTAGTGTGAAGATGAACCCTAGTTTGATGATGCATGTTGATATGATGATATGAAGATGTTGTTTGGAAAATTTTGTTTAAAAATATGAAGCTATGATGTATATTGGAGGTTTTTTTTATATGATGCATGTTGATATGATTTGATCCATCATGTGTAGTAGATGTTGTTGGAGGAATATGCTTAAAATTTTATCTTGATATGATTTGAGTTCATTGTTTGTTTATGTATGCTTATGCTTATGGTGCTTTTGTTTATGAAGCTCTATTAAGGCGGCCACCTCTTGCGGACAACATCGGCCCACGGTACTGCATGCTGGACTGGGCATTCGACAAGGGTCATCGTGCCCGTTTCATAGAGAACGGAGAGGTAAGTGATATGAAAGAAATTTTGATCAAAGTTCTCGGATTGATGAAAATGATTTCCTAACTTTTGGCGTTCACTTTTTGACAGACGCTCCAGCCACTGCGCATGAGGGGTCACGGGGTTCATGGGCATATGGACTATGACGAGCGCTACGCGCCGTTCTTCAAGAGAGCCCGTCTGTTGGGTTTCGTGCTGCAGTTCAAGCGTCAGCCGCCGACGCTTGTCCACGCGGCTCTCACAGCTCTGATTGACCGTTGGAGACGGGAGACCCATTCTTTCCATCTGCCATGCGGGGAGATGACGATGACCCTAGAGGACTGGAGGGATGATTACTGCAATGCCGATCGAGGGTCATGCACTCACCGGTCGAGTGGAGAGGGCCAACTGGCAGGAGAGGGTCACCACCCTCATCGGCGACTGCCCGGTGCCAAGAGTAACCGTACATCCGGTGTGCCGTTGATCTGGCTCTCGGAGCACCGGAGGACATGCCCCAAGGCGCAGATGAGGCGACTATGGAATTGTACGCGAGGGCCTATCTGTGGTATATTCTCTCGGAGGTCGTGTTTTCAGACAGCTCCGGGAACTCTGCCAACTGGGCGTATCTGTTCTTCCTAGCGGACTGGGATGCAGGGTACAATTGGGTGACGGCATCTCTCGCCTACCTATACCGTTCGGTAAGAGAGTGTCTAATTGCGTACCTACCTACGAAAGTGTGTCCATAACATTTTCTTATATCTGATCCTCATTTGATGTTTTGCAGCTTGACGGCCGAACGCAGAGGACGGAGACAAGTCCAATATGGGTGGCTTTATGCAGGCCTTCTCCATTTGGATGTGGGGCGGCTGCCGGTGGGGCGTCCGGAGAAGTTGCCAAGATGCCCATGGGAAGACTATGGCGAAGAAGGCGGCGAGACTCGAAACCCCACCGTAGCTTACAGTGGGGCGTTGTCAAACTCTACGGGCCTAAACAAGACTTCGAGAAGACCTACACCAACGAGTTGGGCGCTTTGGCCGATCTGCAGTATATGAACTCGCCCAACACCTTTCTCTTTGATTCCGCTATTGACCAAGAGTGCGAACTTACCAAGGTATATGTAATAGGTAATCTGGTGGCCGATCGACAAGAACGAGTGGGACTTTGATCTGAGCGTGATGTGCATAGTGGACCGTGGTCTCTGGCGGTGCATCGTGCCCATGATCTGTGTGTGCGCCGTCAGTGGCATTTGCCACAACGCGTGGCCACGCAGTTTGGGATTTATCGGATACCCCACGGGCCAGCCCACCGATACCGGCGGCCACGCGCTCCACTGTGAGATCTTTGTTCTCCGTGAGATTATCATGTTTCTTCTTGCTTATGATGATCTCATTGCGCTTATGATGATTCTTGTTGCTTATGCCTTGCGGCATGAGCGGCGAAGAATCGGTCGATCCTGATCGGGAGAGGAGCATAAGACTCATGTGACGGAGTGGAACCGGCGGAGGTGGCGTAAAGGCGTGGAGAGGAGAGTGACTAACTGGGATGATTACAGGGCGACACATGAGGTGGTACGATGATGGCGAAGCACCGTCTTCGTCTCGAGCCTCGATGGGCGGCGGAAGACATCGCGGAGCTGGGTGGGCTGACCCGATGAGCAGGCATACCGGACCGGCATCGAGACATGCACGGTGGATTTAGGGAGTTTGCACCCTCATCAGCAGAGTGGTACGTTTGAACCGGCGGTCGTATTTAAAATATTTTATTCGTCAACATGGTGACTTATGCCGTTGTAGTCCGGTGAGCTGAGCAGATGCATCTTTGAGGCCTCGGATGCACTAGGTCATCTTCCGGAGCGCGTACAATCTGAGACCGAGTCGGGGGACGATGAAGGTACAATTTCAGCCTCCTCGGAACAGATGCATCTTGTTCACTTGCGGTCGATCGATCTGATACTTATTATGACCTTGCTTCATTGTGAGTGCAGAAGTTCGTGCAGCGTTATGCAAGCTGGTAGGGCTGCTTGGGTGTCTTTGGAGCTGGGTCGATTGAAGCTCATCGACTGTAGCCACACAGGTATCATCGGCTCATCGAGCCATGCTCCCTCGTCGTCTAGGTTGGTTGGGGAGGAGGAGGATGAGGAGGAGGAGGAGGCCACATATGAAGAAGGGAGGAGGAGGATGAGAGCAGCGGGAGGAGGAATACGATGAAGATTATGGACCTCCGGCAACTCAAGCGTCTCAAGCATCTCAGCTGCGAAGAAGAGGAATCCGAAGACGAAGGATTTGCTGAGTCCGGAACCTTTCCAGAGACCGGTTCCTCGACGGCCCAAGAAGAAGACCGAAGAGAATCGCTCAAAGAGTAACGAGGACCGTACCTCCAAGAGGGGAAGGAGCAACTAATTATGCTCTTCGATAGTTGGCTCTTTTAGTTTGGTTGAACTTCGTTTGATTGAACTTTTCTAGTGGTTATGAAGCTACGTGGAACTATGTGTTTGCTATTTGTGGATCTATGTGTTTGCTATTTGTGAAACTATGTGGAACTCCGTTTACTAATTAGTTGAAGTTCGTTTGAAATGTTCTATGCACTTCAAATTTGTTAATGTGTATGTGATGCCCAAGTTTAATTGTTTGAGATCTGTGATATTGTTGTCATATTTGTGAAACTTGCTATAATATTATTATCATATTGAATTTGAAAAGAAGAAAGCAATTGAACTTAAATTCATAAAATCTGAGGACCCTATCAAGGACCCTGGCGGTAGGGTTGACTGCTCACCTTGAGGCACTTCAATTCTTTGTTACAGAATCATTACTTTGAAAAACAGGACCCTACCGCCATGGGCTCTGGCGGAACAAGTCGCCTACCTCTGTGGCTCTGGCGGTAGGTACTTAACCACGTTCAGCGATCAAGCGGCCGCCGTCCCCTCCGTCGCACCCCTACCGTCATGGGCCGTGGTGGTAGGCTATCTAACCCTACCGCAGAGGTTCAGCGGTAGCAAAGGGTCAAATCTCGAAAAAAATTCAAGCAGGGTCGATCTGAAATACTATCCAAAAAGGGTCAAAACACGAAATTCGGCCGCCCTCGGCTCCTAACCTTCCTCGGCCGCTGCGGCGCCTCGAGCTGACAAATCGCCTGCTGTTGTGTCACCTCTGCCTAGGCGCGAGTCGCCGTGTCAAGTCGCTTCTGCAACATGCCGCTACGGCTGTACCCCGGCCTGTCATGCTGAACCGCCGAGCCGGCCCTCCAGTCTGTTACGTTGACGATCGGCCGTCTCCACTCCCGCCGCGGGTTTCTGCAGCGCTGCTGCCTCGCTTTCTCAGGCCAACTCCACCGCGCGACCCTATCCTGTCCGCCCCCGTCCGTTTGGGGTAAAAGGAACAAAAGAGGCGGCCCAGCGCGTGGCCTCAAACGGACTTTTGTCCGCTTTGTGTCCGCTTTCGACCCATCTGCGGCCCAAGTTTGCGCCGCTTTTGGGGTGAAACGGACACCTGTGAACACGCCGGTCGTCTCTGCGTGTCCTCCACAGCCCGCCCGTCGGTGGCACAGGGGCGGGCCTTTTCTATCCGCCCCTCCTCCCTCCGGCCGCATCCACTCCACTCTTCCCCTCTCTTCCCCTCACCGCCGCCGCCCGCCCGCTGCCATTGCAGCCGTGCAACTCGGACACGCGCTTGCCCAGCCCCTTCCTCTCGTCGCCGCCGAGCTACCCAAGCACGGCCACCTTGTTTGCGCACCCGCCGGCCGGATTTGGGGCGGATCCGGTCGGTCTTGAGCTCGCCCATTTGTGGGAGGCGGGCGCGCCATGGATGGCCGGGAACCTCGCCGGAAGGCCTGGCGAGCCGCAAGGCCACATCTGACGATGGCTCATCCTCTAGCCGCTTTCGGATCTGCACCGTCGGTGGCCCGCTGCGAATCTGTGAATGGCGGCCGGCGGGCTCGGTGCTTGCCCAAAAGCTCGTCGGCGCACCGTTGCCCCTCATCAAGTCGACCCTTTGCCCAAGGGTGGTCGTGCGCCGCGTGTCTAACGCGGAGCATCCGGATGGGTGTTCATCAAGTGCTTAAGCGATGGGGTATGTGCTCTTTTAGCCGGTTTGTGCTCTTGGATTAGACCGGTGGTGCTAACTTTAAGTTTTATTGTGTAGAACGGATGCAAGTTTTGGTATTGGAAAGAAGAGTACATCGATATGTTGATAGAGCGAAATGTATTGCATGTTCGTGCACTTTTAGCTAGCCTAGAGGCTTTAGATGAGACAAGTGCAATTGTTGCTAGATTAGAGGCTAGGCACGATACTACGTGTGAAGAAGCAACAAGGCACGATACTACGTGTGAGGAAGCAACGTCGACTTCTGACTTGAAGAAGAAAGGAGGGTGCAACGTCGTGCCTCCTCCACAGATCAACAATGAGTGCATCGAGAAGGCCCTAACCCAACTCAAGAGAGCAGTTATGGAAGTTGGGTATCTTCTCAAATGTATTCTTGTGGTTATCTTTTTCTTTGGCCTTGCTTTACTAGTCAAAATGTGATGATGTATTGTCATGTACCAAAAATGAATGATAAAAAAAGTTTAAGGACTTGCAAAGAAATATACGCAGACGGGATGGGGCAAATGGATGCGGCATGTGGCTGGTCGCGACGGTCATCCGTGATCCAGGGCACGGCGACATAGCACCCCAAATCCCTACCCAAACGGATAGAATCAGGACAAAACGGACGTCCATTTGGGGTCGCGCGGTGGAGTTGGCCTCAGCCGTGGCTGGCCTCGCCTCCCGCCTCTGCTGCGTTGACGACCCGCTGAGGCTGACAGCGATCCATCAAACTATCAAGTCGCCGAGTTTATTTAGTTGGAAAAAATTCCATCGTCTAAATCTAGATAGTCTCTGGTCAAATCTATTCTGGTCTCAATCTCATCTAGTTGCATGTCATCAAGGGCTTAGGCGTACAACAGTTCAAAGTTCCAAAGGAAATCAACGAACGGAGAAGGAAGTACTACATGGAGAAACCAATTAGTATTTATATGCTGCAACGGACAATTCTAGTGCTACTCGATCAGAGGAGCTGTCATCGCCTTTGCTGACCCGCCGTCGCTCCGCCTGTTCGCGGCCTCTCCTCATCGCCCGATCGCTGGAGCGCCGGCCATCGCATTGAGCCGGCCGCCGAGCCCTGCGAGCTGCCCTCCGCCTCAGCCTCCGTTGTCGCGGGCTGCCTCTTCGTCCTCAAGCCGGCCCTGTGCCTCTTTCTGCCACTTCAAGCAGCCGCCGGACCGGTGTCGGGCCGCCCCGGACTTGCCTCTGCAGTGTCCATCTCCGTCGCCTCATCACGGCGGGGCGCTGCCATCACACCCGAGGCTGCATCCGAGCCGCTGCGGCACGGCCTCGCCACTTTTCTCCCGCAAATCGCCGACGCCCGCTGTTGCTTCTGCTTCGAGCCATCGCCGGGCGGTCTCGGGTCTGCCGAATCGCCTGCCGTTTGCAAACCGCTGGCCGCCTCCGTCTCCACTGCTGCAGGCCAACCCGGCCGCGCCCATTTCAAGTCGCCGAGCCGTTGCCGCTGCCACTACCTACGCCGCGAGCTGCTGCCGTGACTTGCCCGTGCCTAGCGCGGCCTTTGCAGCGGGCCGCCGCCGTGAGGCCCGTGACCCTCAGCCGCTGAGCTGCTTCGCGCCCATCCACGTCGGGACTCCTCCCGAGGGCCTCTGCTCAAACCGCCGGGGTTCTACCGCGGTCGGCCACTGCTGCTGCTCCTCATCTTGAGCCCACCGGTGCTCAGCCGCCCAGTGTCACACCGACTCTGCTGCCATTGAGAGCATTTGCCTCGCCTCGCCGGGTGCGCGTCGCCGAGTCGCCATTTCGTTTGAAACGGCTGAGGCCGTAACACGCCGGCGCCTCTGTCTTGGTCCGGAGCCTCTGGGCCGGCTTATGCTGCTACTGAGTCGCCGCTCCGGGTTGCTTCTGTCGTCGCACCTCGAGTCGCCACGTTCTCCTCTGCCACTCCGAGGCCTCGTCCTCAAGCCGCTCGCTAGCGCTCACCACTATGGCCATAAGTCACCGCAAGCGCCACGCTTCACCTGCGCCTAAAGTTGTCGTCGCCGGCTTCCACTTCAAGTCGCCTTCACGGCCTTTTCTGAGCTGCCGTTGTGGCCGGCTTCGCGTGACCTGCTTTCGACCTATATGGCCTCAGCTACTCGCTGTAGAGCCGCCACTCTCTGCCGAAACCCGCCGAGACCCGCCACGAGCGATTTGCCTCCGCCCTTGCCGCGGCCTCCGAGCAGATAGATGTTTCGTCACACTCAAGCTAGTTGTTAAGCCAGTTTACATGCACCATATATCCTGCTGTTAAGCCGGTTTTGGTCGATGCTTGTGCCCGCCTGTTTGTGAAAGCATTTGAAGGTTCTGTCGAAGGTTCAGACAAGAGAATTTTGTTCCTTTGCGGGGACTACATGGAAGGCCAAAACAAACTATTATTGTCAACACATCGGGTCATAGGCGTGGTTGGATGGATCAATTCTGCTACATATTCCATGGATGTGATGAACACGAACTGTAATTCAGCTGAGCGGCTGAGCCGCCGTATTTCATTACACTATTAGTGTTACAACGGATAACACTAAGGACTAGTACACCCGGAGGCAGCCCTGGTGTGCTTGTTCAAGGGGCACGACTCATTTAAAAGCTGGATGGGTGCGTGGTGATTTTTGCTTGGACGTGAAGGCCATCGTTTTGGCAAATTGCTGTGCAGCCACCTCGTTCGAAAGTTACATCAGGTGATACCCATCCTATCTATTTCATCCATGTACAGTAATTTATCTGTGAACAATTACTTTGGTCTGCGGTATTTTTTCGCAGGATCATTATTCATTACAAAGGTGTCGTAAGGGGCGTGCGTCCAAATATTTTTGCACTAGCGCTTGTCCACACTGTGCTGCTCGATGGATACGTGCGCAAGTCCTGGCCTCTGCTACATCAACACAACGCGATTGACTCGCCCGTCCGCTCCAGTTTAAACCGCCGCGGCTGACTCATCTGTACCTTCGGCCGACTTGCCCGTGATGGCTTTCAGCTTCACCTAGTGATCATCAACTCCGCGGCGGATAATTTCTGGCCTAATATATCAGGTGAAATCCATCCAGTATTTTATATTACATATTGCTTTCTTTAAAAGAGCAATTACTCCGGTGTAGCGACCCGACCTCAGATGGTCAAGTCTCTGTGCTTCTGTGTCATCCCTGAATCGGTAATGCTGACACACACAGTACTCGAAGGATTTATAAACAGAGTAGCAATCACACACTTATTACATCGAATGTCTCAAAAGAGAACTTATTACAATAATATGGCTTAAGGCCATCTAATGCGATAACAGCGGAAGGCTTGGAAGATAAAGTGAGTCCATCAACTCCAACGGCATAAGCGAGCTGCACGGCAGCGACCTACGATCCTTACTCCTCGTCGAAAAGTCTGCAACATAATACGTTGCAGCCGAGAAACAGGTCAGCACATGGAATATGCTGGCAATGTAACACATAGAGAGTAATGAAAGAATAAGCTATACTACATGCATATATGGCTGGTGGAAAGCTCTATGGTTACTGTTTGCGAAAAGCCAATTTTTCCCTACATCAAAGGAATAAATTTTTACTTTAACTATCATGGTGGTTGAAACATCATTGAAAAGGTATAACCCCAACTCAATCCCAATTAAAGTGATTAACAACCCGGCATTATTAATTTAGAGTGATGAGATACATGTGAATACTCAAGTACTAGATACTCAGATTTGTCCATAACCGGGGACACGGCTAACCATGATTAGATTGTACACTCTGCAGAGGTTTGCGCACTTTTCCCCACAAGACTCGATCGCCTCCCTTGGTTTTTAGACTACATGGTGTTTGAGAGACGGATGACCGAGACACGATCTTTGAAACATTAACTCTCTACTCGGATAGATCATACCAAACCTATAAAACCCACTACCTGCTGACCTACCTCTTGAGAGCTTCACGTAACTTACTCAACTATGCTAGAGCCCATAATAGCTTGTGGCTGCACACGGAAGTTTTCTAGCATGAATAATCTCAGTTCCTTTGAGCCTGGTGGCGGTCCATAGGAAGATCACACGGGTACCCGGGATTTCAAAAAAACCTGACAACACTTTGGGTTCCCCGGTGCCTCAATCCACCAGGATGTGTATTTAAGTTGCCACCTTAAAGTAAACCATTAATTAATAATCTCACATCTGTCGTGAATATCTCTCAAACCCAAACCACGTCTCTGAGCATAGCATGGCAATATAAGCATAACGTAGAAGTAACTCCCAAGGTTTGAAAGTAACAGGCAATAGGTTCCTACCTCATCATCTACTTCCCAACCCACAAATTAATGACATCCTAATCATGCAATTTTTGAGGATTGAGCTAATGCATAAAAACTGGGTAGGAAAAGATATGATCAAGTGTTACTTGCCTTGTCGACGATCCGTGAATCCTAGAGACTCAGAGTAACACGCGCAGACCGGGAATTCTATCGCAAGAAAACAATACATACATAAGTAAACAAACAAAGATGCACAAACGAAACTTCAACTGAAAAGGGGTTGACTGGAGAGTTCAACTTAAGAACTCCAGTTTGCAAAAAGAATCAAACCAAACGAAACAACGAAACTCAAACGGCGAAAGAAATAAGGTCCGTTTACTAATCTGAACTAGAGTCAAATTTTACAGAGATAAAACTGGTTTGAGTTGTTTATTCGGAAAGAGGGTTTCGAGACGAAACTCCAGGCGCTTGAATCGCCTGATTCTGATAAACGAGCGAAAAGATAAACAGGTTTGAAAATTGGATCTGAAATCACGATCAGAATAACCGCGGAATAATTCGAATAAAAGAAAAGCGACGAACTGCTAAACGAACGAACGTTCATTAACAGAACCTAAACAGTGAACACGTTCGTTAAAACGAACGGACGAACGGACGTTCGCTAATTAAATAAACCGATCTATATAAAAAAACGATCTAGGGTTTTTTTTTAAACGAACCGAAGGGTTTTCAAAAAAAACCGGCGGCGGGGTCGGTACCTCCGTGGAGGCGTCCGGTGGGGGCGTTCGGCGGTCCGGGCGGGGTCGGCGAGGGGCGGCGGCGACGGCGAGAGGCGGCGGCGATGGCGCGTGGAGGGCGGCGGCGACGCTGGGCTCGGCGGCTCGGCTCCGGCGGCTCGGGCGGCTCGGGCTCCGGCTGGGCGGGGTGGTGGCGGAGGCGGGCGGTGGTATTTAAAGGGGGGCGGGCGGTGGCTTGGGAAGGCGCCGGGGTGGAGTCCGCTCGAACTCCTCGGCGTCCGCGCCACACGCACATGTGTTGAGGGAGGCGGGCGTGAGGGCGGCCGGGCTCGGTTCTACTGGCCTTTGGCCGAAGTCAAGGGTCCGTTTTATTTTAAATCATACCGCTGAAAGAAAAATTCCTAGAAAAATAAATAAAAATCTAAAAATTCCAAAACAAGTTTTCTCCGTCTAAATAAAATATTTAGAACTAGATAAACTTTTCTTGGCCCTTAAAATGCAAATTTTTTTAAATATATGCAAATTTTTCTAGGGCAATTAAAATTCCAAATAAAACCCAAATAATGATTTTAACATTTTTCCTCCGTTATTTCAATTTTTTTGGAGAAGTCATATTATCTCCCCTCATTTATTTTAAATGAAATATTTTTCCGGAGAGAAAAATAATAAAATCCAATATCCTCGTCTTTCATTATTTGATGAAATTCAAATATGAAAATTGAAAACTCCCTAACTCTCTCCGAGGGTCCTTGAGTTGTTTAGGATTTCGAGGATAGCAAATGAATATGCAATAAAATATGGTATGCATGGATGACCTATGTATAACATGCCAAATTGAAAATTTGGGATGTTACATCCGGTTTGCAAGTTCTCCATGCAGGACTCAAACCGGTCAATATCACGGTCAACTGTGGAGAATCTCATGACAACTCCTTGAGTCCTCTTGAGACTCGAGGGCTATGATGACATGACTCAGTAAATGTTGCGGTTTTGATAAATTCAAGAACTCCGGTCATTGGAGGGAAAAATAACCCGGACCCGAGGCTACTGCCACATTGGTGCAAATTTAGAGGCCGTCAGAAAATTTCCGGCTCAAAATGAAGATCCCTTTTGGGTCCAACTTGGATAGTATTCGAATCAGGGTCGTTAAAAACCTCTGAAGGTCATTTGGGGGCTTCCTGTTCAAACATATGTCGTATTCAAACCAAAGAGAACATAGCTGTCAGTACCCTTTTGATCGGCACACTGCCAAACTCACTAGGGAGCTTCTTGATCGTATTCGAATCATAGCTCAATCCCTTTTGGGTCCGACGTGGATCGTATTCGAATCAGCATCGTTAAACAACTCTCAAGGTCATTTGGGGGCTTCCTGTTCAAACATAGGTCGTATTCGAACCAAAGATAACATAGCTGTCGGTACCCTCTTGATCGGCAATGCCAAAGCCACTGGGGCTACATGATCGTATTCGAATCCTAGCTTAACCCCTTTGTAAAGGTTTACTGATCGTATTCGAATCAGAAGCCTTGATTTTCTTTTTGTCTGGGTTAAGTTTTTTGAACACAATCTTTTGGGTCTTGAGACTTTTTGCTCATATCTGAAGCATATATATGTGGTTTCTATTAACCCGCCCTGGCTTTCGACGAACAAGTCGCCAACATATGACAATATTAATACTTGGAAGGTTTGACTTCTAAGTTTTGGGTTATCACCCTTACTGCACAAGTATCATAAGCCGGCAGTACGATTCAATATCACATGTATGATATTGTTTATACATGATTATGTTTAAACCAGCCCTAGCTATGGACTTTAAGCCGCCGGTATATTTTCAATTACGCCATTGGAATCATGCGCCTATCAAAGATTGGGTTATCACCCTTACTATGTGAAGGAAATATGCCCTAGAGGCAATAATAAAGTTATTATTTATTTCCTTATTTCATGATAAATGTTTATTATTCATGCTAGAATTGTATTAACCGGAAACATAATACATGTGTGAATACATAGACAAACATAGTGTCACTAGTATGCCTCTACTTGACTAGCTCGTTTATCAGAGATGGTTATGTTTCCTAGCCATGGACAAAAGAGTTGTCATTTGATTAACGGGATCACATCATTAGGAGAATGATGTGATTGACTTGACCCATTCCGTTAGCTTAGCACTTGATCGTTTAGTATGTTGCTATTGCTTTCTTCATGACTTATACATGTTCCTGTAACTATGAGATTATGCAACTCCCGTTTACCGGAGGAACACTTTGGGTACTACCAAACGCCACAACGTAATCGGGTGATTATAAAGGAGTACTACAGGTGTCTCTGAAGGTACATGTTGAGTTGGCGATTTGAGATTAGGTTTTGTCACTCCGATTGTCGGAGAGGTATCTCTCGGCCCTCTCGGTAATGCACATCATTATAAGCCTTGCAAGCAATGTGACCAATGAGTTGGTTACGGGATGATGCATTACGTGAGCGAGTAAAGAGACTTGCGGTGACGAGATTGAACTAGGTATTGGATACCGCGATCGAATCTCGGGCAAGTAACATACCGATGACAAAGGGAACAACGATGTTGTTATGCGGTTTGACCGATAAAGATCTTCGTAGAATATGTAGGAGCCAATATGGGCATCCAGGTCCGCTATTGGTTATTGACCGAGAATAGTTCTAGGTCATGTCTACATAGTTCTCAAACCCGTAGGGTCCGCACGCTTAAGGTTTGGTGATGCTTATATTATGAGTTTATGAGTTTTGATGTACCGAAGGAGTTCGAGTCCCGGATGAGATCGGGGACATGACGAGGAGTCTCGAAATGGTCGAGACGTAAAGATCGATATATTGACGACTATATTCGGAGTTCGGAAAGGTTTGAATGATTCGGTATTTTTGAGTACCGGAGAGTTACGGGAATTCGCCGGGAGAAGTATTGGGCCTTATTGGGCCTGCAGGGAAAGAGAGAGGGCTGCCTAGGGCAGGCGCGCCCCATGGCCTAGTCCGAATTGGACTAGGGGAGGCCGCACCCCTCCTTCCTTCCTTCTCTCTCCCCTTCCTTGTCTCCTACTCCAAATACATGGAAGGACTCCTAGTTGGACTAGGAAAGGGGGAATCCTACTCCCGGTAGGAGTAGGACTCCCCATGGCGCGCCCCTCCTAGGGCCGGCCTCCTCCTCCCTCCCTCCTTTATATACGGGGGCAGGGGGCACCCCATGGACACACAAGTTGATCTACGTGATCGTTCCTTAGCCGTGTGCGGTGCCCCCCTCCACCATATTTCACCTCGGTCATATCGTCGCGGAGCTTAGGCGAAGCCCTGCGCCGGTGAAGCATCATCATCGTCACCACGCCGTCGTGCTGACGGAACTCACCCCCGACACTTTGCTGGATCGGAGTCCGGGGATCGTCTTCGAGCTGAACGTGTGCTGAACTCGGAGGTGCCGTGCGTTCGGTACTTGGATCGGTCGGATCGTGAAGACGTACGACTACATCAACAGCGTTGTTATAACGCTTCGCCACGGTCTCACGAGGGTACATGGACATACACTCTCCCTCTCGTTGCTATGCCATCACCATGATCTTGCGTGTGCGTAGGGAAATTTTTGAAATTACTACGTTCCCTAACAAATGGCATCCGAGCCAGGTTTTATGCGTTGATGTCATATGCACGAGTAGAACACAAGTGAGTTGTGGGCGATATAAGTCATACTTGCTTACCAGCATGTCATACTTTGGTTGGCGGTATTGTGAGATGAAGCGGCCCGGACCGACATTACGCAGACGCTTACGCGAGACTGGTTTCACCGCCCGAGCACTCGTTGCTTAAAGGTGATCGGCGGTGTCTGTCTCTCTCACTTTAGTTGAACCGAGTGTGGCTACGCCCGGTCCTTGCGAAGGTTAAAACAGCACCAACTTAACAAACTATCGTTGTGGTTTTGATGCGAGGAAAGAACGGTTCTTGCTCAGCCCGTAGCAGCCACGTAAAACTTGCAACAACAAAGTAGAGGACGTCTAACTTGTTTTTGCAGGGCATGTTGTGATGTGATATGGTCAAGGCGTGATGCTATATTTTATTGTATGAGATGATCATGTTTTGTAACCGAAGTTATCGGCAATCGCAGGAGCCATATGGTTGTCGCTTTATTGTATGAAATGCAACGTCATGTAATTGCTTTACTTTATCACTAAGCGAGAGCGATAGTCGTAGAAGCAATAGTTGGCGAGACGACAACGATGCTACGATGGAGATCAAGGTGTCGCGCCGGTGACAATGGTGATCATGGCGGTGCTTGGAGATGGAGATCACAAGCACAAGATGATGATGGCCATATCATATCATTTATATTGATTGCATGTGATGTTTATCCTTTATGCATCTTATCTTGCTTTGATTGACGGTAGCATTATAAGATGATCTCTCACTAAAATTATCAAGAAGTGTTCTCCCGAGTATGCACCGTTGCTAAAAGTTCGAGTGCCCGGACACCACGTGATGATCGGTGTGATAAGCTCTCGTCCATCTACAACGGGTGCAAGCCAGTTTTGCACACGCAGAATACTCAAGTTAAACTTGACGAGCCTAGCATATGCAGATATGGCCTCGGAACACGGAGACCGAAAGGTCGGCGTGAATCATATAGTAGATATGATCAACATAGTGATGTTCACCATTGAAAACTACTCCATCTCACGTGATGATCGGTTATGGTTTAGTTGATTTGGATCACGTGATCACTTAGATGACTAGAGATGTCTATCTAAGTGGGAGTTCTTAAGTAATATGATTAATTGAACTTTAATTTATCATGAACTTAGTCTGGTAGTATTTTGCAAATTATGTTGTAGATCAATAGCTCGCATTGTTGCTTCCCTATGTTTGTTGCTTTCATATGTTTATTTTAATATGTTCCTAGAGAAAATTGTATTGAAAATGTTAGTAGCAATGATGCGGATTGGATCCATGATCCGAGGTTTATCCTCATTGCTGCACGTAAGAATTATGTCCTTAATGCACCGCTAGGTGATGACCTATTGCAGGAGCAAATGCGACGTTATGAACGTTTGGCTAGCTCAATATGATGACTACTTGATAGTTTAGTGCACCATACTTAATGGCTTAGAATCGGGACTTCAAAGACGTTTTGAACTTCATGGACCATATGAGATGTTCCAGGAATTGAAGTTAATATTTCAAGAAAATACCCGAGTTGAGAGATTTGAAGTCTCCAACAAGTTCTATAGCTAAAAGATGGAGGAGAATCGCTCAACTAGTGAGCATGTGCTCAGATTGTCTGGGTACTTCAATCGCTTGAATCAAGTGGGAGTTAATCTTCCAGATAAGATAGTGATTGATGAATTCTCTAGTCACCATCACCAAGTTAGTAGAACTTCGTGATGAACTATAATATGCAAGGGATGACAAAAGTAATTCCCAAGCTCTTCGTGATGCTGAAATCGACGAAGGTAGAAATCAAGAAAAGAGCATCAAGTGTTGATGATTGACAAGACCACTAGTTTCAAGGAAAAGGGCAAAGGGAAGAAGGGCACTTCGGAAGAACGGCAAGCAAGTTGTTGTTCGAGTGAAGAAGCCCAAGTCTGGACCTAAGCACGAGACTAAGTGCTTTTACTGCAATGGAACTGGTCATTGAAGCGGAACTACCCCAAGTATTTGGCGGATAAGAAGGATGGCAAATTGAACAAGAGTATATTTGATATACAGTTATTGATGTGTGCCTTACTAGTGTTTATAGTAGCCCCGAGTATTTGATACTTGTTCGGTTGTGAGATTAGTAACTCAAACAGAGTTCTGAATAAACAGAGACTAGTTGAAGGGAAGTGACGATGAGTGTTGGAAGTAGTTCCAAGATTGATATGATCATCATCGCACACTCCTTATACTTTCGGGATTAGTGTTAAACCTAAATAAATGTTATTTGGTGTTTGCGTTGAACATGAATATGATTTGATCATGTTTATTGCAAAACGGTTATTCATTTAAAGTCAAAGAATAATTGTTGTTCTGTTTAAATGAATGAAACCTTCAATGGTCATACACCCAATAAAAATAGTTTGTTGGATCTCGATCGTAGTGATACACATATTCATAATATTGATGCCAAAAGATGCAAAGTTAATAATGATAGTGCAACTTATTTATGGCACTGCCGTTTAGGTCATATTGGTGTAAAGCGCATGAAGAAACTCCATGCTGATGGGATTTTGGAATCACTTGATTATGAATCACTTGATGCTTGCGAACCGTGCCTTTTGGGCAAGATGACTAAAACTTCGTTCTCCGGAACAATGGAACAAGCTACTGACTTATTTGAAATAATACATACCGATGTATGCGATCCAATGAGTGTTGATGCTCGTGGCAAGTATCGTTATTTTCTGACCTTCACAAGATGATTTGAGCAGATATGGGTATATCTACTTGATGAAAAATAAGTCTGAAATAATTGAAAAGTTCAAAGAATTTCAGAGTGAAGTGGAAAATCATCGTAACAAGAAAATAAAGTTACTGCGATCTGATCGTGGAGATGAATATTTGAGTTACGAGTTTGGTCTTCATTTGAAACAATGTGAAATAGTTTCGCAACTAACGCCACCTGGAACACCACAGCGTAATGGTGTGTCCAAACGTCGTAATCGTACTTTACTAGATATGGTGCGATTTATGATGTCTCTTACCGATTTACCGCTATCGTTTTGGGGTTATGCATTAGAGACAGCTGCATTCACGTTAATAGGGCACCGTCTAAATCCGTTGAGACGACACCGTATGAACTATGGTTTAACGGTAAACCTAAGTTGTCGTTTCTTAAAAGTTTGGAGTTGTGATGCTTATGTGAAAAAGTTTTCACCTGATAAGCTCGAACCCAAATCGGAGAAGTGCGTCTTCATAGAATACCCAAAGGTAACTATTGGGTACACCTTCTATCACAGATCCGAAGGCAAAGTTATTCGTTGCTAAGATGGATCCTTTCTAGAGAAGAAGTTTCTCTCGAAAGAAGTGAGTGGGAGGAAAATAGAACTTGATGAGGTAATTGTACCTTCTCCCTTATTGGAAAGTAGTTCATCACGAAATCAGTTCCGTGATTCCTACACCAATTAGTGAGGAAGTTAATGATGATGATCATGAAACTTCAGATCAAGATGCTACCAAACCTCGAGGTCTTCCAGAGTAAGATCCGCACCAGAGTGGTACGGTAATCATGTTCTGGAAGTCATGTTACTAGACCATGATGAACCTACGAACTACGAGGAAGCGATGATGAGCCCAGATTCCACGAAATGGCTTGAGGCCATGAAATCTGAGATAGGATCCATGTATGAGAACAAAGTATGGACTTTGATTGACTTGCTCGATGATCAGCAAGCCATGTCAAATAAATGGATCTTCAAGAGGAAGACGGACACTGATAGTAGTGTTACTATCTGCAAAGCTCGACTTGTCACAAAAAAGGTTTTCGACAAGTTCAAGGTGTTGACTACAATGAGATTTTTTTTCAACTGTAGCGATGCTTAAGTCTGTCCGAATCATGTTAGCAATTTGCCACATTTTATGAAATCGGCAAATGAATGTCAAAACTACATTCTTTAATGGATTTATTAAAGAAGAGTTGTATATGATGCAACCGAAGGTTTTTAATCCTAAAGGAGCTAACAAAATGTGCAAGCTTCAGCGATCCATCTATGGACTGGTGCAAGCATCTCGGAGTTGGAATAAACGCTTTGATAGTGTAATCAAAGATATGGTTTTATACAGACTTTTGGAGAAGCCTGTATTTACAAGAAAGTGAGTGGGAGCACTACAAACATTTCGATAAGTATATGTGAATGACATATCGTTGATCGAAATAATGTAGAATTATTCTGCAAAGCATAAAGGAGTATTTGAAAGGAGTTTTTCAAAGAAGGACCTCGGTGAAGCTGCTTACATATTGAGCATCAAGATCTATTGAGATAGGTCAAGACGCTTGATAAGTTTTTCAATAAGTACATACCTTGTCAAGATTTTGAAATAGTTCAAAATGGAGCAGTCAAAGAAAGAGTTCTTTCTGTGTTGCAAAGGTGTGAAATTGAGTAAGACTCAAACCCGACCACGGCAGAAAATAGAAAAGAGAATGAAAGTCATTCCACGAAGTCATTCCCTATGCCTCGGTCATAGGTTCTATAAAGTATGCTATGCTATGTACTGACCTATTGTATACCTTGCTCAGATTTGGCAAGGAGTACAATAGTGATCTAGGAGTAGATCCTTTGGACATTGGTCAAGAATATCCTTAGTAAGGACTAAGGAGATGTTTCTCGATTATGGAGGTGATCAAAGAGTTTGTTGTAAAAGTTACATCGATGCAAACTTTTACACTGATCCGAATGACTCTAAGTCTCAACTGGATACATATTGAAAGTGGGAGCAATTAGCTAGAGTAGCTCCGTGCAAGAGCATTGTGGACATAAAATATTTGCAAAATACATACGGCTCTGAATGTGACAGACCTGTTGACTAAGCTTAAGCTCACGAGCAAAACATGATCACACCTTAGTACTCTTTGGGTGTTAATCACATAGCGATGTGAACTAGATTATTGACTCTAGTAAACCCTTGGATGTTGTTCACATGATGATGTGAACTATGGGTGTTAATCATATCTGAGATATGAATATTGGTGTTAAATCACATGGCGATGTGAACTAGATTATTGACTCTAGTGCAAGTGGGAGACTGAAGGAAATATGCCCTAGAGGCAATAATAAAGTTATTATTTATTTCCTTATTTCATGATAAATGTTTATTATTCATGCTAGAATTGTATTAACCGGAAACATAATACATGTGTGAATACATAGACAAACATAGTGTCACTAGTATGCCTCTACTTGACTAGCTCGTTTATCGAGATGGTTATGTTTCCTAGCCATGGACAAAAGAGTTGTCATTTGATTAACGGGATCACATCATTAGGAGAATGATGTGATTGACTTGACCCATTCCGTTAGCTTAGCACTTGATCGCTTAGTATGTTGCTATTGCTTTCTTCATGACTTATACATGTTCCCGTAACTATGAGATTATGCAACTCCGTTTACCGGAGGAACACTTTGGTACTACCAAACGCCACAACGTAATCGGGTGATTATAAAGGAGTACTACAGGTGTCTCTGAAGGTACATGTTGAGTTGGCGATTTCGAGATTAGGTTTTGTCACTCCGATTGTCGGAGAGGTATCTCTGGGCCCTCTCGGTAATGCACATCATTATAAGCCTTGCAAGCAATGTGACCAATGAGTTGGTTACGGATGATGCATTACGAAGCGAGTAAAGAGACTTGCGGTGACGAGATTGAACTAGGTATTGATACCGACGATCGAATCTCGGGCAAGTAACATACCGATGACAAAGGAACAACGATGTTGTTATGCGGTTTGACCGATAAAGATCTTAGTAGAATATGTAGGAGCCAATATGGGCATCCAGGTCCCGCTATTGGTTATTGACCGAGAATAGTTCTAGGTCATGTCTACATAGTTCTCAAACCCGTAGGGTCCCTTGCACGCTTAAGGTTTGGTGATGCTTATATTATGAGTTTATGAGTTTTGATGTACCGAAGGAGTTGAGTCCCGGATGAGATCGGGGACATGACGAGGAGTCTCGAAATGGTCGAGACGTAAAGATCGATATATTGGACGACTATATTCGGAGTTCGGAAAGGTTCCAATGATTCGGTATTTTTCGAGTACGGAGAGTTACGGAATTCGCCGGGAGAAGTATTGGGCCTTATTGGGCCTCGCGGGAAGAGAGAGAGGGCTGCCTAGGGCAGGCCGCCGCCCCCATGGCCTAGTCCGAATTGGACTAGGGAGGCCGCACCCCTCCTTCCTTCCTTCTCTCTTCCCTTCCTTGTCTCCTACTCCAAATACATGGAAGGACTCCTAGTTGGACTAGGAAGGGGAATCCTACTCCGGTGGGAGTAGGACTCCCCATGGCGCGCCCTCCTAGGGCCGGCCTCCTCCTCCCTCCCTCCTTTATATACGGGGTAGGGGCACCCCATGGACACACAAGTTGATCTACGTGATCGTTCCTTAGCCGCGTGTGCGGTGCCCCCTCCACCATATTTCACCTCGGTCATATCGTCATGAGCTTAGGCGAAGCCCTCGCGCCGGTGAAGCATCATCATCGCCACCACGCCGTCAGGTCGACGGAACTCACCCCGACACTTTGCTGGATCGGAGTCCGGGATCGTCTTCGAGCTGAACGTGTCTTTGAACTCGGAGGTGCCGTGCGTTCGGTACTTGGATCGGTCGGATCGTGAAGACGACGACTACATCAACAGCGTTGTTATAACGCTCACACGGTCTCACGAGGGTACGTGGACATACACTCTCCCTCTCGTTGCTATGCCATCACCATGATCTTGCGTGTGCGTAGGAAATTTTTTGAAATTACTACGTTCCCTAACACTATGTAGGTCAGATAGACCGACAGTGCAAATTCAATATCACAGGATAAGACTATATTTGAGTGGTTACCCGCCCTGGCTTTTGAAATTAAGTCACCAGGGCGTATGTTGTTTAAACTTTGTGTAGGATTTGCAGAACTATGACTTATATAAATGCTTAAGTCCAAGATCATCATTAAAATTGATGCTTCAGAATGATCATCCGTGCTGGATTTTCTCAAAGGCTATAAATAGCCGGGTTATAAAAATTCCGGCTTACAATGGAGGCGTATTAAATCGCCATCAGCCAAGAGCCGCCGGGTATTTAAAACTCCGGATTAACTTGTCAACAGATAAGGTACTTGAATCTTTAAATAGCCAAACTTGGCTGGATTTTTCATTATGATATTTAATGATTGAGGTTTTCAAACCGGGTTATTCAAATCTTTAATAGCCAACATGGCTGGATTTTTATTATGGTTATCAGTAACTAATATTATGATGAGGTATTCAAAGTCGCTTTGGCGCAATGGCTATTATTTTATCAATGGATATGATTTATTCTACAATGAAAGGAATAGTCCCGAGTAGCTGCAGGCTTACAACCCGGCACTTGGGGGCTACATTATTCAAAGTTGAGATTATATCAAATATGCAAGTCTCATGTCACTGCAAGCATGCACCATGACACTTGGGGGCTAATGCAAAGTCATTTTTTTGCTCACCTTATTGAAGACCCGACTCATCACAGTGTAATGAGCCGGCCCTTGGGGGCTACTAATGGCTCTTGTCAATAATTCAAGGTACACAAGTCTTAATCCATTATATTGAAGGTTTATTGCTCAGTTGGTAAAGCACAAAGATCTTAACCTTGTGGACGTGGGTTCAAGCCCCATGATGGGTGTTACATCATATGATGTTATTTTCAATGAAGTATATATAAAGTCCCAGCTCAATATTATCTTATTGAGTCGGCCCTTCGGGACTCCATGTTGCTGTTCAAATCTACATGATCATATTTATAAAGTCCCTGCTCATTATTGCATAATGACCGGGCCCTTGGGGGCTACACTGGTTGAAGTTTTTTAAGCATCAGGTAATTACAAAGTCCCAGGTTGCTGCAAGCATGACAACCCGACACTTGGGGGCTACATGTGTGGAATATTCAGTTTATGATTACCGATTGAGATGAACAAACCGGATTTCTTCAAGGTTGCAACACTTATATTGGAGCAAGTCTTAAGCTATCACTATGTTCTCCTCTTAAGACTTAGGGGCTACAGGTATTATGCATATAAAGAAGGAACGTCTTCAAATTATCAGTTTTGAGCAAATCAGGATGATCAATTACATGACCCGGTGTCAACAACAATTATGACCCGACATCGTCTGCTTTATAACTCGGCAATTTTGGTAATGATAAACCGGCAAGTTTTACATCTTCAAACCGGCTGAATATCAGATGAGTATTTGAAGACCAAAATTTTTTAAGCCGGCGCCTTGGAAGCCAACTCAAGTGGATTATTCTTCACAATATTTTTCTGTGAGAAACCAACGTCAGAAAATTTAGTATGAAGCTGGCTTATTGACCCGGATTTTCTAGATGAAGGAAATGACAATTGGACTTAAGGATAATCAGGTCATGGTTCAGGAAATTATTTAACCCAAAACACAACCTATCAAGTTTATTCTTGTGTTTATTTTATAGGATCGGTTTAACATGGATAAATCCAAATTAAACTAGGGGCTAATGTCGGGGATATACCCCGCGGTATGACCCGGTCGGAAGTATGACCTGGCCGGACTTGGCGCTTCATCGTAACCCGCCGGAGGATTGGCGACTTACGGGTCTGGCGGTTCACTGGTGTGACGACTCACGAGCCTGGCGACTTAATGATGGCCCATGCAGGTCAGACGGATGACAAAGGACCAAGGCCCAGTAAGCCGGCTCATGTTATTGTGGGTCGGCTTAAGATGGAAGGCATGAGGAATATTTCCTTTACAAGGAAGCAAGACCCGTACTTGTATCCGACTTGTAATAGAGAATAAGTTAGTTCTAATCCTACTAGGACTCTACATGTAAGCCGCCCCTTCAACTTATATAAGGAGGGCCAGGGCTCCCCAAAGAGGGACAAGTTAAGAAGAAACAATCTCTAGGGCTAGACACAAGAGCCGGCCTACCGGCAACTCTCTCATGATCGTAATGAGACCTAGCCACAAACAGCATGTAGGGTTATTACCGGATGATGTTTCCCGGTGCCCGAACCTGTCTAAACCCTTGTCTTGTGTTGCGTCTCTCGATTCCGCTCAACCCCTCTCAAGATACCACATAGATGCGTTGGCCTCGCGACTGAGTCCTCGCACTAAGGACATCTGTCGTGACAATTCCACGACAATTTTTATTCATGTTTTGCGATTCACATGTTGTCAAGAATGAGGTATTTTAAATCCATCAATCTCTTCGTTGGAGTTATCTTGGTATAGATTTCACCTAAAGCCTTCCATTGGGAATGTTGCTATTTGTGGTGCCTATCAATAATCCAAGGTTTCTCCTATCCTCTCGGCGTAAGAAGTTTTCATCTCTTCGTTGATCTCAAGCAAGCAATTGTTTTCGTTAGTGGCAGAATTTCACCTCAAGTTTTGAGATATTTCCCATAAGCCCACAACAAGCTTGTTCTTTTCGTTGTTAATTTTCCAACAACTCCGTTCAATCCTTCTTTGCAAGGGTGCTTTCCAAGTTCATTTGTGGCAGGAGTTAGCATTTGCTTCTCCCTTCTTTTCTTTCCAACGATCTAGCTTCTACTCTGTGTTCCGGAGGCGTTGTATTGTTGCTCGCTTCAACCCATCATCTCATTTTGTCAAGATTGTATTCTTTTCATTGCTTATCAATGTTAACCGGAGTGTCGTGTCCTCCTCTCAAGTTCTTCCCATCTTATCAAGTTTTGCTTCTCTTTTCTACCGGAGTGCTGCCTGCATTCTTTCATTCTCATTCCTTGCATATTCCGTTTCAACCGGAGTGGTTATATGTCCTTCCTTGTCCATGGAGCTCTTCATTCATGTCTTTGCAACCCCAAGGTTTTCCTTGTTCCTCTTTTCTAACGGAGTGTTTTCAATTTTGTTCAACTCTGTTGTGTTCTTTCTTTCAAGTTTTCAACCTCATAAGATTCGTGGTTTCACTCATTTGTCGAAGAAGCAACTTTGTTTTACCTCTTGCTCTTCCGCTTGTCTCCGATGCCATCCTTAGATCTCGGGACGAGATCCCTTGTAAGTGGAGGAGTGTTGTAACGACCCGAGACCGACGCTCCAGACGCCTTCCATGTTTTGTGTGACCGCCGTGTGTTTTATTTGTTTGTTGCATTCATCATTGCATCATCCGCATTGCATTGGTACTTCGTTGCCATCATTTTTCAAAACTTGCATCTTCTCGTAGTTGTTGCTTCTTCCTTGTCTCTGTTGACCTCCTCTCAGGTCAACCAGACCACTCTCTTCTATCTCTTCTCTGAGCCCATCAAACTCCCCTCACTTTCATCGACCCCCTTATGCGCGTCCGAAATCGCCCCGAACCCGAACCAGGTTGTCGTTACCGATGAATCTGAATCATCTCCAATCATCCCCTAAATATCTTTGGTTTCTTATTTGGACTCCCCAAGTCTATTTTATCTCGACCGTCTGATTTTGATCGGATGATCCAAACTCCCCTTCCCTATATATACATACACACTATTTTGATCACAACATGAACTGCCTGAGTAACGCGCTTGAACTTCCCTTTGTACGAACCCGACCTTCGGGCTATCTTCAAAACCGTGGCTTCCCCCGCGAATTATTCTTGTTAGTCGTGTTCTATATGATGTTAGTGTAATCTAGAAACTTTTTTAGAAACTAAATACCGGTTTTAAATAGGAATCTCGCTCGTTGGCGGATTTTGCTCTCGGGTCGTGATGAAATTATGTTTTTGCAATTTCTATCGTCTCGAGTTGTTCGACCTGAACTTCTCCCAGTGCTAGGTTGAACTTCCGCCAACATTGCCCAAATGGGGATTGCGATATACCGTTGGAAAGCTATGGACACCAGTATCATGACCCAAGTTAAATTTTTGGCAAAATGTAAGCGGTTTAAGAGCAATTTTGAAAACCGTTTTTTCTTCATACAAAAAACGTGAATCATATTTTCGATCACATTTCTAAACCGATTATCGGAATGAGGCAAATAATATGGCGTTGGAACGCTGCTGCAAAACCGCTCCTTCTACATGTTGAAAGTTTTCTCTAATTCCCTACGGTTAAAGAGTAATTTGGAAAATCGTAAAATTTCGCAAACCGAACAGCCGAGTTCGTATTTTCATTGTCATTTATAAACGGCTAATCCAATTGTGGCAAATGATATGGCGTTGGGAAGCTGATGAAAACTCGCCACTTTTTCATATAGAAAGTTTTTTCTAATTTTGAACGGTTTAAGAGTAATTTATAAAACGGTACAAGTTACACCGGGTTCATATTTTTGATCTTTTTTTAACCGTATGTCCGAATGTAGCAAATGATATGGCATTGGAAAGCCTGAGGAAATGCAAAACTTTTTGGTATATATTGTTTCTCCCAATTCCTTACTGTTTTAAGTCAATTTTAAAAATGGATAAAAACGTATTTTCGCCATAATTTCTACATACTTTGTCGGAATGGGGCAAATAATATACCGTTGAAAAGGTAAGGAAAATGTTCGTAGATCTCCATCCACTGCTCGTAGCTCTCCATCCACTCACCAGAATTGAGCAAGTGATATACCGATGGAAAGCTATTGTAAACACACAAGTTTCCCGTGTTGATCTTATTTTCATACGCGCGACAATTTTAAAAGTTTTTCATCTCAAATTCATTCACTATAGTAGTCGAACTTCGTGCTGTTTTCACGTTGAACTTCTGTGACATATTTTTGTTTGTAATTTTCTCATCCATTTTGTTAGTGTTAGACAAATGATATTCTTTTTGTACAAACCTCTCTCACAATATTTTTTTTAACTTTCTTCGACCGAGGACTTGAATTTACACAAATGATATTCCTGTCGTTTTGAAGTAAATTAGAGAAATGACGAGATCATGATTTCTGCCTTCATTGCGAATGGAAACGCACTGCGTGAAGTAGTTGAACTTCTCGGACATGTTTGTTTGAACCTCACTCTATTTTTGACGTGTTGTTTTTTGCACTGCGTGAAGTAGTTGAACTTCTGGGGCATGTCTATTTGAACTTCACTCTGTTTCACTTTATTTTATTTTTCTTTTATGAAATGCACACCATGTAGTACTGAACTTCCGGTTGTCACCACTTTGAACTTCTCTCTGGTTTGAGAGAATTATCTTAAAACACAAAAAACAACATGTTTTTTATGTATTTTGGACATCTAAATACACGGTGAATCTCTCTCACAAGAATTTTTTGAACTTTTCCTTGCCGAGCACTTAAACTTCTAGCAACCATTTTTTTCGTTTATGAGTTGTTTTTAAAAGTGCAAAAAATGGCATTGTGTTTTTTAGTTTTTGAACAGGTATCCTATGTTTTAATAAACTCCGAACTTCTCTGTTATTCCAATTTGAACTTCACCTTTTTATATTTTTGAGTAAAGAATTGTATTGGATTTTTATATGGAAAAAATCGAACATGGAAATACAAGGTGAACCTCTCTCGCAAGAATTTTTGAACTTCTCCGGACAGAGCACTTGAACTTCTTTCAACAAACCTTTTAAGCTTTTATTTTTCTATACTTTTTATTCTCACCTAAAATGCATTCCTTGCAGTACTTGAACTTCTCGTTGTTTTCACTATGAACTTCTGTCACATTTTTGTGTATACATCGAATTACACGCAATTGAAGGTCGGACGTCAGTTTTTTGCCATTTTAACACATGTAATTGGAGGTTGGACGTCCCGTGATATAAATTCTGAACCATGCACGAAGGAGCACGTGCACTTCTTGCAACAAACCTTAGATTTTTGTTTTCTATTCTTATAGTCCTATCTGAAACGCATTTCGTGTAGTAATTGAACTTTCCGCTGTTTTCATCTTGAACATGTGTCACGTATTTTTGTTCAACCTCTCTCACAAGAATTTTTGAACTTTCTCGCATCGAGCACTTGAACTTCTAGCAACAAAATTTTGGAATTCACCTTCTCATTCTTTTTTTTTTCTTATACGAAACGCACACCACCAGTACATGAACTTCTCACTATTATCCATTTGAACTTCTCTCTATTTCGCTTTACTAACGGAAAAGGTCTGAATTTTTTATAGACATGAAACCGCTCTAACTTTTTTATTTGAACTTATTTGTGTATCTTTAGAAATGCGAAAATTGGAGTTTTGTTAAAACACCGAACTTCTTCGTTATTTCGAATTGAACTTATTGGTTTTATTCTTTAGTAACTAGAAAAAAACTGTTTTTTTTCAAATAAATATCAAACTCCTCCGCTTTTTTCTAATTGAACTTCTTGGTTTTATCCTCTAGTAATGAGAAACCTGATTTTTCTTGGTTTTAAAATTTTGAATTTCTTGGTTTTATTCTTTTAATAATGAGAAAAATCTGATTTTTTATAGATGTTGAACTTCACCATTTTTAAAATTTGAAATTCCTACTTTTATTGGTTAGTAACAGGGAAAATCCTATTATTTTATAAAAATTGAACCACACCTTTATTTTAATTTGAACTTCTAGTTTTTTAGAAATGGGAAAATTCTTTTTATGGAGTTCTTGAACTCGCATGTTAATTGAATTTTAACTTCTTGTTTTCTATTGGTTTTTCCACCATGAATTACTCAAGTCTACACCGTGGAATTTTTCTTCTCTACACATCTTGTCTCTTGAGTCTCGACTTTTAACCCCCCCCCCCCCCCTTGAATTTTTAAAGTTTTTGTTACATGAAATAAACATGTTTGTTCTTTTTTGTGCCTCAATATTTTATATTCTCTGAAAATTCTCTCGTAGCTCCCCGTGAACTTCTACACATATGTCATGAATGTTCCCTAGTTTTTTTTAACCTTTTCTATTCATTTTTTGAACTCTAGGATTAGTGGGGGTTTTGTTGAACTTCGCTGGTTTTCATTTTTGGACTCGAAGGGGTTGTCATATCAACTAATATTTTTTATCATTCTTCTTGAGCATCTTTTTTATGTACTTCTAGTGTTGACGCATGCACTAAACTTTGGGAACTCCTCGTTCTTTTATTTTTGAACTTTTTTCAGCAGCAATAATACTTGGACTTCACTGACTTTTTTTGTGAAGCAACCAAATGCGCACACCACACGGGAAAGAGGGCACATTTTCTTTCATTGTGGACATTTTGTAAAAACACAGGGAGAGCACACAATTTGGATCAAAAGGGAGAGCACACAATCACAAAGAGGAAAATAAAGAAGGATAAATTATGCATTTTTCTTTGTTTTTTGCTCATACATATAAAATGTGTGTATCCACATTTTAAAATTTCCTGTGTTCTTTCTTTGATCTACATGACAGAAAATAGTCTTTTTTAATTCGGTGTACTACACACACACGCGCACAACATATCCACATTTTTTTGGCTGACATCAACTGAAAAAGGTTTCAGTCTCACAAGCATACACAAATCAAACTTCCATGAATTTCTATACTTTTTACCAAAAAAACTTTTTTGCGAGAACTTTGATAACATTTTGCCCACAAAGCAATAGAAGCTAAGTGACCTTATGCTTGTAATTCTTATCTCCTGCCAGCGACCCACGACCTATATGTGTTCCTCTCTGAGGACAACAAGGATGGATTGGAGTCTGAAGCACGCTGAGAAGGCGTGAACTGGACTCTTAACTCCCCAGTGGATAATCAATAGTTAGAATTTGGACCGATCAATCGATCATTCCTAAAACAAGTCTCGATTAGGTTGTTGCAGTTTGAGACTCGATTAGGAAACTTCATCGTGAGAGAGTGGTGCTCTGCTGGCGAAAGAAACAACAGATCATCAGAGAGTGGTGCAATGGAAAGGACAACCAAATAGTAGACGACGGTTGCAGTTTGAAAGTAATCTTGATCTTCAACACTGACAGAATCTTATAACTTGGAGATTCAACTGTGTGTTGTAGACAAAAAAATCATCGGAGGCGTCAAAATCTGAGCCTGAAAAACTACTACATTAAACTAGCTAGTACTTCCTTTACTTCTGAACCTTGAAACAAACACAAAAGACTTGCCTGAACCTGCTGCAAACCAAATTGTTTTAGCTTACTTCTGAAACCCGATCATAATAAAAGTGTAGTAAGTTCCTCTTGAAACAATCTATCCATACTGAAAAACAAGGGCAGCTAGTTAGCTTGGTTGCAGTCTGGAACAAATAATCAGAATTACTCTTCTATTTTATTTAGTGAAACCTGTTCATTCAGAAACCTCACAAGGAAAAAATTTAGTCTGATCGCTGTGGATGCAACCCAAGAATAAAAATACATAAGAGACCAGCGAAGTAAGGAGCTCCAGACACCAAGTACACGGCAAAATAAATGTCGGGATCACTGGGACTACCAGCAAACCTACTACCCAGCCGCTCGCAAAGAGTCCAAGCCTGCAAGTACAGAGGAGGATTAAACACCCTATATGTGTGCGACTAATAACGACCAAGGGAGTACTCGTATGTATGTTGCTATGCAGGTGCTAACGAACCCTGTAGCAGACGCCCTGCCAAGGTTTTTCATCTTATCGTCGAGAAAGTATATGCATGAGACGAGTGCCAGTGCAAGCTGCAACACAAAACATCAATGTTAAAAAGATTGTTAGAACCAGCGAGATCTACCACTAGCATTGTAGGCTTAATCTACCTTATAGGTATATTTTCTGCCTAATGGTTGCGCAAGAGAAATAAACAAGTCTTAGGTTGTAAGTAATGTCTAACAGGTTCAATGCTTAGGAAAAAGGGATTGCTGAATTGGTTGGGAGAATCATTACAAGCATATATACCTGGAAGGTCGGTCCGGTCTCAGCAGAGGTTGCGATGCTCCACCCAGCAATAAAGCCGAAGAGAGCGAATCTTTTTGACACGACATCCATCGATGGCACCTCAAAGTGTCCGAGCAGTGTCTTAACCCATGATGGGTGGTGCACGTTGGTGAACAGGAGAAGGAAGAATGGTGATGCTGGTGAAGGTCAGATTCGGTCGTCGCTGCAGTCCACACACGACAATAATCTCAGCTGTTTGCGGCCACGGGGTCAACAACGAGCGGAATGCAGCACTCCACACATCTCTTCGCGGCCGGATGCCCACACCTGCATCGATTTCACAAGGCAAAATAAAGAGTTTGTGATCAGAGCTGCATCGACGAACTTGGTTAGGCACTCGCGACACAATCGAGTTTCAGATTTTCAGTTAGAGCATCTCTTGTTGTCTGCTAGAGCAGTGTGCAGAGTTTCAGTTTCACAGTTTTTGAGCTCGGTGCCTACTGATTTAGGCTAACCAACCATCTAAGAATCATGTAAAAGTAACTAACAGTAGTATCAGTTTCTAGACAAACTATTTACTGAGCTGAAGGAATATATGGATAGTCTAATTTTTAGGACAAATTCACTATGTATGAAACAAACAGAAGTTCAGAAGAAGCTGGGCAGAAGTACAGAACATGAAGAACACTCACCGCCTGAAGATATTGGAGGAGCATTTTCATAGGAGTGGACACTGCGTTTTTTGGCGCGGGGGCCCTGTTTTGCTGCCAGCCACGCGACTATGGACAGGAGTGGGGGCGAATCCCACTGGATCTGTAGCTGGTTGTGCCGTCGCTGGTCCCGGTGGCCGCAGCTGCTGGAGAGAAGGCGATGGCTGGAGGCGCACCGGGGCCGGGGGTGCGGCAGTGGGAGGCGTGCCGGAGCCAGTGCGATGGGAGGCACGCCGGAGCAAGGGGCGGCGGCGGAAGGCAGCCTGGTTGCACACCGGAGGTTGGGGTAGTGGCGCTTGGAGGTAGGGGAAGCGGGGTGGAGGGGAGCGGCGGCACCAGGAGGCAGGGGAAGTGGGCACGGCGGCGCCGGGAGGTAGGGGAAGTGGGGAGCGGCGGTTCTGGGAGATCGAGGAGCGGGGAGAGATGCACGGTGCTGGCGCCTCACAGCAGAGAGATCGGGGGAAGGTTGGGGATCCGGGGAGGTGGTGGACGGGGAGTTTTTTTTCTACACGGGTTGGGGGAGTTCTGGAACTAGTCCATCGGGTCCTATATACGGCGATCGGAATCCAAATAACTATTCAAATCCTGGGAGCAAGGTCCTGTATACAGCCGGTCTATTCAGTCAGTATTAGTAGAATAACTATTCTGATAACACTTCTGTACTGCATGCTCAACGTAAGTGCACGTCATTGTTTAAACCAAGTGTGCTACAGTGCTCAGGTGAGTGAACTTCGCGTCAGAAAAAACTGCATGCTTGTGTTTGTTCGGTACCTTTTTCTTCTCTAGTTTTTTAACCGTTTGTGGGAATGAGGCGTGTAATATACCATTGGAAAGCTATGGATTAGGCGCAACTTTGCCATGTTAAACACTTTTCGAGATTCCTCACGGTTTAAGAGCAGTTTCGAAAACGGTGCGGCTCACGATAAGTGGCAGCGAGGGTTTTTTCACGTTTTTTAAACCGCTCGACAGAATGAAGCAAATGATACACCGTTGGAAAGATATCATCGAGGCGCATCTTTTTCATATCTATTATTTTCTCTAGTTCATTACGGTTTAAGAGTAGTTTCAAATTTACTAAATTACGGAATTCTGTTTTTTTTTTAATTTTCGATACTGTTTTTGCTCCAGTTTTTTAACCATTTGTCGAAACAATGTGTGCGATACGCCGTTGAAAAGCTATGGAGAGGCACAACTTTCATATGTGGTAATGTTTTAGAGATTTGTTACGGTTATAAGTTAATTTTAGAAATCGTGCGGCGGACGACGAGTGGCAGCGGTGGTTTTTCGCTAAATTTTTCCGAACCGCTGGTTGAAATGATTCAAATCATACGCCATTGGAAAGATATCGACGAGACGCAACTTTTTCATGTAGAACACTCTCTCTAATTCCTTACGGTTTAAGCGCAGTTTTGATTTTACCAAAAAGCGGACACTGTTTTCCGCGAGACCAAAATCGTCGTGTGTACTTCATCGGACACAAGAACGCACTGCTTCAAACGCTAACCGCACTGCAGTAGACAACCAAGTGAACTTCATAAATTCTTTTTATCAGACATAAACTTTCTCGCACAAGTTTTTGTTGTCTTTTTTTCAACTTTTTTTCGAACGAGAGTGGACCACAACACTTCCGAAAGTGAACCGTAACACTACCCAAAGTGAACCTCGTGAGTTCTTGTTGTCTTTTTTTCATACTTATTAATTTTTTACGCGCGTTGACCAAGCGAGTGGACCTTTCATCAGATAGAAGAACGCACTGCTTCAAACGGAAAACCGCACTGCAGCAGACAGTCAAGTAACTTCATGATTTCTTTTTGTTGGACATAAACTTTCTCGCACAAGTATTTGTTGTCTTTTTTTCAACTTTTTTTTCGAACGAGAGTGGACCACAAAACTTCCCAAAGTGAACCATAACACTACCCAAAGTGAACCTCATGACTTCTTGTTATCTTTTTTTCATACTTATTAATTTTTTACCCGTGTTGACCAAGTGAGTGGACCTTTCATCAGACAGAAGAACGCACTGCTTCGGACAGAAAACCGCACTGCATTAGAAGGGGCAAAAGAACTTCATGTTTCTTTTTATTTTTTTCTAACTTTTATGAATGAGAGCGACAGTAGAGACGAGACCAAATGAACCACATCAAGGGGGATGTGGGTAAAGTGAACGGCGACACGAGTCTAAGTGGACCGCATGACTTTGTTGTCTTTTCTCTAACTTCTTTTTTCAAGCTTACATGGACCACATGATTAAGATTAGTGAACCACATGGTTGAGGCCAGAGACTGCTTTTTCCCCATCGGTAAAATGAACCACATCGCATAAACTAGTGAACTGCATTTAAAAGGAAACAATGTATTTGTTCTGAGCCAGATGAAAGTAGTGTACTGCACGTTTCTACAATTTTCTTTACACACCGACATACCACAAGCATCATTTACAAATGAACAACATCTTTTTACATAATAAGTGAACCACGTGTGTTCTTTATTTTGTAATGTAACATCAGGTCTCAACATTTTTATAGGAAAAGAGCCCCCAAAAATGCAATTGCAAACCGAGCAAACTGCATCACCTTTTTTTGCGTGCCACAACGAAGAACAAAGAGGACTTCAAAAAAGTGAAATAATTTTGTTCTACACATTGAGAGAACTATAAATGGCGCAAACAAATTTTTTAGGCTCTGCGTAGTGGTTGACTGCACCACGACACGCTGGGGTTCGTACTGCGAGATGTAAAGTGTACTGCCTACTCCACTATAGAGACGTGAGGGGGTGCTCGTTGAAGACCAAGCCGTTGCTGCAGTTATTGCTGGGTGTGCCCACGATCTGTATATATATGTGCATTGAACCGCATCTTACGCTGGCGAAGCTGCACCTCCGCGCTCGCTGAACTGCTCCCAAGCAAAATTTGAGAAAGCAATAACAATATCCTGAACTTTAACTATGTCGTAGCCACACCGCAGCTTCCTGTTGTTGGGGAATAAGAGAACCACCGCACGCATCTTAGCCGGTGTCGCGCCACACCCGTTCCGTGGCGGCGTAACCTGGCCCTCACCTCACACAGAGCAAAGCAGGAGAAAGCACGACAGGCTATGGATCCGACAAGTGAATCGCAAAATGAAATTCAATGAGCTGCAAATAAATATCAAAACGAGCTTCAGAAAGAGCAGCAAAAACAAGTATTTTCTGAACTACACAGGGCGACCGTTGACCTTCAGCTCCAGCTCAGCGGATTGCTTG
This sequence comes from Aegilops longissima, assembly GCA_021605205.1. Taxonomy (NCBI): domain Eukaryota; kingdom Viridiplantae; phylum Streptophyta; class Magnoliopsida; order Poales; family Poaceae; genus Aegilops; species Aegilops longissima. The sequence goes on along the minus strand of CM038678.1, from coordinate 223,986,524 downwards.
ATACAGAGGGTACCGACAGACTGCAAGAACGGCGTTTGGGGCCTGCATGCAGAGGAGCGACGCACCTGTTGAATCGGGTGACGGCCCGTCATCGGAGCAGCACACGGAAGCATGGGGGCACGCCATCGGGCGTGGATCTGCAGCGGCAAAGGTGTGCAAAGGCGCCACGCATACGTAGTCGAGAAGGGCCCAGGGGAAGGCTGATACGTCTCCAACGTATCTATAATTTTTGATTGCTCCATGCTATATTATCTACTGTTTTGGACAATATTGGGCTTTATTATCCACTTTTATATTATTTTGGGACTATCCTATTAACCGGAGGCCCAGCCTGTAATTGTTGTTTTTGCCTATTTCGAGTTTCGCAAAAAGAATATCAAACGCAGTCCAAACGGAATGAAACCTTCGGGAGCGTGATTTTGGAACTAACATGATCCAGAGACTTGCACCCTACGAAGAGAAGCTTCCAGAGGCCACGAGTTAGGGGCGCGCTACCCCTGGCGCCCTCCACCCTCGTGGGCCCCTGTTGCTCCACCGACGCATTTCTTCCTCCTATACATACCCACGCACCCCAAACGATCGGGACGGAGCCAAAACCTAATTCCACCGCCGCAACCTTCAGTACTCCACGAGATCCCATCTTGGGGCCTGTTCCGAGCTCACGGGAGGGGGCATCCATCACGGAGGGCTTCTACATCAACACCATAGCCTCTCCGATGAAGTGTGAGTAGTTTACCTCAGACCTTCGGGTGCATAGTTATTAGCTAGATGGCTTCTTCTCTCTTTTTCAATCTCAATACAATGTTCTCCCCCTCTCTCGTGGAGATCTATTTGATGTAATCTTCTTTTTGCGGTGTGTTTGTTGAGACCGATGACTTGTGGGTTTATGATCAAGTTTATCTATGAACAATATTTGAATCTTCTCTGAATTCTTTTATGTATGATTGGTTATCTTTGCTAGTCTCTTTGAATTATCAGTTTGGTTTGGCCTACTTGATTGATCTTTCTTGCAATGGGAGAAGTGCTTAGCTTTGGGTTCAATCTTACGGTGTCCTATCCCAAAGGATGAGGGGCAGCAAGGCACGATTGTATTGTTGCCATCGAGGATAACAAGATGGGGTTTTATCATATTGCATGAATTTATCCTCTACATCATGTCATCTTGCTTAAGGCGTTACTCTGCTTTCATGAACTTAATACTCTAGATGCATCTTTGGATAGCGGTCGATGAGTGGAGTAATAGTAGTAGATGCAGGCAGAGTCGAGTCTACTTGTCTCGGACGTGATGCCTATATACATGATCATACCTAGATATTCTCATAACTATGCTCAATTCATCAATTCCTCAACAAGAATTTGTTCACCCACCGTAAAATACTTATGCTCTTGAGAGAAGCCACTAGTGAAACCTATGGCCCCCGGGTCTATCTTCATCATATTAATCTTCCAACACTTAGTTATTTCCTTTCCTTTTTACTTTGCTTTTATTTTACTTTGCATCTTTATTATAAAAATACTGATACGTCTCCAACGTATCTATAATTTATGAAGTATTCATGCTATTATATTATCCTTCTAGGATGTTTTATATGCATTTATATGATATTTTATATGATTTTTGGGACTAACCTATTAACCTAGAGCCCTGTGCCAGTTTCCGTTTTCTCCTTGTTTTAGAGTATCGCAGAAAAGGAAAACTAAACGGAGTCCAATTGACGTGCCACTTGACTGAGATCATTTTTGTACTAGAAGAAGCCCACGGAGTACTGTAAGCAGCGGAAGAGTCCCGGCTGCCCACGAGGGTGGGGCGCGCCCACCCCCTAGGGCGCGCCCTACCTAGTGGACAGCCCGAGACCCCCGACGTGAAATCAACGCAAAACTCTTCTATATATACCCAAACTTCCAGATAGAAACCTAGATCGAAGTTCCGCCGCAAGCCTCTGAGCCACGAGAAGTCAATCTAGGCCCTCTCGGCACCTGCCGGAGGGGGCCATCATCACCGTGGCCATGGAGGAGTATCCCAAGGGCCGTCATCACCATGAAGGCCAAGGACCAGAAGGTGGAGGCCATGGAGGAGGAAGCACAAGCGGGAGAACCTCTCCTCCTCTCTTTCGGTGGCGCCGGAGTGCCATCGGGAGGGGAATCATCGCCACGGTGATCGTCTTCATCAACATCACCATCATCATCACCTTCCTCATCTCTTTTAAGCGGTCCACTCTCCCGCACCCCGTTGTAATCCCTACTTGAACATGGTGCTTTATGCCACATATTATGATCCAATGATGTGTTGCCATCCTATGATGTTCTGAGTAGATATCTTTTACCTTTGGGTTGATTGATGATCTAGATTGGTATGAGTTGTATGTTTTACTTTCGTGCTGTCCTATGGTGCCCTCTGTGTCGCGCAAGCGTGAGGGATTCCCGCTGTAGGGTGTTGCAATACGTTCATGATTCGCTTATAGTGGGTTGGTGAGTGGTCAAACACAAACCCGAGTAAGAGGGATTGTTGCGTATGGGAATAAAGAGGACTTGATGCTTTAATGCTATGGTTGGGTTTTACCTTAACGATCTTTAGTAGTTGCGGATGCTTGCTAGAGTGCCAATCATAAGTGCATATGATCCAAGTAGAGAAAGTATGTTAGCTTATGCCTCTCCCTCATATGAAACTGCAATAGTGATTACCGGTCTTGTTAACAATTGCCTAGGACAATTTCGCACACCGATCCACCATTATTCCATACTCGCTATTTATATTATTTAGTAATATATTTTAACTTTATGATAACAGCACATACTTTTATGTTTTAGCTCTCCGATATCATGCAAAGTTATCCTCTTCATACCCACAACGTAGTTTTATTTCCCGTTTCTAGTTGGAAGTAAACGTTCGGTACACGTAGAGTCGTATCAGTGGCAGATAGGGCTTGAGAGAATATTGATCTTACCTTTAGCTCCTTGTGGGTTCGACACTCCATACTTATCACTTCCACCTTTGGAAAGTGCTACGATGATTCCTTGCACTTGGAGATTATCAAGCTCTTTTTCGGCGCCGCTGTTGGGAGCAATAGCGTGTGGTTGATATTCTCGTGTGCTTGTTTGCTTTCTTCACTAAGTAGATTTTGTTTTTCCTTTTTGTTTCTGTTTAGTTGTGGGTGAAACATACAAAAAAATTAAAGAATGAAAATACAAAAAAATTATTACTTGCCTCTCATGCCTAAAAAAGTTTTTCAAAAAGAGAAGTGATTGGAAAGTGATGCATTGAAGAAGTGAGGGTCGACCTTGAGCACTTGTGCTCATGCTCATGGAAACAATGTAGATTTTTCATGGAAGTTTCTCTGTAAATAATTACCCCCTTGTATATATTCATTTTATTATAAAAATAATGTGCCAAGCTTTGGTTTTAGGATGATTAGATTGCTTGTTTACTATGTGCAGAACAAAAACAGAAACTTTGGTTGTAGTGCATGAATTTACATTTTTTACTGGAAGGTAAAATGGGTCTGAAAATATTTGCACATTAATTCTGTACAAATTTTTCAAATTGTAAAATTTAGTTCATAATTTTAGGAGTTACAGAAGTTTAATAAACTTCCAGATTACTACAGACTGTTTTTTTTAACAGATTCTGTTTTTCGTGTGTTGTTTGCTTATTTTGATGAATCTATGGCTAGTAAAATATTTATGAACCATAGATAAGTTGTAATACAGTAGGTTTAACACCAATATAAATAAATAATGAGTTCATTACAGTACCTAAAGGTAGTGATTTGCTTTACTATACTAACGGATCTCACAAAGTTTTTGTTAAGTTTTTGTGGATGAAGTGTTCGAAGAACGAGGAGTTACTGATGTGACAAGAATAAAGAGAAGCAAGAGTTCAAGCTTGGGGATGCCCAAGGCACCCCAAGTAAATATTTCGAAGGATACTCAAGCATCTAAGCTTGGGGATGCCCCGGTTGGCATCCCATCTTTCTTCTTCAACAATTATCGGTATACCTCGGTTTTTGTTTTGTTCACATGATTTGTGCCCTTTGTGTTTTTGTTTTCCCTTTAAGAACCATGCTAGTATGAGATGTCCCTTCATCAATTTATATAATACTTCATGTGCTTCACTTAAATCTTTTAAGTATGATCTTATAGAATTACTCTTTGTGCTTCACTTAAATCTTTTTGAGTATGGTTTTATAGAATGCTTCATGTGCTTCACTTATACATTTTGAGCTTGGATATTGGTTAGTTGTAGAATGCTCCATGAACTTCACTTATATCTTTTGGAGTATGAATAATACTATCATTTAAAGTGGGTTTGGAAGAGTGTCAACTTTAGGAATTAGTGATCCCACTATTTTGGAGGATGTTGAATCTTAATGTGATATTTATGAAAGTGGATTTGGAAGAGTGTCAACTTTAGTTAGTGATGACTCCACTATTTCGGAAGAGGTTCCAATTGAGTATGAGAACAAAGTTGATATCCATGATTCTACTGAAAATAATTATGAGGGAGGAATACATGCTTGTAGGAGTTGCAATAATATCAAGTTTCCTCTCTATGTGCTTAAAGTTTTGAAGTTATACTTGTTTTGCCTTCCTATGCTAGTTGATTGTTGTTCTTATAAATTGTGTGCTCACAAAATCCCTATGCATAGGAAGTAAGTTATATTTAAATGTGCTAGTCATATTCTTCAATATGCTCTCTTTGTGCTTCAATTCCTATCTTTTATGTGAGCATCATTGAAATCATCATGCCTAGCTAAAAGGCATTAAAGAAAAGCGCTTGTTGGGAGACAACCCAATATTTACCCTTACTGTTTTTGTGTGTTTACATGATTAAGCTACTGTAGTAATCATGTTTTATAGCTTTTGTTTCAATAAAGTGCCAAGTAAGACCTTTGGGAAGACTTGGGTGAAAATTAATGTGATCTTGCTGTAAAAAACAGAAACTTTGCGCTCACGAGAATAGATGTCACTTTTTACAGAAGAGTGCTCTTGAGTTGATTATTTTTGCAGAAGATTAATAGACAAATTCCTCACGTCCACCAATTTATTTCATAATTTTTGGAGTACAGAAGTATGGTTATTGTTCAGATCATTACAGACTGTTCTGTTTCTGACAGATTCTGTTTTTATTGCATAGTTTGCTTGTTTTCTAATTTCTATGACTTATATTCCTTAATATAAATTGTAGAAATGATATGGTACAGTAGGCATTGTGTGAGAACAATTATGAACCTTGTCTTTGACAGTACCAAAGTGAATGGTTTTCTCTTTGTCATACTAACCTATTTCACGAAGTTTGGTTAAGTTTTGTGTGATTGAAGTTTTCAAGTTTTGGGTGGGATATCGATATGAGGAGAATAAGGAGTGGAAAGACCCTAATCTTGGGGATGCCCAAGGCACCCCAAGGTAATATTCAAGGAAGACTCAAGTGCCTAAGCTTGGGGATGCTCCGAAAGGCATCCCCTCTTTCGACTTCAAAACTATCGGTACACCTTACTCGGAGCTATATTTTTATTCGTCACATGATATGAGTTTTGCTTGGAGAGTATTTTCAATTCTACTTGCTGTTTGAATAAAATATTTGGATCTGAAATATTGAATAAAAAGAATCCTCCCATGGCTAGTTAATTATTTGACTACTCAGTGTTCTTCACTCATATCTTTTGGAGTAGTTTGTCATTTACTCTTGTGCTTCATGTATATCCTATGAGTAAATGGTTGAATAAATTGAATGTCATAAAATCTGAATTTATATATGTTTCATACGCTTATAACATGGGGAGTAATGACTTCACACATAATAAGTATAGGTAGTAAACTTACTGAAAGTTAGCAAACGTAGAATTGGTCACTTGAACAATTCGTGAAAGAATATTGAAGGAGGAGAGGTTTCACATATAAATATACTATCTTGGACATCTTTTATGATTGGGAGCACTCATTAAAATATGACATTCTAAAGAGTTGATGTTGGACACGGAAGACAACGTAATGGGTTATGTTTTCTTATATCTGAAATAAAGTATATTGTCATGGATCATCCAACATGTTGAGCTTGCCTTTCTGCCTCATGCTAGCCAAATTCTATGCACCAAGTAGAGATACTACTTGTGCTTCCAAAACACTTAAACCAGTTTTGCCATGAGAGTCCACCATATCTACCTATGGATTGAGTAAGATCCTTCAAGTAAGTTGTCATCGGTGCAAGCAATAAAAATTGCTCTCTAAATATGTATGATTGAATGGTGTGGAGGAAATAAGCTTTATACGATCTTGTGATGTGGAAGAAATAAAAGCGGCGGACTGCATAATAAAGGTTCATATCACAAGGGGCAATATAAATTGACGTACTTTCGCATTAAGATTTTGTGCATCCAACCCTGAAAGCGCATGGCAACCTCTGCTTCCCTCTGCGAAGGGCCTATCTTTTATTATTATCCTCTACCTTATGCAAGAGTCATGGTGATCTTCACCTTTCCTTTTTACATTTTATCCTTTGGCAAGCACGGGGTGTTGGAAAGATCCTGATATGTATATATCTAATTGGATGTAAGTTAGCATGAGCTATTACTGTTGACATTACCCTTGAGGTAAAAGGTTGGGAGGCGAAACTATAAGCCCCTATCTTTCTCTGTGTCCGACTAAAACTCCATAACCACAAGTATTGCGTGAGTGTTAGCAATTGTGAAAGACTAAATGATAGTTGAGTATGTGGAGTTTGCTAAATCAAAGCTCTAACATAGACTCTTCCTGAAAATAAGATGAATTGCAATTGTTTGATGACTGAGAATATTGTTTGTTAGTTTTCAAGAAAGTTTATGATCTATACTTTAACATGTGATTAGCTTGTTACTTTATCATGAGAAGTTTTATGAGATGAGCTATTGTTATGACATATAATGATGCTAGAAAAAGTGATTGGAATTATCATTGATCAAACTTAAGCACTTGCTAGCATTCACACTTCATAAATTATTTCTTTTATCATTTACCTACTCGAGGACGAGCAGGAATTAAGCTTAGATGCCGATACGCTCCAACGTATCTATAATTTATGAAGTATTCATGCTATTATATTATCCTTCTAGGATGTTTTATATGCATTTATATGATATTTTATATGATTTTGGGACTAACCTATTAACTTAGAGCCCAGTGCCAGGTTCCATTTTCTCCTTGTTTTAGAGTATCGCAGAAAAGGAAAACTAAAGGAGTCCAATTGACGTGCCACTTGACGGAGATCATCTTTGGACTAGAAGAAGCCCACGGAGTACCAGAAGCAGGCCAGAAGAGTCCCGGGCTGCCCACGAGGGTGGGGGGCGCGCCCACCCACCTAGGGCGCGCCCCCTACCTCATGGACAGCCCGGAGACCCCCCCCCCCCCCTGACGTGAAATCAACGCAAAACTCTTCTATATATAGCCAAACTTCCAGAAAGAAACCTAGATCGGAAGTTACGCCGCAAGCCTCTCAGAGCCACGAGAAGTCAATCTAGGCCCTCTCCGGCACCTGCGGAGGGGGCCATCATCACCGGTGGCCATGGAGGAGTATCCCGAAGGGTCCATCATCACCATGAAGGCCAAGGACCAGAAGGTGGAGGCCATGGAGGAGGAAGCACAAGGGGGAGAACCTCTCCTCCTCTCTTCCGGTGGCGCCGGAGTGCCATCGGGAGGGGAATCGTCGCCACGGTGATCGCCTTCATCAACATCACCATCATCATCACCATCCTCATCTCTTTTAAGCGGTCCACTCTCCCGCACCCCGCTATAATCCCTACTTGAACATGGTGCTTTATGCCACATATTATGATCCAATGATGTGTTGCCATCCTGTGATGTTTTGAGTAGATAGCTTTTGTCTTTGGGTTGATTGATGATCTAGATTGGTATGAGTTGTATGTTTTACTTTGGTGCTATCCTATGGTGCCCTCTGTGTCGCGCAAGCGTGAGGGATTCCCATTGTAGGGTGTTGCAATACGTTCATGATTCGCTTATAGTGGGTTGGTGAGTGACTGAAACACAAACCCGAGTAAGAGGGATTGTTGCGTATGGGAATAAAGAGGACTTGATGCTTTAATGCTATGGTTGGGTTTTACCTTAACGATCTTTAGTAGTTGAGTTTTGTTTGCGTAAAAGCTGGTTTTATTTTCCCTACATCAAAGGAATAAATGAAATCTGTACTATGGAATTTTCTTTCATGACATGGTTCCGCCAACCGATGTCTCATAGCCCAAAATCATCATAAGTTGCCCACAATTATGTTATCATCCGGTGTTGAGAGTTCCAGATAGATCCAGTCCAGAGGCTCAAATTGTCCGTAGAATCGGGACACGGCTAATCGATTAGGTTTTAACCTCCGCAGAGGTTTGTACACTTTACCCGCAAGATTCGATCCTCTTTTACGTTCTCGCACTTCAAGGTGTTTGAGAACAAGATGACCAAACATGGTCTTCAAGAGTTCCACCGACCACCGTCCGGTGCTCATTCAATCCTACCGTAGTTCTACATCCGCTAGCACCGCCCCAGCTGTGAGTCACAACTAGGGTCAACCAAGCCGAGCCCATAGTGACTTGCGGTTGCACAAGTAAGCTTCCGCATGAAGTATTCTTCCGCCTCTTTGAGTCTGGGTGAAGCTTTCCGCAAGATGTCATGGCGCTTCTCCATGCATCCCGCCAACCAATGGATTCTCCAGGTGCCCGTCAACCATCCTTCACCCAAGAGTGTGTATTGAATTCTTGTCTCGAGTCTTGAAGTCTTGAGGCCTTGAAGATGCAGTCCTTGCAGATTCCATCATGGAGTTGTCGCCATTGACGAGATCCTCCTTTCTCACACCACTCCCGAAAGCACTCATACCAAACCCCGCCTACTATAGCGTAGCACTAAAATAAAATATCGCCCGGGCTTGGTAACAGGTGATGGGTTCCTACCTCATGCATACTACTCAACTACAAGAATTCAATATCACTATCGGAGGGTTTGTTGCGAAGATGACACTAGATGCAATAAAACACATAGGTATGAAAAACATGGTCAAAGTGAACTTGCTCGGTATTACTTGATGAAGATAATAACGCCTCGTAATAAAGACTTGGTAGAACTATTCGTCACTCCGCTGAAAATCTATATAGTCAAACATAGCATTCATATAAGCAAACATCCTAGCAAACAATTCTAACACTCATAATAAAACCAACACATAAAATGCAAATCACAAAGAACACAAAAAAAACAATGAAAATTACACAAGAAAACTACTAAAGAAAATTCTAAGACATAACCCAAAATAGCTTTGTCCTAAGTAAAATTTAACAACAAAGAAAATACCAATATAATAAATAAACAGAAAAGAAAATATAAAACAATTAATTTTAACAGAAAGTATTTTTCATAAACTTTTAATAGCAATAAGAAACAAATAAAAAGCTTTTATGAAACACTAACTATGACCTAAACAAGTTTTCATACAAAACTAAGAAAAACAAATTTTTAAAATAAAAACAAAATTTTCTTTTGTTGACTAACAGAAACAAAACTAAATTTTTCAAGAGTGACAAAAGAAATAATTTGAAACTAATAAAACAATAAAGAAAAGACTAAAACAAGACTATAACTAAAACAGTACTGTTTTGCTAAAACCTAATTTAAAAATAAAGTAAAAACAAAGAAGTATATGCTACTGGATAGACAAAACCATAATAAAACAGTAGCAAAAGAATCAATCAAAAATACTTTGTAAAACTCAAAATATGACCAAATTAGTGATTTGAAAAATTTCATCAAATTCAAATCTAAACTATTCAAATTTGAAACCTAAGTACACAAACAGAAACTTAAGCAAATTTGTGACACAATGCAAAAAGAATCAACTCAAACGGAGTTACGGAACTTAAGTTATGAACTAAAGAAGTTTGAATATGAATCTGAACAAATTTCGAAATTTTAAACTTTCAAAAACATGTTTGAGCTGAATTAATGGATAGAGGAGATCGTAACGAAGAAGTGGGCGTTGGTTTCATCTAGTTTGGATGAACGAGTAAAAAGTTATGGCTATTTGAAAAATCAGGGCCAAGCTGTTTTACAAAAGAAAAAATAGCTATGCCTAAGGTCTAATGTATAAATACGTAGACGACAATCTGATCTATTGTATTAGTCTAAAAGTAATAAACTACGGAAGTATAAGAAGGAAAAAAAAACAAAGAAAGATACCTTTATAAGGCAGAGAAAAGACGACGTTGAAGAGATGAGACAATTTGCAGAAATCGCGCCGGAGAGGAAAAAATATTTTTCTTCAAGGAATCTAGTCAAACCAAAATATTATTTTAACCCGAATCGGATGATTTTTGAAGGCTCTATGGGTCTATATTTATAGGTGAAAAAAGAGGTTTAAGGGTTAAAGGCTAAGAATGCGACTAAACGTAGACGTAATTAAACGAAACAGAGCAGAAAAAGACTAAGGCCTCGCACGGGCCTAAAGGCCTCGGCCGGCCGCGCGCAGTACACGGGCTACAGTTTTTCTTTAACAAAAATCGGCCTAAGTAATGGGGCCTGGCTGGGCCTGGCCCTTTTAAGAGAGAAAAAAAACAATGGGGCGCCAGAAGCTACTATACTGCGCATGCAGGCGATAAATAAATATGGGCCGCACGTATAGTTTGTTATATGTTTTCTTTTAAACAGAAAGCGATAAACTGAAAAACGAAAATAAAACTAAAACTTTATATAGGCATATTATATATCAAAATTTTCAGAAAAAGATTTCTACAGCATGAACATTATTCTAGTATTAAATAAAATATACACAAATTCAAATAAAGCAAAGAGTGCTTCAGCTCTAATAAAAATCCAATAAAAATCATTTTAAAAATACCAAAATGAATTCAAATTAATTTCTCTCCAATTTTCTGATGTAGGGAATCATGTTACCCTATTTTCCATATATTTTGTTTTTGGAGAAAATATTTTGAATAAAACTCAAATAACTCCAAATTGGAAATAAATTCAAAAGAACTTTGGATTTAATTCTTTTAAAACTCCCAACTCATATTTCATTTAATTTGAAGAAGTCATTTTATCTTCTCTCGTGAAAATCATTGAGTTGCATAAAGTTTCAGAATTGGAAATATTTTCCAAATGAAATTCAAATATTTTCAACACCCCTTGTCATTTAAATAAATGGAAGAAGTCATGTCATCTTCTCTCCGTGGTTTTGTGATGAAAAGAATTTGAATTCATGGAGATCATAAATGCAAGGTGGAAGTTTGGGAAAGTCATTTCATTCCCTCTCATTCAACTTTCAGAAAGTTTCAAATTTCACTCAATTTCACACAAGCAACCACACCACTATTAAACAAACAAGCATAAATATTTATTTAATATAACATTCCAAAATTTAGAATTTTGGGATGTAACACACTTCCAAAGCAATCTTCCCAACTGGGTATGCTGACTTACCAGGTACCACACAATGAAAAACTGTAGAGGATGGTTTGAGCTCCTTATCAGTTAAATTCATCCCGCGGAAAGTATCATAATAAAGGATATTGATATTACTGCCCCCCATCCATGAGCACTTTAGTGAACTTATAACCCCCAACCTGAGGGGCTACCACCAACGCTAGTTGACCCAGATTCTCAACCCGGGGCGGGTGATCCTCTCTACTCCATGTGATTGGATGCTCTGACCACCGCAAATATTGAGGTACCGTCGGCTCAATCTCACTGACCGCGCGTTTATGAACCTTCCGATCTCGCTTGCAGAGACTTGTGGTGAAAACATGATACTGACCACTGTTAAGCTGCTTTGGATTGCTCTGGTATCCTGACTGATGTTGCTGGTTACCCTGACCAGACTGTTGGCTATAACCACCCTGGTTGCCTTGTCCTTGATACCCAGAATTTGAGCCGCCACCACCAAAACCGGGCCCCTGTGAGCCGGATCCTGACCCGCCAGGCGGGCCATTATTGTTGCCATGATTCTAATTTAAGGTAGACTTCTTGTACTCCTTCATGATAAAATAGTCCTTCTAAGCGTGAGTTGACGACTGACCGGGCAGACTATGCTTTGGGCAAGGGTCATTAAGCGTTGCCTCAAGGTTAAACTTTGGACCTCCAAATTGCATGGGGGGTCTAGATATGCAATGCATGTATCTAGCGAGAGAGGGTGGGAGGGAGAGAGAGAGAGAGAGAGAGAGAGAGAGAGAGAGAGAGAGCTCGGCATGGAGTGCAATGGCGGGTGTGTGAGAGAGATACATTTGTTATCAGAGTGGAAACGGGGGTTTGTGTAGTTGAGAGAGCTAGAGATCGAAACATGGAGAGAAAGAATGAACATGTGTCGAAAACCAATAGCTTTGTAAGGTGGTTAGGAGAGGAAAATTGATCGATACAGGAAGTATGTAGCGTGTGTGCCGAGGGTGGGGGGCTAAAAATAACATTTCAATGTAGATAGTACTAGACTTAATATTGACATTTCAATTTAGTGTACATTGTAAGATTTGTGGACCATGCATATGGCTTCCGTAATTATTTCGAATTCGTGCCATACTAGGTTTGGAAAAGTTGACATTGACTCGATTGTTGTGGTATTTTGTATCTGTGTGGTCATATGCTTGAATCCATCCAAAGTTTTCTCACTACCATGGTGTTCATCTTATACATATGAATTTGTATTAAAAAAATAGCATGGATACCATGAAATGTGAAATTCACGTTAGAATTGGAGATCGCTATGTGAAACACACTCTAATTCAAAGAACTCCTCATTAATTAATTTATAGTATCTTGTTTCGACCGACTAATTATTTGCAAGGAAAAGACGGGCATGGTAATACATACAGATTCGCAGGCCAATGAAATAAGATTCGTTTGCATTCTCAATTGTAGGCGCACCAGGCAGACCATGGTCATGTCATGGTGGTCGTGTGTGTCGTACGGATGCTAGCACCCAGCCAACACCCCCTCCCTCCCCACCATGCCCAAAAAAAAGAACGATGACAAAAAAGTTCGCGCTTCCATGCATGTTTCGGATTGAAATATCTGGCGGTCCCAATTCCAGCCCTGCAAAATCTCCCTTCTCCACCGTCCCCTTCCGCGCCCAGAGCGCTCGAATCCCTAATTCGCCGCCAACCCAAGAAAAATTCGAATCGCCCCTCGTCTCATCTCTTTCCCCACCTCTGTGTCGGACGACGACGAAGACGACGGGCACACTTCACCACCGCACCGGAGCTACCTCATCCACGCCCTCGTCCACCGCACCGGGTGGTCCACCGACAATGTCGACCGCCACAGCCAATGTCCCTCACAGACACCGACTTCCACCACATTAGGTGCGCTTCACTGACATCGTCTCCCACCTCACTGGGGCTACTTCACCGAGCACATCGTCGCACCTCCACCCCCCCCTCCCCGAGGCCGTTGGGGTTTCACCGACGGCCTCGTCCACCGCATTGTAGCGCTCCGCTACTGCTCAAGATTTGCATCCGTGCGCGGCCAGCCAACGCCAGCGCATCACCCTCAACGGCTCTGATGTGACCCGCACTCTAGGCGAGCAAGCCCAAACGCCGGCCCGAACTAGGTATCCACATATCACTCCCATGTGCACTGTTCCGACGATGTTTGGATATCCTTTTAGTGTTCCTTAGTTTACATGCCTATGAAACTCTGACTTTAACTCTTATTTCTTCTGGAGATATCATCTAAACAAGAAAAAACTATTTTTTATCGAAGCATGACAGCGCTATGGGATCTGGTACACATCCTGCACGCTGGTATAACCTTGTAAGTACCTGTCCTTCAGTACAATAGTAAGGTCGATTCCCCTCATTTGATCAACCATTCGCCGTGCCAAAAATGCAGAGAGGGATGCAAGGAGCACAATGCCTGCACACTCAAGCAAGTTGTAACATGGACTTGTACATGGAACATCCCAAGCGCAAGTAGAGGTGCAGTGAGCCTATAAAAAGAGCTAGCGTAACTTCCTGCATTTCATTTAATTCATATTGCCCTGAGTGTATGACTTGTGTGTAGTGGCGGATCCACGAATTCAAGTTACCAGGGGAGGAAATTTAACTTAAAAAATATGAAGGCACTTGTACTCCGGAAATCAACATAACTTAAGAAATGTGAAGCTACATGCACTTTGAAAACTAGCTAATGATCCAAAGTAGTTCTAGATTATAAAACACTAGATGATGTAAGCACCAAAAAACACAAAATACAACATGGTGTACAAGGACTACTAAAATGGATTGTACCTAATTGAATTATTCGTCTTTTGGCCGAAAATATCCAAGTCTAGTTGCACCTATAACCAGTGCGCAAACTGCATATCAATATATCTATCTTGCACAAGTATGCCAATAGTTTTAAACAATAGATTAGAAAAGTATTTATGATAGGTTGTCATGATACAGGGACGTTGTGCTAGATGGCCTCGACGTTTCCTCAAGCCATGAAAGTGCACTATAATTTTCTTCTCATCCATTCCTGCAATTCTCTATCTCTCTCTCAACATAGTAGATCATCATAAGACACTACTGATGTCTGCTAGAATACGTTGGTATTTCCCCAAAGAGGAAGGGATGATGCAGCACATAGACGATATGTATTTCCCTCAGTGATGAGACCAAGATTATCGAACCAATAGGAGAACCAAGCAACACTACGTAAACAACACCTACACACAAATAACAAATACTCGCAACTCGACATGTTAAAGGGGTTGTCAATCCCTTTCGAGTAACGGCACCAGAAATTGGCAAACGAACGTGAGAAAGTTGTAATAATTTGATAGATTCATCTCGCAGGAACACGAGATAAAATAAATTGCAGCAAGGTATTTTTGTATTTTTGATTTAATAGATCTAAAAATAAAAGAAAATAAAAATAGATCGCAAAGGAAAATATAATAAAGAAGAGACCCGGGGGCTGTAGATTTCACTAGTGGCTTCTCTCGAGAAAAATAGCAAACGGTGGGTAAACAAATTATTGTTGGGCGACTAATAGAACTTCAAATAATCATGACGATATCCAGGCAATGATCATTATATAGGCATCACGTCCAAGTTTAGTAGACCGACTCCTGCCTGCATCTACTACTATTACTCCAAACATCAACCTCTATCCAGCATGCATCTAGTGTATAAAGTTCATGGAGAAACAGAGAATGCAATAAGAACGATGACATGATGTAGACAAGATCTATTTATGCATAAATAGACCCCATCTTATTATCCTTAATAGCAACGATACATATTATCGGTTCCCCTTCTGTCACTAGGATCAAGCATCATAAGATCGAACCCATCACAAAGCACCTCTTCCCGTTGCAAGATAAATAGATCGAGTTGTCCAAACAAAACCCAAATATCGGAGAAGAAATACGAGGCTATAAGCAATCATGCATATAAGAGATCAAAGAAGACTCAAATAACTTTCATGGATAAAAAGATAGATCTGATCATAAACTCAAAGCTCATCCAATCCCAACAAACACACCGCAAAAGAGTTACATCATATGGATCTCCAAGAGACCATTGTATTGAGAATCAAAAGAGAGAGAGAGAGAGGAAGCCATCTAGCTACTAACTACGGACTTGTAGGTCTACAATGAACTACTCACGCATCATCGGAGAGGCACCAATGGACATGATGAACCCCTCAGTGATGGTGTCTAGATTGGATCTGGTGGTTCTGGAACTTGCGGTGGTTGGAAAATGACTTAGAGATAAAAACATTCTGAGAGGCATACTTTTCCCACCAACGAAAATGACTTAGAGCTCCAAACACTTTCCATGCTAAATATATCATAGGCGGTTCCCAAACAGAGAATATAGTTTATTCCTTTTTCAACCATACTTTCACTTTCCATGGCTAGCCGTATCCACGGGTTCCTTCCATACCAACACTTTCCAAGGAATTTATTATTTGATAACATAAAGTAATTCATTTTTCAGTTTGGGAATGGGCATCCCTAATACCTTTGCCTTAGTCGCGTGCAATGACAAGTGAATAAACACTCATTGTGAGAATAACACATCTAGCATGGAAAATATCGGCCAGCCCTCACCGCCTCATGAGCGGTACGAGCACAAAAAAGAGAAATTTATTTTGAAAATTAGAGATGGCACATACAAATTTGCTTAGAACGGCAAAAGAATGCCGCATATAGGTAGGTATGGTAGACTCATGTGGCAAAAATGGTTTAAAGGATTTTGGATGCACAAGTAGTGATCATACTTGGTGCAAATGAAGGCTAGCAAAAGATTGAGAAGCATCCAACCAAGAAACGAATAATCTCATAAGCGAGCATTGAGCATAGTTAACACCGAATAATGCACCACAAGTAGGATGTAATTTCATTGCATAACGATTGACTTTCATGCTTGCATAGGGAATCACAAACCTTAACACCAATATTCTTACTAAAGCATAATTACTTGTCAACATGACTCACATATCACATCATCATATCTCAAAACTATTACAAGGAATCAAGTTTATTTTGTCCAATGATCTTCATGAAAGTTTTTATTATATCCTTCTTGGATATCTATCACTTTGGAACTAATTTTCCTGTGTTGCTTTGATAAGCTCAAACAAATATAAGTGAAGATCATGAGCATAATATTTCTTTCTCTCAAATTAATTTAAGTGAAGAAAGAGAGAATTTCTTGAAAATTTTACTAACTCTAAAAAAATCTAAGTGAAGCAAGAGAGCATTTCTTCAAAAAATACTAAAGCACACCATGCTAAAAAAGATATAGGTGAAGCACTAGAGCAATTCCATAGCTCATAAAGATTTAAGTGAAGCATACAGAGCAATTATAACAAGTCATGGCATAATTTTGGCTCTCTCAAATAAGTGTGTCCAGCAAGGAATCAAGACTTAGAATAGAAAGCAAAACAAGAAAAGACTCATATCATACAAGACGCTCCAAGCAAAATTCATAGTATGTGACGAATAAAAATATAGCTTCGAGTAAAATACCGATGATCGTTAGAAGAAAGAGGGATGCCACTCGGGGCATCCCCAAGCTTAGTTGCTTGCTTCTCTTTGGATAATAGCTTGGGATGCCATGGGCATCCCCAAGCTTAGGCTATTCTTACTCCTTATTCCTTCATCCGTCGTAACATCACCCAAAACTTGAAAACTTCAATCACACAAAACTCAACAAAACCTTTATGAGATCCGTTAGTATAAGAAACCAAATCACTACTATAAGTACTGTTCCAGCCCATTCATATTTTATTCTTGCATTATATCTACTGTATTCCTACTTTATATGGAAAAACTCTTCAAAGAAAACCATAGAATCATCAAAACAAGCACACAACGCAAAGAAAACAGTCTGTAAAAAACAGAACAGTCTGTAGCAATCTGAATTGTTCGAATACTTCTGTAACTCCAAAAATTCTGAAAAATTAGGACAACCTGAGAAATTTGTATATCAATCTACTATAAAAAATTCAGAATTTTTCGTCGCTTCTGTGATATTTAAAAATTGTTACTCTGGACGCAAACGTTTCTGTTTTTCAGCAAGATCAAAGCAACTATCACCTAAGAAGATCATAAAGGCTTTGCTTGGCACAAACACTAACTAAAACACAAAAAACACAATCATAACAGTAGCATAATTATGCAAACACTCAAGAACAGAAAGCAAAAGACAAAAATAAATTTTATTCATTGGGTTGCCTCCCAACAAGCGATATCGTTTCACGCCCCTAGCTAGGCATAAAGCGAGGATCTAAGTTTTGTCATCCATAGTTTTGGCAACTTTTGTAAGGGCTTTCTCAAACCTGGGAGGCTCTTTGCGCTTCCCTAAATTGTCAGGAAAATAAACCATTTTTAGATCTAAAATATCCAATCACTTATTGCAGAGGATGATCAAGGTATTCATGCGATTGATACTACCATTAAGATGTTTCAGGGGTTCGTTATATTTTTGCAATTTAACCATATGTTTATGCAAATCACCAAGTTTGTCCAACATTTGAACTCCCTTTGTGGTGAAAGGAAACCCATTCGTTTGAGGTGGAACCCCCGGAATTCCTTCTAAAATTTCATAGGCAACATTAGCATCAAGCTCAATAAAATTCCCTTTAGCAGCAAAATCTAAGAGTTGTCTATGATGCAAAGCCAATCCTATAAAAAAATTATGAAGCAAGATCTTTGGGTCTCCCTTTAAATTGCAAACACGATAGGATTCCATAAGCCTATACCAAGCATCTTTCAAATTTTCTCCTTGTCGTTGCTTGAAGTATAAAACTTCAAAATCTGGTGATAAAGGAGGAGTAGACACGCTAGCCATTATGACTAGAAAGCAAGAACACAGATAAATCCGGCAAGAAAATGGCGAACGAAAAAGAGGCAAATAAAACGACAAATTTTTCTGAAGTGGGGGAGAGGAAAACGAGAGGCAAATAGCAAATAATGTAAATTGCAAGGAGATGAGATTTGTGATTAGGAACTTGGTAGATGTTGATGATGTCTCCCCGGCAACGGCGCCAGAAATTTGCACGTGGCCAGGAGACTATCTTGACGTGATCCTCCCCGGCAACGGCGCCAGAAATTCCTTTTGATGTCTACTAGACTACGTCGGTATTTCCCCAAAGAGGAAGGGATGATGCAGCACAACGACGGTAGGTATTTCCCTCAGTGATGAGACCAAGGTTTTCGAACCAGTAGGAGAACCAAGCAACACTACGTAAACAGTACCTGCACACAAATAACAAATACTCATAACCCAACATGTTAAAGGGGTTGTCAATCCCTTTCGGGTAATGGCGCCAGAAATTGGCAAACGGACATGAGAAAGTTGTAACAATTTGATAGATTGATCTCATGGGAACGCGAGATAAAATAAATTGCAGCAAGGTATTTTTGTATTTTTGGTTTAATAGATCTGAAAATAAAAGCAAATAAAAATAGATCGCAAAGGCAAATATAATAAAGAAGAGACCCGGGGAATGTAGATTTCACTAGTGGCTTCTCTCGAGAAAAATAGAAAACGGTGGGTAAACGATATACAGTTGGGAAATTGATAGAACTTCAAATAATCATGACGATATCCAAGCAATGATCATTATATAGGCATCACATCCAAGATTAGTACACCGGCTCCTGCATGCATCTATTACTATTACTCCACACATCGACCGCTATCCAGCATGCATCTAGTGTATTAAGTTCATGGAGAAACGGAGTAATGCAATAAGAATGATGACATGATGTAGACTAGATCTATTTATGTAGAAATAGACCCCATCTTGTTATCCTTAATAGCAACGATACATACATGTCGGTTCCCCTTTTGTCACTAGGATCAAGCACCGTAAGATCGAACCCATCACAAAGCACCCCTTCCCATTGCAAGATGAATAGATCGAGTTGGCTAAACAAAACCCAAATATCAGAGAAGAAATACGAGGCTATAAGCAATCATGCATATAAGAGATCAAAGAAGACTCAAATAACTTTCATGGATAAAAAGATAGATCTGATCATAAACTCAAAGTTCATCCGATCCCAACAAACACACCGCAAAAAGAGTTACATCATATGGATCTCCAAGAGACCATTGTATTGAGAATCAAAAGAGAGAGAGAGGAAGCCACCTAGCTATTAACTACGGACCTGTAGGTTTACAATGAACTACTCACGCATCATAGGAGAGGCACTAATGGACATGATGAACTCCTCCGTGATGGTGTCTAGATTGGATCTGGTGGTTCTGGAACTTGCAGCGGCTGGAATTGATTTTTGTCGACTCCCCTAGGGTTTCTGGAATATTGGGGTATTTATAGAGTAAAGAGGCGGTCCGGGCGGTACCCGAGGTGGGCACAACCCACCAGGGCGCACCTTGGCCTCCAGGCGCGCCCGGTGGGTTGTGCTCCCCTTGGAGCACCCCCAGGTGCTTCTTCGGCCCACTGGATGTTCTTCTGGTCCATAAAAAATCCACAAAAAGTTTCACTGCATTTGGACTCCGTTTTGTATTGATTTCCTGCGATATAAAAAAGATGCAAAAAACAGCAACTAGCAATTGGCACTATGTCAATAGGGTTGTACCAAAAAATGGTATAAAATGACAATAAAATGATTATAAAGCATCCAAGAATGGTAATGTAACAGCATGGAACAATAAAAAATTATAGATACGTTGGAGACCTATCAACTACTAGTAAGGTACACGTGCATTGCACGCATGAAATTTGGCAACCAAATTATGAATAAATACCACAGTATAGCATGTAAGCTTTGAGTCATATATGCATGATGTAGATGTTTGTTTAGTTCTTATAGTTCATCTCATTCAAAATCAATTAGTTTTATAAAAAGGTTAAGATTCGTGTGCTTGTGCATTGTAAAGCATAAAGTAAAAACAAATGATGGCAATTCATTTAGAAAAATAAAGTTTGGGCAATTATGATACGGAAGATTTTAGAACAAAGGAGAAGTGCTTGTGTTTTAGGTTTGTGCATTATGCTTAAGTTCAACCATGGAGTCTTCTAGATTGTACATGTGGCAGAATCTGGTGGAATGTAGATCATATCCAATGGCCAGTAGTGCTCGGATTTGCCATCTCTGCACCGTCGGATTGGCTTCATCCAACGACCATCTTTCAAAGTTATTCAGACATTATATAGGGGTATATATATATATAGAAATACTTCAATGGGAGCTTGCAAAATGCTTGCATTAGATCCCTCATTAGACACTATATGCTCATCAGCAGGAGCATGTAAAATGTTTGCATCAAATCCTTCATTAGCAGTCTGTTCATTAGACACTTCAGGCTCAAGAACAACATAAGCTTCTATGTTTGCACCAGAAACTCGATTAGACACTCAGGTTCAGTCAGTTCAGTATTGATAGGGGGAGTTATAAAATAAGCACAAATTGGTATCATTTTCTTATAGATTCCCTACATACAAGCAGTTTTACAACACCATCAGGTTTAACTATTGGCCAAAAATGGAACAGTTGAATTAGATATAAGCAAGGATGTGATGTACCTGCTCGTTGCGCATGTTGCTGATACGTCTCCATCGTATCTACTTTTCCAAACTCTTTGCCCTTGTTTTGGACTCTAATTTGCATGATGAAACTAACCCGGACTGACGCTGTTTTCAGCAGAATTGCCATGGTGTTATTTTTGTGCATAAATCAAAGTTATCGGATTGACCTAAAAATTTACAATGAATTTTTGTGGAATATATAAAAAATATTGGCGCAAGAATTAACCAGAGGGGGGCCACCCAGAGGCCACAAGCCCTGGGGGTACATCCACCCCCTAGGGCGCGCCCTGCAGGCTTGTGGCCCCCTGGACCTCCTCTAACCCTAACTACAACTCTGTAAGTACCTATTCAGGGAGAAAAAAAATTAGAGAGAAGGATTCATTGCGTTTTACGATAGAGAGCCGGTGCCGCCTCCTATTCTTCATCGGGAGGGCTGATCCGGAGTCCGTTCGGGGCTCCGAAGAGGGGGATTCGTCTCCATCATCATCATCAACCTTCCTCCATCACCAATTTCATGATGCTCACCGCCCGGAGTGAGTAATTCCATCGTAGGCTTGCTGGACGGTGATGGGTTGGATGAGATTTCTCATGTAATCGAGTTAGTTTTGTTAGGGTTTGATCCCTAGTATCCACTATATTCTGAGATTGATGTTGCGATGACTTTGCTATGCTTAATGCTTGTCACTAGGGCCTGAGTGCCATGATTTCATATTAGAACCTATTATGTTTTCATGAATATATTTGTGTTCTTGATCCTATCTTGTAAGTTGTAGACACCTATTACGAGTTATGATCCGCATACCCCAAGGTGACAATAATTGGGATTCTTTCCAGTGATTACTGTAGTTTGAGGAGTTCATGTATTCACTAAGTGCTAATGCTTTGGTCCATTCTCTATTAAAAGGAGGCCTTAATATCCCTTAGTTTCCATTAGGACCCTGGTGCCACGGGAGGGTAGGACAAAAGATGTCATGCAAGTTCTTTTCCATAAGCACGTATGACTATATATACGGAATACATGTCTACATTATATTGATGACCTGCGTAAATTTGTGTTTATCTGACCTTTTTCCTATATGAACTCACATGTGGACCCACAAGGAACGTGGTCAATTTAACTAGTCAACATGGTGCCACGCAGACTATTTGGTCGGTCAACAGAGTGCAATCCGATGCTGAACGGTCAGCAAGTGACCGTATAATCACCGCAAAACATATATAGTGACTGTAATGAGCGATTCTCAAGTTCGTGACCGATACGCTTTTCTCTCTCAGAGGCCCTCCAAAACTACATCTCTACACATTCTCTCATGTTACATCTAACAACTATGCAATACAACACTACTACTACACTCTAACACAATAAATCATATGTGTTTTAGTTTTACTAGATATCATATTGTTACTTAATTATTCATTTTGCATACATTAAAATTGTTTTGAAATGTATGGCCAAGATCATCTACCGTAAGGGAAAAATCCTGCCCTTTCCTGCTTAATCGGTTTGTATCGATGGATCGTATGTAAACAACAAAAATATAGTACTATACAGTACAAGTGACAGTTCATGGGGCTGCCGTGTCGTGTACTCCATCTTAAGAGTGGAGCGCTCGCTTCCATAAATGCTCTAGCCCCGTTTGTCGACATGTGGGACATCATGCTACCGGGTCGATGTGCCATACCAAAATACAGTGCAGAGCAGCAGGGGTGAAGCACCCCAGTCATGGCGTCGGCGTAGTAATGAGCAATGAGGCGTCAAATCATAAAGCTGCACCTTTCCCGTAGTTAAGTCGGAGGGATGAAGTAATAATGCTAAAAAGATGTTGAGGACGGCAACCATCATTTCACCTGCTGTGAATCCGCTTCTCCCTCATCTTCTTCAAGTTAACCACGTGTTGCTTCTGCCATTGTTCTGCCTCATGCGGGACGCGGATCGGCTTGGTAAAGCACTGACACGTGGGACCACATGTTAGAAAACCGCTAGGCCAACGTTCTCTAAAAAGAAGAAACCTCCCCCACCAGCCGCGCGGCAAAATCACCTCCTTTTTACTAATCTTGATTTTATAATTTTTTAGATCAATATAATTGAGATTTGCATAGATAGCACACAGGAGCAAAACCAAGCGGTACGGTTAAGGGCATCCACTATGTGTAGCCAAATGTGAAAATAGCTTTTGGCATCGATGGGAACCATTGTGGACGGTGTTGCCAAAGCCAAAAAGATGGAACCGAAGCTTCCTGGTTGATTGATTGAAGGAATAGAAAAATGTAACATCTCTCCTCTTGCTCCCGTGCTTGGACACGTGTACAGTATAGAGCACAAAGTCTACTCCCCTGTCCCTTCTATCACAAGTCACAAAGCATTGAGGCGTCAAATCACAAAGCACGGACGAAGCAACCATCATTTCACTCTTCGTTGACTCTGCTTCTCCATCATCTTCTTCAAGAAACCACCTCACCGCACTAAGCTGGACGGACGACGCTATTGTGTACTAGTAGTACTAGTACATTTACGCGTCCTTTGGTTCAACGGACTTCTTGGATGCAAAAAAGGCGGTTGTCTCGTCTTGCAGGCGGCAATTGCGAACGACTTACCGTGGTCTCCCTCAACGGTGTTCTCCGTCGAATGCACTTCGCCAAACCACATCATTCGAGATATCGTCAATGTCACCGCAATGGGGAAGGAAGTCAAATAGTTACTACCTCCATTTTTTGTACACAAGGCCAGTGTACCAAAATTACAATTTGCAAAAGGCCACTAACACTAAATCGAGGCAAAATTGATGGGGTTTGCCTCATACTAGCAACCAAGGACATTAATATACCCTTTCATGCATGAGGAAGTGAGAAGGTTGGTTTGCATGGCGCTGCATTAATCAAGCGATGAGGAGTGAGATGGTTAGCTCTTTGGGCTTTGGATAAAAAACATACGCATTAATTGACACGTTAAACGAGGATTTGCATCGATTAATCCTGCGAAGGAAAACCCCGCCTTTCTCTATTAACACTAGTACTCCTAGTACGTACGTACTTATCCTGTTTGGGTCTAGGCCTTGCATTGCCATAATTCCCCACACATTTTTGCCAAGCTTGCCTAAAGTTTTCAAAATGAAAAGGAGGTACACTTGCGCACGGCTGTCGCGGTCGCACCGCACCCTCACAAGGTCGCTCCACACCCTCACACAGTCGCTCCTACACGCCGCAAACCCAACCAAGGGAACACACCTTCACTAACGCGTGCTACCGCATGTGAACAAACCAAACTCAGCCATCCTACCGCTGACACATGATTTTTGTTCATACAGTATGTTTATCCAACCGCATGTTGGGGAGGATCCGTACAGCCCGTGCGGTGGTCTGTTGGGGAAGAAGAAGAGGTGAGGAAGAAGGGTTAGGAGACGTAGGGGCTGTTTGGTTCTAGGCCTAACCATGCCACACTTTGCCATACAATGTTGCCACACTTGCCTAAGGTTAGTTCTTTAAAATGAGAACCACAAGTTGGCAAGCCTAAGGGAATCTTACCACACTTTTTGTGTATGTGATGTGGGACCCTAATGTGGTTTGCCTAAGGTGTGGCTTGAACCAAACACCCACCCAAGTTGGTCAAACCTGCCTAACCTTAGGTGTGGCAACCTTAGGCAAACTTAGTCTCAAACCAAACAGCCCTGTAGGATATTCATCCAACCGCCTAAAATGGTAGACTGGCCCAAATGATGAAAGTCAGGCGACTTGCATAACAATATATGTTTTTACGCAGCAAAAGATCCCTAAAAACAACAACATAAAGAAAAATTATCACTGCTCGTGGAATGAAACGGCCTTGTCGTCTTTGGCTGCCGGCGCGAACCAGCCGTAGCTGCCGACATGTGTCTCCGCACCGTGGTTGTCCTCGGCCTCAGCCTACTGTCACAGGAGCGTGCAGTGCACTCTGCACGGACAAGAGCACCGCCTGCTCAAGTCATGGACGCCCGGTTCCGCCTCGCAGGAGGGCCTCGATGGCGCGCGACATCCGCGCGCCTGCTGAGTTGAGCCTCCGCCGCCCGGTTCCAGTCCAGGACGTCCGGTTCCTCCTACAGGAGGGCCTCGATGGCAGCGGCATCTGCACGCTCCACGTCGAGTTGAGCCTCCGCCGCCCGGCTCAAGTCGAGGACGTCCGGTTCCGCCTGTAGGAGGGCCTCGATGGCAGCGGCTTCCGCGCGCTCCGCCTCAAGTTGAGCCTCTGCCGCCCGGTTCACATCCACGACATCCGGTTCCGCCTGCACGAGAGCCTCGATGGCAGCGGCATGCGCGCGCGCCGTGTCGAGTTGAGCCTCTGCCTCCCGGTCCTCCTTTATTATCGCCAGGTTGAACCATTGGTCCGCCTGCACCATGGGGGACCCGGACGCCGCACGAAGTCGACGCCCATCGCCTCATACCCATCGGGGGCCTTCTGCACCGCGACCTCCGCCATGAACATTGGATCGGCTTCTCCTCCTCGTAGCTTGTCTCCAGAGAACTGTGGATTGGCCCGCTGCAAAGCGAGCTTGGGAACGGAGGTTCAGGCGCCGACCGTCTCCGCGATTTCTGCGCAGCGCCCGGCGCCAAGATCTTGTAGTACGTGATCTTGCAAGGCACCATGGCTTTCCGGTGAACTAGGGGACGCTTGATGCGGCTAGGGATCAAAGGTGGGGGAATGGGCTGGAGAGGAGGTGTGGTTTTGGGGGATGGTGGCGAGGCCGAGCAAGCAAGGTTCTAGTGTGAATAGTGGTTCCGTGACGACCGTCAATCGGTTTTGATCTGACACCGCTCTTGTCGATTCGCATTGCACCCCGCACGCTGGACCTCCACGCCGCCAACGAATGGAACGTGCTTCGTCTTTTTTGCCGCCAGGGACCATAGTTGAGAGCAAACCGACGTCCCTCCCTCTCCCCCGCCTGCGTCATTTATGCTACCACTCCCTCCGTTTTATGCGGAATAAATAAAAGCAGAGGGAGTATACTACGGATGAGGGTCCCCTGATATGGCCGAACCCATTGAGTAACTGACATGCGGGGCCTAGCAAGCATGCGGTCCGCCAGTAAGTGAACGAAAGGAAGGGCAAGGCAGGGATACCTACGTCAGAGGATCCACTTCCACTACTACTCCCTCCTTCCATCTGCAGGGCCTAATGCATTTTTCGAGGCTAACTTTGACCAAATGTTAAAGTAATAATATATGACATGCAACTTACACAAAGCGTACGGTCAAATTCGTATGTGAAAGGAGCTTCCAGTGATATAATTTTCACATTATACATCTCATGTACTATTAATCTTGTCAATAGTCAAAGGCGGTTTTGCAAAACGCATTAGAGCATGGTTAATAATATAGCCAGCCGATGGCTATAAGGAACTGCCATGTCATCTATAGCCATCATCTATATGCACTCATACAATAGTGTGGGCTATAAGGTTGGCTATTTCCCGCAAAAAAAATAAGGATGGCTATTGTATTAGTACTTTTTTCCATCTCCTCTCTATCTCTTTCTTCATATTTATTGTATTTAATTAGGATTGCGTATATAGCTAGGCTCTTGCATGAGAGCTCACTCCCCTTACTTTTCCACATCTCTCTCCTCCACATAGGCCCTATATAAATGGAAGGAGGGAGTACTATAAGCACTGCATACTCTACTACAGATGTTGTCAGTACTCCACTAGTACTATTGGACAGGGAGCTTAAAAAAAGTTACTATTGGACTGTGCTATACGTGGCGAAATCCTAGTAGGAAGAGCATGTGCGAGAACAAGCACATTCATGTGGTTGAAAACAAATTGGAAACCATGTCTGTTTGAATACAAAACTAGGAGTACGTACGAATCTAACAATATAGATTGGGCGTTGTTGAATGTTGATACTGTTGGAAATATGCCCTAGAGGCAATAATAAAGTGGTTATTATTATATTTCCTTCTTCATGAATGTCTATTGTTCATGCTATAATTGTATTAACCGGAAACCGTAATACAAGTGTGAATACATAGATCGTAATATGTCCCTAGTAAGCCTCTAGTTGACTAGCTTGTTGATCAATAGATGGTCATGGTTTCCTGGCCATGGACATTGGATGTCGTTGATAACGGGATCACATCATTAGGAAAATGATGTGATGGACAAGACCCAATCCTAAGCATAGCACAAGATCGTGTAGTTCGTTTGCTACAGCTTTTCTAATGTCAAGTATCGTTTCCTTATACCACGAGATTGTGCAACTCCCGGATACCGTAGGAGTACTTTGGGTGCATCAAACATCACAACATAACTGGGTGACTATAAAGGTGCACTACAGGTATCTCTGAAAGTGTCTGTTGGGTTGGCACGAATCGAGACTGGAATTTATCACTCCGTATGACGGAGAGGTATCTCTGGGCCCACTCGGTAATGCATCATCATAATGAGCTCAATGTGACTAAGGAGTTAGCCACGGGATCATGCGTTGCGGAACGAGTAAAGAGTGTCGGTAATGAGATTGCACGAGGTATGGGGATACCGACGGTCGAATCTCGGGCAAGTAACATACCGATGGACAAAGGGAGTTGTATGTGGGATTGATTGAATCACCGACATCGTGGTTCATCTGATGAGATCATCGTGGAACATGTGGGAGCCAACATGGGTATACAGATCCCGCTATTGGTTATTGGCTGGAGAGATGTCTCGGTCATGTCTGCATGGTTCCCGAACCCGTAGGGTCTACACACGTAAGGTTCGGTGACGCTAGAGTTGTTATGGGAAATAGTATGTGGTTACCGAAGGTTGTTCGGAGTCCCGAATGAGATCCGGACGTCACGAGGAGTTCCGGAATGGTCCGGAGGTGAAGATTTATATATGGGAAGTCCAGTTTCAGTCGCCGAAATGGTTTCAGGGGTTATCGGTATTGTACCGAGACCACCGAAAGGTGTACGGGGGTCCACCGGGTGGGCCACCTGCCCTGGTGCGCCAAGTGGGCTGAACAAGGGTGGGAACCAGCCCCTAGTGGGCTAGTGCGCCCCCCCCAGGGCCCAAGGCGCCTAGGGTTGAAAACCCTAGGGGGTGGGGGTGCCTCCCACCAAACTTGGGGGGCAAGTTTCCCCCTTGGCCGCTGCCCCCCCCCTCTAGATGCATCTAGGGGGGCCGGCCCCCTCTCCCTTCACCCTATAAATAGAGGGGGTGGGAGGGCGGCCGCACCCCTTCCCTGGCGCAGCCCTCCCCCTCTCCAAAACCTCTTCCTCCTCCGTGGTGCTTGGCGAAGCCCTGCCGGAGAACCACGAGCTCCACCACCACCACGCCGTCGTGCTGCCAAAGTTCTCCCTCAACTTCTCCTCTCCCCTTGCTGGATCAAGAGGGAGGAGACGTCCTCGGGCTGTACGTGTGTTGAACGCGGAGGCGTTGTCCGTTCGGTGCTTGATCGGATCTTCAGCGATTTGAATCACCGCGAGTACGACCCCATCAACCGCGTTCTTGTAACGCTTCTTCTTAGCGATCTTCAAGGGTATGAAGATGCACTCCCTCTCTCTAGTTGCTAGCATCTCCTAGATTGATCTTGGTGACACGTAGGAAAATTTTGAATTATTACTACGTTCCCCAACGGTGGCATCATGAGCTAGGTATATGTGTAGATTCTATGAACGAGTAGAACACAAAGTAGTTGCGGGCAATGATTTGTTGAATTTGCTTACCGTTACTAGTCTTATCTTGATTCAGCGGCATTGTGGGATGAAGTGGCCCGGACCGACCTTACACGTACGCTTACGTGAGACTAGTTCCACCGACTGACATGCACTTGATGCATAAGGTGGCTAGCGGGTGTCTGTCTCTCCCACTTTAGTCGGATCGGATTCGATAAAAAAGGTTCCTTATGAAGGGTAAATAGCAATTGGCATATCACCATTGTGGCTTTTGCGTAGGTAAGAAACGTTCTTGCTAGAAACCCATAGCAGCCACATAAAACATGCAACAACAATTAGAGGACGTCTAACTTGTTTTTGCAGGGTATGCTATGTGATGTGATATGGCCAAAAGGATGTGATGAATGATATATGTGATGTATGAGATTGATCATGTTCTTGTAATAGGAATCACGACTTGCATGTCGATGAGTATGACAACCGGCAGGAGCCATAGGAGTTGTCTTAATTTATTGTATGACATGCGTGTCAATGAAAACGCCGTGTAATTACTTTACTTTATTGCTAACTGTTAGCCATATAGTAGAAGTAATAGTTGGCGAGACAACTTCATGAAGACACGATGATGGAGATCATGATGATGGAGATCATGGTGTCATGCCAGTGATGATGGTGATCATGCCGCGCCGCAAAGATGGAGATCAAAGGCGCAAGATGATATTGGCCATACCATGTCACTTTATGATTTGCATGTGATGTTTGTCATGTTTACATCTTATTTGCTTAGAACGACAGTAGCATAAATAAGATGATCCCTCACTAGAATTTCAAGAAAAGTGTTCCCCCTAACTATGCACCGTTGCGAAGGTTCATTGTTTTGAAGCACCACGTGATGATCGGGTGTGATAGATTCTAACGTTCGCATACAATGGGTGTAAGCCAGATTTACACATGCAAAACACTTAGGTTGACTTGACGAGCCTAGCATGTATAGACATGGCCTCAGAACACGAGAGACCAAAAGGTCGAACATGAGTCGTATAGTAGATGCGATCAACATGGAGATGTTCACCGTTGATGACTAGTCTGTCTTACGTGATGATCGGATACGGCCTAGGTGATTCGGATCATGTATCACTTAGATGACTAGAGGGATGTCTATCTGAGTGGGAGTTCATTAAATAATTTGATTAGATGAACTTAATTATCATGAACTTAGTCTAAAATATCTTTACAATATGTCTTGTAGATCAAATGGCCCACGCTAATGTTGCCCTCAACTTCAACGCGTTCCTAGACAAAACCAAGCTGAAAGACGATGGTAGCAACTATACGGACTGGGTTCGAAACTTGAGGATCATCCTCATAGCTGCCAAGAAAGCATATGTCCTTGAAGCACCGCTAGGTGATGCACCCATTTTCCCAGCAACTCAAGACGTTATGAACGCCTGGCAGTCGCTGGTGATGATTACTCCCTGATTCAGTGCGGCATGCTTTACAGCTTAGAACCGGGGCTCCAAAAGTGTTTTGAGCGGCACGGAGCATATGACATGTTCCAGGAGCTGAAAATGGTTTTCCAAGCTCATGCCCGGGTCGAGAGATATGAAGTCCCTGAAAAGTTCTACAGTTGTAAGATGGAGGAAAACAGTTATGTCAGCGAGCATATACTCAAAATGTCTGGGTTGCACAACCATTTTGTCTCAGCTGGGAGTTAATCTTCCAGATGACTCGGTCATTGACAGGATCCTCCAGTCGCTCCCACCTAGCTACATGAGCTTTGTGATGAACTACAATATGCAAGGGATGGAGAAGTCCATTCCTGAGTTATATTCAATGCTGAAATCAGCGAAGGTGGAAATCAAAAAGGAACATCAAGTGTTGATGGTGAATAAGACCACTAGTTTCAAGAAAGGCAAGGGTAAAAAGAACTTCAAGAAGGACGGCAAGGGAGTTGCCGCGCCCGGTAAATCAGTTGCCGGGAAGAAGCCAAAGAATGGACCCAAGCCCGAGACTCAAGATTTTTATTGCAAGGAAATGGTCATCGGAAGCGGAACTCCCCAAGTACTTAGCGGATAAGAAGACCGCAACACCAAAGGTATATGTGATATACATGTTATTGATGTGTACCTTACCAGTCAGAGTAGCTCCCCGGTATTTGATACCGTGAAGTTGCTCATATTTGTAACTCAAAACAGAGCTACGGAATAAGCGGATACTAGCGAAGGACGAGGTGACGATGCGCCGCCGAATGGTTCCAAGGTCGATGTGATCGCCATCGCACACTACCTCTACATTTACCTCACGGATTAGTTTTAAACCTCAATAATTGTTATTTAAGTGCCAGCTTTGAGCATGAACATTGTATCCGGATCTCGCTTAATGCTAGATGGCTACTCATTTAAATCCGGGAATAATGGTTGTTCTATTTATATGAGAGATATGTTTTATGGTCATGCCCCGCTGGTCAATGGTTTATTTTTATTGAATCTCGAACGTGATGTTACACATATTCATAGTGTGAATGCCAAAAGATGTAAGGTTGATAATGATAGTCCCACATACTTGTGGCACTGCCATCTTGGTCACATTGGTGTCAAACGCATGAAGAAGCTCCATGCAGATGGACTTTTGGAGTCTCTTGATTATGAATCATTTGACACATGCGAACCATGCCTCATGGGAAAAATGACCAAGACTCTGTTCTCTGGAACAATGGAGCGAGCAACCAACTTATTGGAAATTATACATACTAATGTGTGCGGTCCAATGAGCGTTGAGGCTCGCGATGGCTATCGTTATGTTCTCACCCTCACTGATGAATTGAGTAGATATGGATATGTCTACTTAATGAAACACAAGTCTGAGACCTTTGAAAAGTTCAAGGAATTTCAGAGTGAGGTTGAGAATCAATGTGACAGGAAAATAAAGTTCTTATGATCAGATCATGGAGGGGAATATCCGAGTCACGAGTTTGGCACACACTTAAGGAAATGTGGAATTGTTTCACAGCTCATGCCGCCTGGAACACCACAGCGTAATGGTGTGTCCGAACGTCGTAATCGCATTCTATTGGATATGGTGTGATCTATGATGTCTCTTACCGATCTACCGCTATCATTTTGGGGTTATGCTTTAGAGGCTACCGATTCACTTTAAATAGGGTCTCCGAACTGCTGAGACGACACCGTATGAATTATGATTTGGCAAGAAACCTAAGTCGTCGCTTCGAAAGTTTGGGGATGCGATGCTTATGTCAAGAAACTTCAACCTGAAAAGCTCGAACCCAAGTCAGAAAAATGCGTCTTCATAGGATACCCTAAGGAAACTATTGGTTATACCTTCTACCTCAGATCCGAAGGCAAGATCTTTGTTGCCAAGAATGGATCCTTTCTAGAGAAAGAGTTTCTCTCGAAAGAAGTAAGTGGGAGGAAAGTAGAACTTGTGGAGGTACTGCCTCTCGAACCAGAGAGTAGCGCAGCTCACGAAGATGTTTTTATGGTTCCTGCACTGACTACAGAAGAAGTTAATGATGATGATCATGAAACTTCGGATCAAGTTACTACTGAACTTCATAGGTCCACAAGGACACGTTCCGCACCAGAATGGTATGGCAACCCTATCCTGGAAATCATGTTGTTAGACAATGGTGAACCTTCGAACTATGAAGAAGCGATGGCGGGCCCGGATTCCAACAAATGGCTTGAAGACATGAAATCCGAGATAGGATCCATGTATGAAAACAAAGTATGGACTTTTGACAGACTTGCCCGATGATCGGCAAGCCATAGAGAATAAATGGATCTTTAAGAAGAAGACTGACGCGGATGGTAATGTGACCATCTATAAGGCTCGGCTTGTCGCTAGGGGTTATCGACAAGTTCAAGGGGTTAACTACGATGAGAACTTCTCACCCATAGCGAAGCTGAAGTCCGTCCGAATCATGTTAGCAATTGTTGCATTCTACTATTATGAGATATGGCAAATGGACGTCAAAATGGCATTCCTTAATGGTTTCCTTAAGGAAGAATTGTATATGATGCAGCTGGAAGATTTTGTCGATCCTAAGAATGCTGACAAGGTATGCAAGCTCCAGCGCTCCATTTATGGACTGGTGCAAGCATCTCGGAGTTGGAACATCCGCTTTGATGAAATGATCAAAGCGTTTGAGTTTATGCAGACTTATGGAGAAGCTTGTGTTTACAAGAAAGTGAGTGAGAGCTCTATAGCATTTCTCATATTATATGTGGATGACATACTATTGATGGGAAATGATATAGAACTGTTGGAAAGCATAAAGGCCTACTTAAATAAGTGTTTTTCAATGAAGGACCTTGGAGAAGCTGCTTACATATTAGGCATCAAGATCCACAGAGATAGATCGAGACGCCTCATTGGTCTTTTGCAAAGCACATACCTTGACAATATATTGAAGAAGTTCAATATGGATCAGTCCAAGAAGGGGTTCTTGCCTATATTGCAAGGTGTGAAATTGAGCACAGCTCAATGCCTAACTTCGGCAGAAGATAGAGAAAAGATTAGTGTCATCCCCTATGCCTCTGCCATAGGATCTATTATGTATGCCATGTTGTGTACCAGACCTGATGTGAACCTTGTCGTAAGTTTGGTAGGGAGGTACCAAAGTGATCCTGGTATGGAACACTGGACAGCGGTCAAGAATATCCTGAAGTACCTCAAAAGGACTAAGGATATGTTTCTCGTTTATGGAGGTGACGAAGAGCTCGTCGTAAAGGGTTATGTCGATGCTAGCTTCGACACAGATCTGGATGGCTCCAAGTCACAAACTGGATATGTGTATATTTTGAATGGAGGGACAGTCAGCTGGTGCAGTTGCAAGCAAAGCGTCATGGCGGGATCTACATGTGAAGCAGAGTACATAGCTCCCTCGGAGGCAGCACAAGAAGCAGTCTGGATGAAGGAGTTCATCACCGACCTAGGAGTCATTCCCAATGCGTCGGGCCCCATGACTCTCTTCGGTGACAACACTGGAGCTATTCCCTTGCCAAGGAGCCCAGGTTTCAGAAGAAGACCAAGCATATCAAGCGTCGCTTCAATTCCATTCATGAATATATTCAAGATGGAGACATAGATATTTGTAAAATGCATACGGATCTGAATGTCGCAGATCCGTTGACTAAACCTCTTCCACGAGCAAAACATGATCAATACCAGAATTCTATGGGTGTTAGATTCATCACAATGTAACTAGATTATTGACTCTAGTGCAAGTGGGAGACTGTTGGAAATATGCCCTAGAGGCGATAATAAAGTGGTTATTATTATATTTCCTTGTTCATGATAATGTCTATTGTTCATGCTATAATTGTATTAACCAGAAACCGTAATACATGTGTGAATACATAGATCGTAATATGTCCCTAGTAAGCCTATAGTTGACTAGCTTGTTGATCAATAGATGGTCATGGTTTCCTGACCATGGACATTGGATGTCGTTGATAACGGGATCACATCATTAGGAGAATGATGTGATGGACAAGACCCAATCCTAAGCATAGCACAAGATCGTGTAGTTCGTTTGCTAGAGCTTTTCTAATGTCAAGTATCGTTTCCTTAGACCATTAGATTGTGCAACTCCCGGATACCGTAGGAGTACTTTGGGTGCATCAAACATCACAACGTAACTGGGTGACTATAAAGGTGCACTACAGGTATCTCCGAAAGTGTCTGTTAGGTTGGCATGAATCGAGACTGGAATTTGTCACTCTGTATGACGAAGAGGTATCTCTGGGCGCACTCGATAATGCATCATCATAATGAGCTCAATGTGACTAAGGAGTTAGCCACGGGATCATGCATTGCGGAACGAGTAAAGAGACTTGCCAGTAACGAGATTAAACGAGGTATGGGGATACCGACGGTCGAATCTCGGGCAAGTAACATACCGATGGACAAAGGGAATTGTATACAGGATTGATTGAATCACCGACGTCGTGGTTCATCCGATGAGATCATCATGGAACATGTGGGAGCGACCATGGGTATCCAGATCCCGCTGTTGGTTATTGGCCGGAGAGATGTCTCGGTCATGTCTGCATGGTTCCCGAACCCGTAGAGTATACACACTTAAGGTTCGGTGATGCTAGAGTTGTTATGGGAAATAGTATGTGGTTACCGAAGGTTGTTCGGAGTCCCGGATGAGATTCGGACGTCACGAGGAGTTCCGAAATGGTCCGGAGGTGAAGATTTATATATGGGAAGTCCAGTTTCAGTCGCCGAAATGGTTTTAGGGGTTATCGGTATTGTACTGGGACCATCGAAAGGTGTCCGGGGGTCCACCGGGTGGGCCACCTGCCCGGTGGGCCAAGTGGGCTGAACAAGGGTGGGAACCAGCCCCCTAGTGGGCTGGTGCACCCCCCAGGGCCCAGGGCGCCTAGGGTTGAAAACCCTAGGGGTGGGGGGGCCTCCCACCTAACTTGGGGGGCAAGTTTCCCCCTTGGCCGCCCCCCCCCCCTCTAGATGCATCTAGGGGGGATGGCCCCCTCTCCCTTCACCCTATAAATAGAGGGGGTGGGAGGGCAGCCGCACCCCTTCCCTGGCGCAGCCCTCCCCCTCTCCAACACCTCTTCCTCCTCCGTAGTGCTTGGTGAAGCCCTGCCGGAGAAGCACGAGCTCCACCACCACCACGTCGTCATGCTGCCGGAGTTCTCCCTCAACTTCTCCTCCTCCCCTTGCTGGATCAAGAAGGAGGAGACGTCCCTGGGCTGTACGTGTGTTGAACGTGGAGGCGCCGTCCATTCGGTGCTTGATCGGATCTTCAGCGATTTGAATCGACGCGAGTACGACTCCATCAACCGCGTTCTTGTAACGCTTCCGCTTAGCGATCTTCCAGGGTATGAAGATGCACTCCCTCTCTCTAGTTGATCTTGGTGACACGTAGGAAAATTTTCAATTTTTACTACGTTCCCCAACAGATACTTTTTTCTGTAAGTTTGATCAAAGTAGAGATACTTTGACTACACATAAAACTTATATGTAAACTAGAAAGGATCGGAGGGAGTATATTGTACGTTCAAGAGCAAAACGAACATCGAATACCCTTTATATATGATTTGTGGATGCTATGATGACCGGTTAAAATTTTTGAATCCGCCTTAGGTATCACACATGCACCCACTCGTTCTCTCTCGATTTCATCTCAGGGTCTAGAGATCGATTGAAAGAGGGCTACGGTGGGTACAATACGCTCGTTTCGCTTATGAACGTACAATATACTCCCTCTGATCCCCACAGACCCCCCCTGCCGGTCATTTCTATCATAGAAATAGACCAAACCTTTATCTCCTTGCACGACACGCAATTGATCTCTCAACATCAATCGATCTCGTCAAGATGTGTCGGGGCATGAACCGAATGGGATGTCAAAACTAAGACGGGAAGCGACACATAGTGGAGGCAAAGTGAAACTTTAAACGAACCGTTTGTTTGTATGCATGTCGGACAAATTACAACATTGGAAATACAAGCATGTCTAGGCCCACATGTGAATGATACTCGGTTGAATGTTCAAATGAGGCATGCGGAGCGACACGCCATCGCCGCTTACATGGTCGGTTTAATGTGTCGAGGGTGGCGAAGGCTGTGGGCACGCACCAGCAGATCAACACCCGGCTCAGAGGATGCACGGGCACCGGCAGCGCGATGCCGCGACACGCCCGCGGAGTGGTGTAGCGCGACCAACCGCATCCCTGTGACCTCGAGACCATGTCGGGTCGCCTTGCTTTTTCAATGACATGTGGGGTCACATGTGAGCAAAGGCATTCCAACGCTGCCACGACCGCAGCCGACTACCCCGCACACCAAAAACCCTGCCGCCGCGCCGTCGCGTGGTGCGTTCCCAACCGGGCGCCAACTGCCCGCATTCATGACGCCCGTCCAGATGCGTTGTTAAGAGGCTTTTGCGTCGAGGAACCAACTCCGCGACTTAATGACGCACCCGGACGCTATTCTCACCGAATGCGCTACTAAAAGCGGCAACGCCAAATGACCTCCACACCATAGTGCATCATCTCGCCACCGCACCACATCTCGCCATGATCGCGAGCGCGAACGCTCGCGGAGAGCTTTCTTCGTGGATGAAGCTCGAGGTCACCGCTCGCTCAAGTCGCTGTCGCGACGCAATAGCGGCGAGGCCGGATGCGACGCGACAAAGACAAGCGGTGGCCACGTTGGCGGCCGACGACAGAGCACCGCCACCACGCTGTCTCTACTTGCCGCCGTCCAACGTCCCGCACCGCTGTGGTCGGGCTCCTCCGAGGATGAGTAGGGCATGGAGGCGGCAGGGCATGGTGTGCCAACCAGCCGATCCGCCTCCCGCGATTCAACTCTTCCACGCGCGGAGACCGTGACCTTCACTTCACGGGTCTTGAACCCCGCCTGCATATGGAGTTCAAGAGATGGAGGACGCCGGTCGCCGCCAGAGAATAGGTTTAGGGTCGGGTTTCTTTTATTGAGGGAGTTCCGGACTAGGGGTGTCCGGATAGCCAACTATCATCATCGGCCGGACTCCAAGACTATGAAGATACAAGATTGAAGACTTCGCCCCGTGTCCGGATGGGACTTTCCTTGGCGTGGAAGGCAAGCTTGGCGATACGGATATGTAGATCTCCTACCATTGTAACCGACTCTGTGTAACCCTAACCCTATCCGTGTCTATATAAACCGGAGGGTTTTAGTCCGTAGGACGAACAACAATCATACCATAGGCTAGCTTCTAGGGTTTAGCCTCTTTGATCTCGTGGTAGATCCACTCTTGTAACACACATCATCAATATTAATCAAGCAGGACGTAGGGTTTTACCTCCATCAAGAGGGCCCAACTGGGTAAAACATCGTGTCCCTTGTCTCCGTTACCATCCGCCTAGACGCACAGTTCGGGACCCCTACCCGAGATCCGCCGGTTTTGACACCGACATTGGTGCTTTCATTGAGAGTTCCTTCTGTCGTCGCCGCCATCGTAGGATGCCTCATCTCGTCTTTAAAGACGATATTATCGCCAAAGGAGCCTTGGCCGCTGGCCGACTCTTCGCTAGGTGGTTTTCTTATGACCGCCATCCGCCATCGCTACCGACGATGACCTCTCGAGTCATCGAAACCAATCTCCGTGTTAGTTCGAACTTGCCGAACAGTTAGATCCGATCGAGCTCTCCTCCATAAACGAGCTCTTGGATCGCATCGCCGCCCTGGGAGTCGCCACAGACTACGACCGGATCGGGCCTAAACCGATCTGAGAGAGATCAACTCTCCCCAGGCTACCCATCATGTTGCTGTGATAGAGCAGCAATGCGGCGATTCTTCTTGTATCTTAAGGACTAGTTACGTCCGATTCCCGATCCTCCATGCCGGATTCCCGCAGAGGGACG
Source organism: Aegilops longissima (assembly GCA_021605205.1). Taxonomy (NCBI): domain Eukaryota; kingdom Viridiplantae; phylum Streptophyta; class Magnoliopsida; order Poales; family Poaceae; genus Aegilops; species Aegilops longissima. The sequence goes on along the minus strand of CM038678.1, from coordinate 223,948,496 downwards.
GATGTCGATCAAGCCCTGAACTTAAAGTCAGCGCGGGTTGACTCATTGATAACACTCAAAATCCAAACTTCCAAGTTCGAAACTTTCGCCCTTGAGTCCTAAATTGACGGGTTCCGGATCTAGTTCCACCCGCCCACCCAAACATTAGCGATCTCTCGAATTCGCAAGAGCCCGCTGAAACAAGACATCATTATCGGGCCGATTCTCCCGGTTATGAACAGGATAAAGGATCGCCGAGAGGAGGACGAATCCCAATTTTCTGCAATAATTGCACGGACAAGGGAATCCTAAACGCCATAAGTCGTCATAAATTACACGCTTTATCGACTTGGTGACCATAGTACAAAAGTACTGTATGCGATGGAGAGCGCCTCGAAAACCGAAAGTAAATTTTGGGATAATCCGCCCCAATACATCCCTAGTCCGAAACAAAAGGGTGCATCATTATCAAGCACCCGGTTGAATACCAAAAACCAAAACCCCTAAAGGGTACGGAACTGCATCGAGGGTTGGCTCAACGGACCTCGCAAAATCCACAAGACGGAGGGCGCCACTCCAACACACAGCCTTCGAGCGTGTTGGATACTACGGCAGTGGCCAAAAGTGGCGAGGCTTTTTAGCCCCGCAACCAACCCAAAGCAGTACCAAGACGGTATTAATAGTCTTCGAGACTTTCAGATCAAATAACATGCGGAAACGAACAATCCGCAGCCTCGCCAAGTCTACCAAGTAGCAACAACAAATCCATGGAGCGACACGGCTATCACCTTCAACGCCAGCGATTTAACCTAAATTCAACAGCTAGAGCACCAGCCGCATTGGTCCTCATCCGATAGTGGACGGTTTTCGCCTTACTAAGGTACTCATGGATGGCGGCAGCGGATTAAACCTCATCTATGAGGAAACCTTCAAAAATGGAAATTGATCGAGCCGCATTGAGCGAAGCAAAGACAACCTTCAGAGGGATAATCCCTAGTCGAGAAGTACGCTGCACAGAAAAATCACACTAGATGTAGTGTTCGCCCACCGGACAATTACAGTCCGAGGAGGTCACGCTTCAAGTGGCCCCATTCGCAGCGGATATCACGCTTTGTTAGGGCGAGAGGCATTCACAATCTTCCAAGCTATACCCCACTACGGGTACATGAAGCTCAAAATGCCCGACCCAATGGGATAATCACTCGCCAAGGATCCAGATACAGCACTCCGCTGAAAATAAGACAGCCAGACCGCCCTAGAGGCATTGTCCAAGCCCTAGCGGCAGAGGAACTAACTACGCCATGCGCCCACGGTGGATAGGGACGATGTGATACTCGATAAGAGGTCCAAGTCCACCTCTTTAAACCAGCAGATTTAAATAGTCAAATTTCAGGTCCATCCAACGGACCCCACAAAGACGGCTCCATTGGGGCACAATTAAGTCCCGATGTCGGTCAAGACTACGAGAATTCCTTCGAAAATTGGGACATTTTTGCTCGCACCCTTCGACATGCCAGAATCCCACGCAGTCGGGCAGAGCACAGCCTAAATATCCTAAAAGGATTCAAGCCACCAAACAAGCTCTTCGGCGATTTTCCGAACCCAAAAGACAGCAATGGGAGAAGAGCTAGCCAAACTCTTAGAAGCCGGATTCATCGAGATATAAAACATCCGGACTGGCTAGCCAATCTAGTAATGGTACCAAAAAGGACAAACTCGCGCGCTCAAGGCCGATTTTAAAGACCTTAACAAGGCCTGTCCAAAGGACCTTTTTTCTCCCTCGATCGACTAAATCATCGATGCTACCGCAGGGCACGATTCATTGTGCTTCCTCGACGATACTCCGGATACCATCAAATCAAGATGGCGGAGAAAGATCAGGCCGCAACGGCATTCATTACTCCATATGGGCCATTCTCGCTTCAACACAATGCCCTTCGACTCAAAAACGCCGCGCAATATATCAGCGCATGATTCAAACATGTCCGCTACCCAGATAGGCAAAACAGAGAGGCATACGAGACGATGTGGTCGCCAAGACCAAACACGCCGGAACTCTAGTAGAAGACTTGAGGGTGACATTCGACAACCTCCGAGCATATGACATTAAGCTCAATCCGAAAATGCGCTTCGCGCATCAGCCGGAAAGCTTTGGGCTTCATCAGATCCGTAGAGGAATTGAAGCAAACCCGCCAAAATCCGAGCTCACACAATTGATATTCCAAAAGACCTCAAGCAGATACAAAACTAACCGGATGCGAGCGGCCTTAAGTCGCTTCATCTCCCGCTTGGGAGAAAAGGCTCGCCTCTACCGCCTCCTCCGCAAGACCAACATTTCGAATGGACGGATGCTGCCACAGCCGACTCAAGAAATAAAGGCCATATCGCAACAACTGTTCTCGCCGCTACCAACCCGGGCGAACCTATGTTATTATATATCGCAGCAACACATCAAGTTGTCAGCGGTACTGCCGTTGAACGAGAAATGTAAGGGCACAAATTCTCTTCAAAACCAGGTACTACGATCCACCGCTCTAACTCCATGCAAATCCTGCACCCACATTATCAAAAGATAGCGATGCGGTGTTCATGGCATCCCGAAGCTGCGACACTACTTTCAAGAGTGTTCAATAACGGTGGCCTCCAAGTACCTCTCAACGATATTATAAACAATCGCGACGAACGGGCAGGATTGCAAATGGGCTATCGAGCTCTTACCATTTGACATAACCTACAAACCACGGCGAGCTATAAAGTCGCAGGTTCGCTGACTTCGTCGCCGAATGGACCAAGTCGAACTCCCTAAAGAGTACGGCGCAGATCTAACCGGATCATGCATTTCGACGGATCCAAAATGTTGGCTGGCTTGGGGTCTGGCGTCGTCCCGACGCCCCCAACCGGAGACACAATCCAATACGCATTTCAAATAATGTACATGGACTCCAACAACGCAGTTAATACGAGGCCCTTCTACATGGCCTCCGGATGGCAATTCCATGGGCATTCAACGCCTAGAGGTGCGCGATTCAAACCTCGCAATATCCCAAGTAAATGGAGACTTTGACGCCAAAGATCCAAAATGGCAGCTATCGCAACGCCGCCCTAAAATGTCAGCTCGGTTCAAGGACTAGAATTCCACCATGTAGCCCGGATAATAACCAGCAGCAGACGTGTTAGCACGCATCGGCGCTAAACGAGACGCCGCCCCTCCAAACATCTTCCCGAACGGCTCTTTAAGCCATCCAGATATGGGAAGAGGAGTCCGAAATAATAATCCGGAGCCACCTGCATCACCTAACTCGCACCATTCTCGACACAATCGGCGGCTCACCAATGAAATAACACCTTCAGCTCACGTAAATAATGGCAGTAATTGCCCTGCGGATGTAACCATTCCTAGCCTACTTAATGCGGCAGAACTTCCCAAGACCAAAATGAGGCCCGCTGCATAGTTCGCGATCTAAAGCCTACAAGGTCCATGAGGGAGAACTTTATAAGAAAAGCACAACCGAGTCCTTCAAAGGTGTATCTCCAAGAGGAAGGGCGAAATCTCCGGCTGAAATTCACGCCGACTCGGCGGGCACCACGCTGCAGCCCGGCCCTTGTAGGCAAGGCCTTCCAGACAGGATTTTATTGGCCGACAGCCCGGCAGATGCTCAGACTTAGTCCAACGATGCGCGGTTGCCAGCTCTTTGCTAATCAGAGCCACATGCCACCCACCGCCTCAAAACTATACCCATTACCGGCCGTCATGTCCGGGGCTTGACATGGTTGGACCCTTAAAGGGGGAACCCACAAGCACAAATACTTATTGGTCATGGTGGACAAATTCACCAAATGGATTGAGGCCAAGCCGTTAAAACGGCAGAATCCGGACCGTGATAGACTTCATATCCGGGTAGTACACCGCTTTACGCCCCCACAAGATCATCACCGATAACGGCACGAACTTCACGGCCGACGAGGTTAAACTCGTGCAAAAACATGGGCATCAAGCTCGATTACGCTTCAGCCTATCACCCCAAACTAACGGTCAAGTCGAGCGAGCAAATGGTCTAATCATGAGCGCATCAAACCTGCACTAGTGCGGTCCTCAAGGAATCTAACACGACCGGGTAGAGGAGCTCGACCAGACTGGGGCTGCGGACCACGCCAAACCGAATTCACCGGATTCACACCATTTTTCATGGTATACGGCGCAGAGGCAGTTCTGCCTCGCGATATAATTCATGACTCACCTCGCAAAGCGCATGTACGAAGAAAGAGAAGCCGAGTTAGATCGGCAGGACAGTTTGACGCTTTAGAGGAGGAGCGGACGTGGCAAAGGCTCGCTCGCGATTTTATATCGCAGCAGGCTCAAGATATCAAAGCAGAGAAGTACGGGCCAAAACTTACAATGTTGGCGAACTTGTTCTACGCCTCACGGACAAGAAAAAGGACAAACTTAAGCCCAAGTGGAAGGTCCTTCATCATCGATCAAGTCCCGACCGGCGGAGCATACCGCCCACGTAACGATCCGACAACCGACTCGAGCCGAACCCATGGAACGCAGCCCGCCTCTCAAGATTCTACGCTTAACGCCGACTCCGGGTTCGCCTCACTCCCCGCCCACCTTTTTATATTTTTTACCGTCTCTTGTCCTCCTCCTTCTTCCCACTTTTTTTCAATACCTTTTATGGGCTGATTTGCGCTTTGTTCAGACACACTTGATGTGCTCCTCGCACTCATTATACCGGGGCTTTTTTAATGTAAGCTTATTCATACGGGCTTCATGCCCAATACATGTGTCATACTTCCGCATGTACCTTTTATTCACCATTATATGCATCGATATGACTTAAGTTTTGGCCAAGCTGGGTTGTTCGCCCTGTGCTTACCCCCACGCTCCCGATTGTTCGCTAGGAGGTAAAGGAGCACCTCTCGCGATTGTTATCGCTGGTCACCGGATGTGTACCTCAGATCGGGTGAAGCCGAAAGCTAGCGTTTTAAGAGAATATTCGGTCGGTGACTTGAAAGATGATTTATTACTTACTTATTTATCTGCCCCTGATGCTTTTTTTCTGCTATTTTCGCAGTCCGCATTGCACTTTAGGGCATGCCTCCTGTGGAAAGGAACCCTTAACGGAACTATTCTCCCCGAAGATGTTTCTTACTAACCATGTAATATAACATAACTAGTTGGGCACTTGTCCGATAAAGCAATTATGACCCCGACGCCTTTGTCTCCATGCATGCCCCGGTTCTTTTATAACCGTAAGGGTATTCGACACACCGGACTGTTGGGTCCCGAGGTTGAAGCTAAACGGTCCGCAAAGACAAACGATCTACAATCCGCTAGAAGGCATTTTACATGTCATTTCAAATTACATCACAAACCGACCGATTGTACTCCTCCTCAATCCCATCTAACAGCTGTCTAATTTTATCCTGTTGGGAATATTTCGCGCCAGTTCTACTTGGCCGCACATCAAGCTCACAGGATCTCCTTCCCATCAGCCCCGCAGTCCGACCTCGCCATGTGGTTTGGGTCAGCCTTCGGTAACGTGTCTTCACCATGGCCCAGCCTCCTCGGCGCTCGACGGCAGCCGATATCTTCCACAAACGGAGGCGCCGCTGCGTCCCTCAAGCTTCTCAAAGAAGCTCACCAAGGCCCTCGGTAGGGAGACGGATGGCCATAAAGCATGAACGACGCCACTCATCATCGCCAACACGCTCGAGCAATTGCACTAGCTCGAAGTTGGTCACCCGCTGACTCGTGCATTTCTCCGCAGGCGCACTGTGAGCACACCTAAAGACATATTTCGTCAATCGACTTCCTCGCCAATTCTTCTTTTCAAAGGAATTTGTTCAAGCACTTACTATAAATGCCGCGACGAAGCCGCTGATTCTCCTTCACGGAGCTGCATACTGGGCCCAACACCTTTCAGCTCTTCTCCTTGCTGGGTGTGGGCATCTTGGAGCTTGTTTCTCTCCCGCTGCACCTTCATAAGCACCTCTCGCCGCCTTTAGCCGACGCAGTAGCTGTTGCTTGTCCGGATCTAGTCCGCGCCTCCGCAATATTATTGTCGATTCACGCCGCACTTTGTTAAATAATTATCTTTTCAAAGTACGCCTTACCAGCTGGGGTCTCGTGGCTCCCTCTGTATGCCAAGGCGGCCTCAAGTTGGGCCTTGCACTCTTGGAGCTCCCGGGACAGATGGGTATTCTTCTCCGTAAGATCCTCAGATAATAATTGATCCTTAAATCAGTTATTTCAACTATTTTAAGTCTCGGGGCTACCGCATATATAACTATTAAAATTACTTACCCGTATGTCTTTCACATACCGCCCGTGGCTCGTTAACCCATCTTGAGCGGCACGGAGGTGCTGCTTCCGCATCAAAGGCATTTAACGCCCGGGAGAAACACGCCACGAAGAACTGTCCGCGACGCCTGTGATTCATGGCGCCTCCACCTCGCACTGGTGGCGGACAGCTCGTCGGCATCCTCCGTCGGAGGAGCGTCCGCTCATGCTTTGTATTCGCCTTCCTCCCGACCATGCGTTGGAGCATGGCTGGCGGAGGCTTGATTGGCAACCTCCGACACCGTCCCGCGAGCGCTTCTCCGAAAAGTTATGAGCATTAATATACCTCCCGGGATCCTTCCTTAAAAATAGCGGTGCTCGCATCGCTGCGGCGACGTTTCGTTCGCGCAAGACTCCTCTTCCGCCCGCCGGGCCGGATCGACCTTGTTGGTCGGCCGCCGCTGGTTCGCTTCCCGCCTTAAAGGCACCTCCGCGATGCACCATCAAGATGGGATGGTCGAATTGAGCGCGGATCAAATGATGGTGTCAAGACCTCGGTCGAGTCACCGGGAGGCCGGAAACAAACCGGGTAGTCACCGTAATGGCGACTAGGGCATTGTCTATGCTACGCTGGTGGAACACCCCGCCAATCAGCTCCACCTTTATGTCCGGATCCTCTTCGAGGTCGGATCAAGGGATCGTTCCGGATCCTCGGCTGTGGAGTTAGGCTTCAGATGCCCTCCACGCCCCGGCGCAGCTCCCCGCCGAAATCACAGAGTAAGATACTTGACTTTAAAAAGTATGGATCGGTAGATGAACATCCGCTACCCAGCTCCGAGGGTTATTCATAGAAAATCCATTCAACGGATTCTGCGGAGGAAGTCCTCCTCCTCTCCCTTGTACAAGCCGGACAGATCTTTGCCGATCGGCTGCCGAGCCTCGCCCTTTATGCCATGACGGGTGGCGCCATCTTCCCGCTGAAATCCCACATAGGGTGGCCCCTATATTGGAGTGGCTGCACCCTCGTGATAATGCACGTGGCCATGACTCCAATCATGGTCAATCCGGAGGGCCAAGAACCTAATCCGCCCATCGATAATGGACGCCCTATCATCTTCCCGCTGAGGGCTCGGGCGCCAACTCAGCGCTTTCTTCAAGGGAGCATTGTTGAACTCCGGAGGCCGATCCGAACTGGATCCGCAGAGGGCGCCCTCCATGTAGAACCATTCAAGGCCAGTCTTCGGACGCTTTCTTCGGGTGCCGGATAGATATCCGTCCCCGCGATGCGCCATATTTCGCCCGCCCACTTGATATATCGACCCTCATGAGAACGGGTACGAGACAAAACAATCTCTTCCACAGGCAAAATGGGGCTCGATGCCCAAGAACAGCTCGCAAAAAGCTACGAAGCCCGCGATGTGCAAAATGGAGGCGGGCGTGAGGTGGTGAAGTTGGAGTCCAGAGAACTCTAGGAGCCCCTGAGAAACGGATGTATGGGAAACCGAGTCCCCTTATTAGATAGGGGACAAAGCATACCCGCCCCTTTGAAGGGTTGGGGACGCCTCCGCCTGCTTCCACACCCTTGTAGGTGGCTAGTCCGCTCGAACCGAACCATGAAAGCTGGGGAAGATATCCTCGGTTTGAAGTACCACTAGCTCGCTGTGTGGAATCGAGCATCTCCCCAATCTCCCGGCTTAGGGCTGGGAGCGCGAGAGGAGGAGCCGCGCGGCTATCCATGATGGAATGGATTTTGTCGAGGCGCTCGATGAGAACTTATGGATGGAGGATGGTGTGAGCTGGATCTAGATCCTCGCCTCTTATAGGCGGCTTGCTCGCACGGCTAGGGGTAAATGTAAAATATCCCAGCCTTTCGTGATTCTGCACGACACGTGGAAGAAGGCCATTATTGGGCGTAGAAGCCAAGGAGCGCAACATTTATAAAGAAGCCGGACACTATTCGACGGGAACATGAAGATTGAAGGAGAACCCGCCTTGCAACGCCGAAGACAATATATGCGCCGGACTCGTCGTCGCTGAAGCCCGGTTCGGGGGCTACTGAGGGAGTTCCGGACTAGGGGGTGTCCGGATAGCCGAACTATCATCATCGGCCGGACTCCAAGACTATGAAGATACAAGATTGAAGACTTCGTCCCGTGTCCGGATGGGACTTTCCTTGGCGTGGAAGGCAAGCTTGGCGATACGGATATGTAGATCTCCTACCATTGTAACCGACTCTGTGTAACCCTAACCCTATCCGTGTCTATATAAACCGGAGGGTTTTAGTCCATAGGACGAACAACAATCATACCATAGGCTAGCTTCTAGGGTTTAGCCTCTTTGATCTCGTGGTAGATCCACTCTTGTAACACACATCATCAATATTAATCAAGCAGGACGTAGGGTTTTACCTCCATCAAGAGGGCCCAACCTGGGTAAAACATCGTGTCCCTTGTCTCCCGTTACCATCCGCCTAGACGCACAGTTCGGGACCCCTACCCGAGATCCGCCGGTTTTGACATTCTTAATATTGAAGGCAAGACGAAAGATACCTTAAAATCTAGGATTTATTTGACACACTGGTATCATAAGGGATTTGCAGTGTGCAAAATGAAGGTAAACCACTTAGATATGGCACCACTGTGGTACGCCTTTGACAAGGTAAAAAGAAAAGAATTTCATGAGGTCCTCACACGTGAGATTCCCACATGGATTTGCTTCCAACCCCGAAAGGAGAGTCAAGCAGATGGAAACAAGGTACAAGAGTTGAAAACTCATGACTGCCATGTCCTACTTCAAAGGGTTTTACCGTTATCCTTAGAGGATTGGACCGCCCTAACTTATACAAAGTAGCAGCTTGCAAGAGTTGGGACAATTCTTGAGGAACTCTCAAGAGAAATATCGTGACAGATGCTTTGGAGCGCCTTAGAGACAAGATACCAACTATCCTATGCGACTTTGAGAAGATATATCCTCCAGCCTTCTTTGATGTGATGGTGCATTTGGCTGTTCATCTACCTGATGAGGTCTAGTACAGTATGGCTGGATGTACCCTATTGAAAGGCGGCTAGGCACTTTCAAGGGCTATGCTAGGAACAGAGCTAGACCTAAGGGTTCCATTGCGAGGCCTACATTACTACTGAAGCGCTGACATTCTCGCTCAAAATACATTGAAACAAAGAGATCGCCTTAGCAAAGAGGTGGGTGAAGACAATCCCGGGCTTAATGTTTTCGATTATTCTGTTCGAGTTACAGTGAAGAGTCGACAAGAGGACAAACCTAAAGATTTGGACAAAATGGTTTGGTATGTGTTGAATAACTGTCCTGAGATACTACCTTATATCAAGTAAGTGCTAAGTACTGCAACTTATACATCGTAATCTACTAAACTTGCAGCACATTCTTATATATTTAGATGTTTGACGCGATCACTATGTTGTGCAGCATCTACAAAAAGGAGTTACTGCTGCAAAATCCAAGAAACATTGACAAACTGGTTATGGCGGGATTTGCAAAATGGTTCAAGAGCCATGTAAGCTTTTGAATTGCACTGTCAGTTTTTTAATATATTGAGTACATAAGATGATCAACTTGTCTATTTTCTAAACATAGGTTAAGAAGATGAGGGAGGATGGGCAGGCAATTGATGATGCCCTTTACGCACTAGCAATGGGTCCTGATACTCGGGTAAGACATTATGAATCTTGCGTTGTTGGAGATGTGCGCTACAACACCCTTGCACGCGACAAAGGCAGGAAGACACAAAAAAGTGCCATCATGAGCACGGATACGTACGGCTGAGTGTCAACTGAAATGTATGCTAACATAATGTATATTGTTCGCTTGTAGTATATCTCCAGCCGAGGATCAATCGGTGTGTGGTTCTATTGTGTTGTCGTTGGTATAACCTATTTTCCAGATCGCAAAACCCAAAGTTGATGATTATTTCAATCCATCAATGTCAAGGCAGCGTACTCGCATCAACGAGCCTTTTATTTTGGAAAATCAAGCAACATGATATTTTTCTTGGAAGACACATTTGCACGTAGCGATGGTGGAGAGTATTGCAAAGGTTTGAGCAGAGGAATTCATTTAATGAAGTTGCACAACAAGATGATGCTTACACCGCCCCTGAGTACAAGATTCCACAGATGTACCTAATATCTTTGAGAACCATCACATCAATGACGCTGGTGAAAAGATTGCATGTCATGCTGTGGACATACAAGAGTTGATCAAGAAGAAGCCAACGTTCGAGGACATTGAGGATGAAGAAGAAGATGACACTGTGGGGAATTACGATCTGCATGTATACACATGGCGAAGATGTTGACGCTGCTGCTGCAGATGATGATTAGATTGCTTTTGTCGTATTTGCCTATCAGAAGACGTTTTTTTATCTACTATGTGAAATTGTGTTTGCTATGACAACTGAAACCTGATGAACGTGTTGTTTAGTATTTTGTCGCGAGAACATCACTTGTTATGTATGTTGATTTGTGTTTGGTAATTGTATGACGAGTAAAACATGATGACATTATTGTTTAGTTGTACTCATATTTGGCTGTGAAACTTGAATTTGATGACATAGTTTGATGTTGGACTGCAATTTGCTCGACGTCTTCGAAAGGGAACAAAGCTGACCAGACAGGGCCTCTGCTAGTTTATTTATTTATTACCAAAAGGGCCTCTGCTATTTATTTATTTATGAGCAAAAGGGGATACCCCCCGATTTCTGTTAATAGAAATCATTAGATGTTCACAACACTATGCCCAGCCTGCTACACATGTTTCATTCATTACTAGTTTCAGCAAAGTGCTCATGTCATAGCCACTGAATACATCATGAATTCTACATACACTGCAAATAAATAGACAATCATCCTACAGAGCACATCGATTTTGCCCTTTATCTTCACAAGCTCTTTCATCTCCTCATTGTTGTAAAGGTCGTTCAACGGCTGTTGCTTTGCCATGATCAGAGGAACTACACCTTTAACCTTCTCGCTTCAGATCTACCTCTTCGGCTGCTCCTTCGCCATTTTTCCAACACCCCAACCTCGCTGGTATTGGGATTCCTCGCTAACTAAATAATCAGCGAAGTTGCATTCCCCCACATCAAGAACTTCCTAGAAATACAAATCCCATGATTCTTCCCTTTCTCGCATTTAATCAAATTGGAAGATCATCAACCAAACTATTAAAAATCAGCAACTGAAAGCATCAGAACAACACTTAAACATATTATTACCCCATGATTCGGGCATTTGTAGAAGACTCGACCAGGGTTGAGGATGGTGGTTGAGACGCGACGGATGACTTTGCATAATTTGCAGCAGTGGCATCACACCAACGGCAACGGGTTGCGATGAGCAACCGGCTGCGGTGCGTGTGCCAGCGGGGGTGTGATGAGACCCACAGGCGATGGTACGGGTAGCGACTTGGCACATATCTGGTTGTTGCTCGTCAAGAGCGGTGGACGAGCAGCCGCCGGACATGGTTGCTAATGCTAGAGCTTCGATGCTAGCGAGTAAGCAGAGAAGAGGAGAAGCTTAACGTTGGATATGTCGGTTTCATTACTTGCGAGTAGCATAGCACCATATATAGTCATAGTCTAGGTTTGATTTGAACCAGCCACGAGAGCACGTCTCTTTTTTCTAAAACTCGTAAACGCCTCTTTACTAGTACACTAGCTTGTTCTGTACACCTTCTCAAGTCTTTGATTTTCTTTCTTTTTTTGCAAGGAAGGAAGGAGGACAAAATTGAGAGTTCCTGGGACTCGAACCAAAGGCCTCTCGGTTCAAAACCAAGGGTGCTAGTCACTTATGTTGCGAACGTTCTCTTGGAGGAGGACGGCAGACGGACGCATTTTCCTTGCAGTTTTAGTTGCGACGCAAGATCGAACGGTCGCAGTTTTGGGAATGTTACCAGATGAACGAGCCCAGTTTTTCTTTTCTTCCTATATATAAAAAAGTATGCTACTTGGTGTCAGCTTAGTAAACAAACGACAGCTAACCTTGACCGTTGGATTGAAATTCAACATCTATCGTGTTTCTTCACCTCTTCTTCCTCCAAATGGCCAAAGCTAAACCAAGCGGCGGGACCGCCCGCCTCCGCCCCCATGGCTGGTTGTGCTTGCAAGATGCATCATGGCCACATCGCACCCTAAAACTCTGCGATCTTCCCGGCTCCTGCTCGTTTCGCTCAAGGCCTCACCATCGCCCTCCGCCTTTGGTTCATTGTGGCGCGCCCTCGGTGTTGTCAACATGGTCAACAACCGAGATGAATAAGGAGATGACTGTGCATGGTGAGGATTGATAGGTGGGAATCCGATGAACGAGTTCACGCCCGAGGGTGGCCTGATCTTCACGTCATAGGATCAAATCGGAAGGGATAACTAGCTGCAAGCAGCTGGGATAACTAGCTTTATACCTGCCAAGGTTGGATGCAACCCGTACGTTGGGGATGGCTGACCGAAGCTACAAGAACTCCAACCCATTGTCCGAACAATCGCAAAACCACAAACCGGGACTAATCCACACAAAATGGCCGGAACCGTAGAGCACGAACTAGGGGGAACCAGAGGCTCCTTCTCGCGAATCCGAATGAACTCACAAGAGCAAAGGTAACAAGATCTCTCGGATCTCTCTAGCAGTCTTGCTGCATAAGCTTGTAGCTGAATGGTTTGACAAAAGGTTTTTTTAGAGGATGGGGGAGATGGGATTTTATAGCAGGGACAACCTCCCTTAGCTAGGTGTGAAAATGGTTTCAAAAGTAAGCAGGTTTGCATGGATTCCTTGGGTGAATAAGCAGTCAACTTTGGGAGTTGTTGCAGAGCTCCTCGGAAATTCGTGAAGTCTTGATAGCCTGGACACCTTCCAAGAGAATGACTAGAACTTTTGACTCACAACTCCAAATGATGTGTGGTTTTTTGCATTGGAAAGATAATTTGATGTAGCTTCTGTTGATGTACCCATATGGCCCCGTCTTTCCATCATATGGGTGTGCCACACCAAAACATCAGAGGTAAAAACTCTCAAGTGGTGGGATTTTTGGAAGTAGACACTCTTCCTCACTTTTGGTGGAGTCACTCAACTTGCTTTTCTTATCACTCTCATGTTGTGGGATTTTGGATTGTGGACTCTCTTCCTCACATGTAATTTATGGGACATGTTTCTTGGATGTTGGAACATTAGTGGTGGTCAAGATGGCAACATTAGGAATTGGCTTCTTATGTAAACATGGGCTATGAATCACCGGAGTCGGTTCATCAACCACAGTCATGCTTTGCGGTGGGTCCTCGGTGTGCCGACGGGTGCCATAACTTTGTCGTCGGGCATGACATCCTTGCTGTGATTCATGAGCAGCATTGACATGCCTTGGGGTAGCGGTAGCATGCCCTCGAGCATGCCGTCCTTGCTGCACTTCAGGAGCAGCAACGACACGCCCATGAGTAGCAACACCATGCTCTCGAGCACGTCCTCCTTTCTGTACTTCTTGAGTAGTAGGTACACGCCCACGAGCAGCAATATCATGCCCTCGAGCATGTCTTCTTTGCTGCACTTCATGAGCAACAGGGTATTGTCGGTGTCGAACCCCATCACCATCTACTCGAAGACGCTCATTAAGCCTCCTCTGATATTCTTGAACCATGTTCCGTAATTCCAGAAACTCAGCATGTGTGACCGGGGCATCTTCTTCCCCATGGTTTTCTCCATGAACACTCGATCTAGATCCTGCCATGTTAGTAAGGCCAAAAGTGAAATACGATAATTTTGTGGAATCACACAACCTCACCTCTTACTCACCAAAGTTCTTATGAGTTCACATCAGATTGTGCTTCCCCCGGATGTGTTAAAGCGATTGAAAGACAGGGATCAAAGAACTAGCTTCAGTTTTTGGTGGAGCTCGGTGGGGTAAACAAAAAGGGGCTTGTGCTGAAATAAAGTTTATGCAAACCAAGAAAATATGGGGATAGATCTGCTGCACCTTTGAACCAAGATTAAAAAGACACAACACACAAGCTTCTGAAATTTTTCTACCAAGCTGAAACTTTTGGATCTTACACAACACTTTATTTTTCTCTCTTGACTTTTTTTGTCACTCTTTTTTTTCTTTTTGATTCTTTTTTTGCCACTCTTTTTTTCTCTCCTTTTTTCCAAAGCACACCAACCAAATCTAAAAGCAATTACGAAGATGAACTTGTGCAGATCTAAAAGATGAAGAACATGCAAGGTATGCAACAACAAGATCTCAGCACCAACAAGGCTTAGATTTATTTTTGGTGGGGCTTTGGACTTCTAGGACAGAAAATATAGCATGAAAAACACTCGATCTAAAGGGATGATAGAAAGATAAACTTGGATAACAGATCCTACCATGTCAATGAAGGCTCTAATACCAGATGATAGGTGGGAACCCGATGAACGAGTTCACGCCGAGGATGGCCCGATCTTCACGTCAGGGATCGAATCGAAGGATAACTAGCTGCAAGCAGCCGGATAACTAGCTTTATACCGCCAAGGTTGGATGCAACCCATACGTTGGGGATGGTGACCGAAGCTACAAGAACTCCAACCCACCGTCGAACAATCGCAGAACCACAAACCGACTAATCCACACAAAACGATCAAATCAGAGAGCACTAACTAGGGGGAACCAGAGGCTCCTTTCTCGCAAACCGAATGAACTCACAAGAGCAAAGGTAACAAGATCTCTCAGATCTCTCTAGCAGTCCTGCTGCATAAGCTTGTAGCTGAATGGTTTGACAAAAGGTTTTTTAGAGGATGGGGGAGATGGGGTTTTATAGCAGGGACAACCCCCCTTAGCTAGGTGTGAAAATGGTTTCAAAAGTAAGCAGGTTTGCATGGCTTTCTTGGGTGAATAAGCGGTTAACTTTGGGAGTTGTTGCAGAACTCCTCGGAAATTCGCGAAGTCTTGACAGCCTAGACACCTTCCACGAGAATGACTAGAACTTTTGACTCACAACTCCAAATGATGTGAGGTTTTTTGAATTGGAAAGATAATTTGATGTAGCTTCTGTTGAGGTACCCCTATGGCCCCGTCTTTCCATCATATGGGTGTGCCACACCAAAACATCAGAGGTAAAAACTAACAGCATCAGCTTCACTAGAAACTTGTTTTCTTCAAACTCGTTCCTCCAGACCGGTTGCTTCAAGAGCTCATAGGTTGTTGGATTTCTTTCATGTGATACCTAAGTTCAACAAACAACAATGGAGATGAAAATGCAGCCATGTATTCAAGATTATAGTATGAACTTAAGTTAGCGTTCACCTGGGCATGTGTTTGCTTGATTCGGCTTAATAATTCTTTCCAACTAAATTTTGCACATTTCTGAAATGTCATGTATGATGTACCCATGTGCTCATCAAGGATGACAGTAGGGACCCAGTATCGTGCGCAGTAATTTTGTTTTTTCGGGACGGAGAAGGGTATCAACTGGGTTGTGCGGGAGCTGTGGCCCGTCTAGCCCGGGCTTTTATTTCATATGTTTAGCACATGACCAGCCCAGTTTGTTTTTTCCTTTCTGAAAATGGCTAGCCCAGCTATTTTGTTTTTTGCAAAATAATCAACGTAGGCTACTTGCTTTTCTACGCCCTGCTGGGCCGGAAATCTTTTAAGACGAGGAGGGATGCATTTTGCCCAGAAAATGGGTTATAAGCAATAAGGAATGGGCTATAAGTAATAATAAATGGGTTGTAAAATGAAAAAATACAGCAAACAGACAATTAGTTCCAAAATACTTTTTTCTTTCGGATTTTGATATTTTAAATTTCATTGTTTTTGTGCGGGTAAAATTTTATTGGATTTAAATTAGGTATGTTTAGTTTTAAAATTAATTTGAATCTGGCTAGAAATTTCGGGTTGTATACTGTTCGGGACAGATTTGGAGGCTGACTTGTGGGTCTACTAGGTTGACGTGTACGAAAAGCTTTGTCAACTTAGTCCACAAACATCCAATGGCTGTGCTGCTTCTTCAATATCTGATCTTCTTGCTCCAGTCGCCCAAACCAGCACCGGTGGGACTGCCTGCTCCTGCATCCTGTGGCCGGCTGTGGTGCCGCACAGGTCACACCACCCCACCCTACTCCATTGCTGGCCAAGCCATTCCTCTACTCACCCACACCTCCTATTATTTTCCGGCGACGGCAGCCGGACCAAGAACCTCAGATTCCCAATCGTGGCAACCACAGTCGAGTCTTCCCCGGCTCCGTGTCATTCCCTTCATAGTCCTCGCCGTCGCCTACCACCCTGGTGCTCTCAACGCGGCGTGGTTAGCGTGGTCAACGAACGACATCCATCGGACGTGGATTGCACGTGGAGAGGCTGACAGCTGGGTCCATGGCCGCACACAAGGAAATGCCTCCTTATTACGCGCAAAATAATGATTCCTCCACCTGACATCTGGGACCCACCGGAAGGGCCTCTGTATTTTGCGAAAAAAACGTTCCCCCCGCTGATAGGTCGGACCCACCAGCTATATCTTCGCACGCAAGAAAGTGCCTCCTTATTACGCACAAAAAATATGAATACTCCCCCTGCTAGCTGGGACCCAGCATAGTGGGAAGCTGACTTGGGCCTACTAAGTAGACGGGGATGGAGGGCTTTATCAACTTAGTCAATATGAACGATTCTAGCTCCAGTGACCGTACGATGTCCATCCAACTGCCGTAGTGCTTCTTCAACCTCTGGTCTTCGCCCAGCCCACCCAAAGCAGCGCCGGTCATGCCGCTCGCCTCCCGCCTCCCGTGGTCGGCTGTCTTTGCGCCATGAGGCCTCACCGCCTCTACTACTTCCAACCGCTGGCCAGCCATCCCTCCACCCACCCACACCCTCGTTATTCAAGGTGACGGCAGCCTCACACCGAAACCGAACTAGTGAACTCTCGTACTCCTCTTCGCGTGGGCATCCACTATCGCGTCTTCCCCGGCCCCGCATCGTCCCCTTCCTAGGCCTCGCCATCGTCCACTGCCCTGATGCTCTCGGTGTGGCATGGTCAACGTGGTCAAGGAACGACTTCCATCGGAAGAGTACTGTACGTGGAGAGGCTGATAGCTGGGTCAACGGCCGCAGCAAGGAAGTGCCTCCTTATTACATGGAAAATAATGATTCCTCCACCTGACAGCAGGGATCCACCGGATGGGCCACCGTATTTCATGAAAAAAATGTTTCCCCCTGACTGCTGGGACCAACTAGTTACATCTACGCAAGCAAGGAAGTGCCTGACAGTCGGGACCCACCCGGTCGAAGCGTACGTAGCGTTGTCATTCTGGTCGCGAACGTGTACGTACATATGTCGGTCTGTCTGCAGGCTGCAGCGATGAACCGTGGCCGTGTAAGGAAGGGCACATGTCACAGTAGAGGCGCGCACGCAACATGTACACGTACGTACAGTGGCCAGGGTACAAGAAAGAAAATATGGCCACGTACGTACATACGGGCAGGGTCTCGAACGCCTACTCGCGCATACGTACGGCTAGGGCTCGTGTACATGGCTGGGTCGGAATGGAGAAGCCGCGCCGTTGTCGTGATCATGGGGAGGCAACCGGCTGGGTCGGAACGGAATGTGTCGTCATGTTCATCATGAGCCAACCGGCTTGGACGGAACAGCCGATGGAAACGAGGCCCTGACGTACCGCAGAACGGAGGAAACGGCCTTGTGTTCGACCGACCATGGTCGAAACGGGATCCTGTTCATCGGGAGGGGTCTAGCATATCGCAAAACGGAGGAAACGGACCTCCTACGATCGAAACGGGGTCATGTTGATCGGGAGGGGTGTGGCGTACCGCAAACGGAGGAAACGAACTTGTGTTGGAGCGCTACGATCGAAACCGGGGTCCTGTTCATCGGGGAGGGTGTGGCGATCACAAAACGGACTCCACGGATACCGCTCATCTCCACCGCCGACCGCCTTCACAAAGCTACTATTCATCCACCATCAACCTCCTCCGGCCTCCACTGCGATCGCTCATCCACGGGCTCCTGCTCATCCAGCCTCCACCATGCGCTCCTCCACCGCTCATCGCTCAACTAGCCTTCTCCACGGGTCCTATTCAACCACCCTCCACGGGCTACTGCTCATCCAGCCCTCCACCGCCATCGCTCAACCAGCTCTCCACGGGTCCTGTTCATCCAGCCCTCCACAGGTCCTGCTCATCCACCGGCTCGATCGATCGGGGTACTATTCATCCAGCGGCAATGGCCTCTACTACCACGAGTTCCTGTTCATCCAACCCCCACCGGGAACTGTACATCCAAACCCCCCAACAACACTCATTGTTCATCCAAAGGCAGCATCGATCGGCTTGATTAGCGCAGCAGAGCGGGCGAATCACTTGGGTTCGATTAATGCAAGGGATCGATCGCTCGGGTTCGAGAACGTAGCTAGTGCAATCGCCGTTCGATTAGAGCCCAACGCCGCACACATGCGCGCAGACGTCACGAGAGAAACGCGCATCGCTTCGCCCCGACCACCCACCGTAACCGGAACTCCCCAATATTTTCCTTGCCCTCGCTTCTACCATGGTTTTTCCGTCATGGACGGCCCAAAGAATGTCATGCAGTGTGTGTCTCCACCGCCTGTGACGAAAAGCCCATTTTCTGTCATGATTTTTTCATAGAAGTAGGAGCTCACCACATCTATGATGATACCGGGTTTTGTCACAATTATCGTCATAGAAGTGTCATAAGTATGACAGAAAAAAAAATTCGTTCGTCCCAAAATGTCACGGATGTGTCTTTTTTTTGTAGTGGAAGGAGGCCCAACAGTGTGAAATTGAAGTGTGTCTCGCGGCAGGATGGGAAGGAACCGGCTGAGATTCACAGAGGAAGAATGTCTGCTCACAAATTGGATCAAGGGCATTAGTTGGGAAAGCATTCCAAAGAAGGATTCTATTGGCCCACAGCCCTCCAAGATGCAATTGAGCTCATCACGACATGTGAAGCCCGCCAGCCCATTCCAAGAGAACACACTGCCGCCCAAGCCCTTCGTGACAATCCTCTATCATGGCCATTTTTGGTCCTGGGGTTCGATATCCTCGGCCCCTTCCCCGAGAAATCGGGGCTTTGAATTTTGTTCGCTACATCGACAAGTCTACAAAGTGGCCGGAAGTGATCGCCGAGAAAGGTGATCGCTCACCACTATCAAGTTCTTGAAAGAATTGGTGTGTCGCTTTGGAGTTCGCAAGGATCATCACCGACAATGGCACCCACCACGAGCCACGCCTTCATGCAATACGCTCATGCCCTCGGAAGCAAAATCTCATTCGCTTCTATGGCACACCCCCGGAGCAATGGACAAGCTGAGAGGGAGAAAGCTGAAGTACTTCATGGACTCAAGACAAGGACTTTCGATACGCTGCAGAAGCACGGCGGTGGGTCGAGAAGCTGCCGTAGTTCTCTCGTCCTCGTAATCGACACCTAATCGAGCTACGGGCAGACTCCTTCTCCCCGGTCTCACGGGTAGAAGCGATTATCCCCACGAACTCATTTACGGGTCCCTCGAGTGCTTGCTCGTGATGAAGTAGCGCAAGATAAGCACCGGTGTGACGACATTGTGCTACTCAAGGAGAACCGTCTCGGTTGCTACGCATGTCGTGACGCTATTGAAGAAGCCCCGCATCGCTATCACAACCGCAGGGTTCATGCCCGTGTTTTGAGGAAGGTGACCTTGTCCTTAGGCGCTCAGTCCGCCAAGGGTACAAACAAGCTATCACCAAAGTGGGAAGGCCCTTACCGGTGGTACGAGTCACCGTGACCTTGTGCAGTCCGTCTCGAGACCGGGATGGCACTCATTTGCAAAACTCATGGAATATTGTGTTGGGGAACGAGTAATTTCAAAAATTTCCTACGATCATGCAAGATCATGGTGATGGCATAGCAACGAGAGGGAGAGTGTCCGCCCACGCACTGTGAGACCCGAAGCGGAAGCGCTATAACAACGCTGGTTGATGTAGTCGACGCCTTCACGATCCGACCGATCCAAGTACCGAACGACGGCACCTCCGTGTTCAAGACACGCTCAGCTCGATGACGATCCCTGACCGATCCAGCAAAGTGTCGGGATGAGTTTCACAAGACGACGGCGTGGTGGACGATGTTGATGCTCCATCGACGCAGAAGCTTCGCCTAAGCTCCGCGATGATATGAGTTCTCCGCGCAGGCTTCACCTAAGCTCATGACGATATGACCGAAAGTGGAATATGGTGGAAGGGGCACCGCTGACACGCTAAGGAAAGATCCGTAGATCAACTTGTGTGTCTTGCGGTGCCCCCGCCTCAGATATAAAGGAGACAAGGGGAGGTGGCGGCCCTATAGGAGGGCGACTAAGGAGGAGTCCTACTCCCACCGGAGTAGGACTCCCCTCTCCTAGTTGGAGTAGGATTGGGAGGGGAAAGGAGGAAGGGCGCCGCCCCTTCTCCTTGTCCTATTCGGACTGGAAGGGGAGGGGGCGCAGCCCACCTGGCCGGCCCTTCTCCTTCTCCCTCAAGGCCCATGATGGCCCATATACCCCGGGGTTCCAGAACCCCGGTGTTCCTGAATATCCTGTTTTCACTCGGAACCATTCAAGTCCAAACATAGGCTTCCAATATATCAATCTTTATGTCTCGACCATTTCGAGACTCCTCGTCATGTCCGTGATCACATCCGGACTCGAACAACCTTCGTGCATCAATACTTATAAACTCATTATGAACTGTCATCAAACGTTAGCGTGCGGACCCTACGGGTTCGAGAACTATGTAGACATGACCTAGAACCATTCTCGGTCAATAACCAATAGCGGAACCTGGATGCCCATATTGGTTCCTACATATTCTACGAAGATCTTTATCGGTCAAACCGCATAACGACATACGTTGTTCCCTTTGTCATCGGTATGTTACTTACCCGAGATTCGATCGTCGGTATCCAATACCTAGTTCAATCTCGTTACGGTAAGTCTCTTTACTCGTTCGTAATACATCATCTCACAACTAACTCATTAGTTGTAATGCTTGCAAGGCTTAAGTGATGTGCATTACCGAGAAGGCACGAGATACCTCTCCGACAATCGGAGTGACAAAACCTAATCTCAAATACGCCAACCCAACAAGTACCTTTGGAGACACCTGTAGTACTCCTTTATAATCACCCGATTACGTTGTGACGCTTGGTAGTACCAAAGTGTTCCTCCGGTAAACGGGAGTTGCATAATCTCATAGTTATAGGAACATGTATGAGTCATGAAGAAAGCTTTAACATACTAAACGATCAAGTGTTAAGCTAACGGAATGGGTCATGTCAATCAGATCATTCAACCAATGATGTGACCTTGTTAATCAAATAACAACTCCTTGTTCATGGTTAGGAAACATAACCATCTTTGATTAACAAGCTAGTCTAGTAGAGGCATACTAGTGACATACTGTTTGTCTATATATTCACACATGTATTATGTTTCCGGTTAATACAATTCTAGCATGAATAATAAACATTTATCATGATATAAGGAAATAAATAATAACTTTTATTATTGCCTCTAGGGCATATTTCCTTCAGTCTCCCACTTGCACTAGAGTCAATAATCTAGATTACATAGTAATGATCCTAACACCCATGGAGTCTTGGTGCCGATCATGTTTTGCTCGTGGAAGAGGCTTAGTCAACGGGTCCGCAACATTCAGATCCGTATGTATTTTGCAAATCTCTATGTCTCCCATTTGGACTTGGTCCCAATGGCATTGAAGCGCCTCTTGATGTGCTTGGTCCTCTTGTGAAACCTGGATTCCTTTGCCAAGGCAATTGCACCAAGATTGTCACAGAAGATCTTCATCGGTCCCGATGCACTAGGTATGACACCTAGATCGGAAATGAACTCTTTCATCCAGACTCCTTCATTCACGCTTCCAAGCAGCTATGTACTCCGCTTCACATGTAGATCCCGCCACGACGCTTTGTTTAGAACGCACTAACCGACAGCTCCCCGCTTAATAAAAATACGATCCGGTTTGCGATTTAGAATCGTCCGGATCGGTGTCAAAGCTTGCATCGACGTAACCATTTACGACTAGCTCTTTGTCACCTCCATATCGAGAAACATATCCTTAGTCCTTTTCGTATTTCAGATGTTCTTGACCGCTGTCCGATGATCCACTCTGGATTACTTTGGTACCTTCCCGCCAAGCTTACAGCTAAGCATACGTCAGTGTCGGTACACAGCATTGCATACATGATAGAGCCTATGGCTGAAGCATAGGAACATCTTTCATTTTCTCTATCTTCTCATTGTGGTCGGGCATTGAGTCGACTCAATCTTACACCTTGTAACACGTGCAAAAACCTTTCTTTGCTCGATCCATTTTGAACTTTTTCAAAACTTTATCAAGGTATGTGCTTTGTGAAAGTCCAATCGCCGCCTTGATCTATCTCTATAGATCTTGATGCCCAATATGTAAGCAGCTTCACCGAGGTCTTTCATTGAAAACTTTTATTCAAGTATCCTTTTATGCTATCCAGAATTCTATATCATTTCCAATCAATAATATGTCGTCCACATATAATATTAGAAATGCTACTGAGCTCCCACTCACTTTCTTGTAAATACAAAGCTTCTCCAAAAGTGCAGACAAACCCATATGCTTTGATCACACTATCAAAGCGCTTATTCCAACTCCGAGAGGCTTGCACGCACCATAAATTGATCGTTGGAGCTTGCACACTTTGTTAGCACCTTTTGGATCGACAAAACCTTCTCGTTGCATCATATACAACTCTTCTTCTAGAAATCCATTCAAGAATGCGGTTTTTACATCCATTTGCCAAATTTCATAATCATAAAATGCGGCAATTGCTAACATGATTCGACAGACTTAAGCATCGCCACTGGTGAGAAAGTCTCATCGTAGTCAACCCCTTGAACTTGTCGAAAACCTTTCGCGACAAGTCGAGCTTTGTAGACGAGCTACACTACCATCGGCGCGAGTCTTCTTCTTAAAGATCCATTTATTTTCAATGGCTTGCCGATCATCGGCAAGTCAACCAAAGTCCATACTTTGTTCTCATACATGGATCCCATCTCGATTTCATGGCTTCAAGCCATTTTGCGAATCTGGGCTCACCATCGCTTCTTCATAGTTCGTAGGTTCGCCATGGTCAAGTAACATGACTTCCGTAATAGGATTACCGCATCACTCAGTGCGGATTTTGTTCTCGTTGATCTCGAAGTTCGGTGACAACTTGATCTCAAGTTTCATGATCTTCATCATTATCTTCCTCACTAATTGGTGTAGGTGTTACGTAAACTGATTTACGTGATTAACTACTTTCCAATAAGGGAGCTGGTACTATTACCTCATCAAGTTCCACTTTCCTCCCACTCACTTCTTTCGAGAGAAACTCCTTCTCTAGAAAGGATCCATTTTAGCAACGAATGTCTTGCCTTTGGATCTGTGATAGAAGGTGTACCCAATTGTCTCCTTTGGGTATCCTATGAAGACACATTCGATTTGGGTTCAAGCTTATCGGGTTGAAGTTTCTTCACATAAGCATCGCAACCCCAAACTTTCGTAAACGACAACTTTGGTTTCTTGCTAAACCATAGTTCATAAGGCGTCGTCTCAACGGATTTTGACGGTGTCCTATTTAACGTGAATGCGGCCGCCTCAAGAGCATAACCCCAAAATGATAGCGGTAAATCAGAAGAGACATCATAGATCGCACCATATCCAAGAAAGTGCGACACGACGCTCGGACACACCATTGCGCTGTGGTGTTCCGGTGGCGTGAGTTGCTAAACTATTCCGCTTTGTTTCAAATGTAGACCAAACTCAGAACTCAAATATTCGCTCCACGATCAGATCGTAGAAACTTTATTTTCTTATTACGATGATTTTCAACTTCACTCTGAAATTCTTTGAACTTTTCAAATGTTTCAGACTTATGTTTCATTAAGTAGATATACCCATATCTGCTCAAATCATCTGTGAAGGTGAGAAAATAACGATATCCGCCACGAGCTTCAACATTCATTGGACCACATACATCCGTATGTATGATTTCCAATAAATCTGTTGCTCTCTCCATAGTACTGGGAGAACGGAGTTTTAGTCATCTTGCCCATGAGGCACGGTTCGCAAGTGCCAAGTGATTCATAATCAAGTGACTCCAAAAGTCCATCGACATGGAGTTTCTTCATGCGTTTTACATCGATATGACCTAAACGGCAAGTGCCACAAATAAGTTGCACTATCATTATCAACTCTGCATCTTTTGGTTTCAACATTATGAATATGTGTATCACTACTATCGAGATTCATTAAAATAGACCACTCTTCAAGGGTGCATGACCATAAAAGATATTATTCATATAAATAGAACAACCATTATTCTCTGATTTAAATGAATAACCGCCTCGCATTAAACAAGATCCAGATATAATGTTCATGCTCAACGCCGGCACCAAATAACAATTATTCAGGTCTAAAACTAATCCCAAGGTAGATGTAGAGGTAGCATGCGATTGCGATCACATCGACTTTGGAACCGCTTCCCACGCGCATCGTCACCTCGTCCTTTGCCGTTGTTCGCTAATCCGTAGTTCCTGTTTGAGTTGCAAATATTAGCAATGTAACCAAGATCAAATACCTGTGTACTCTGCGAGCTCTAGTAAGGTACACATCAATAACAAGTATATCACATATACCTTTGTTCACTTTGCCATCCTTCTTATCCGCCAAATACTTGGGGCAGTTCCGCTTCCAAATGACCGATCGCTTGCGGAGAAGCACTTTCGATTTGGGCTTAGGTCCAGACTTGGGTTTCTTCTCGATCGACAACTTGTTTGCTGTTCTTCTTGAAGTTCCCTTCTTCTTCCCTTTGCCTTTTTCTTGAAACTAGTGGTCTTATTGACCATCAACACTTGATGCTCCTTTTGATTTCTACCTCCAGCTTTTAGTATTGCGAAGAGCTCGTGCATAGTCTTTACTAACCCTTGCATATTATAGTTCATCACGAAGCCTTTGTAGCTTGGTGGCAGTGATTGAAGAATTACATCAATGACACAATCATCCGGAAGATTAACTCCCAGTTGATTCAAGTGATTGTAATACCCGGACATTTTGAGTATGTGCTCACCGACGAACTATTCTCCTCCATCTTGCAGCTATAGAACTTATTGGAGACTTCATATCTCTCAATCCGCATTACTGTTGAAATATCAACTTCAACTCTGGAACATCTCATATGCTCCATGACGCTCAAAACGCCGTTGAAGACCCGGTTCTAAGCCGTAAAGCATGGCACACTCGAACTATAGAGTAGTCATCAGCCGCTTTGCGACGCTCACAACTTCGCTCAAGATCTCAGCAGAGTTCGTCACCCGGCGGTGCTTCCAGGCGTAACTTTTCGTGCAGCAATGAGGATTATCCTCGTGTTACGGACCCAGTCCGTGTAATTGCTACCATCATCTTTCAACTTTGCTTTCTCAAGGAACGCATTAAAATTCAATGAACAACAAGACGAGCCATCTATCTACAAGAAACATAGACAAGCAAAATACTATCAGTACTAAGTTCATGATAAATTTAAGTTCAATTAATCATATTACTAAAGAACTCCCACTTAGACAGACATCTCTCTAGTTATCTAAGTGATCACGTGATCCAAATCAACTAAACCATAACCGATCATCACGTGAGATGGAGTAGTTTTCAATGGTGAACATCTTATGTTGATCATATCGCTATATGATTCACGCTCGACCTTTCGGTCTCCGTGTTCCGAGGCCATATCTCAGATATGCTAGGCTCGCCAAGTATAACTCGAGTATTCTGCGTGTGCAAAACTGGCTTGCACCCGTTGTAGATGGACGAGAGCTTATCACACCCGATCATCACGTGGTGTCTCGGCACGATTTAACTTTGGCAACGTGCATACTCGGAGAACACTACTTGATAATTTTAGTGAGAGATCATCTTATAATGCTACCGTCAATCAAAGCAAGATAAGATGCATAAAGGATAAACATCACATGCAATCAATATAAGTGATATGATATGGCCATCATCATCTTGTGCTTGTGATTCCATCTCCAAAGCACCGCCATGATCACCATCGCCACCGCGCGACACCTTGATCTCCATCGTAGCATCGTTGTCGCCTCGCCAACTATTGCTTCTACGACTATCGCTAACGCTTAGTGATAAAGTAAAGCAATTACATGGCGCTTGCATTTCATACAATAAAGCGACAACCATATGGCTCTCGCCATTGCCGATAACTCGGTTACAAAACATGATCATCTCATACAATAAAATATAGCATCACGTCTTGACCATATCACATCACAACATGCCTGTAAAAACAAGTTAGACGCCCTCTACTTTGTTGTTGCAAGTTTTACGTGGCTGCTACGGGCTGAGCAAGAACCGTTCTTACCTACGCATCAAAACCACAACGATATTCGTCAAATAGACTCCGCTTTTAACCTTCTCAAGGACCGGGCGAGCCACACTCAGTTCAACTAAAGTGAGAGAGCAGACACCCGCCGGTCACCTTTAAGCAACGAAAGTGCTCGAGCGGTGAAACCAGTCTCGCGAAGCGCACGCGTAATGTCGGTCCGGCCGCTTCATCTCACAATACCGCTGAACCAAAGTATGACATGCTGGTAGGTAGTATGACTTGTATCGCCCACAACTCACTTGTGTTCTACTCGTGCATATGACATCAACGCATAAAACCAGGCTCGGATGCCTTTGTTGGGGAACGAGTAATTTCAAAAATTTCCTACGATCATGCAAGATCATGGTGATGGCATAGCAACGAGAGGGAGATGTCCGCCCACGCACTCGTGAGACCGTAAGCGAAGCGTTATAACAACGCTGTTGATGTAGTCGACGCCTTCACGATCCGACCGATCCAAGTACCGAACGACGGCACCTCCGTGTTCAAAGACACGCTCAGCTCGATGACGATCCCGGACTCCGATCCAAAGAAAGTGTCGGGATGAGTTTCACAAGACGACGACGGCGTGGGACGATGTTGATGCTCCACCGACGCAGAAGCTTCGCTTAAGCTCCGCGATGATATGACTTCTCCGGCGCAGGCTTCACCTAAGCTCGCGACGATATGACCGAAGTGGAATATGGTGGAAGGGGCACCGCACACGGCTAAGGAAAGATCCGTAGATCAACTTGTGTGTCTTGGGGTGCCCCCTGGCCCCATATATAAAGGAGACAAGGGGGAGGTAGCCGGCCCTATAGGAGGCGCACCAAGGAGGAGTCCTACTCCCAGGAGTAGGACTCCCCTCTCCTAGTTGGAGTAGGATTGGGGAGGGGAAAGGAGGAAGGCGCGCCCCTTCTCCTTGTCCTATTCGGATTTGGAAGGGGAGGGGGCGCAGCCCACCCGGCCGCCCTTCTCCTTCTCCCTCAAGGCCCATGATGGCCCATATACCCCGGGGTTCCGTAACCCGGTGTTCCGGTAATATCCTGCTTTCACTCGGAACCATTCAAGTCCAAACATAGGCTTCCAATATATAAATCTTTATGTCTCGACCATTTCGAGACTCCTCGTCATGTCTGTGATCACATCCGGACTCGAACAACCTTGGTGCATCAATACTTATAAACTCATTATGAACTGTCATCGAAGCGTTAAGCGTGCGGACCCTACGGGTTCGAGAACTATGTAGACATGACCTAGAACCATTCTCGGTCAATAACCAATAGCGGAACCTGGATGCCCATATTGGTTCCTACATATTCTACGAAGATCTTTATCGGTCAAACCGCACAACGACATACGTTGTTCCCTTTGTCATCGGTATGTTACTTACCCGAGATTCGATCGTCGGTATCCAATACCTAGTTCAATCTCGCTACGGTAAGTCTCTTTACTCGTTCCAGAATACATCATCTCACAACTAACTCATTAGTTGTAATGCTTGCAAGGCTTAAGTGATGTGCATTACCGAGAAGGCCTCGAGATACCTCTCCCACAATCGGAGTGACAAAACCTAATCTCAAATACGCCAACCCAACAAGTACCTTTGGAGACACCTGTAGTACTCCTTTATAATCACCCAGCGTGCCAGGACGCTTGGTAGTACCCAAAGTGTTCCTCCGTAAACGGAGTTGCATAATCTCATAGTTATAGGAACATGTATGAGTCATGAAGAAAGCTTTAACATACTAAACGATGAAGTGTTAAGCTAACGGAATGGGTCATGTCAATCAGATCATTCAACCAATGATGTGACCTTGTTAATCAAATAACAACTCCTTGTTCATGGTTAGGAAACATAACCATCTTTGATTAACAAGCTAGTCTAGTAGAGGCATACTAGTGACATCTTTGTTTGTCTATATATTCACACATGTATTATGTTTCCGGTTAATACAATTCTAGCATGAATAATAAACATTTATCATGATATAAGGAAATAAATAATAACTTTTATTATTGCCTCTAGGGCATATTTCCTTCATATTGAGCATCTCCGTAAGTACTACCCGTAAGGCGCAAGGCTGTCGGGCATTGCCTGGCAACCACCCTTTTGTACAGGCCTTGCCTTAGCTGCATGTAACCCCTTGTACAAAGCCAGGGCGATGACCCCGTGCAAGAGAAAATAAAGAAGCGCTGTAGGGGGGCCCCAACCAAGATTGCATGCATGCACGAGCACACCTAGATCACTGCATAAGCATTTCGTGAGCATTTGCATATGCATATAGATAGGATTGCATCCTGCATTTATTCTCACCTACATGGAGTTGCAGGTTCCTTCCGTGAACTTGACTTCGACAAAGGACGAGAAGATTGCACAGCACATCGATCCTCGGCAAAGCCAAACAGATAATTTACCTCTTGTCCATTAGTGTTCTGTAAAGCTATACTTTGCATGAGAAAACATCGCCTCTCTTTGGAAACTTAGGTGCCCCCATCTATGACTCGAACGTTGCTTCGGTCAGAACGGTCGCAGTAGCGTTTGATAAAAGGGAGCTAGTGGGGGGCTGGCCCCTTTGTCTGTTTCCCGGCAGACATAGCTCTCTGGCAGAAAAAGAGGGTGCCGGCAGGATATCCTGCCGGGAAAAACTCGTTTATTTACATTAAAGAGGCACTCCACCTATGCATGGACATATACATGCACGGGTTCCCGGCAAGGTTCATCTTTTTCATTCATATGCTAAACAAGTACAATCATTACACAACACAAAGATGGACTCGAGAGATTACATTATTTGAATTAAAATTTGGCGATTGCCTACAGGTTTAAGATTGAAAAAAGATAAGTGCCCTGTAATCCCCTCTTTTCGTTTTCCCTCCTTCAGGCACTACGCCAGAAGGAGGAAAAGACGAGAAAAGGAGCACCCAAGCAGGAGCCCACCCCAGTCCCGTCAGGGCCCATCGGGCATGGCCTGACAAGACCGGGAGTGGCGAGGCTGCGAAGGAGGAGTGCGGGCGACGGGGCGATGCCTTCTAGTCGCCACCTCCAGAGCCAGCAAGAAGCCCCAGCTTGAGCGCCGGTGGAATCATCCACCAAAGCTCAGCTGGAAGACTGCTAAAGGCGAGGAGAAGGCGCCAAGAGAACATCCCTCTCTGGTTACCACCTGAAGAGGTTGGTGATGGCGGTGCCGGGGAGGGAGGGGAAGAGCGGAAAGACGAGGCGGCAGGTCGATGGTCGGAGGCGAAGGCATCCGCGCCATCGTACTCCGACCTGACCCCCTGCCACCCGCCTTCTCCGTCTTCCGTCACTTTCTCCTCACCACCGCTGCTCCCAGGAAGCGCCAAGACTCCGGTCCGACGCCTCCAGCGGAGAAATAGCAAGCAACCGGAACAGCCGGAGGGCCTGAGGCGCGCCGCACCCCTCCTTGTTGGGAAGGAAGGCGCACCTCTCGTCGACAACATCCCCAAGACCTCCGGGAGGGGCAATGCTGGGATTACCCACCTCCAACCCGCCACCCGGCCGAGCCTCGAAGAGACCAAGAGATTCACCATGCCAAGGACCGGGCTCACTCCCCGAGCGTCAGCACCGGCATGGGGCAACGATTGCCCCAAGCAGGAGCTCGGGGGCGGACCCCAGGCTCTCCTCTTCAACATCACCAGCAGAAGCAGAGAACAAGAGAAGAAGGAGAATGCAAAGATGGATGACTTCGCCCTCCTCCGCCCCTCCTTTTATAGGCCAGGCAGGGAAGGGCAGCTGCTCCATCAACGAGTGACCACCCCCCTCCTCCGCCAATTCAAGGCGGGTGGACCCACCTCAAGATGCTCGCCACGCGCCTCCGTTACCTACCCCGCACGATGCATGTAGCATACGTGGCTAAGGATAAGGGCGCACTGTGGGAAGAGTAATTTGGCGGTTTCTATCCCGTGCGTTAAAGTCATTCATGGGCCATCACTATCGCGGCCCCACCACTAACTGCCCCGAGATCAAGACTAATGAAGCAGCAATGTAAACCTCAAGGGGCCAACCCCTTCAGGGATTCAGCCTGTGCACTTATTAGGCCCTACCCTGACGACGCTCGACAGCGCGTTCGGGGCAGTCCTGGGGGCTTCTGTCGGTGCAACAAACCCTGGGTCTGTTGCCCAACTGTGCACAGGCACACGATCAAGATTGAAGCACCAGCTTAAGTCAAGGGTTAAAGAACCAAGAGATTTGGAGAACCAACACGCAGCTCAGAGGGACCAAGATCAAACCAGAGGAGCAAGACATCGGCAAGAGAAGGGCCTCCCTTGCCGGGCAAGCGAGCCCGGCAAGGGGCGAGGCCACCACCAGAAGCAAGCAGCCAAGACTCCCCGGCAGAGCCTGCCGGGGCTCGCGGGGGTTGAACCACCCCGCCAACCACTCAAACACGACTCATGTCGTCAATCAGTGCGGTGTCAAGCTGCAAGGTGATTAAGTGGCAGTTATTCACCACATGGCAGCCATTTCCTACACAAGAAACCCACAGATGACAACCGTCCTGCGACGTGTAAAGGGAACAGGCGCGGAGCTGGCAAGATAGCCCGACAGGCCTTGCCGGGCAACCAGTGATGTGACACTAAGCAGCGCATTTAATGCACCATGTCAGCCTGCAGAGTTAGGTACGATAGCACTGTTTGCTATCATATCAATGGATAATGACCACTTTGCCACTGTGGTGACCCCTTAATCTATAAAAGGAGGCCCATTGCACTCGTAGGAAGGTTTGAAAAGTGGACGAACCAAGCCACTATACGCGCGTAGTCACTACGGTCCCGAGGCGAACCCTGCCGGGCAAGTGTACTACACACCACCACACTCATTCCACCATCAATCCACCAAAGCAGGAGTAGGGTCTTACGCCTCGCGGCGGCCTGAACATGGGTAAATTGCTTGTGTGCTCTCTACCGTGCTGCCGTGCACTGATCTGCTCTTTGTGCAACGCGACGTCCCCTTGCCGAACCAGCAAGGGACCACCCCGTCCCATAGGTGGCTGCGGATATCCCGTGACACGGTGCCCTCTTGATGCTTTGCTCGCCCATCATCAGCAATGTCCTCGTCACCAAGACCCTCATCGATGGCGGTGCGGGGCTCAATGTTCTTCCCATCAAGACATTCGACCGCCTCCAAGTGCCCTATGATCAGCTACAGCCCACCAAGCCTTTCTCAGGAGTGACCGACGGCTCCACCACCCCGATAGGGCAGATCCTCCTCCCTGTCACCTTCGGCCAGCGCAACAACTACTGCACCGAGCTCATTGACTTCGACGTCGCCCACATCCACCTTCCGTACAATGCCATCCTTAGATATCCAGCCCTCGCCAAGTTCATGGCGGTGACTCATCATGGTTACAATGTTCTCAAGATGCCAGGGAACCGCGACATCATCACGATCGCCTGCGAGGACAAGGACGCGGTGTGCTCTCTTGAGCGTGCCTACCAGGCTGCGGTGGTCGAGGACCCAGACAACGAAGGCACCATCTACCCTCCTGAGGATGTCCCCAAGAAGAAGAAGCAGCTGCTCTGCCAGGAGCCTCATGAGAGCGGTGTCTCCAGCGGCACCACCTCGGGACCTGCGCCCACGGATGGGGCGCATCCCTCTCTCGCATAGGAAGGCGCGTCCGGCGCCCTCCTCAGGCTGGGCTCGGGGGCTCTCTTCTGGAGGGCCTCTGACTTAGACAATGTCACAAGGGAGGCGCTCGGGCACCATGTGGAAACATGCTTCATCGCACGCTTCCCTCATGAGGGCACAAGGCACGGGATGCCAGGTGCTCAGG
This sequence comes from Aegilops longissima, assembly GCA_021605205.1. NCBI lineage: Eukaryota > Viridiplantae > Streptophyta > Magnoliopsida > Poales > Poaceae > Aegilops > Aegilops longissima. The sequence goes on along the minus strand of CM038678.1, from coordinate 223,916,005 downwards.
AGTTCATGACCAAGGAAACCGAGGAGCTTCAAGAGGCGAGAGCCATGCGCGGCGACCGCCGCCCACCACCCATCGCGGCTCCTTGTCCTGTCGAGGATGACGAGCTGCTCGTCTGCGTCAACATTCCAGGACTCAACAGGGCCGCATCCCAGGAGCGCTTCTGGCCATCGCACGTAGATGGACAAACTACAATGCTTACAACTGACATATATCATCGTCATACAAACTGCAATAGATTGGCACTGGCATTTACATAGCATTGACACCGACATACCGTTGACACTGACATGAAATACTAAACAGGTTAAGAAATATTTAACACTGACATGCTTAACACCGACATATAGATAGCTGACACTTACAACTAGCATACTATCACTCCTCTATGACATGCTTCACTCTTCATTCATCTTCCTGATGCGCTCGGAGTGGCGAATGCCGACGCAGACATACTGCTCTGCCACAATTGGCATGGTCATGTCTCCTAGTTGTGGGATCGTCGTCGGCACCACCATCGCCACGCCATCTTCAGCCACCGCCATGTGCACGTCTTCAGCTGGCACCATCTGCTGCTCCTCCTCACTGTCGGAGTCCACCAGAATAGGTTGCACGTCTTCAGTCGGCGCCATTTGTTGCTCATCCTCTTCATCCCCACTCTCGTTCTTCTCCTCCCTACTTTGCTCCTCCTCCTCATCCCCACTCGCCTCCTTCTCCTCACTCTGCTCCTCCTCTTCATCCCCATTCTGCTCCTCCTCTTCTTCCCCACTGTGTTCCTCCTCTTTCTCGCTCTCCTCGTCATCGTTGATGATAACCTGCTTAACTCGAGCTAGCACATCAATCTTCATGCCAATGTGGCCTTCCACTGGAGCAGGAGCAGGGCGACGACGTGAGTGGTACATGTACCACCTCGCTAGCTGCATCGAATCTGGTGACTTCTCTGCCTCGTTCATAGCCTAGAGGAAAATCTAGGTTGGAGGCACTCCACGACCGCCGGGAAACATCCCTTTATTCTCTTCCTCCGTTAGAATCGCGATGAGACCCCTTGCGTGGTCAACGTACGACTAAAGGCTCAGAAACCAGATGGATATCTCCTCCACATCCTTCCTATTCTCTGCATCGCCCTTGCATAACTTTTCCATGGCAGCATCCCAAGCAGCGACTTTGCTAGACCTCATCGTCGGCGACATGTGGATGGGAGAGATGAGGAAGGGCGAGATGTGGAATGGGGAACAACAGTGAGCTCCTGGGTGCATTCCTGTTAAATGCAAGACGAGCTAGTGGGATCGTTCAGTGGGCGCTAAGTCAACAGTGCGCTGATTCACTCTTAAGTGGGTCCAGTCAACGATGCGTGCACTGTTATGTAGGTTCACAAAGCTCAAAGATTCAATTAAGTTTAGAAAGCTGAAAGTTCAGTTAAGTTCAGAAAGCTCAAAGTTCAGTTAAGTTCAGAAAGCTCAAAGTTCAGTAAGCTAGGTTCACTCACAAATAAATTCACATACATCTACTTTTAGATAGCTGACAAATAAATTCACATACATCAACTCTTTAAACCAAGATGCATTAATCATTTCATTCGCTTCAAGATTCATGACACACAAAACAAGATAGCTAACAAATTAATAGTTCAACTACGACACCGCATAATTGCAACTAGAACAAGATAGCAAACAACTTCTTCACCGATATTGATTAGTCACATCTTGTAGGTCATGTACATCACAAACAGAATGCAGAACAAGATAGCAATTTTGAACTTCATTTTGGATCTCTCCAATTCCTTGAGAGGAGCAAACACTTCTTGCTTTCAAGTCAATGACATGAACGTCACCATCAGCAATGCTACACTTGGCCTCCATCAAAGATTGCTCCAGCTGATGATTATCCGTCTTCAATTTCCTAACATCGGTCTTCACACGATAAACATCCCGCAAGTCGCCTAGCAGCCGGCTGACAAACTCGTTATGGGGATCGTAATGCCATTTGAAGTACAGATAGTCCACGCCCTACCCAAATTTCAAAAAACGGACTTTCGGTGAAGAACTCGAGCTAGCAGACCAAATCCACCTTCGCTAAGTCAAGACACCTCACCTATGATTTTCTGCAGTTGTAGTATCTCCGACCAGGATTGGCGAGGCTCCACGATATGCACCTTGGCGCCTTCACTATACAGTGGCAAATCACGCCAGGCACGTGCTGCATCGGTGCCTCCCGATAAGCCTCTGGCGACTGCCCCGACGACACCATGGACGAGGAACAGTGACTGTTGGGCTAGCTATCAGACACCATGGGTGTGCGCCATGGCGGGAGCTAGGTTCACCGCCGCAACAGTGTGGAGTGGGTGTGCGGCGCGGGGCCTAGGATTCATCGCTGCCGCGGGAGAATTTGGGAATGGGGATCTTTTTGCCGCGGGGCCTAGTGCCAAGTCATCTATTGGCACTGCCTAATCTCGTCCAGCTTATTCAAATACCGCCCAAAATTCTGTCTAATTGATCCGGTTTTAGACATTTCAGGGGGTTTTAGAGTTGAGGGGGAAACTGGTCCGTGAGGGAGGATTGGGGGATTATACTTTCCTCGTCTAATTTTGATTCGGACGGGCTGATTGAGCTTTATGCGGGTCAACCCAAAGCGAGTGCAGGACCTCTTCCCTTTGTCCACCCACAAGGGAGGCCATGGCACGACAAGCCATGTCAGCTTCACGCCGCGTCCAGCCGTCCACGCACGACGCGCGAGCATAACGGAAGAAAGAGAAGCAGAGAGAGAGAGAGATAAGATATTTCGTCCCGGTGGTTGGAGTAAAATACTACTTGCAGGAAACAGCACCCTAATGAAATATCCACACGAGGCCTCCCTCGCTTCCCATCCCTCCCTCCCTCGTCCAACGCCGACGAGTCACGCCTCCTCTCAAAGTCCACAACTGCTCTCCTCCCAATCTCTTCTTCTTCCGCCCCAAGTCGCCTCACCGGGGATGGAGATCGACGCGGCGGTCCGCGCGAGCAGCGACGCCCGGCTGCGCACCAAGTACGACAACGCCGTCTACGTCGTCCAGCGAGCCTTCGCGCTCTACCCGTACGCCGCTCCGCCCCTCCATTTCACTCTCGAGCTGGGGATTCATCGGATTGGCTTAGTGCTGCTGTTTTAGTTCCGTGGTTATTCACTGGGAACCGAAGAATCTGGCATGCGATTGCTCGCCGCGAGCGTCGGCCCGCGCGATCGGGTTTGACTCATTTGACGATCGCGGGTGGCGGCGGGGATGCAGCCCGGTTTTGTTGACCGATCAAGCGGGAGGATGGGGGCCCGGTAGCTGGAGGTGTAGGCATCGGCGGATGGATTGGTTCCTACTCCGTAGTCCGCAGGAAGATTGAGTTGGGACACACTGGTTAGATCTTGCGGCTGTTTACCTCCAATGTGCTATCTGTCTCTGTGCGCACATGTATTTCCCCCTGCCGCAAACGCAGTTTTATCTAGTAGAGAGGTGGTTGCGTCAGTCAGTAATGGGTTTCATCTCTGCTTTTGCATCCGAAAATATGCTGTGATTTTCAACTTTGAGGCGATCCAGATAATTTAGATTTGCTGGCAGAATAGCATTGTTTAGTCGTTAATCTGAAGTAATTGGTGCTGGATTCGCCTATCATAACTCTCGTTTGTCGGTTCGGTTAGAAGTTTAGACCAGTGGTTTATGCGGATGAGTTAACAACCTGTACCCTGAAACAATGGAAACTAGTAGATTGCTCGCTTTAACAGTTCGGTAAGGTTGTGGTTTGTTGTTCTTATGGCAGATCAAAGGAGTAAAGTATTTAGAGGTTTCCGATGATTCTCCAGTTATCACTCAAGTTGCTAAGGGTCACTGTAATCATGTTTCTTTCACGAGGAAAGGGAAATCAAATCAGTTAAATCCTTAAGGAGCATAAACACCCATGATATATCATGCATGTCACTGTAATCCAGTTTTTTTTTCATGATGAAAGGGCCTGATCTAACCAGTATGGACACACTATTACACTATGTTCAAACCACTTGTAAAGCCTGTTCTCAAAATGTATATTGATAGTCTGAAGCATTTCTGTTCTCCTTGTGGTTTTTAAAAACGTTTTGTTTGCCCTGTCGCTGGATGCTTGGGTGTTAATCTGGGGATTGAGTACCAAGACTCGTTATGGATATTGGATACTGTTCAAGTCGAAGTCTCTCATTTGCCAGTAATTTCACTTTGCAGGTTTGGGGAGATTGCCTTCAGCTTTAATGGCGGGAAGGATTCAACCGTAATATCTTATATTCTCTTCTCTTCATCTTTTTTTTGTATGCCATAGTGATAATTAACATCTGTTTGTAAGTTTTGACAAGATATCAGTGTTTTGTATCAATAGGTACTCTTGCATTTAATACGGGCAGGATACTATCTTCACAAAACAAGTTGTGGGGACGAAGCTCAAATCAATACTGTTCAAAACTGTCCGCTGCGTACCATCTATTTCGAGACCCCTTGTGCTTTCCCTGAAATCAACTCATTCACTTATGAAACAGTCTCAACGTAAGAACCCACTAGGATTTGTTTCATTCTTTTTGCTATTCTTGAGAAGTGAAATGAAGGATATTTCATTCTATTTTTTCTCCTCTATGCTAGTTATGGTTTGCCACTGGAAACTATCCGGTCAGATTTCAAATCTGGTCTAGAAGGCCTATTGAAAGAGAAGTCAACTAAAGCCATTTTCATTGGCACTAGAATCGGAGATCCAAATGCGGTAATTCTGTTGTACCTTGTTCAATTATTCTTCGAGTCTCCGCAAACCTATTATATACAGTACTTGTGCCCATCTCCATTCAGAATTCTCACACTTATTGGTATCTACGCACCTATTAGTAATTCAGTTTGAAAATATAGGTCGGTCAAGAACAATTCTCTCCTAGTTCGCCTGGCTGGCCTCCTTTTATGAGGGTGAATCCTATCTTGGATTGGTCATACAGGTTTTTCTCCTGATCATGTAAATAATTCAAGCTTGTGTTCCGTAGACTGCTAATCCAAATGTAAGGAGCATTGTTTTTCTGTGGCAGGGATGTTTGGTCTTTCCTCTTAACCTGTAAGGTCAAATACTGCAGCCTTTATGATGAGGGGTGGGTTCTTTTCCATTTTCGGACCTTCAATTGTATATTTGCTCTTATGTTTCATCATGTGTAGTCTATAGTCCAAAATGTAGTTTTTTGCACTGCTGTTCTAACACAAATCTCTAAAAGGAAAGTACTTGGTCTACCTTTTGATGAGCAATTTGCTACTTATGTTTCTGCACTTCAGCTCACTGTGTAACGCCACCTTAAATTTTAAGCCGTTGCAAAGTACTCTTGAGATCTAATTTGAACTTCCTGATTTGTATTAAGTTTTTGTGTGCTTGCCCTCATTGCAGGTATACATCCATTGGGAGCATATATGATACTGTTCCAAATGCACTTCTTAGTGATTCATCTACTGGGAACAGCTTTAGACCGGCATACATGTTATCAGATGGAAGACTTGAAAGAGCTGGGAGAGCGAAGAAGACTAGCAACAAAACGGAAACTAATTCTGTTGCAAGGAATGGCATGAACAATGCTGAGGGAGAGCAAATGATCTCACGTTCGGCTTCAGTTATTGTAGTTGGTGATGAAATATTGTGAGTAATCTCTGATACTTACATGATGTTTAGTCTTGCATTTGCTTCATCCTGGTCAGTTTTATGATCATTGAAGTTTATGTGAAATCTTTGCAAATTCCTTTTCTTCTTTGCCTTGCCTTTTAGATAAATGCTACTCACTCCGTCCCATAATATAAGAGCGTTTTTGACACTAGTGTTGTTATACTTCCGAAGCCACTTGATACAAAACAAATTATTGTATAGTAATAAAAGAATCAGGAAAGGGTGGTAGCCCATTTGTCTGCCTTAAGAGAATGCGGCTTGATCATTTAACTCAATACAAGTGCAACCAGTTATCCCATAATTAATCCGAAGTATATTTGATACAAGGCTTATTTATTACTGTTAGAAGTGTGTTCCTGTTTCAGTTTTGGCACAGTTTCGTAAATTTCATTGATTATCCTTGATTGATGACTAGACCTGGGCATTTTTTTTGTGGTATACACTAAATAGACATTCATTCATTTTTGTGATTCAGGTTTGGCACAGTTGAGGATAAATTTGGCGCAGCCTTGTGCAAGAAGCTTCATGAAATTGGCTGGCAAGTTTCTCAAGTCACGGTTGTTCACAATGAAGTAAGTTGTATATCATGGATCTGCGTAGCCGTATGTCCTACATCTTTTATATGGTAGCTCAATTGTCCACATATAGATTGCTGCAGTATTGTTACCAAGTGTACTATTAAGCTCCGACTTTGTCATGTTTCTTTGCATTTAAATCTAATGGACACATAAGTGATTGCATTGCAGATTGATTCTGTTGCTGAGGAAGTCGAACAATGTAAATCTACTGATGACGTGGTTAGTTTCTGTAGGCTTTTGCATTTTAGGCCTTTTCAAGTTTGGCATGTGATGTGATTGATATTGTACAGGTATTTATTTTTGGGGGACTTGGGCCTCTACATTCAGATGTTTCATTGGCTGGTGTTGCAAAAGCATTTGGAGTTCGCCTGGTGCGTTCATTAACATTTCCGTGCTGCTAAATGACTTCTTATACTATTAATTCATGCTTGATTGTTTTGTGTGTATAAATTCCTGCTGTTCTTGCACTTGGGTGTGATTTCTGCATTTTTCTTGTTATTTAGCTAAGAAAATATTGTGTGTTGACTGATAGGGTTGCACTATTACTATAGCAAGAAATCATTTTGCCCCAGCACCATCAAATGTAAAAACTGCGTATCCATGACTTGTTGTTATATGCCAATGGCTGTTTCATGAATCTCCCTTGATAAAATGCCATTTCCTTGCATCAACTAACGTTTGCTTTTCATTTATGGAGGCTCCTGATGAAGAGTTTGAGGAGCATCTTAGTCAACTCATAGGGAACAGTTACATTGGTGATCGAAATGAGGTAATCTGGATTTAATTAGATCTATTGAATATATATGCATGTGTATGATTATTCTGGGAAAAGTACAAACTGCAGTTCATAATTTAACTCATTTCCACTTCTCTTCAGATGGCTTTGTTGCCAGAAGGTATTACCGAATTATTACATCACAAGATGCTCCCGTTGCCACTGGTATGTTCTGTTTTCTTGGTGCATTTCTTTTGGATCAATACTGAAATATTTGGTGCCTCTTTTTTTTGCCTTTCATAGAGATCTAGATTCTGCAGAACTATCATATGTGGTTCAAAACCTCATTTCCCTTTTGCCACAAGGTTTGGTTTGGTCAACATTTCATGAGAGAACACATTGGACAAAAGAGAGGAGAAAATGATATTCAAACCAAATGGTGAAAGGCAATCATCTGGGGAAACAAGACATACTTTCTGTCTAAAATATTAATCATTGTTACTGAACGTAAAGTCTGGCGTTCAATTAGCATTGATGTGAAAATGCCTAGACTTGCAAGGAGTGCTCAGATTGCGTTTTAAAACATGCTAGCACACACTCCCTTTTTTCATTTGACTCAAAGATAACTTCCTATGCAGATCAAATGCAAGAATGTGATCATTCTTTCTGCAACTAATGTGGATGAACTGGACATGGAGTGGAATTGTCTTCTGGGTACCCAAGAGAGTGGTTTACTGAGGACGAAACCTTTTGTATCAAAACATCTCAGCACTTTACTCCCAGATGTATGCATCTTTGTCTTCTCTAAATATGTTCTTTTTTGTTGTGAATTCTAAATCTGTTATTGAAAACTACTATCTCAATTTGTAAATATATCGATGCCCTAGAAAGCGTGCATCGATTTCTGTAACTTTGACTCGTAGCATATGTAAAACATACAGGTGGGTCAAGTGAAATAATATTATTAGGTTTGCCATGAAACATATTTTTACATTGCAGTAATTTTATAAGAAGGGGAGCCTCGGCGCAGTGGTAAAGCGGGAGCTACATGCACCGGGCTGCCCTTTTTACTATAATAATTTTATAATCGTTTACTAACGTATGAGAATGGGAAGACCCATCAAAGTTGCATGTTGGAAGCTGTTCCTATGTTCAAATTGCCATGTATTTACTGTTACAAACTCAGAGAGTATTCTACAAGTGCTCTACTGATATTTATGATTGCAAACTAACTTTGTGTCCACATAGACCTTTATGTTCACTTTATTTCAACAATTTATATTTGACAAAACATTATGTTCATGACTTCCATTGCGTTCTGCTTAACTTATTATTATGTACTCCCTCCGTCCCAAAATAAGTGTCTCAACTTTATACTATATTTTACCCTTACACCGGGGACTGACTCTACAGTTCCAGTGGTGCCGTCATGGTGGTTACAGTAGGATACTTACATTTGTGTTCAGTATTCAGTTTTCTTGTCATTTATCAAAAGTGAACTTTGAGGCTTAAATGTTATAAAGAAATATTTCAGTCTTTATCTAATTCGGGTTTGTGGAATGCTTGTTCAGGTCAAAATTGCTTCGGTGGTTGCAAAGCTATGCTTGGAGTTTTCTGATGTGTACATAGGTATGATGCCTGTAATAGGAGGCTCTAGTTTAATTATCTAGTTAATCAGCAAGGAAAATAGTTCATTTATCTTTACGTTTTGATTATTGTTGATTGACGTTTTGGATATGCAGGTTCTCATCGGATTTCGAGAAAGGGGCCGTTGGTTGTGAGTCTTATTGGAAAGGTATCAGTATTATTCTTTGCAGCAGAGTCCTTCCTCTTCCACTAAGCATTCATAAATGTTATTTAAAATTCTAGCCGCATGCTAGTTGGAAAAATTGGTACTCTGTTATATGGGCTCTTGTGTAGGAAATAACAATAGGAGCTGATAATGTATATTATTACATCCCTTAATATTCTTGCAAAGAAAAACAATCTGTAATCTCCAACCAAGTGTGTATGGGGAGAACTGATTACTGCTCTAGCATCCCAAACGGATGGCTTGACACAGGACTGATGATAGTATGCTTGACTATGTCGTAGTTTTCTTACAGAATATTTTTTCTTAATGTCACGATTATCGTAGGGGCTTTGACATAGGACTGATGATAGTATGCTTGACGATGTCGTAGTATTTCTGACAGAATCTTTTTTTTCTTAATGTCAGGATTATCAAAGGGTAGAAGGGGCTGCGGCGAAGCTGTCAGGCAGCTTTGAAGGACTATTTTCCCAAGTTGACAGCTCCAAATAGGCTGTCAAAGTCCACACACCTCCATACTTCTCCCACATTCTTTCTGCTCGAAGTTCTGAAATTGTGCAGATCTAACTGTGCAATGTGGTGCTCAGATGCCCTAAACCACCCAGCTACCACTCTGAAGCCCCAGAAATTATTTAGGAAACATACACATTTTGTATTACTATCCATTTAGAAATGAATTGACAAGTGCAGATGCTGAGGGCTTCGGCTAGTAACAACTTAACGACGGTAGCTTTGCATGGGGCTATTTTGACTGGGCTAAGAAACTCTGTTATTTGCGGAAAATTAATTGAAGTTGATTATAGCACAGCTTCCCTTTCTTATTTGATCCAAGTGTCTGCAATGCTTGATTTGCTGACGTTTCTGAGATTTTCCTTTTTCTTTTTTGAATCTGCCGGCCCGTCAATTACTTGTTCTATGATTGTGTCAGCGCCATCGTACAACTAAAATAAAAAAGTACATTACTAAAATAAATAAATATGTACGGTATGAATAAGAAATTACATGGCTAAAATAAAGAACTTGACAGCTCAAATTTGTTTAGCAACGTAAGAGCATCTCTAGCAGACCCTTTATACGACGGATCCTTGTAGCGTGTTTAAGTAAAATTTCAAATCACACATTCACGTGAGAAATTAAATTCAACAGAACTACTAGCACTTGATCATCTTAAAAAGTCATACAAAGTAGAATTTTGACAACTAATATTTGGGGGGGGGGTTGGGGGCAGCGCCATCGTAACCCTAATTACAAAATTGGGCTCACCGGAGCCGGGGGGATTGTCTTTGCGGCGGAGGAGCTCAGTCCTCGTCGTTGGAGACGAGGTCGACATAGACCTCGTCCTGCTTCTTGGCTACGAGGCGCCACTCTTCCATGTCGGCCGCGAACTCCTGCGCCGCTGCCGCGATCCCCTGCTCGAGGAAGGTTCTGTCGATGTCGGCGTCCCGTCGTCGGTGCTGCTCCACCTCCTCCTCCTCTCGCGCAGAGCGCACGACGATGGCGGCCTCCATGACGTTCGCCTCCGTCGGGGAGAGAGGGGTAATCCTCCGGCCCGATGACGCCCCGCCGCTCTGGCTCCCTCTTCGCCGTGCGGAGCGGCGGGAGCTCCTCCGGCTCTTTTTGACCGGGATGAGCGGCATCCGCGAGCTCGAGGCACCGGCGGAGGAGCTGCATGCGGTCGTACTCCTCCGTCTCGCGGTGGAGGAGCGACGGCGGCGGCGAGAGCCCGTTGTTGTTGTACCTACAGGCGCTCCTTTTCCTTGCGGCGTCGGCGGTGACGCACCGCTTCCGCTCGGGGTCGTCGCCACCGCCGGCATCGTGGCCCGCCGACCACATTCCGCGCCACATCGAGAGAGGAGAGGGGGAATTTGTGAAGGAAATATGCCCTAGAGGCAATAATAAAGTTATTATTTATTTCCTTATTCCATGATAAATGTTTAGTATTCATGCTAGAATTGTATTAACCGGAACATAATACTTGTGTGAATACATAGACAAACAGAGTGTCACTAGTATGCCTCTACTTGACTAGCTCGCTGATCAAAAGATTGTTATGTTTCCTAGCCATAGACATGAGTTGTCATTTGATTAACGGGATCACATCATTAGGAGAATGATGTGATTGACTTGACCTATTCCGTTAGCTTAGCACTTGATCGTTTAGTATGTTGCTATTGCTTTCTTCATGACTTATACATGTTCCTATGACTATGAGATTATGCAACTCCTGTTTACGGAGGAACACTTTGTGTGCTACCAAACATCACAACGTAATCGGGTGATTATAAAGGTGCTCTCTGGTGTCTCGAAGGTACTTGTTGGGTTGGCGATTTCGAGATTAGGATTTGTCACTCCGATTGTCGGAGAGGTATCTCTGGGCCCACTCGGTAATGCACATCACTTCAGCCTTGCAAGCATTGCAACTAATGAGTTAGTTGCGAGATGATGTATTACGGAACGAGTAAAGAGACTTGCCGGTAACGAGATTGAACTAGGTATTGAGATACCAACGATCGAATCTCGGGCAAGTAACATACCGATGACAAAGGGAACAACGTATGTTGTTATGCGGTCTGGCCGATAAAGATCTTCGTAGAATATGTGGGAGCCAATATGAGCATCCAGGTTCCGCTATTGGTTATTGACCGGAGATGTGTCTCGGTCATGTCTACATGGTTCTCGAACCCGTAGGGTCCGCACGCTTATAGTTCGATGATGGTTATATTATGAGTTTATGTGTTTTGATGTACCGAAGGTAGTTCGGAGTCCCGGATGAGATCGGGGACATGACGAGGAGTCTCGAAATGGTCAAGACATAAAGATCGATATATTGGACGACTATATTCGGACATCGGAAAGGTTCCGAGTGATTCGGTATTTTCAGTAGTCTAGGAGAGTTACGGAATTCCGGGGAGTATATGGGCCTTATTGGGCTTTAGGGGAAAGAGAGAGGAGAGGTTGCGCGCCCCCCAAGGCCTAGCCCGAATTGGACTAGGGGGAGGGGCTGCGCCCCTGAAGGAAATATGCCCTAGAGGCAATAATAAAGTTATTATTTATTTCCTTATATCATGATAAATGTTTATTATTCATGCTAGAATTGTATTAACCGGAAACTTAGTACATGTATGAATACATAGACAAACATAGTGTCACTAGTATGCCTCTACTTGACTAGCTCGTTAATCGAAGATGGTTATGTTTCCTAGCCATAGACATGAGTTGTCATTTGATTAACGGGATCACATCATTAGGAGAATGATGTAATTGACTTGACCCATTCCGTTAGCTTAGCACACGATCGTTTAGTATTCTGCTATTGCTTTCTTCATGACTTATACATGTTCCTATGACTATGATATTATGCAACTCCCGTTTACCGGAGGAACACTTTGTATGCTACCAAACGTCACAACGTAATCGGGTGATTATAAAGGTGCTCTCTGTGTGTCTCCAAAGGTACTTGTTGGGTTGGCGATTTCCAGATTAGGATTTGTCACTCCGATTATCGAAGAGGTATCTCGGGCCCACTCGGTAATGCACATCACTATAAGCCTTGCAAGCATTGCAACTAATGAGTTAGTTGCGGAATGATGTATTACGAGCGAGTAAAGAGACTTGCGTAACTAGATTGAACTCGGTATTGAGATACCGACGATCGAATCTCGGGCAAGTAACATACCGATGACAAAGGGACAACGATTTGTTATGCGGTTTGACCGATAAAGATCTTCGTAGAATATGTAGGAGCCAATATGAGCATCCGTGTTCCGCTATTGGTTATTGACCGGAGGCGAGTCTCGGTCATGTCTACATAGTTCTCGAACCCGTAGGGTCCGCACGCTTAACGTTTCGATGACAGTTATATTATACCGAAGGTTGTTCAGAGTCCCGGATGTGATCACGGACATGACGAGGAGTCTCGAAATGGTCGAGACATGAAGATTGATATATTGGAACCCTATGTTTGGATATCGGAAGTGTTCCGGGTGAAATCGGGATTTTACCGGAGTACCAGGAGGTTACCGAAACCCCCCGGGGACTTAATGGGCCTTAGTGGGCCTTGGTGGAGAAGAGGAGAGGCGGCGGGGCAAGGGGCGCACCCTCCCCCTAGTTGAATAGTACAAGGAGAGGGGGTGCCCCCTCCTTCTTCTCCTCCACCTCTTTCCCTCTCTCTCCTAGTCCGGCAAAGGAAGGGGGAGTCCTACTCCGGTAGGAGTAGGACTCCTCTGGCGTGTCCCCCTCTCGCGGCGGCACCCCCCTTGCTCCTTTATATAGGCGGGGGCACCCATAGACAACAATTGATCGCTTGATCTTTTAGCCGTGTCGGTGCCCTCTCCACCATAGTCCACCTCGATAATATTGTAGCGGTGCTTAGGCGAAGCCCCGCATCGGTAGAACATCATCATCGTCACCACGCCGTCGTCTCGTGAAACTCTCCTCGACACTCGGCTGGATCGGAGTTCGAGGGACGCCATCGGGCTGAACGTGTCTGAACTCGGAGGTGCCGTGCGTTCGGTACTTGATCGGTCGGATCGTGAAGACGTACGAATACATCAACCGCGTTGTGCTAACGCTTCCGCTTTCGGTCTACGAGGGTACGTGGATAACACTCTCCCCTCTCGTTGCTATGCATCACCATGATCTTGCGTGTGCGTAGGAATTTTTTTGAAATTACTACGTACGTTCCCCAACAGCCCCCTCCTTCTTTCTCTTCTCTCTCCCCTTTCCTTGACTCCTACTCCTACTACTTGGAAGGGGAGGAGTCACTACACCACGACACTTTATTCCCTACTGATGTGTGTTGGCAAAAGTCATTTTCGCCGACCGACGGTTAGTTGAAGAAACTTCTAAGTGATAGTTGGTCGGGAAAACATTTGTACAGCGAGAGACGGTCGGTCGGGAATACAAAAGTCTCTATTTGTCGAGCAATCGGTCGGAAAGATCGTATCCTCATCTGAACGATCGGTCGGCAAATAACGCCGACCAACAGTAGGTGGTAAATGGGCTGCTACTGACGAAAACAGTGAGGTAGTAATGGTCCTACTCCCACTAGGGCAAGCGGTGGAGACTTTGATTATCCTGCGCAATCGACATAGCTAAAACTCCGTGGTTAAACCGAATCACACGTAACACGGAGTACCTTGCTCGATACCAATTGAAAGTGCTAGTTATCGACTAGAGGGGGGTGAATAGGCGATTTTATGAAAGTCTTCAAACGTGGAAGTTTCAAGACAAACAATAGAAATGACCTAATTGATATGCAGCGGAAGATAAACTACAACAAGCAAACCATAGTCAAGTATGCGAGAATGTGAAAGTACAAAGACTAATAGCAGCTTGGTAGTAAGGATCGGGATGGAAGATAGTATGAAGCCAACCAACGATAGTAGTCAAGCAATGAAGTCAAACAGTACGACAAATAGGCAATGACTTCACGAGGACAAAATCTAAGTAAAGGGAGGAGAGGATAGAACCGGTCACTTGTTGAAGACACAGATTTGTTGGACCGGTTCGATTCTTTGTGACAAGCTATGACGCCCGTTAGGGAGGCTGAGATTCAACTCAAGACCGCGTCTTCACCTTATTCCCTTGAGCTAAGGACACAGTCCTCGCCCAATCACTCTGGTAAGTCTTCAAGGTAGACTTCAACCTTCACAGACTTCGTTCATCTGGCGATCCACAATGACTCTTGGATGCTCGAACGCGACGCCTAACAATTTGGAGGGTTCACATCCTCAAGTGTAATAAGTCTTCAGTCACGCAGAGTAAAGACTTCATGATGCCTAACACTCTTTGGCTCTGGGTGTTTGGGCTTTGTCCTCGCAAGGATTTCTCTCTCAAAGGCTTCGAGGTGGGTTGCTCTCAAACGACGAAGCCGTGCACTAACTCGAGCAGCCACCGATTTATGGTGTAGGAGTGGGCTATTTATAGCCACTAGGCAACCCGACCGATATGTCCGAAATGACCCAGGTCACTAAGGAACCGACACGTGTTCCAACGGTCGATTTCAAACACACACAACAACTTTACTTGGGCTACAAGCAAAGTCGACTCATCCACTCTGGATAAGATTTGCTCTCATTGTCTTCGTCGAAGACATAGGATTTGGGTTGAGCATCACTTGACCATTTCGACTTTGTTCACTTGGACCCCACTTAACGAAGACGGTGGTTCGTATGAATCAACAAAGAAGAAAAAGGAAACAATGAAACGACACGTCTTGGCGGCCCATAGTCTTCACTCAATGTCTTCTCATGTCATAGTCTTCAATATGAATATCTTCACATACCACCATTGTCGCCAATGTCTTCATACATTTTAGGGGTCATCTCCGGTAGGTAAACCGAATCAATGAGGGACACTACCTGTGTTATCCTGCAATTCTCACAAACACATTAGTCCCTTAACCAAATTTGTCGTCAATACTCCAAAACCAACTAGGGGTGGCACTAGATGCACTTACAATCTCCCCTTTTGGTGATTGATGACAAACTGGTTGAAGTTTTCAACGGGATAAAGTATGTGAAATTGTAAAGGATAGGTATTGTCTTCATAAGTGGCAAAGGCTCCCCCTGAAGATGTGCATATAAGTAATTTGCTTTTGGAATGCAAATGCACATGGCAGGTTGTACTTGTGGGGATCCTCTTCAACTTATGAAGATAATTCATCATGCATGAAATGATATAACTAAGAGAATGACATGCATAATGAAAAATGGACGTCTGCAGAATGATCTAAGTGCGGAAGTTATCATCGCACATGCGGAATTTATCATCGCATCACAGAAAAGCAAATAAGTAGCAGACGACCATCGAGTTTAAGTTTTACAACTCAAAGAACCAAATGTATCAAAAGCGAGAGTTGTAAACACTAGGCAAAATATAAAGCAACCGCCCATATGAACCCGCTTGAAGACTATCAAACTCATATGCTTCTCCCCTTTTGTCAAGAAGGACCAAAAGGTTTGAAGACATAGAGCATCTACTGTTCCCATGAGGAGTAGGTGAAGCAGCAGGGTTGTCGTTGTTGTTTGGCGGCGCAGAGCGAACTTGGTGCGGTGTCGCGTGCGTAAGTAGGGGCGGTGAAGTAGCATCGTCTTCATCATCGATCACTTTGGCATTCACGATTGCAGCGGAGGAAGAATAGTCGAGTCTTCAAGGGATGGAGTTCGACGAGGACATCATTCCGTGGAGGAGTGGAGTCAAACTTGAATCTTTCGGTGAAGCCATCGTCTTGAAGATCTCGCTTCAAAGACTAAGCAAATGTCAAACTCTTCCATGATCGCCGATGTGTCTCGTGAGTGACAAAAGCATTCTTGGTGGCAAGATTTGAATGCGATTGACATCCACCAAGAGGCTTTGCATCGCCGCTTGAGCCGAAGTGATGCTTGTCTTGTTTTTGATGCGATGCCACAAGAAGTTCTCGGTCATTTAGGACGCGAGCGCTTCTTAGGCCTTTGGGAAATTGTGCTCTCAAGAGCTTCGGTTTATGCACGGTGAGGCATTTAGTGTTCCCAACCATTGGATAGACACGAGTTCTCGCTTGGACTCCTTCCATGGGTTGAGTGAAGCTTTGGTGATCAGCATTTTGAAGACAAAGAGGCTTCTTGGCGGGCTCGTGGTATATGGCTTCAATCGACATATCAACCTCCGTAGAAAGATCGATGATTGCAGCAGAGGGCGATAGTTGATAGCAAAGTGTAGCTTGATGAGGCGCATGACCCATGGAGCATAGAATTTCAGGCCAAAAGGTCGATCCAGACGCAGCCGGTTGCGGATGAAGAATTCTTGTGTATTGAAGATGATGCCATTGAGGATGTAAAGACCAATGTCTTCATGGCTCCTTCAAGTTTTGCAGATGATGAATGCCCTTTGATAGGCCATAGAGTTCACCGATGATGTGATATATTGTGCGAGGCGATACTCAAGGTCATCAACAAAGAACTCCTTTGGGTATTCAGCGTCGGTGGCAGAGGCTTCATCATGCTCAACATCGGCTCATGTTGGGCTCGCTTATGGAAGATGCTCTCCGGTGCATTGCGGTGGAGTTGACAATCAGGTTCGAACAGCTCTCCGGAGTGGGTAGGCCTGTAAGTTCAATGACGCCAAGAGCTTTGGCTTCATGATGAACATTTCGTCATCCACTCGAGAACCCATGTCTTTGTATCCTTGTAGTAGCCGCGAATGTGGAGGGTAGCATAGAATTGAAGCAAAAGTTCCTCATTCCAATGTTCTTTATGCATCACAAAGCTGAGCAGACACTGCATCACGAAAAGCGATCAAGTGCTTCTTCTAAGCATGTCAGTCCAGCAATGGCTTCAAAGTGTCGAGGCGCATATGAGGAAAATCGCCTTGATCATCTGTAAGCAGGAGTAATAGCTTCATTGCTGATAGCTCCGTAAACGATCCGATGATATTCTTGGCCTTGAGTAGGGTTCTTTGCTCTGTCAAAGAAGGTGTTGTGGGCTTTGAAGCCATTTGCATTAAAGGACCCTCAGAGAGGTGGCGATACACAGGAACCTTGGCAGTCTTGGCTTTGGTTTCGGACCGAGGCCTATGCTCAACATGATAATCAAACCGAGGACCCGAGGCATTAGGCGGAGGGACCGAACGGGCCATTTGATGGTGATCGGTGACCATAGTTGTATGCTTGCTCAATTGTATGGGGCCTTGGTGGCGGAACAGAGCAAAGTGGCAACAACAGAGGCGTCAGTTGCACTGTGATGCTTGAGAGCAGTTGCATCATTGGCTTCGCACATTGGTTGGTGCAGCTCCACATTTGCTTCACCATGACTACGTCGTTGGCTTCATTTGTGTTGGTGGTGGCAGCCTCAAGATTTTCAACCTCCACTTGATGAGCTGGAGGGTCGGCATCGCACGCTCACTTCAGGAACAACTTCTTCAAGAATGGGGGAGTAGGGACACGTTCTTCTTCTTGGTTGTCATTGGTCGATCAAATGGATTGTCTTCAGCAGCTTTGGCTTCATTAATCGAGACATTCACGGTCGGAGTGGCTTCGAAACACTTGACGTGCAACAGATTGGTGGTGCACTTCTCCTTCTGGAACGCTCGAAAGAGGGACTTGAGGCCTTGGTCCTTTGCGAAGCCTGCGTAATGTTGGCGACGCCTTTGGAGATGGAGTTGGATGAGCCTCAAAGTCAGCCTCTTCTTCTTGCACAGGTGGTGTGAGTTGTTGTTGTTGGGGAGTACTCGGGGAGTCTTGTTGTTGTGGGTGATCAGCCCATGATGCATCCTGAGCAATTGGCGTCAGAGGACGACCAATGCTGATGAGTTCGCTGTTCGTGAGAACAGGCGATGATACCAAGTTGTGTTCGATCTGAGGAAGAACTACATCATCTTCAACATTGTCATTGTGACCAATGTCTTCAGCAGTGTGGGATCAATCGTTGAATGTCTTGACTTCATGAGCCTCTGTGGAAGCGTGCTCATGAACTATCATCCGTCGTTCTTGGTGTTCAGATGCAGGGCGAACCATTGAGATAGGTTCAACAACTAAGGGCTCTGTGGGAGCAGCCCGATCCTTCTTGGTTTTGCGCTTCTTCTTGGAGGGAGCAACATCAGAGGCTTCAGGATTTTTCCTTTTTCTGGCTTTAGCCTCGGCAGTCCTCGTCTTCTTCAGTTCTGAAGCGGTTGACCTGACCTTTGGCTTCGAGCCAGTCATGCTGCTTGGGAAGACTATGCGAGGTTCTTCCTGCCTTGAAGGTGCAGATTGGTCAGTTGATGGCTTCTTCTTCTTTGCAGCCATTCTTGGGTCAATGCCAGGACGACCAAGAGCCTTGCGCTTCTCAGCCTCATTGTAGGCTTGCACACACTTGTCAGCCAGACTCTTCATGCGCACACGAGAGCCTTTAGCTTCGTCGCGCTTCTTGAGAAAGGCTTCTTTGAGCTCGTGCAGCATGATCTTGAAGTTTTTGACATCTTGCACGCTGAGCTCTGCCACATGCTTCTTGAACTGAGCTTTCTCATAGTCGATCTTGTGCTTCATTCAACGATCTACCGAGCAAGAGCTAGCTCGAAGCAATGGCGCCATTGAAGGAGACGCCGAGGCCAATGGGAAGTTGCAGATCTTCAAAGCTGAGATTTGGGGTGTCAAACCACTCATCAATGAAGTTATGGATGATTGCTACATCAAAGAGAGGCAAGTCATTGAAGATCTCGCTTCTTCCTTGCTCTTGATCGGTTGCTCAAGAGCATCATCCGCAAGATCTTCATCATTGGATAGATCAATGTGCTCTTCTCGCAGAATGGCGGCAGGAGTCAATGTCGATCAAGATTTTTGACAATTTTCTTTTTCTTCTCCGTCTTCTTGGAGATACGTGATAGATCTTCGATCGCATAATCGCCTTCGTGGAGGTGCATGGCTGGCTTCGCACGTGAAGCTTTTGGAGGAGCAGATGATCTTGAAGCCTTAGCCTTCTTTGGCTTCGCGGCTTTGGAGTAGGAGCTGGGGCTTCATCGATGTCGAGATTATCATCGAATGATCCACTTTGGCACCTTGGTGAGATGTGAGTGATGAGGCCATCAAGGTTGTAGAAAGGACCGATGACATTGGGTTCTGCATCACGTGAGCCGTCAGCACGGGGAGCAGAGGGACCATGGTTGAAGTCTAATCCCAATGACTTGTTGTTTTCCTTGGCCGATGCCTTTGCATGCTGGAAGTTGCGCTTGAAGAGATTATCATCACGACACCAGAGCAATGACGATGGGTCAGCATTTTCAGGTGAGGTCCACGGACCATACAAGGATAGAAACCCGTGCAATAGCTTCACTCTGTTCTTGGGTGGAAGGCCTCAAAGAGAATATCACCCCAAGGACTTTTGATAGCATTCTTCTCGGCGTATTCACGGGTCACGAACTTGTATTTGAACCATTGTTCAGCCTAATATCGTCGAATCCATTGGATTCGTGTCTTGCGCTGATTATAATCCTCTTGAGGATCTGTCTTGTAAAGCTCGAGAGGTCATCAGCAAATCTCTTGATGTTCCCCACAACACTGCTCGCCACCCTTCCTTACTAATTTCTCTACAGCCATGAACTTCAAACTAAATGGCTTCAACACGCTCAAGGCTTCAAAGGCTTTCGCTTATTGGACAAACAGAGGCGGCTTCGGAGAGTTAATGTGATGTTGTAAGAATTCTGCAAACGAATGCGACTATGAGAACCAAGGATTCTCCCACGGACATGTACCTGTGATGACAATAGAGATGCGAGGGAAGGGAAGAGGTCATATGCATTCTCAGAAAATTTTGAAGATAAATCTGTTTGAAGACATTGACCTCATGATGCGAAGACATTCACTTGAGAGTTGGTTCCAGATTTGTACGAATCCGTGAATAAGTACAAGTGAGGAATCTAACTAGATATGAAGCTTAAGTGAATATACTAGGCAGTATGAGATGCGCATGCGAATAGATCTAACATTGTATAGGCGTAAACCAATTTTGGTAAATAGGATGAATCTTTGAGGATCAAAAGATGGTAAAATAGAGTTGTATTTACCACACGAAGAACTGCTAGATGGGATAAGTAGGAGACCGAGCAGTTCAATCCACCGTGCCCTAACTTGGCGACGGAGGACACCTACGGCGGCGGCGGAGAGGACGATGTCCGCGGCCGGCGTGAGGACGGCGTAGGAGAAGTCGCGGCAGCTAAGCGCTTCGTCGCCGGCGTCGTCGAGAGCTAGCGGTGGTGCTAGGGTTTTGACGAGGTGGAGAGGTGGACGAAGGTTTTATTTACCGCAGGGGACATGTATTTATAAGGAAGTGTGCGGCACTGCGCAATTACGCAGGTGCCCCTGGCGGTTCACATCTGAGGGGCACGTGGCAAGCATGCAACATACTCAGAGTTGTCCCTTGTTCCCACGCCCGCCAGGTTTGTCGGATGGTCGTTCCGGCTTCTCCGGATTTCAAACAATAAGGATGAATCATTTAAAACAGACTTAATGTTTGTCTCTGTGTCTTCTGCTGACAAGGACGCAGAGAAGACATTCGACAGTTTCAATAGAATGCATATGATTTGGACAGATAGAGTTTGAGATAGAAAGCATAGAGAGATTAGGGTCCGATCACATTCACTTAGTTCAAAAGATTAAACTAGGAAGACATGGCCATAAGTGAATGCTGTAGAGGATAGAACACTAGTATATATATCAGAAAGCAATCAAATCAACATAGTGAAGAAAATCATGAAGATAAGTTGAAATTTGAAGACAAACCAAATGCGAAGACATAGCAAAAATAACGCCATGAGTGAAACACTTCAAACAGAGAAATTTGGTGGTGACGTTACCCACGTATAGGAAGTATTAGACCCAGACACGGCGCACAATTATCGTGGCGCTCCGAAGTCAAATTCCACGTTAATGTATTCACACTCAGAATGTAAGTCTTCATTGATTGAAGATATACTTTACTTCGTGTGTTGCACATCTAAGTCATCAACATGCATAAGTGTTAGGATGTGTGCCTGATCACAGGACATTTGAGGATTCCAAGATATTTAGCTCACACCGTAACTTGCAAAACCTTTTCTCATCCAAGGGCTTTGTGAAGATATCGCCATTGCTCTTGATGTTGACGTGAATGATGTCAATATCTTTCTTCATGACATGATCTACGAGAAAGTGATGACGAATTTCAATGTGCTTTGTCTTCGAGTGCTGGACTGGATTGTTGGCAATCTTGATGGCGCTTCGTTGTCGCAGAAGAGAGGTACTTGTTTCAGATTGATGCCATAGTCCTTGAGAGTTTGCTTCATCCATAGAAGCCGAGCACAAGAAGATCCAAAGAGCAATGTATTCAGATTCAGCAGCTTGAGAGTGATACAGTTACGCTTCTTTGAAGACCAATGACAAGTGATCGTGCTGTAAAGTGACATGTGCCCGATGTAGACTTGCGATCCACCTTGTCACCAAAGATAATCAGCATCCGAGAATCCAACCAGATCAAATTCGAGCCCTTTGGATACCATAATCCGAGTGTTGTGGTGTGAGCCAAATATCAAGAATTCGCTTCACGCCTAAGTGATGCGATTCCTTTGGTGCCACTTGGAATCGAGCACACATGCAAACACTAAGCATAATATCCGCCTAGATGCACATAGGTAAAGTAAGGAACCAATCATGGAGCGGTATACCTTTTGATCAAATTCTTTACCATTGTCGTCGGGACCCGGATGGTGTTTGGCGGCATTGGCGTCGTGTAACCTTTGCAATCTTGCATTCCAAACTTCTTCACACAATCTTTGAGGTATTTTTCTTGAGATATGAAGATGTCATTCCTTTGCTGACGAATTTGAAGACCAAGGAAGAACTTCAGCTCACCCATCATGGACATCTGATATTGCTCTTGCATCATGTATCCAAACTCATCACTATACTTCTGGTTGGTGCAACCGAAGATAATTTCATCCACATATATTTGGCACACAAACAGTTCACCATCATATGTCTTCGTGAAGAGTGTGGGATCGAGGGATCCAGGTTTGAAGCCTTTGCTCTTCAGGAAGTCTTTGATCGTATCATACCAAGCGAGGAGCTTGTTTGAGGCCATATCTGATGCTTTGTTTAGCTTGTACACCATATCTGGATGTTTTGGATCTTCAAAGCCGTGGTTGAGCGACGATACTTCTTCTTCAATCTTGCCGCTGAGAAATGCACTCTTCACATCCATTTGATATAGCAAGATGTTGTGGTGGTTAGCATAGGCTAGCAAAGATGCGAATAGCTTCAAGCCTAGCCACATGAGCAAATGTTTCATCGAAGTCAATTCCTTCAACTTGAGTATATCCTTGAGCCACAAGACGTGCTTTGTTTCTGACGACTTGACCATGCTCATCTTGCTTGTTTCGATATATCCATTTTGTGCCAATAATGTTATGCTTGCGAGGGTCAGGACGCTTGACAAGTTCCCAAACATTGTTCAGCTTGAACTGTTGAAGTTCTTCTTGCATAGCTTGTATCCATTCAGGTTCCATAAAGGCTTCACTACTTTCTTGGGTTACGATATTGACACAAAAGAAAAGTGCCCACAGAAATTTGCTAAGCTGTGTTGCTCTTGGCGAGTAAGTTGACCAGTGCATTGATGTTATCAATTATCTTCTCAATTTGTACTTCATTTGCAACTCGAGGATGAATGGGACGAAGACCTTGCTCTTGCCGATCATTGTCATCATTGGGAGGATTGTCTTGATCGAGCATTGTCTTGAGTTGGTTAGGTGCGAAATGATAAGTTCCTCTTCAGCTGTGCTTGAAGGCATGATTTCACCAGTTCCCATCAGCTTGATAGATTCGCTGGGCGGAGCTTTGTCTAGTGTACTTGGCAGGAGCTCTCTTTGTGAACCATTGGTTTCATCAAATCGCACGTCCACAGTTTTGACGATTTTGTAGAGATAGAGGTTGAAGACTCGTAAGAGTGCGAGTCCTTTCCAGAATCGAGCATGAAGCCTTCGTGAGCTTTAGGTGCAAATTTTGACTTGTGATGGGGATCCTTGATCCAAAGCACCTAGCTCCAAATACTCAAGTAGGCGACATTTGGCTTCTTGCCAAGAAGGAGCTCATAGGATGTTTTGTTCATAAGCTTATGGATTTAAACACGGTTGATGACGTGACATGTTGTATCAATAGCTTCGGCCGTAACTTTCTTGGTGTCTTGTACTCGTCGAGCATTGTTCGAGCCATCTCAATGAGGGTTCTGTTCTTGCGCTCACGATGCCATTTCTTTGAGGTGTCTATGGGAGAGAGAACTCATGAGTGATTCCCATTGTATCCAAATAAAGATCAAGTCCGTGTTCTTGAACTCGGTGCGTTGTCACTTCGATATGCTTGATCTTGACGCCATAATTTTTCATGGCTCGATTGGCGTTGCGTCCAAGACATCTTGCACTTCAGTCTTGTAGAGAATTATGTGCACCCATGTATATCTTGAGTAGTCATCAACAATGACGAAGCCATAGAGACAAGCAGTTGTTGTGAGGGTAGAGTAGTGTGTAGGGCCAAATAAGTCCATGTGTAACAGCTCGAAGGGTTGAGATGTCGTCATGATTGTCTTCGAGGGGTGCTTTGCCCTAGTCATCTTTCGACTTCGCAGCACCACACAAATGATCCTTCTTGAACTTGACACCCTTGATGCCTATGACATGCTTCTTCTTGGCGAGTGTGTGTAAGTTCCTCATGCCAACATGCCCCACCTCCGATGCGAGCCGACGATTCGAAGCTTTTGCAAGAAGACATCTGACAAGTGTGGACCTCTTGAGAAATCTACCATGTATAGATCATCTTTCCGATACCCTTCAAAGACTAGAGACTTGTCGATTCCATTAGTACAAGGCAGCGATATTTTCGAATAGCACAAAATGTTCAAGTCACAAAGCATCGAGACGTACATTAAGTTGAAACCAAGGGATTCAACAAGCATCACTTTATCCATGTGTTGATCCTTTGAGATTGCAACTCTACCTAGACCCAATACCTTGCTTTTACCAAAGGTCACAAATGTGATGTGACTCTTGTCCGATGGACGTAAGGTTGAGTCCATGAGAAGAATTTGATCACCGATCATATGATTAGTGCATCCGCTGTCCATAATCCATTCGAAGCATGAGGTGTCATACCCTACTGATGCAGTTAGGGGATAGGCTTCACCAAGAGTATTGTGAAGCATAAACATTTGATGGGCAAGAGGATTATTGAAGCTCGAGATCAAGATTAGGACTGATAGGATGAATGGCAAACAATTCAGGAACAAAATACATAGTGAGACCATTTGGGCATTTGATCTTGCGCCCTACAAGATGTTTTAGGTCCCTGACAATAGCATCGATGCCTTTGATTTTCGGTGGAGACCCTTCCTGCAAAAGAAAGTTAATTCTTCTTAACCACCCACATCTTGAGGGTGGCTTAGAAGCAATGAGTCTAAGTGCAGACATCGAGAACTTGACTTTGGAGCCCTAGCAAATAGCCTTGCAGGAGATGAATGATACTCATATGAATAAGCAAAAAGTTCTTAGATCTATGAACATAGCGGTTTGAAGACACATGCTCATATTCATATGTTTGAGTACGGTTTCCCGCAAAACATTGTCGTTAGGGTGACTCGGTGAGTCCTCCGTCATTTGAAGCCTTTGGACCATATGACGCCTTAGGTGCTGGGTTTGTCTTCATCCTGTGGTGTCATGATCACATTCACCGGAAGATTCTCAAGACAACTTTTGGGAACCCAGATCTTCTTCATAGGTGGTCCATTCCTGCAGTTAGTACCAATATACCGCAAACACTTCACCATTTCGATTCTTGAACAACTTATAGTTTGCATCAAAGGATTCATCAATGATAATAGGATTAACACAGGTAAAGCCAGATAAGGTGGATGGATCCTTTGAAGGTCCCTTTGCAAACAACCCATGTGGTTTTGGGATACCGCTCGAGCTTCAAAGAGGAACCATCAACATTCATTTTCCTCTCAACCCAACACCCTCTTTCCTAGGGTTTGGTTCAGAATCTGCTTTTGAGGACATCGCAGTGTGTCGATGTCCTTTCGGACTTTATACATCCTGTTTCAAGCAATGTCTTCAACCTAGCATTTTCATCGGCAATAGTAGTGGTATCCTCCGCAGAGGGGTTAGTTACCACATCGGTAGTTGAAGACAATGCAACGAGAGCAGCGATGGAACATTCAGAACAGAGGTAGCATTATCACGCTCAAGGCATTTTAGACATGGTGGTTCAAATCCATCTGAGCGGGACTGATGCATTGAGTGAAGTGACTCATTCTCTTTTGAAGATCTTCATGAGCCGCTCTCAATTTCTCAAGCTCTTGCTTCCTTTGAAGATAATCATAGGAGAGCTTTTCATGAGTGGTTGAGAGCGTTTCATGGCGACTTTCAAGTTCTTGGTACTTAGCATGAAGATTTTTATGTCTTCAACTAAGGACTGTGAACGTGTCATTTCCGTGTCCAACAGGTCATCGCTTTTGTCTAACAGTTTTTGAGTATGTTCCATAGCTTTTTGTTGTTCAGTTGCAATTTTAGCAAGTGTTTTGTAGCTGGGCTTGGATTCACAATCATAGTCATCTTCACTTGATGTTTGAAAGTAAGCATCACGTGATTTTACCTTGGCACCATGTGCCATGAAGCAGTAGGTGGGAGCAGGGTCGTCCTTGTCATCAGCTTCAGCGTTGGTGTGGAAGTCATTGTCTTCAGTGTTGAAGATGGACTTGGCAACATAGGCTGTGGCTAGAGCCATACTTGCAACGCCAGGGTCGGACTCCTCTTCAAACTCCACCTCCGCCTCCTCAGAAGCAGACTCCTCCTATGAATCCATTTCCTTGCCAACAAAAGCACGAGCCTTGCCATATGAGCTCTTCTTATGAGATGAAGACTTTGATGAGGACTTGGAAGAAGACTTTGAAGATTTCTTCTTCTTCTTGTCATCAGAATCATATTCCTTGCTCTTCTTCTTCTTCTTCTCATTGTCCCACCGTGGACACTCAGAGATATAGTGTCCAGGTTTCTTGCACTTGTGACATGTTCTCTTCTTGTAGTCATGAGTGGAAGCTTCATCATTTCTTGAGCTAGATCGTGAAGACTTTTCAAGCCCTTCTTCTTAGTGAACTTGGAACTTCTTCACAAGCATAGCAAGTTCCTTTCCAATGTCTTGGGATCATCGAACTGCAATGATTCTTCTTCGATGAGGAAACAACTTTTGCCTTCAAAGCGCGAGTTCGTCCATAGTTGGGACCATAGATATCTCTTTTCTCGTAAAGTGGAACTCATGTGTGTTGAGCCTCTCAAGTATATCGACGGATCGAGTGTCTTGAAGTCAGGGCATTCTTGTATCATGAGGGCAAGGGTGTCAAAGGAGCTGTCAAGTGATCTCAGTAGTGTCTTGACGATTTCATGCTTGGTAATCTCAGTGGCGCCGAGATCACGAAGCTCATTTGTGATGTCGGTGAGGCGATCAAACGTGAGCTGGACATTTTCATTGTCGTTTCTCTTGAAGCGGTTGAAGAGGTTGCGAAGAACACCGATCCTTTGATCTCTCGGGTTGAGACGCCGTTGACCTTGGATAGCCAGTCCTGCACTAGCTTCGACATTTCAGAGCACTCACACGCCATACCGTCCTTTGGTTAGATGACCACAGATGATGTTCTTGGCAGAGAGTCCAGCTTGAATGAACTTCTTGACATCGGCAGGGTGACACCTTCACCAGTTTTGGGAACGCCATTCTTGATGACATACCGTAGGTCGACATCATGGCTTCAAGATGCATCGCATCTTATTCTTCTAGTAGGGATATTCAGTTCCATCGAACACGGGCAAGCGGTGGAGACTTTGATTATCCTGCAATCGACATAGCTAAAACTCCGGTGGTTAAACCGAATCACACAGAACACGGGAGTACCTTGCTCTGATACCAATTGAAAGTGCTAGTTATCGACTAGAGAGGGGGTGAATAGGCGATTTTTATGGAAGTCTTCAAAACGTGGAAGTTTCGAAGACAAACAATAGAAATGACCTAATTGATATTCAGCGGAAGATAAACTACAACAAGCAAACCATAGTCAAGTATGCAGTAATGTGAAAGTACAAAGACTAATAGCAGCTTGGTAGTAAGGATCAGGATGGAAGATAGTATGAAGCCAACCAACGATAGTAGTCAAGCAATGAAGTCAAACAGGTACGACAAATAGGCAATGACTTCACGAAGACAAAATGTAAGTAAAGGGAGGGAGAGGATAGAATCAGTCACTTGTTGAAGACACAGATTTGTTGGACCAGTTCGATTGTTGTGACAAGCTATGACGTCTGGTTAGGGAGGCTGAGATTCAACTCGAACACTGCGTCTTCACCTTATTCCCTTGAGCTAAGGACACACAGTCCTCGCCCAATCACTCTGGTAAGTCTTCAAGGTAGACTTCGAACCTTCACAGACTTCGCTCACCGGCGATCCACAATGACTCTTGGATGCTCGAATCGCGACGCCTAACCGCCGAGGATTCACAGTCCTCAAGTGTAATAAGTCTTGTGTCACAGCATGTAAAGACTTGATGATGCCTAACACTCTTTGGCTCGGGTGTTTGGGCTTTGTCCTCGCAAGGATTTCTCTCTCAAAGGCTTCGAGGTGGGTTGCTCTCAAACGACAAAAGCCGTGCACTAACTCGAGCAGCCACCAATTTATGGTGTAGGGGTGGGCTATTTATAGCCACTAGGCAACCCGACCTGATATGTCCGAAATGACCTTGGGTCACTAAGGAACCGACACGTGTTCCAACGGTCGATTTCAAACACACACGGCAACTTTACTTGGGCTACAAGCAAAGTCGACTCATCCACTCTGGATAAGATTTGCTCTCATTGTCTTCGCTCGAAGACATAGGATTTGGGTTGAGCATCACTTGATCATTTCGACTTTGTTCACTTGGACCCCACTTAACAAAGACGGTGGTTCCTATGACTCAACAAAGAAGAAAAAGGAAACAACTAAACGACACGTCTTCGTGCTCCATAGTCTTCACTCAATGTCTTCTCATGTCATAGTCTTCAATATGAATATCTTCACATACCACCATTGTCGTCAATGTCTTCATACATTTTTAGGGGTCATCTCCGGTAGGTAAACCGAATCAATGAGGGACACTACCTGTGTTATCCTGCAATTCTCACAAACACATTAGTCCCTCAACCAAATTTGTCGTCAATACTCCAAAACCAACTAGGGGTGGCACTAGATGCACTTACACTTAGGCAAAGCCCTGAGTCGGTAGAACATCATCATCGTCACCACGCCGTCGGTCGATTGAAACTCTCCCTCAAAGCTCGGCTGGATCGGAGTTCGAGGGACATCATCGAGCTGAGCGTGTCTTTGAACTTCGGAGGTGCCGTGCGTTTGGTGCTTGATCGGTCGGATCGTGAAGACGTACAACTACATCAACGCGTTGTGCTAACGCTTCGCTTTCGGTCTCACGAGGTGCGTGGACAACACTCTCCCTCTCGTTGCTATGCATCACCATGATCTTGCGTGTGCGTAGGAATTTTTGAAATTACTACGTTCCCCAACAAAGGGCATCCGAGCCAGGTTTTATGCGTAGATGTCATATGCACGAGTAGAACACAAGTGAGTTGTGGGCGATACAAGTTATACTGCTTACCAGCATGTCATACTTTGGTTCGGCGGTATTGTTGTATTAAGTGGCCCGGACCAACATTACGCGTATGCTTACGCGAGACTGGTTCTACCGACGTGCTTTTGCACACAGGTGGCTGGCGGGTGTCAGTTTCTCCAACTTTAGTTGAACCGAGTATGGCTACGCCCGGTCCTTGAGAAGGTTAAAACAACACTAACTTGACAAACTATCATTGTGGTTTTGATGCGTAGGTAAGTACGGTTCTAGCTCACCCCGTAGCAGCCATGTAAAACTTGCAACAACAAAGTAGAGGACGTCTAACTTGTTTTTGCAGGGCATGTTGTGATGTGATATGGTCAAGGCATGATGCTATATTTTATTGTATGAGATGATCATGTTTTGTAACCGAGTTATTGGCAACTGGCTGGAGCCATATGGTTGTCGCTTTATTGTTTGCAATGCAATCGCCCTGTAATGCTTTACTTTATCACTAAGCGGTAGCGATAGTCGTAGAAGCATAAGTTGGTGATACGACGACGATGCTACGATGAAGATCAAGGTGTCGCGCCGGTGACGATGGTGATCATGACGATGCTTCGGAGATGGAGATCACAAGCAGAAGATGACGATGGCCATATCATATCACTTATATTGATTGCATGTGATGTTTATCTTTTATGCATCTTATTTTGCTTTGATTGACGGTAGCATTATAAGATGATCTCTCACTAAATTTCAAGATAAAAGTGTTCTCCCTGAGTATGCACCGTTGCCAAAGTTTGTCGTGCCCAGACACCACATGATGATCGGGTGTGATAAGCTCTACGTCCATCTACAACGGGTGCAAGCCAGTTTTTGCACACGCGTAATACTCAGGTTAAACTTGACGAGCCTAGCATATGCAGATATGGCCTCGGAACACTGAGACCGAAAGGTCGAGCGTGAATCATATAGTAGATATGATCAACATAATGATGTTCACCATTGAAAACTACTCCATTTCACGTGATGGTCGGTTATGGTTTAGTTGATTTGGATCACGTGATCACTTAGAAGATTAGAGGGATGTCTATCTAAGTGGGAGTTCTTAAGTAATATGATTAATTGAACTTAAATTTATCATGAACTTAGTACCTGATAGTATTTTGCTTGACTATGTTGTAGATCAATAGCTCGCGATGTTGTTCCCTGTTTTATTTTTTGATATGTTCCTAGAGAAAACTAAGTTGAAAGATGGTAGTAGCAATGATGCGGACTTGGTCCGTGATCTGAGGATTTTCCTCATTGCTGCACAGAAGAATTATGTCCTTGATGCACCGCTAGGTGACAGACCTATTGCAGGAGCAGATGCAAACGTTATGAACGTTTGACAAAAGGTCGGTGAGGGAGTCCTGGATTAGGGGGTCTCCGGACAGCCGGACTATATCCTTTGGCCGGACTATTGGACTATGAAGATACAAGATTGAAGACTTCGTCCCGTGTCCGGATGGGACTCTCCTTGACGTGGAAGGCAAGCTTGGCAATACGGATATGTAGATCTCCTCCCTTGTAACGGACTCTATGTAACCCTAGCCCCCCTCCGGTGTCTATATAAACCGAAGGGTTTAGTCCGTAGGACAACAACAATCATACCATAGGCTAGCTTCTAGGGTTTAGCCTCTACGATCTTGTGGTAGATCAACTCTTGTAATACTCATATCATCAAGATCAATCAAGCAGGAAGTAGGGTATTACCTCCATCGAGAGGGCCCGAACCTGGGTAAACATTGTGTCCCCCGCCTCCTGTTACCATCCACCTTAGACGCACAGTTCGGGACCCCCTACCCGAGATCCGCCGGTTTTGACACCGGCATTGGTGCTTTCTTTGAGAGTTCCACTGTGTCGTCATCATAAGGCCTGATGGCTCCTTCAATCATCGGTAACGATGTGGTCCAGGGCGAGATTTTCCTCCCCGGACAGATCTTCATATTCGGCGGCTTCGCTCTGCGGGCTAGCTCCCTTGGCCATCTGGAGCAGATCGAGAGCTACGCCCCTGGCCACCAGGTCAGGTTTGGGAACTTGAATTACACTGCCAACATCCGCGGAGACTTGATCTTCGACGGATTCAAGCCCATTCCAGGTGCACCACACGATCACGACGAGCATGATATAGCTCTGTCGTCGGACAGTGTTTGGGAGATCACACCGGCAACTGCTCCGGCCTTCAATCCGGAGCAAACTGCGCCATCCAAGGACGGGTGATAGACCCCGCCATGGAGGTCGTACTCTCAGCGGCGATAGAGCCGGATCATCGACCTTACCCCTCACGAGCCGTGATGCGAACCTTTGGATTCATCTCCGACCACGGACTCGAGTCGCGTCTTCGTGCCTATCATATCCGATTGGCGCCGATCATGGAGTTTACCTCCACGGATATCTTTCAAGACTCGCCCTTCGGCGACGTGCTAAATTGGATTAAGTCTCTCTCCTTGTCGGGAGAACCTTGGCGAACTATGTTCGCTAGAATGGGATCTTGGACGACGAAGAAATTCAATGCCCACCCACCACCCACTTAGTAGCCACTGTCGGCGATTTAACCGACATGCTCGACTTGACCAAGACATCGACAGTATGGACGACGATGCAGGAGAAGAACAGGAACCACCGCCCACGGGGCGCTGGACCGCCACCTCATCATATGATATATATATATTGTGGATACCCCGAAAGAAGGCAATGGCGACAAGACAACGGAGGATGACCCCTCCAAGAAGCAACCCAAGCACCGACGTCAGCAGCGCCGCTCTAAGTCCCGCCATAGCAAAAGCAATGATATCGGCACAAGAGACAATAACACTCCGAATAGTGCCGAAGACGATGACAATCCCCTCCAGCCAGATTTAGAGCAGGAGGACGAACAAGCTAGCCCTCCAGAACAGGCAGCAGATGGAGAAACGGAGGATGACAATTACATGCCTCTCTCCGAAGACGAGGTGAGCCTCGGCGACGAAGAATTTATCGTGCTGAGGATCCCATCGGCGTGAGCGCTTCAGCGCCGGCTTATAGCCACGGTAAATAGCCTGAAGAAAAAGCAACAACAGCTTCGAGATGATCAAGATTTGCTAGCAGACAGATGGACCGAAGTCCTTGCGGTCGAGGAATACGAACTCGAGCGCCCCTCCAAGAGTTACCCAAAACGCAGGTCGCTACTCGAAGAGGAAGCCATGAAACCTACTTCACCAGCGTACGATGCGGCTGACCGGCCACCACGTGGCCGAGATAGAGAGGCGTTTCAGCCTGAAGTTCAGCCTGCACCCCACCGCCACTCAAACAAAAATACCAAGGCCCGGGGCAACACGCGGGACCTGCGAGATGAATTGGAAAGCAGGGCAAAACATGCAAGATCGATATACGGGTCACGGGGGCGTGCACCAACGCGGGACGATGACCGTCACGCCGAATACACTAAAAGTAAATCCGGCCGGGCCAAATACACCAGACAGGACTCATATGAACTGCGTCGTGATATAGCCGCACGCAGGCGCCAGACACCCCTATGCTTCGCGATGAAGTTATGGATCACGAATTTTGAGGGGTTTAAACTGTAAATATCGAATCGCACGATGGTACAACAGATCCCGGTATGGATTGAGGATTTCCTCCTCCATATCCACATGGCTCGCGGTGATGATCTACATGCCATCAAGTACCTCCCACTAAAACTCAAAGGACCAGCTCGGCATTGGCTGAATAGCTTGCCAGCAGACTCCGTCAACAGTTGGGAGGATTTGGAAGATGCATTCCTTGACAACTTCCAGGGCACTTATGTGCGAGCACCGGATGCTGACGACTTGAGCCATATAACTCAGCAGCCGGGGGAATCGGCCAGGCAATTCTGGACGCGGTTCCTAACTAATAAAAACCAAATTGTCGATTGTCCAGATGTTGAGGCCTTAGCGGCATTTAAGCATAACATCCGTGACGAGTGGCTTGCCCGGCACCTCGGCCAGGAGAAGCCGAAATCTATGGCAGCCCTCACGACACTCATGACCCGCTTTTGCGCGGGTGAGGATAGCTGGCTGGCTCGCAGCAACAACACATCAAGGAATCCGGGCACTTCAGATACTAAAGATGCTAACGGTAGACCACGTCGTAACAGACACAAGCGCCGCAACAACGGCGATAACGCTGAAGATACGGCAGTCAATGCCGGATTCAGAGGCCCTAGATCCGGTCAGCGAAAAAAGCCATTCAAAAGAAATACTCCGGGCCCGTCCAGTTTGGACCGATACCGATCGTGTCAAATTCACGGCACCCCGATAAGCCGACCAATCACACCAACAGAGAATCTTTGGGTGTTCAAGCAGGCCGCAAGTTGAATGCCGAAAACAAGGATAAGGGGCTGCATAGCGATGACGAGGAGGAGCCCCGGCCGCCGAACACAGGAGGACAGAAGAGATTCCCACCACAAGTGAAGACGGTGGATATGATATACGCAACCCACATTCCCAAGAGGGAACGGAAGCGTGCACTAAGGGACGTCTATGCGATGGAGCCTGTTGCCCCAAAGTTCAACCCATGGTCCTCTTGTCCGATCACCTTCGATCGCAGAGACCACCCCACTAGTATCCGTCATGGCGGATCCGCCGCATTGGTCCTAGACCCCATCATCGACGGATTCCACCTCACTAGAGTCCTCATGGACGGCGGCAGCAGCCTGAACCTGCTTTATCAGGATACAGTGTGCAAAATGGGTATAGATCCCTCAAGGATCAAACCCACCAAAACCACCTTTAAGGGTGCCATCCCAGGTGTAGAGGCCCATTGCACAGGCTCAATCCCACTGGAAGTGGTCTTTGGATCTCCGGACAACTTCCGAAGCAAGGAGTTAATCTTCGATATCGTCCCGTTCCGCAGTGGCTATCACGCACTGCTCGGGCGAACCGCATTCGCAAATTCAACGCGGTACCACATTACCCATACCTCAAGCTCAAGATGCCAGGACCTAGGGGGGTCATAACAGTCAATGGAAACACAGAGCGCTCGCTCCGCACGGAGGAGCACACTGCGGCCCTCGCAGCAGAAGCACAAAACAGCCTTTTAAGGCAAACCGCTAATTCGGCGGTACAACCCCCGGACATCGTCAAGCGAGTCCGGAGTAACCTGCAGCAGGATCGCCTGGCACGTTCATAGCTCGCCTAGCAATTCGGTCCCCGTCCTAGTCCCAGTCAAGCAACGAAATCCATGCCGCGCGTACATAACTAAGCACTGAAAATACCATGGGCATAGGCGGGGGCACGATCAGGACACGCCCCACAATGCGGCTCAACCGCCCTAGGGGCTGCCTACCTTCATCATTTTTTCTCTTTCAGGACCTTACTCTCTGGAAGCCCTTTCCGGCAGTACGATTGCCAGACACATAATACAGCAACCAAGGAGGCAGGAAGCTACGTCGTACAATGGAATCTGTCGTGGAATTAACACGTCAGATGTCCTTAATGTGAGGACTTAGTCGCGAGGCCAACGCATCTATGTGGTAGCTTGAGAGGGGTTGAGCGGAATCGAGAGACGCAACACAAGACAAGGGTTTAGACAGCTTGGCCCCGGAAACATCATCCGTAAAAACCTACATCTTTGTTTGAGGCTAGATCTCATTATCATCACGAGGGAGTCGCCGTAAACCGGCTCTCCTCTAGTTGTGTCTAGCCCTAGAGATTGTTTCTTGCTTCCCCCTCTTTGGGGAGCCCTGCCCCTCCTTATATAAGTTGAAGGGGCGGGTTACATGTAGAGTCCATCTCGGACTAAGACTTAAACTATTTTGACTTCCCTTCCTGGGCTTCTTAACATCTGCCGGTTTAACATTGTCTGCCGGTTTAACATTGTCTTAGCCATCTGTCTTGACTCTCTGTCTTAACTGTCCGCCGGTTTACCAAGTCCCGGCGGTTTACAACTCGGTAGGGTCATCTTCATGGGTATATCCCGACATTAGCCCCCATTTAATTTGGATTTATCCATGTTAAACTGATCCTGATCATCCTTAAGTCCTTGTCACTTCCTTCTTCTAGAAAATCCAGTTTAATAGGCCAGCTTCATAATCAATTTGCTGACATTGGTTTCTCATAGAAAATACATTGTATAGAATAACTCCTTTGATTCAGCTCCCAATGCTTAAAAACAATATTGGTCCTTGAAATACTCATCTGATCTTCCGTCGGTTTAAGGACGTAGAACTTGCCTATTTATCATTGCTAAGATCACTGGTTTATGAATATTGATAGCACCGGGTCATACTTGTAGTTATCATCCAGCTTGAAAATATACCTCTTATATGCCTATCTCTTGTAGCCCCCAAGTCTTAAGAAGGTAGCATAGCAACAGCTTAAGACTTGCTTCAATATAAATATCACAATCTTGAAGAAATCCAGGTTGTTCATCTCAATCACTAGTCAGAATTGAGTATTCCACATATGTAGCCCCCAAGTGCGGGTTGTCATGCTTGCAAGAACCTAGGACTTATAATTACTGATGCTCATAAAACTTCAACCGATTGTAGCCCCTAAGGGCCCGGTCATTATGCAATAATGAGCGGGGACTTTGTAAATATAGTTATGTAAACTTTGAACAGCAACGGTGTAGCCCCCAAGGGCCGGCTCAGTAAGATAATATTGAGTTGGGACTTGATATATACTTCAATGAAAATAACATCATATGATATAACCCCCAACATGGGGCTTGAATCCACGTCCACAAGGTTTAAGAGCCTTGTGCTTTACCAACTGAGCATGTACCCTTCAATATAATGGATAAAAAGCTTTGTACCTTGAATTGTTGACAGGAGCAATTGGTAGCCCCCAAGGGCCAGCTCATTATAATGTGATGAGTCGGGTCTTCAATAAGAGGAGCAAAAAATGACTTTGCATTAGCCCCCAAGTGTCATGGTGCATGCTTGCAGCGACATGAGACTTGCATATTTGATATAATCTTAATTTGAATAATGTAGCCCCCAAGTACCGGGTCGTAACTTGCAGCGACTTGGGACTATTCCTTCAATTATAAAATAAATCATATCCATTGATAATATAATAGCCATTGCGCTAAAGCTTAATTTGAAAACCTTAATCATAGTAATCGTTCTCGATAACCATAATAAAATCCAGCCATGTTGGCTATTTGAAGATTTGAATAATATAATCCAATGATTTATGAGCGCATGATTCCAATGGCGCAATCCAAATATATACTGGCGACATATAGTCGAAACCAAACCGGCTGATAGTCTCCGGATTATGATTTAATCGTGTTCATCAATCAGAATCGAGCAGTTGAACCGGATTTAATAATGTTGGGTGAAAATGCAACAGAAAAAATATTTTATCAAAAGAAAAACATAAGCAAAGGCAAAGATAAAACCATTGCAAATGAGGCTTTGAGCCGATCAAGTGGCATTACCATGGTCGGACAAGACCATGCCCCCAAAAAGGCGTAGCTATGGTTCAAGTCAGCCAGGTCCCAAATGATGCGTTAGCATTAGACCGATCAAGAGGTGTAGCGATGGTTCGGGTTCGACCAAAGCCCCCAAGTGATGTTGTGGCACTAGGCCGATCAAGAGGCGTGACTATGGTTCAGACATGACCAAGTCCCCAAGTGATGCTGTGGCTTTTCGCCTACCAAATGGCGTTGCTATGGTTCGGACACGACCAAAGCCCCCAAGTGATATTGTGGCATTGCGCCGATCAAGAGGTGTGACTATGGTTCAGACATGACCAAGCCCCCAAGTGATCAATAATATGATAAGTCAATAAGGCTTGATACCCATGTTTGAACCGCGCATCATGGCAGCAGGTCCTCTTTGGCACCCTTTAACGTTTTGCAAGAGATAAATTCTTCTTGAACCGGACATTAAACCGGATATTGAGAGCTTCAAAGCTTTGTGGGAGACTTCTTTCCCTTGAACCGGATTTTAAACCGGAATCTTCATTTTTAGCCGGAAATTTTCTGACGGCCTTTAAACTCGGACTTGCGAGAAGTTAATTCCTTTTTGAACCGGACATTTTTAAACCGGATTTGAACCAGATACTAAGGGCTTCAGCTTTGTGTGGGAGATGGGATTCCCCTTAAACCGGACTATAAATCGGAAACATCATCGTGAGCCGGAATATTTCTGGCGGCCTTTAAATTTTCATCAATATAACAGAGCCTCCGGGACCGGGTTTCCTTCAACATCACAGGGCACTTGAATTTCTGAAACGGCAAGACTTGTCGCATCATATCATCATAGCCCCGAGTCTTAAGATGACTCAAGGAGTTGTCTTGAGATTCTCCGCATTTACCATAGCAGAAGGTATATATCATTGGTGTTAATAACGCGATGTAAATCCACAGAAGGTTGAGGTGACTGCGGCGGATTATAGATGATCCCGTATGAGCCGTGTCAGCAACTCGGCCAGTGGTTCCTTCCAACTGGTTATTTGAAGTTGACCAAATTGTAGTGGCAGCAATTTGTACGCATGTCCATTAACCCATCCAGTGCAGACGGCAGCTGAATGATAATTTGCCTCCAATATATTGGAAGAAAAATCGGGCTACCCAAGTTGTGACTTACTCATACCCAATAAAAAGCTCATGCAGACAGGTGCGGCCCGGTATGCTGATGTAGACCAGGCCGCGAGAGACGGACGGAAAATACGACCGTAGCATCAGAGGCGGCACAGGCAGATGAGCCGGCCGCGGCGTTGTAAACCGGTTCAGACGGGCGAGTCAGACGCAGGCGCGGTCCTGGCAAGCTAATGTAAACCGGGCCGTAAGGGCGGCGTCTTGCACGCGTCCATTCACTGTGTAATGTGGCACAGACGATCACCGGGCAGGACATTGCCAGCGCGTGCTCCGTACCCATGGTATAAACCACGTTTATAATGAATAATTGTCCTGCATATAATATTGCAAAGCAGAGTAACTGTTCGCAGACAAATTATTACATATGGATGAAATAAATAGGATGGGTATCACCTGATGTATTCTTCGGATGAACGCAGATGCTGGTGCCATGTAATACTAAATAGTATATGCACATTGAGCTCCGCTGATGTGACGTAGTATAATATCCACGTGACCCTCCTTCGTCTTTTTCTTGTCTCACATGAGGTTTGTAAATGGACCATTTTGATTGAAAATACCATGCAAGGTCACTCGTGAGCCGTGATACTCCCATGATGTGACTGTCAAGTACGTGAAGGGGTAACTTGATCAATGTAACACAACACTTTAAATCGGAAGAAAATAACAGAACGTCATCTGCCTCCCTCCGCTGATACATGTCATCTGGACTCCATGCACTTGCTTTCACTCTCTCCACTTGATTTAGCATAGATGTGTTGAACCCTGGCCGGTTTAGTGTAGCAGAGAGGCACCCACAGTAGCGCCAAGCCGGCCACAGCGGAAGGTGAACTGCGTCAGCGGTGGGCCAAAGCAGCTCGTGATCTCGAGGTTAATCCGGTGCGGTTTATAAGAAGGCCACGGCAGCGGGAAAAGCAGCGACTCGGAGAAGAGTTGACCCGACTAGGGATCTTCAGAGGTGGCTCAGAAAATGGCGGTTTATCCTTGGCGGGCTGCGGCGCTTCAACAGAGCAGGGGCGGCGACTCGGACAAGAGGCACGGACGCAGAGGCGCGTGGCGGCGGGTCCGGCTTGAAGCCTCGACGAAGAAGGCCTCGAGGCCGGACGGCTTGAGGCGCTGCGGTGTGGGTCAGGGCGAAGGTCCGGCGGTATTCCTGCTTGGCGACTTGGTGTCTTATTAACGATGGCGACTTGGTGGATCCATGGCCGCCCAGAAGGACTTCGGGTTAAGGTGGAGTGTGGCGGCAGAGGGCCGGTTCAGAAGGCGGCGACCTGTCGCCATCTACCGCAGAGGCAAGCGCAAGGGCAACGGCGACTCGGTCGTGGCAGAGGCGGAGCGAGGCCGCGATTATTGGGGGTGGACCGACGAGGCGTCGGAGACAGGCGGCTGGATGCGAGGCCGTCGCCGTGGCCGCGGCCGCGGCGGTGCACCGGCGGAGGCCGTGCCCATGTTCGTTTTTCCGGGTTGTAGACGGCTCTGCTGACTCAAATCCATGTTTTTCTCCCAGTAGTGTTCTTTCCTCTCTCTCTCTCTCTTCGCAGATTATTTTGCGGATTCGCCTCGGGACTTTGTGGACATGGAGAAGTAGTGGAACTTAGCGGATTAGGCTGTAACCTCGGATGTCTTGCACACGGACGAGGTGCGTAGTGGCGTGAGCCGGCTGCTCGTGGTCCGTCCGAGGTGAGGCCATGTTGGATAAGCAGTGAGCCGGCGGGGCAGACCCGGCGGGCCGGTTGATGAAGTTGGGCGCACGGGCGGTCTGGCAAGGTAGAGTGCACAAGGGCGAGGAAACCTGAGGCACGGTTGGTAGCTCAGAGCAGAAACGAGGTAGTGGTCGCGTCCGCCGGCGGTGCCGGCACCGGCCGTGTGTGAAGGCGACCCGACGACTTGAAACGGCAGCAGCGACTCAAGGTAGCACATGAAGTAGAGCACGACGACTCGGAACACAGCAGCAATGGGGCCATGATAGTGAAGATAGCAGAGTCGTGGAGATAGCGGCTCGAGGGGCACGGCGCAAAGATACGACGACTTGGAAGTAGCAGAAGCTGATGATGGCGACGGGGGCCGAAACGAGCGGCGGAGATGGCGGCTCGAGCCGGCAGAGGCGACGGGCGGCAGACTGGCGAGGCGACTTGAAGGCGCCGTGGAAGGAACCGGGCGCAACCAGGCGTGCCGGTTAGCATCTTGAGGCCGGCGATTTAACAGTGACGGCTCGGAGTGGTATGGTAGCAGCGGAGGCGGATTCGAGCCGGAGGTGGAACGAAGCCAGCCACAAGTCGTGGTTGGTTTTGGATGGATTCCCATCCGCGTCCTCCGGATCGTGGGCCCCTTCTTTTTTTTCAACTTTGACTTTTCTTCCATCCAGATCTTGTAAGCAGATCAAACATTATTCTTGCCATTGAGAAATAATAGACCAGCATAGTCTTTTTATTTGATATATGTGCTTTGCTCGTACGTCCAGACATACTTGCCGATTGATTTGTAGCCTTCGGTTGTCGTGCCAGGGAATAGCAGTGGAGCAGCATCTAACCCGTTGTTGCGCATGTGCCGCAAGAGAAAAAATCCAGCCACGCTCGGCGGCGATGGCGAATCAAAAAACAACAGGCGGCTCAAGAGGTGTAGCCTGGCGACTTGTCCGCGGGGACCGAGACGGAGACTAGCAGAGCCAGAGGCGGTGAAAGTAACTCGACGACATAGGCCACGAGGCCGACTTAGAGTTGATGCGTCTTCTTCAGAAATCCGTCCGTCTCGGCGCTTCGAGAAACAATTACTGCCGGTCTTGGCGACTTGAAAACAAACAAACTAATCACAAGACAGCGGCTGACAAAAACTGTGACCCTAATCTTTTCTGATCTCAATTTTGTATATGCCGCCGCTGATGACTTCTTTGATCTTGACTGATGAATCCTTCCATGCCGGTTTGAGCCGGAAAATTGCGAACTTCTCGAACCCTAGAAAATATCCCCTCAAGAACTCATCACCACCGTGCGCCTGCCCCACGGTGGGCGCCAACTGTCGTGGAATTAACACGTCAGATGTCCTTAGTGTGAGGACTTGGTCGCGAGGCCAATGCATCTATGTGGTAGCTTGAGAGGGGTTGAGCGGAATCGAGAGACGCAACACAAGACAAGGGTTTAGACAGCTTCGGGCCCCGGGAAACATCATCCGGTAAAAACCCTACATGCTGTTTGAGGCTAGATCTCATTATCATCATGAGGGAGTCGCCATAAACCGGCTCTCCTCTAGTTGTGTCTAGCCCTAGAGATTGTTTCTTGCTTCCCCCTCTTTGGGGAGCCCTGCCCCTCCTTATATAAGTTGAAGGGGCGGGTTACATGTAGAGTCCATCTCGGACTAAGACTTAAACTATTTTGACTTCCCTTCCTGGGCTTCTTAACATCTGCCGGTTTAACATTGTCTGCCGGTTTAACATTGTCTTAGCCATCTGTCTTGACTCTCTGTCTTAACTGTCCGTCGGTTTACCATCTGCCGGTTTACCAAGTCCCAGCCGGTTTACAACTCCAGCCGGGTCATACCGCGGGGTATATCCCCGACAGAATCCCCAGGTGGTCTCTGATAACGAGCGAAATACCTACTTTAAATACTAGTCCGCAGCTTGCCCTTGGATAGGACATGTCAAATAGTCCTATTTTTTGCTTATTGCACTATTTGTATCAGTACGCTTCGACGTATTCTTTAAATAACAATGCATAGCATTAGTCTATTATTGCATTATCTATTCTTTTTCTTATATGTTTATTTATGACAATCGACACCCGTACATTCTGGTACGGCCAGTACGCCAGGGGCTTTTATATACCCCATAACACGGCGTGAGAAGTCCGAACACTTTCGACAGTGCGGCACCCCGAACTTATAGAATTATATGCATTAGCTCCGAATCATGTCTTGGGTCAATAGTTGGGTTTGCCCGGCTCCCATGTTTTGGTACCTTATGTTCTGCAATATCGGCTAAGGTAGCACTTGGAGAACTACTGCGATTGTGTCCCGGTTCTTTCGGACGAGCACCTCAGTAGAGAAAGCCAAAACTGACTATCATGATAAGGCGAGAGTTGGTCGCTGTTCGAGAGGTCTCAAGTCCTTAAAGACTTTTTCCGCTTCGGGCGAGGAGTCGGCCTTGCCCGACTTAGGCGTATATAGCGCCCCAAATTCGGCCTTCAGAATACCAGGGGCTTCGCCAAAATTTAAAATTGTAGACTTCTATGGCTAAGTGAGAGTGATAAAGCATTATAGTCTGATTGCCTGGTTCGTTGCGCTGAGCACCTCCCTCGGAGGACCCAAAAATGGGAAAAAGAGTGCTCAGATTTATCCCAAACACCCCAGTACTAGTTGCATGGGGGCAGAAGCCGATGACTAGCCAACTCTCAGATTTGATAAACGGCCGCACAGAAGGTAATATTTTAAATTCCAAAAAGTGTTGCATAGCGCAAATGAACTAGTTTTCACATTACAGGATCACATGAGCACGTTCATTCAAAAATTACATCTTTAGCACATTCCTCCGCCACAAGGCGGGCACCCTTTAGGACACCGTCATAATACATTTCGGGTGGCGATGCTCCTTGCCCTGCGGTGGCCCCTCCTTCACCAACTTCTCGGCGTCCATCTTCGCCCAGTGCACTTTCGCACGGGCAAAGGCCCTGCGTGCACCTTCAATGCAGACGGACCGCTTGATGACTTCAAACCTGGGGTAGGCATTCACAAGCCGCCTCACCAAACCGAAGTAGCTGTTAGGCAGGGGATCGCCAGGCCACATCCGGACTATAAGGCCCTTCATGGCCTGTTCGGCCGCCTTGTGGAGCTCGACCAGTTGCTTTGTTGATCGCTCAAGGGCATCGGTGTTTGGTCCCATATACCGAGACCGAACAACTTCTCCGTCGAGCTCCCTCCTCGGCCAGTAGAACTCAGCGGCATCACACTGCTGCTTGAGGCAGATCTGCGAACGCTCCTGGAGAGCTCCGAACTCTGGTAAGTAAAAAGAAATTTTCTTTCACGTGCTTGCTTTGCATAATGAATGCCTTACCCGCCGCTATCTTCTTAACTGCCTCAATTTCCTGGAGGGCCTTTTGGGCTTCAGCCTTGGCATGTTTTACGCTTTCGAGGGCCTTCGCAAGCTCGAACTCTCGTGTCTTAGAGTCAAGCTCCAAGGACTCGTGCTTCTTGATGAGAGCCTGGAGCTCTTGCTGCACCTCGCCTACTCGGACCTCTTGTTTTTCTCGCCCGATGCGCTCCTTGGCCGCTTTGTTTTCAACCTCGGACATCGCCTTCTTTAGGGTCGCCACTTCGGTCGTGGCCCCTGGCACATTCATGATGATCCTATTATTTTGCAACCAAATATCTTTTTTTATATAGACAAGGTATTGCTTACCTTTGCTCTCCTCGAGCTGCCTCTTGGCAAGGCCGAGCTCTTCCTCGGACCGCTCAAGGTCCCGCTTGATCTGGCGACCTCTGCGAGACGCGGCGGGCGGCAATGATGAAGCCTGCATATTCACATAGACATATTATGATTAGACTCCTGTGATTATTATTTGATCCTCTATTTGGCTTTTCTTCGCGAACACCGAACAGAGCATCAGGGGCTACTGTCTATGCGGTAATATTTTCCTATCCTTCAACTACTTACCTGAAAGCCTGTTAGGAGGCTGGCACAAGCTTCAGTTAGTCCGTTTTTGGCGGACTGAACCTTCTCGATCACCGCACTCATGACAGTGCGGTACTCTTCATCGACGGAAGCGCCATGAAGCGCTTCCAACAAGTTGTCTGGTGCCCCTGGATGGGCAGAGGCCACCGGCACGGGCGGCTTGCCCCTCTTAACAGGGGGTCGCCTGCTGGAGTCCGAAACCACTGGAGGTACCGGCGCGGTGTTAGGCTGGGGGCCGAACTTGGGGCCCATGGGAGT
The DNA here is from genome assembly GCA_021605205.1 of Aegilops longissima. Classification (NCBI taxonomy): domain Eukaryota; kingdom Viridiplantae; phylum Streptophyta; class Magnoliopsida; order Poales; family Poaceae; genus Aegilops; species Aegilops longissima. Next base: position 223,872,592 of record CM038678.1, on the reverse strand, counting down.
CTTGCCCCCTTTGCGCCCAGGGTCTGGAATGTCGCCTCGAGGTGCCTCCAGGACTACCTCCCCTCGGCTCGGTGCCCTTTGAGACAACACCTCAACATTGTCCGTAGGGCGAGGGGAGGAGGCGGTCGGAAGTGAATCGCTATTCATATCCGACGGGTCCAAAGAACCATCCGACGAAGATATGTCGATATGGGCTCGGGCCGGACTGCATAATCATGTTCGGCGTAAAGAGAAGCAGTGCAATAAAACATACCCTGAATTATTATGGTATCCGGATACTTACAATTTCGCCAGGGGCTTGTCCCTGGGTAACCACTCGTCGCCGCTGTAGGCGGCCGTCGTGGAGCAGTCCGGAAGGAGGGTCCTTCCCTTCTTGGACCCTTCGGCCTCCCTGGTTGGGGAGGCCTTCCTTTTCTTGTCTCCCCCGACAGGCATGGGGGGCGTGGGAGAGCTTTCCTCTTCCTCCTCCTCGTTTTCGTGGGAGGAGTGTGCCTCGGAGTTATCGGACAATGAGTCCGATATAACCTGGTGCTGGAGACCTTTTCGGGTCCCTGTGGCCTTCTTCTTGGCCTTCTTCTCCGGCACCTCATAAGGCGCCGCAATCAGCATCTTCATTAGAAGAGCATCTACTGGATCTTCGGGCAGATGAGTCGGACAATCGACCTGCTCCGCCATCTCTATCCAGTCCTGTTAATGGCATGGAAGCTTAGGTCTCGCACATGATTATACGGGGGAAAATAAATATCCCTTGAGATATAAAAGTTTACCGGATTTTGCGCCGAGTCCGCGGTCTTCGGTAAGGGGAGGAGGTACCTCGTCGCCCTTGAACAGCACCCTCCAGATGTCCTTGTGCGTCGTGTCGTAGAGCTCTTGCAGCGTCTGGTGCTTGGCCGGGTCGAACTCCCATAAATTGAATGCCCGTCTTTGACACGGGAGGATCCAGCGGAAAAACATGACTTGGACCACGTTGACGAGCTTGATTTTCTTGCTCATCATGTTTTTGATACGGGTCTGGAGTCCGATCAGCTCTACCGAGGGACCCTAGGACATGCCCTTCTCTTTCCAGGAGGTGAGCCGCGTGGGGATTCCGGATCGAAATTTGGGGGCCGCCACCCAGTTGGTGTCGCGCGGCTCGGTGATGTAGAACCCCCGATTGCCACCCCTTTATGGTCTCCACATAGGAGCCTTCGAGCCATGTAATGTTGGGCATTTTGCCCACCATGGCGCCTCTTCACTCCGCCTGCTGGCCGACCACTGCTACCTCTTGAGCACTGCGTTGGATTTCCCCGAAGAGGAGAGGATGATGCAGCAAAGTAGCGTAAGTATTTCCCTCAGTTTTTGAGAACCAAGGTATCAATCCAGTAGGAGGCCATGCGCGAGTCCCTCGTACCTACACAAAACGATAGCTCAACGCAACCAACGCGATTAGGAGTTGTCAATCCCTTCACGGTCACTTACGAGAGTGAGATCTGATAGAGATGATAGGTAATATTTTTGGTATTTTTGGTATAAAGATGCAAGGTAAAATAAAAGGCAAAGGTAAAAAGTAAAGCAAATATAAAGTGATTGGAGATTGATATGATGAGAATAGACCCGGGGGCCATAGGTTTCACTAGTGGCTTCTCTCAAGAGCATAAGTATTTCTACGGTGGGTGAACAAATTACTGTTGAGCAATGGACAGAATTGAGCATAGTTATGAGAATATCTAGGCATGATCATGTATATAGGCATCACGTCTGAGACAAGTAGACCAACTCCTGCCTGCATCTACTACTATTACTCCACTCATCGACCGCTATCCAGCATTCATCTAGAGTATTAAGTTAATGAAAACAGAGTAACGCCTTAAGCAAGATGACATGATGTAGAGGGATAAATACATGCAATATGATATAAACCCCATCTTGTTATCCTCGATGGCAACAATACAATACGTGCCTTGCTGCCCCTACTGTCACTGGGAAAGCATACCGCAAGATTGAACCCAAAGCTAAGCACTTCTCCCATTGCAAGAAAAACCAATCTAGTAGGCCAAACCAAACTGATAATTCAAAGAGACTTGCAAAGATAACCAATCATACATAAAAGAATTCAGAGGAGATTCAAATATTGTTCATAGATAAACTTGATCATAAACCCACAATTCATCGATCTCAACAAACACACCGCAAAAAGAAGATTACATCGAATAGATCTCCACGAGAGAGGGGGAGAACATTGTATTGAGATCCAAAAAGAGAGAAGAAGCCATCTAGCTACTAACTATGGACCCGAAGGTCCGAGGTAAACTACTCACACTTCATCGGAGAGGCTATGGTGATGATGTAGAAGCCCTCCGTGATCGAATCCCCTTCCGGCTGAGCTCCGTAACAGGCCCCAAGATGGGATCTCATGGATACAGAAAGTTGCGGCGATGGAATTAGGTTTTTGGCTCCGTCTCTGATCGTTTGGGGGTACGTAGGTATATATAGGAGGAAGGAGTACGTCGGTGGAGCTTTGAGGGGCCCACGAGGCAGGGGCGTGCCCTAGGGGGGGGCGCCCTCCATCCTCGTGACCGCCTCGTGGCTTTCTTGACGGAGGGTCCAAGTCCTGGATCTTATCTGATGAGAAAATCACGTCCCCGAAGGTTTCATTCCGTTTGGACTCCGTTTGATATTCTGTTGCTTCGAAACACTGAAATAGGCAAAAAAAATAGCAATTCTGGGCTGGGCCTACGGTTAATAAGTTAGTCCCAAAAGTAATATAAAAGTGGAAAATAAAGCCCAATATAGTCCAAAACAGTAGATAATATAGCATGGAGCAATCAAAAATTATAGATATGTTGGAGACGTATCAGGCATCCCCAAGCTTAATTCCTGCTCATCCTCGAGTAGGTAAATGATAAAAGAGAATTTTTGATGCGGAGTGCTACTTGGCATAATTTCAATGTAAATCTTCTTAATTGTGGTATGAATATTTAGATCCGAAAGATTCAAGACAAAAGTTCATATTGACATAAAAATAATGATACTTCAAGCATATTAACAAAGCAATTATGTCTTCTCAAAGTAACATGGCCAAAGAAAGTTTATCCCTACAAAATCATATAGTTTAGTCATGCTCCATTTTCGTCACACAAGAATGCTTTCATCATGCACAACCCCGATGACAAGCCAAGCAATTGTTTCATACTTTAATAATCTCAAACTCATAAACCTTCACGCAATACATGAGCGTGAGCCATGGATATAGCACTATGGGTGGAATAGAATATGATGATGGGGGTTATGTGGAGAAGACAAAAAAGGAGAAGATCTCACATCAACGAGGCTAATCAATGGGCTATGGAGATGCCCATCGATTGATGTTAATGCAAGGAGTAGGGATTGCCATGCAACAGATGCACTAGAGCTATAAATGTATGAAAGCTCAACAAAAGAAACTAAGTGGGTGTGCATCCAACTTGCTTGCTCACGAAGACCTAGGGCACTTGAGGAGGCCCATCGTTGGAATATACAAGCCAAGTTCTATAATGAAAGATTCCCACTAGTATATGAAAATGACAAAACAAGAGACTCTCTATCATGATGATTATGGTGCTACTTTGAAGCACAAGTGTGGAAAAAAAGGATAGTAGCATTGCCCCTTTTTATTTTCTTTTTTTGGGCCTTCTTCTTTTTTCTTTGGCCTTTCTTCTCTCTTTTTTTGGGGGACAATGCTCTATTGAATGATGATCATCACACTTATATTTATTTACAACTCAATGATTACAACTCGATACTAGAACAGAGTATGACTCTATATGAATGCCTCCAGCGGTGTACCGGGATATGCAATGAACCAAGAGTGACATGTATGAAAGAATTATGAATGGTGGCTTTGCCACAAATACTATGTCAACTACATGATCATGCTAAGCAATATGACAATGATGAATGTGTCATGATGAACGGTATGGTGGAAAGTTGCATGGCAATATATCTCGGAATGGCTATGGAAATGCCATAATAGGTAGGTATGGTGGCTGTTTTGAGGAAGATATAAGAAGGTTTATGTGTGAAACAGCGTATCATATCACGGGGTTTGGATGCACCGGCGAAGTTTGCACCAACTCTCGATGTGAGAAAGGGCAATGCAGTGCATCAAGAGGCTAGCAATGATGGAAGGGTGAGAGTGCATATAATCCATGGACTCAACATTAGTCATACAGAACTCATATACTTATTGCAAAAATCTACAATTCATCAAAAACCAAAGCATTACACGCATGCTCCTAGGGGGATAGATTGGTAGGAAAAGACCATCGCTCGTCCCTGACCGCCACTCATAAGGAGGACAATCAAATAACACCTCATGTTTCAAATTTGTTACATAACGTTTACCATACGTGCATGCTACGGGACTTGCCAACTTCAACACAAGCACTTCTTAAATTCACAATTACTCTACTAGCATGACTTTGATATTATCACCTCCATATCTCAAAACAATTATCAAGCGTCAAACTTTTCTTAGCATTCAACGCACTCAAAAGAAAGTTTTACAAATCTTGAATACCAAGCATATTATTATTATTAAGCAAATTACCATGATATTAGGACTCTTAAAATAATCTAAGTGAATCATGAGAGATCAATAGTTTCTTTAAAATAAATCCACCACCGTGCTCTAAAAGATATAAGTGAAGCACTAGAGCAAAACTATAAAGCTCAAAAGATATAAGTGAAGCACATAGAGTATTCTATCATATTTCAATTCATGTATGGCTCTCTCAAAAGGTGTGTACATCAAGGATGATTGTGGTAAACTAAAAAGCAAAGACTCAAATCATACAAGACTCTCCAAGCAAAACACATATCATGTGGTGAATAAAAATATAGCTCCAAGTAAAATTACCGATGGAAGTAGACGAAAGAGGGGATGCCTTCCGTGGCATCCCCAAGCTTTGAATTTTTGGTGTCCTTGGATTATCTTGGGGGTTCCATGGGCATCCCCACGCTTAGGCTCTTGCCACTCCTTGTTCCATAATCCATCAAAAGAATTTACCCAAAACTTGAAAACTTCACAACACAAAACTCAACAGAAATCTCGTGAGCTCCGTTAGCGAAAGAAAACAAAAGACCACTTCAAGGTACTGTAATGAACTCATTGTTTATTTATATTGGTGTTAAACCTACTGTATTACAACTTCTCTATGGATTATAAACTATTTTACTAGCCATAGATTCATCAAAATAAGCAAACAACACACGAAAAACAGAATCTGTCAAAAATAGAACAGTCTGTAGTAATATGTAACTAACGCAAACTTCTGGAACTCCAAAAATTCAGCCAAAATAGGAAGACCTAGACAATTTGTTTATTGATCAGCATAAATTATAATCACTATTTTATAACATTCTGGTGAATTTTAATAATTGTTTTCATGAACCGAAAGTTTCTGGAAATTACAGCAAGATTAAATAACTATCATCCAAGAAGATCCTATAGGTTTAACTTGGCACAAACACTAATTAAAAGATAAAACCACATCTAAACAGAAGGTAGATGGATTATTTATTCCTAAACAGAAACAAAAGCAAAAAACTAAAATAAAATTGGGTTGCCTCCCAACAAGCGCTATCGTTTAACGCCCCTAGCTAGGCATTGAAATGTCGATGATGCTCACATCAAAGACAAGAATTGAAGCGCAAGGAGAACATCATGAAACACATGACAAACACATCTAAGTCTAACATACTTCCTATGCATAGACATCTTATAGGCAAACAAATTATCATAGCAACCAAAAACTAGCATATGCAAGGAAGTGGAAAGAAACAATAGCAATCTCAACATAACGAGAGGTAATTTATTATCATGAAAATTTCTACAACCATATTTTCCTCTCTCATAATAATTACATGTGGGATCATAAGCAAATTCAACAAAATAGCTATCACATAAAATATTTTCAACACGATCCACATGCATGCAAAGTTGACACTCTTCCGAAATAGTGGGATTAACATTAACTAAAGTCATGACCTCTCCAAACCCACTTTTATCAAAAATTTCATAAGATTGAATATTATCCAAATATATGGGATCTAAAGTTGACACTCTTCCAAACTCACTTTCAATATTATTGCAAACAATATTATCAATCTCATATTCATCATGGGGCTTAAATAAATTTTCAAGATCATAAGAAGAATCACCCCAATCATGATCATTGCAACAAGTAATAAACATAGCAAAACTAGCATCCCCAAGCTTAGGGTTTTGCATATTATTAGCACAATTGACATCAAGAAAATTTATAGTAAAATCATTGCAATCATGCTTTTTATCGAAGGAACTATCAAGTATGGGTGCAATAGCAACGATCTCATGTTTAACATACGGAACTATAGCAAATTCATCTTCATAAATATTGGCATCATGGCCACAAGGATAGCAAGCATCATGTTCATCAAGGAATATTTCAATCAAATCATCGGAATCATCATTATCTATAGATTCATGCATATCATTATTTTCTTCCAAAGCAATGGTCATTCTTTCAATAAATTCTTGGACATAGACATTATGAGCAAAGTTTTCATTGCAATATTTAAGTATGACGGAATTTTCAGATTTGTTGAGAGTAAAATCATACTTTTCAATCAAGGAAGCAACTTCATGAGCACCCTTAAAAACGACAAATTCTTCAATTTGTTCGATATCATAGTAACTATAAACACCCTTTGCATAAGAAGATAAAATTTCATTATCATTGAACTCACATAGGTAGGGAAGGTGTTTTTTAGGATTCTTAGAGCAACAAGTAAAATCACACATTTCACAAAGATTCCAAGCATAGCATAGCAAACTATTTATATGATACCATAAGAGCTTCCCTTTTTAAGAAAAACGACGATGCACAAAATGAGCATGCTCATCTAAAGATTTCCCATCAACTAGGCTAGTTGGGGTTTCAAAGACGAAAGATAAGGATCAAGATGATCCAAGTAGAACACTTTAAGTGGATCCATATCAATAGATTTTCAAGTTAAGATGCAAGCATATATAAGGCACAAGGAAACACAAACAAAGATACATACGGGAAGAAGGCGAACGAAAAAGAGAGGGCGAATAAAACGGCAGGGTGAAGTGGGGGAGAGGAAAACGAGAGGCAAATGGCAAATAATGTAAAAGGGAGATAGGGATTGTGATGGGTACTTGGTATGTTGACTTTTATGAGACTCCCGGCAATGGCGCCAGAAATTCTTCTTGCTGCCTCTTGAGCACTGCGTTGGATTTCCCCGAAGAGGAGAGGATGATGCAGCAAAGTAGCGTAAGTATTTCCCTCAGTTTTTGAGAACCAAGGTATCAATCCAGTAGGAGGCCACGCGCGAGTCCCTCGCACCTACACAAAACGATAGCTCAACGCAATCAACGCGATTAGGGGTTGTCAATCCCTTCACGATCACTTATGAGAGTGAGATCTGATAGAGATGATAGATAATATTTTTGGTATTTTTGGTATAAAGATGCAAGGTAAAATAAAAGGCAAAGGTAAAAAGCAAAGCAAATATAAAGTGATTGGAGATTGATATGATGAGAATAGACCCGGGGGCCATAGGTTTCACTAGTGGCTTCTCTCAAGAGCATAAGTATTTCTACTTGGGTGAACAAATTATCTGTTGAGAAATTGATGAATTGAGCATAGTTATGAGAGTATCTAGGTATGATCATGTATATAGGCATCACGTCCGAGACAAGTAGACCGACTCTGCCTGCATCTACTACTATTACTCCACTCATCGACCGCTATCCAAAGATGCATCTAGAGTATTAAGTTAATGAAAACAGAGTAACGCCTTAAGCAAGATGACATGATGTAGAGGATAAATTCATGCAATATGATATAAACCCCATCTTGTTATCCTCGATGGCAACAATACAATACGTGCCTTGCTGCCCCTCATCTTTGGGAAAGGACACCGCAAGATTGAACCCAAAGCTAAGCACTTCTCCCATTGCAAGAAAAACCAATCTAGTAGGCCAAACCAAACTGATAATTCAAAGAGACTTGCAAAGATAACCAATCATACATAAAAGAATTCAGAGGAGATTCAAATATTGTTCATAGATAAACTTGATCATAAACCGACAATTCATCGGTCTCAACAAACACACCACAAACAGAAGATTACATCGAATAGATCTCCATGAGAGAGGGGGAGAACATTGCATTGAGATCCAAAAAGAGAGAAGAAGCCATCTAGCTACTAATCATGGACCCCAAGGTCTGAGGTAAACTACTCACACTTCATCGGAGAGGCTATGGTGATGATGTAGAAGCCCTCCGTGATCGATTCCCCTTCCGGTGGAGCTCTGGAACAGGCCCCAAGATGGGATCTCGTGGATACAGAAAGTTGCGGCGGTGGAATTAGGTTTTTGGCTCCGTCTATGGTCGTTTGGGGGTACGTAGGTATATATAGGAGGAAGGAGTACGTCGGTGGAGCTTTGAGGGGCCCACGAGGCAGGGGGCGCGCCCTAGGGGAGGGGCGCGCCCTCCACCCTCGTGACCGCCTCGTGGCTTTCTTGACGGAGGGTCCAAGTCTCCTGGATCTTATCTGATGAGAAAATCACGTTCCCGAAGGTTTCATTCCGTTTGGACTCGTTTGATATTCTGTTTCTTCAAACACCAAATAGGCAAAAAATAGCAACCTGGGTTGGGCCTTGGTTAATAGGTTAGTCCCAAAAGTAATATAAAAGTGGAAAATAAAGCCCAATATAGTCCAAAACAGTAGATAATATAGCATGGAGCAATCAAAAATTATAGATACGTTGGAGACGTATCAACCACCACCTTCGGTTTGACATTGAAGGTTTTCAGCCACAGGCCGAAGTGGGGCCTGATGTGGAGGAAAGCCTCGCACACGACGATAAACGTCGAGACGTTGAGGATGAAATTGGGGGCCAGATCGTGAAAGTCTAGCCCGTAGTAGAACATGAGCCCGCGGACAAATAGGTGGAGTGGAAATCCCAGTCCGCGGACGAAGTGGGTAAGGAAAACTACCCTCTCATGGGGCTCCGGCGTAGGGATGATCTGCCCCGCATCGGGAAGCCGGTGTGCGATATCCGCGGCTAGATATCCGGCTCCCCGTAGCTTTGAGATGTTCTCCTCCATAACGGAGGAGACCATCCACTTGCCTCCCGCTCCGGACATGCTTGGAGTGGTTTGAGGGAAAAAACGTGAACTTAGGCACTGGAGCTCAAGTGCGCAAGAATGGATGAGCAAGGAGGAAGAAGGCGTGGGTGAAAAGAGTAAATCCCTGTCCCTTTATAAGGGCGGAAGAGGCGATGCGCCTCCCCACTTACCTAGTAAAACTCGCTCATTCCCCAAGCGCCGTAATTGATGGCGCGGTTGGGTTACCCACATCCGTATTGATGAGAATCCCGTGATAAGGGGACATGATCTCTGCTTTGACAAGACGTGCCAAGGAGACCGCCTCGCGATATGCACCGTGGCTGGTTGGGAAAAACGGTTCGAATAAAGATCGGGCTGTGGTGTGGTGACATGCCGCAAAATGCGCCAGCAGATTAGATTTGTGGAAATATTATTCTCTCTACGGAGGTGCGTGGAATTTGTTTTGCAGAGCCGAACACTATCCTTGTGTTCAAAATCTTCTATGGAGTATTCGGAGGAGGAACCCGCCTTGCAATGCCGAAGACAATCTGCGCGCCGGACTCATCGTCATTGAAGCCTGGTTCAGGGGCTACTGAGGGAGTCCTGGATTAGGGGGTCTCCGGACAGCTGGACTATATCCTTTGGCCGGACTGTTGGACTATGAAGATACAAGATTGAAGACTTCGTCCCGTGTCCGGATGGGACTCTCCTTGACGTGGAAGGCAAGCTTGGCAATACGGATATGTAGATCTCCTCCCTTGTAACGGACTCTGTGTAACCCTAGCCCCCCTCCGGTGTCTATATAAACCGGTGGGTTTAGTCCATAGGACAACAACAATCATACCATAGGCTAGCTTCTAGGGTTTAGCCTCTATGATCTCGTGGTAGATCAACTCTTGTAATACTCATATCATCAAGATCAATCAAGCAGGAAGTAGGGTATTACCTCCATCGAGAGGGCCCGAACCTGGGTAAACATTGTGTCCCCTGCCTCCTGTTACCATCCGCCTTAGACGCACAGTTCGGGACCCCCTACCCAAGATCCGCCGGTTTTGACACCGACAGTCGGTATGATGACTACTTGATAGTTTAGTGCACCATGCTTTACGGCTTAGAACCGGGACTTCAAAAATGTTTTGAACGCCACAGAGCATGTAAGATGTTCTAATAGTTGAAATTGGTATTTCATACTCATGCCCGTGTCGAGAGGTATGAGACCTCTGACAGTACTTTGCCTACAAGATGGAGGAGAATTGCTCAGCTAGTGAGCATTTGCTCAGAATGTCTGAGCACTACAATCACTTGAATCAAGTGGGAGTTAATCTTCCAGATAAGATAGTGATTGACAAAGTTCTCTAGTCACTATCACCAAGTTACTAGAACTTCGTGATGAACTATAATATGCAAGGGATAACGGAAACGATTCCCAAGCTCTTCGTAATGCTGAAATCTACGAAGGTAGAAATCAAGAAAAGCATCAAGTGTTGATGGTTGACAAGACCACTAGTTTCAAGAAAAGGGCAAAGGGAAGAAGGGGAACTTCAAAGAAGAACGGCAAGCAAGTTGCTGCTCAAGTGAAGAAACCCAAGTCTGGACCTAAGCCTAAGACTGAGTGCTTCTACTGCAAAGGGAGTGGTCACTGTAAGCGGAATTGCCCCAAGTATTTGGCGGATAAGAAGGATGGAAAAGTGAACAAAGGTATATTTGATATACATGTTAATGATGTGTACTTACCTAGTGTTTATAGCAACGCCTCAGTATTTGATACTATTTCAGTTGCTAAGATTAGTAACTCGAAACGGGAGTTGCAGAATAAACAGAAACTAGTTAAGGGTGAAGTGACGATGTGTGTTGGAAGTGGTTCCAAGATTGATATGATCATCATCGCACACTCCATATACTTTCGGGATTAGTGTTGAACCTAAATAAGTGTTATTTGGTGTTTGCATTGAAGCATGAATATGATTTGATTATGTTTATTGCAATACGGTTATTCATTTAAGTTAGAGAACAATTGTTGTTCTGTTTACATGAATAAAACCTTCTATGGTCATACACACCAACGAAAATGGTTTGTTGGATCTCGATCGTAGTAATACACATATTCATAATATTGAAGCCAAAAGATGCAAAGTTAATAATGATAGTGCAAATTATTTGTGGCACTGCCGTTTAGGTCATATTGGTGTAAAGCGCATAAAGAAACTCCATGCTGATGGGATTTTGGAATCACTTGATGCTTACGAACCATGCCTTATGGGCAAGATGACTAAAACTCCGTTCTCCGGAACAATGGAGCAAGCAACTGACTTATTGGAAATCATACATACTGATGTATGTGGTCCAATGAATACTGAGGCTCGCGGCGGGTATCGTTATTTTCTGACCCTCACAGATGATTTGAGCAGATATGGGTATATCTACTTGATGAAATATAAGTCTGAAACATTTGAAAAGTTCATATAATTTCAGAATGAAGTGGAAAATCATCGTAACAAGAAAATAAAGTTTCTACAATCTGATCGTGGAGGAGAATATTTGAGTTACGAGTTTGGTCTTCATTTGAAACAATGCGGAATAGTTTTCGCAACTCACGCCACCTGGAACACCACAGCATAATGGTGTGTCCGAACGTCATAATCATACTTCATTGGATATAGTGCAATCTATGATGTTTCTTACCACTATCATTTTGGGGTTATGCATTAGATACAACTGCATTCACGTTAAATAGGGCACCATCTAAATCCGTTGAGACGACACTATATGAACTGTGGTTTGGCAAGAAACCAAAGTTGTCGTTTCTTAAAGTTTGGGGTTGTGATACTTATGTGAAAAAGTTTCATCCTGATAAGCTCAAACCTAAATCGGAAAAATGTGTCTTCGTAGAATACCCAAAGGAGACTGTTGGGTACACCTTCTATCGCAGATCAGAAGGCAAGACATTCGTTGCTAAGAATGGATCCTTTCTAGAGAAGGAGTTTCTCTAGAAAGAAGTGAGTGGGAGGAAAGTAGAACTTGATGAGGTAGCTGTACCTGCTCCCTTATTGGAAAGTAGTTCATCACATAAACCGGTTCCTGTGACACCTACACCAATTAGTGAGGAAGTTAATGATGATGATCACGAAACTTCAGATCAAGTTGTTACTGAACCTCGTAGGTCAACTAGAGTAAGATCCGCACTAGAGTGGTACGGTAATCCTATTCTGGAGGTTATGTTACTAGACCATGACGAACCTACGAACTATGAAGAAGCGATGGTGAGCCCAGATTCCGCGTGGCTTGAGGCCATGAAATCTGAGATGGGATCCATGTATGAGAACAAAGTATGGACTTTGATTGACTTGCCCAATGATCGGCAAGCCATAGAGATTAAATGGATTTTCAAGAGGAAGACGGACGCTGATAGTAGTGTTACTATCTACAAAGCTAGAATTGTCGCAAAAGGTTTTCAACAAGTTTAAGGTGTTGACTACGATGAGAGTTTCTCACTCGTATCTATGCTTAAGTCTGTCCGAATCATGTTAGCAATTGCCGCATTTTATGAAATCTGGCAAATGGATAAAGAAAACTGCATTCCTTAATGGATTTATTAAAGAAGAGTTGTATATGATGCAACCAGAAGGTTTTGTCAATCCTAAAAGGTGCTACCAAAATATGGACTGGTGCAAGCATCTCGGAGTTGGAATATACGCTTTGATAAGTTGATCAAAGCATATAGTTTTATACAGACTTGCGGTGAAGCCTGTATTTACAAGAAAGTGAGTGGGAGCACTACAACATTTCTGATAAGTATATGTGAATGACATATTTTTGATCGGAAATAATGTAGAATTATTCTGCAAAGCATAAAGGAGTATTTGAAAGGAGTTTTTCAAAGAAAGACCTCGGTGAAGCTGCTTACATATTGAGCATCAAGATCTATAGAGATGGATCAAGACGCTTGATAAGTTTTTTCAATGAGTACATACCTTGACAAGATTTTGAAGTAGTTCAGAATGGAACATTCAAAGAAAGAGTTCTTGCCTGTGTTACAAGGTGTGAAATTGAGTAAGACTCAAAGCCCGACCACGGCAGAAGATGGAAAGAGAATGAAAGTCATTCCATATGCCCCAACCATATGTTCTATAACGTATGCCAAGCTGTGTACTAGATCTATTGTATACCCTACACTGTGTTTTGCAAGGGAGTACAATAGTGATCTAGGAGTAGATCACTGGACAGTGGTCAAAATTATCCTTAGTGGAATAAGGATATGTTTCTCGATTATGGAGGTGACAAAAGGTTCGTCGTAAAGGGTACGTCGATGCAAGTTTTGACATTGATCCAGATGACTCTAAGTCTCAATCTAGATACATATTGAAAGTGGGAGCAATTAGCTAGAGTAGCTCCGTGCAGAGTATTGTAGACATAGAATATTTGCAAAATACATACGGCTCTGAATGTGGCAGACCCGTTGACTAAACTTCTCTCACAAGCAAAACATGATCACACCTTAGTACTCTTTGGGTGTTAATCATATAGCGATGTGAACTAGATTATTGACTCTAGTAAACCCTTTGGGTGTTGGTCACATGACGATGTGAACTATGGGTGTTAATCACATGGTGATGTGAACTATTGATGTTAAATCACATGGCGATGTGATCTAGATTATTGACTCTAGTGCAAGTGAGAGACTGAAGGAAATATGCCCTAGAGGCAATAATAAAGTTATTATTTATTTCCTTATTTAATGATAAATGTTTATTATTCATGTTAGAATTGTATTAACCGGAAACATAATACTTGTGTGAATACATAGACAAACAGAGTGTCACTAGTATGCCTCTACTTGACTAGCTCGCTGATCAAAGATGGTTACGTTTCCTAGCCATAGACATGAGTTGTCATTTGATTAACGGGATCACATCATTAGGAGAATGATGTGATTGACTTGACCCATTCCGTTAGCTTAGCACTTGATCGTTTAGTATGTTGCTATTGCTTTCTTCATGACTTATACATGTTCTGTGACTATGAGATTATGCAACTCCGTTTACGGAGGAACACTTTGTGTGCTACCAAACGTCACAACGTAAATGGGTGATTATAAAGGTGCTCTCAGGTGTCTCCGAAGGTACTTGTTGGGTTGGCGATTTCGAGATTAGGATTTGTCACTCCGATTGTCGGAGAGATATCTCGGCCCACACGGTAATGCACATCACTTAAGCCTTGCAAGCATTGCAACTAATGAGTTAGTTGCGGGATGATGTATTACGAACGAGTAAAGAGACTTGCCGTAACGAGATTGAACTAGGTATTGAGATACCGACGATCGAATCTCGGGCAAGTAACATACCGATGACAAAGGGAACAACGATGTTGTTATGCGGTCGACCGTAAAGATCTTCGTAGAATATGTGGGAGCCAATATGAGCATCCAGGTTCCGCTATTGGTTATTGACCGGAGACGTGTCTCGGTCATGTCTACATTGTTCTCGAACCCATAGGGTCCGCACGCTTAAAGTTCGATGACGGTTATATTATGAGTTTATGTGTTTTGATGTACAGAAGGTATTTCGGAGTCCCGAATGAGATTGGGGACATGACGAGGAGTCTCGAAATGGTCGAGACGTAAAGATTGATATATTGGACAACTATATTCGGACATCGGAAAGGTTCCGAGTGATTCGGGTATTTTTCGGAGTACCGGAGAGTTACGGGAATTCGCCGGGGAGTATATGGGCCTTATTGGGCTTTAGGGGAAAGAGAGAGGAGAGGCTGCGCACCCCCCAAGGCCTAGTCCGAATTGGACTAGGAGGAGGGGCTGCGCCCCCTCCTTCCTTCTTTTCTCTCTCCCCTTTCCTTGACTCCTACTCCTACTACTTGGAAGGGGAGGAGTCCTACTCCTAGTGGGAGTAGGACTCCCCCTTGGCGCGCCTCTCCCTGGCCGGCCGCCTCCTCCCCTTGCTCCTTTATATAAGGGGGCAGGGGGGCACCCCAAAGACACAACAATTGATCCCTTGGATCTCTTAGCCGTGTGCGGTGCCCCATCTCCACCATAATCCACCTCGATAATATCGTAGCAGTGCTTAGGCGAAGCCCTGCGTCGGTAGAACATCATCATCGTCACCACGCCGTCGTGCTGACGGAACTCTCCCTCAAAGCTCGGCTGGATCGGAGTTTGAGGGACGTCATCGAGTTGAACGTGTGCTGAACTCGGAGGTGCCGTGCGTTCGATACTTGATCGGTCGGATCGTGAAGACGTACGACTACATCAACCGCGTTGTGCTAACGCTTCCGCTTTCAGTCTACGAGGGTACGTGGACAACACTCTCCCCTCTCGTTGCTATGCATCACCATGATCTTGCGTGTGCGTAGGATTCTTTTTTGAAATTACTACGTTCCGCAACAAATTGAAGTTGCCAGCGGCGAGAAATGGAGAGTTGGGTTGGGAATTGCGGCGGCGCGGATAGGGTTTGACCCGTATTTCAGCCGCAAACCCTTACATATACCCCGCGCGCAGAGGGGGGAGGGCAGTTTGCGGGCCACTGTAAGAAAAACATGGGCCAGTTGACTATACAGACTCTGGTCTGGCCCAAAAAATGAGCCAAACCCGTATAGCCGCGGAATTTCTTCGGGCCGCCCCGTTTTTAAGGAGTCTGCTAGAGATGCTCTAACCTTGACCTACCTATTTTTTGACCTGGCAAATACAGTGAATACTTGAACTATGGGCTCGGATGTTGATTCCCCCCATCACTGGTGACGATTTCAGCCAGGAAGGCCATGGCCGCCGCTCTTCCTCACTCCGACGCGACCTTGCTGCACGACCCCGTCACTATGGACAGTTGTCGCAATCCCCGTCGTACCACCGATTTGGGATCTGCCACCCCACCGTCCCGCCGATTTGGGATCTGTTGCCATGTCAATTTTTGATCGGTTTAGCTATTGACTGGAGTGTCGCTGCCCTATGATGGCCCACACAGCTGGCCACTGTCCTTTTGGAGTTGGATTAGTGGCCGTCGGAGCTTCGCGGGCAGCTGTACTACCCTCGTGATCGAGCCGAGTTGCCGCTGCTTCGGTCGACGTTGTCGGCTCGGTGCCGCCGGGTTTTCAAGCAACACTCACCCGACATACATCAAGGAGGCTCTCCTAGGCATTTCACCACCGATGTGGCTACCATCTAGGCTATGATGAGCAGCCGTCCGGTTTCATCCTCCTCGCGCACAAGGTGTTTGACAAATTTATACAATGTAAATTTTGTTTACTTATCGCTTTTTTGGTTGTGCACGAAGATGTACTTTGATGGAGTTGTCATGAATCAAATGCTTTATTCAGGTGTGCCATGACATTAGAGAGCCCAATACGTACAATGATATTCAAGAAGATGTCATGCAGGAATGATGGGCATGCCATGGGCAAACAACACCCCTAGTTTCGCCTCTATGTTTATTGTATTGTGGATGAACTTTAGAACATTGTTGTATTTATGCTGCATTTGATGTCATGGATTTGATGAATTATGTAATAATTTGATGTTCTGGATTGATGAAATTATTGTTATGTTGTTTTGGATTGATTTGAGATGAGTTCTATTTTAGGGTAGTTGTTGGAGCATTAGCGCTCTATTTCAAGGCAACCGTTAAAGATTGACGTTTTTTGATGTCATAAAAATCTCTTTTAGATGTTGTAAATTTTACTCCAAGCATATTTTGATGCATTAAAATAAGACAACTGTTGAAGATGCTCTGAAGCAATAACAATCGTGGTGTCAAAAAATCTTCTCTCCTGCACTATAATCGTGTTTTGGGTACAAAGTTTTTCTTACTCGGTTGAAGATGTTCTTGTATATATAAGAGCATCTCCAAACACGCGCACTATCTTAGCCGCGCGCTGAAAAAAACTGTTTTTTTGCACGCGCGGAGCCGAAATGGGCGCTCCAGCAGCCGCGCAGTAATCGCGCACGCGGTATAATGGGTTCAGCGCGCGGAGGAAAACGACATCGCGCGCTGATTATTTCGTGCGCACGCTGGACATTCGCGCGCGAGTGACCAACCGCCGCCAACCTCTCCGCCGCCCCGCCCCGCCGGCGGTGAACTTCGATGGATGGAAGGCCGCACCGACATACCCTCAACCCCTCCCTACACCCGCGACCCCTTCGCCGCCGCCACCCCTAGTGCGGAGTTGAGCTTCGGCTTCGCCGCCGGCACCCCTCCTCCAAGCACCGGTCTCGCATGCGGCCTTTTCATGACTCCACGGATGACCTCGCAGGGTGGCGTCGCGCTGCCGCCCGCCGTGAAGCCACAGGCCCCTGTCTCCAAGCAACCAAATGCGGCGGCGGCCCAGAAGAAGAACAAAGCGGCGGACGACTCTTCTAGGCGACCAAAGAAGAAACTTGCAGGTCTTCCGGCAGCGCCTCCGCCGACCGAAGCGCCGGAGAGCTCGCAATTTGTTGCGCCGGCGGCTGATGCCGCGCCTCCGCCGACCGAAGCGCCGGAGAGCTCGCAATTTGTTGCGCCGGCGGCCAATGCGCACAAGGTGTTTGATGAAATGCCCACAAGGTATGATTTCACCCCTTTTTTTTGTTGTTTTTTACATGAATGGATACATATGGATAGCTTAGTTTTCTTTTACATACTTTGTAGTTTCAGTTATGACACATATATGTCAACTATGGGTGTTGGCTCCAACAATGATGGCGTTGGAGATCTTGCGAATACCATCCAAGCTCTCGATGACAACGACGCGCTTGAAAATGAGAAGAAGAGGAAGAATCGTCTTCGGAAGAGTCGAAAGAAGAGGAGGAAGAAGATGATGTGGGATGAATGTTGATGTGCCATTTGTTTGTGTGAATTTCTAGTTGTCGTGAACTTGGTTGGGTGATTTTGAACTATGCCATGCAATTGAACTATGCTATGTTGCTCCAACTCTTTTTTGCACACTTGTTTAAATGTTTGAAATATCATGATGGATATGTGTTGATCATATTTGCCAAGCGTCGGCTGCTCGTGTGTGCTGTAAATTTAGCGCGCCTGCTGAAGCAAGCGCCCGGCTACGCGCAAAAATGGCTATTTTGGTGTTGTAAAATAAATTTTGCGCGCCGTATGATTGCGCGTCTATTAAAGATGCTCTAATAAAGATCAAAGGCAGGGTCTAATATGAAACAATCACAGCCAAACCGAAGACGACGAAGACGACGAAACGATAGAAAATTCGAAAATCAACAGGAGCGCCTCCTCCGAAACCGAAAGCCTCAAACTAGTCCAAACTAGCCGAGCGGCGGCCATCTCAAATCCAAATCCCGCTCCCCGTCTCTCTCTCCTCTCTCCGCCCCGCTCCCCATTTCGTCCACTTCTTCGCCCGCCTCAGATCACAAGCCCTGACCTAGCCGGAGACCAGAGGAGGAGCCCTCTTCCTCCTCCCGACCTCCCCCCTCCAGCTGTTGCTGCTCCGCCATGAACAACTTCCACGTCTACGAGGCCATTGGCCGCGGCAAGCACTCGGTAACCCTCCGCCCCCTTCTCCTCCATCTCCGGCGGTCTCGCCCCCTTCTCCGGCTTCGGATCCGCCCGTATCGGACCGGGGCCGGCTCGAATGCGAGGGATTTCTGATTGTTTCTGTGTTTTTTTTTCGGGTGGGGTTGTGGTGCGGAAGACTGTCTACAAAGGGCGGAAGAAGAAAACCATCGAGTACTTCGCCGTCAAGAGTGTCGACAAGTCGCAGCGCTCCAAGGTCCTCAACGAGGTGAGCCAGCCCCTCCTCTCAATCCTGTCCGACCCTCTTGACCCCGCCGCGGCCGTTTTGGGGGATATTTTTGAATCGAAGGTTGTGCGGCGTTTGCATTAATTTAGGAGCGGCTACTTGGTCTGGCGACCTGTATTCACGTGCTAGTGCGTGTATGTCGTGATTCGCATAATTTACTTGATAAATCCTCCGTGGCTTCGGGTTGAGGCTTGGTACAATGTCAGTATTTGATTAAGTGTTGTTTGCCGAAGCATTTCTGATTTCTGGTTAGTGTTTTGCTTAAGAAATGATGCAGTATGAAGGGGAAACTGCCCCAGGCTAGATGTAACCGTGACTAAGATAACGATAAGCTTGGCGTGCTGTTTTTCTCTTGCCACAAAGTGACACGAATTCTTATTTTCCAAGTGCTGGACAAACATGGACTTCCTAATAATATTGCACATAGTTTGCTTCTCATACCCAATTATAGAAGAGATGTGCCCATGAAGATAAGTTGCAACCTGTGCTCACTAATGGATGTTGTTGACCTATTGGCAAATGCTATTCTTTCATCGGGTTTGCACTTGAGTTTTTGTTATTGTCCCTTCCAATTCCAAGGACCCATTTTTCTTTTGGATATGCCTTTGTCTCTCTGAGCAACTGCTCAGGGTAAATATAAAAAAAGGTAGATAAATTGTTACCAGATAGAGAACCATTCTCAAGTTTCATAAGCATTCTTAGATGTTCTATCATAAGTTTGATCAATGCTCATGCACATAATTTGTTTATTTTTGCTTTGTTCCGTTGTGCCAATGATGCTTTTGAACTTATCTTTGCAGGTCCGGATGCTTCATTCTTTAGATCACGAAAATGTGCTGAAATTTTACTCTTGGTAAGTTTCCAGGGATTCATATTGACTTATTGCTTTGGCCTGTGCTAATTTTGCAGTATAGCAATGACAAGTACTTTGCTATTCTTGTTGAGGTTATCCTTATTGTTCACTTAACATTTGACCACCCTAGTGCATACCATAACTATATCTTGCTTTTCTCCCTAGGTATGAAACTTCAGCACATTTTTGGCTGGTACTGGAATATTGTGTTGGTGGAGACCTCAAGGGCTTGCTCGAGCAGGTATCTTGCTTATCCTTTTAAACAATGCATGTATTTCTCTAATTTGAAGAGGGGAACACAAAGCATCCACTTGCATACGTTTGTAACCAATACATTCTGCGGATATCACAGATAAGTGAGAAAAGCTGCACCTAAGATTTAGGAGCTCGGAATATTTGAACTAGAAGTACAAGGAACAAAACTTTACGTTTCATTAGCTTTTAGGAAAATTCCACATGAAACTTTATATCACAGCTTGCTAATTGCTCTTCTAAGAGGAATAGATGTTTCACACAATCTTGTTGTTGTTGCTATTTATAATTGTGTACCTTCAATCTGACAACTTGAAGTTGTGAATGCTACTAAAACTATTTTTGCTCGAGAAAACTATTTGTAATTACATTGAAGTATGGTCAGCCCGAACCAGCTGCTTTTATGATGTTAGTTCTATTTTTTCTTTATAGCATTTATGATTTAATACTTTGTGTTCATGCACTGAAGTATGAGCTTTAGTCTCGTTTGTGCTCAGCTTGGAAAAGAATTAGGCAATTAACTGCTTCAAGATGGGAAACTGGAGTGCTGCTCTCATTTTCTCCACTTGGAAACACTCAATGCACACTGCATATTCTTTGACTCTAAGAAATGCTTGATTTATTTGCTATCCTGATAATGTTGCTCTATTGTTTTTAGTAGTGTATTATATTGTTGCGGCGAAAGCTTTTGCAAGCCTGTTTACCAGTACTTGCCTTTCATCCTAGGCAGGCGACCCACATAATTCTCTGCGGTGATTGTTTGTGTTCCAGAGACCTGTTGTGTGAGTAGATATGCAGACCTTCTTACTGTATGTAACATCAGTGAAGACAAAATGCTACCCCATTTTTCTGCTTGCTTGTCATCCTACAAACACGTGTTGATAAGGGCAACCCACACAATTCTCTGTGGTGCTTGTCTGTGTTCCAGAGACCTGTTGTGTGACATATGCAGACTTTTACTATATGTAACCTCAGTGAAGACAAATGCTACCCCATTTTTCTGCTTGCTTTGCCTTTATGTATTCTGTCTCATGTCTATTTTTATGCAGGATAAGAAGCTGCCTGAAAGTGCCATGCATGACCTGGCTTACGATCTTGTCAAAGCCCTCCTGTAAAGTTTCTTTGATAACCTCGTTTCAATATATCTATTGTGTTATAGGTGGACTTTGATTGACTGAAAACATGTTGGGTGTTAGGTTCTTGCATTCACAAGGAATTATATATTGTGATCTGAAGCCATCTAACATCCTACTTGATGAGTTTGGATGCATGAAGGTAATCAGTAGACCACTGTGAAATATGTAAATACAGTAACAGCAAAGGAATAGAAAATTGCTGGGAGCTAACAGTAATTTCCCCTTATTGTTCTAGCTGTGTGATTTTGGATTAGCAAGACGTTTAAAGGACATCGAGAAGACCGACCCTGGAGATGTGAGGTCCCATTTCCTTTTCTTCAAGCATTTTGTTTTGTTTGGTTTTATCTTATTCTAATGATTTCCTTCGGTTTGAACACATGTCCTTTAGGTGCCACAACCTATGAGGGGGACACCATGTTACATGGCTCCTGAGTTGTTCCAAGAGGGAGGGGTCCACTCATATGCTTCTGATTTCTGGGCTCTTGGTTGTGTGCTATACGAATGCTATGTAGGAAGACCTCCTTTCGTGGGCCGTGAATTTACCCAGTTGGTCAAATCCATACTTTCAGAGCCTGCACCACCTTTACCTGATAACTCGTCAAGGTCTTTCCAGAATCTGATCAACTGCTTACTCATGAAAGACCCAGCTGAAAGACTACAATGGTCTGAACTATGTGCACACAACTTCTGGAGAAACAGTATGCCAATGATTCCGTTACCTCCTCAACCTGCCTTTGACAACATGGTTGGACTTCCCTCTACACCATATCTAGCTGAGCGAAATGGGGATAAACCCTCCAGACAGCTGACGCCACCCAAGACTCGTGAACACCTACGCAAGAAAGATGAAAATTCTGCCAAGGTGTTCACGACCCCTGTTAAGAATGTGCTAACTGGTAAGAAAAATAATGCAAAACCTTGTAAGGCTGATGGTTTGAAGGGTGTAAATGTCCTTAGAATGTCTCGCATAGCTAAGAAAAATTTGCAAAGGGAAAAAGACAAGGAGAACTACAGGCGTCCTCCCACAGAAACAGACGAAAATGAGGCTGAAGTTAAGATAGAAAATAATGACATGGAGCTTGATTTCGGTGAAAATCCAGAAGGCGATGCACCTGATGATAATGATGGATCAGATAATGTTGGATCCACAGCAGATGAAAAGCATACGACCGAAGGAACTGATGGAAATGAAGAGAACTGCATAAATCAGGTGGATATGCTCACGGATGAGTGTTCTGTTAAGCCTGATACCATGTTGAAAGCTGAGCAGAACTGCTCAGAGAATCCTGATGTGGTGGCCACTCCACCTAGTTTCTGTATGAGGAAAGCACGCCCGAAGATAACTTCTGGTGCTGCAACGGGTTCTGAGCCGTCTAACATCTTTGAAGCATTCTGGCATCCAACAGATCTTGCTGTTAAACCAGTTATGCCCAGTAAAAAAGGAGATAAGGCTACTGAGACTGTCACTGTGCTTCCTTTTGAAGCTCTCCCTGCTGCTGATTACATCAGGTTACCACGAGAACAGATGAATGCATTCCATAGCCAGATAATTCAGAGTTTGAGTGGATCTTTTCAGGTTTCAGAAAAACAGAATATCATCAGATACCTGGAGTTGTTAAGCATGAACTCTGATGCTGCAAATATAATCACTAATGGCCCAATTATGTCATTGCTTATAAAAATGCTTCGACTATCAAAAACTTCAGTCTTGCGTGTCCAGGTTGCTTCACTTATGGGACTGTTGATACGCTACTCCACTATCCTTGATGCAGAGCTAGCTAGTTCAGGAATTGTTAATGCCTTGTCAGATGGCTTAAGGGACCGGCATGATAAACTGAGGAGATTCTGTATGGCAACACTTGGAGAATTACTGTTCTACATATCAACTCAATCTGATCAGGATAGCAAAGAAAGCAATGCCCAAGAATCTCCTATGAAGGACAACAAAGCTGGTGCTTTGTGGCAGGTTAGAAACTCCAAATGAAAAATATGCTCTACATGTTTATTTGCATGTCAGTGGTTGATTTACCTGCCTTGTAGTATTACCCTATACTGCATCACGTTGTGAAAAGAAAAGTTGTGGCGGTAAGATACTGGGAATTAGATTCCAACATCTTAGTAGTTGATACTGATTCTTCTATAGGAGCATATTCTCTTTGCCCACCGTAATGTACTGAAGTAGAAATTTATTAGAAGCTGAAACTATATTAACTGCAAGAACTAAATCCACACATAAACATAAACCAGTGTATAGCCCACACTAGATATTTTAGTGAATTTTTTTTTGGGGGGGGAATTTAGTGAAGTAGAAATTTATTAGAAGTTGAAAGTATATTAGTGAGTTTATTTTGAAATATTTATAGATAAAGTTTGTGTTTTAGACATAGAGTTGCAAAGTTCATATGTTGTTGAAGTGCATAAAAAAATTGAAATGTTAAATTTTGGTACATTAGTGTTCTAGCATAGTTAAGGCAATTACAATGGTCACATCTTTTGGGTAGTTACAAACTAAATTTTATAAGACATTATTTTAAGGGGTGTTTCTTTCCACGAAGAGACATTTTTTCACCAAGGGACATGTTTTCCATAAGACATTCATTCACCAAGGGGTGTGCCTTTCAACTAAAGGACATGACTGTTTGTAGGTCCAACTGTTAAGATCGAAGACTTGATTGATCCTCAATATAATCCAACGACTGCAATTTCAGGGGTGACGTGGCTTAACGTGGATGCTGCATTAGGAATCAGTTTTAGATTAAAGAGGGAAGGGATATGCCTAGATAGTAGATACCGACTTCACGTTCCAATACATGTTATCTTCTTTATTCATGTGTCTAGGCATAAGTCTATTATGAATGTGTGCGTTAAGCTTTTGCAGTTATTATAAGTACATAAAAGAGTGTATTGGAACATGAAGATATATATATATATATATATATATATATATATATATATCTTAGTTGTATGTGGTCATGTAGCCTAGATATACATATGAATGGCTCCTTTCCTTATTTGCAGCTACAAATTCAAAGTACTGTCTTCTCATGATTCAACTTGGCAAACTGTGCAGGTCCCTAGTTCTGTAATCGCACTGGTGTCATCTATCTTGCGTAAAGGGGAAGACGATCTAGCCCAGCTTTATGCCTTACGGACAATTGATAATATATGTAGCCAAGGAACAGATTGGACATCACGGTTTGCTTCCCAAGATGTAATTGGTCATCTTTGCTACATCTATAAAGCAACTGGGAAGCAGGAGAATACAAGGCTTATTGCAATTTCTTGTTTGAGCCGCCTAGCTCGATTCAGTTCGTCATGTACTCATTTAATACTGGAGAAGCTAACATTTAAGGATATTGCATGCACACTCCTTAAGGGCAATCCACGCGAGCAACAGATAAGTCTGAATCTTCTGAACTCGGCATTAGGGAACAGTCATGTCATACCAAATATGAGCCGCTATATTCTGTCATTAACTGAGGAGAAACAGTTGGTCCCTGGACTTATTTCTCTGATAGAACAGGGAACTGACATTCTGCGTGGGAAAGCCCTTCTATTTGTTGCTCTTCTTTGCAAGAACAGTCGAAGGTGGCTTCCACAATTCTTTTGCAATGCAAAGCTACTATCAGCAGTCGATAGATTGGGAAAGGAGAAGGATGGTTTCATTCATCAATGCACAGAAGCATTTGTTCAGTTAGTTGCTTCGTTGGTCCCAGGCATTCTTGACACTGTATCCAGTGATATACAGCAGGTCATGGGTGGCAAACGTCATGGACCTATTACTGCTTTAACTGGGCGTGCTCATCCAAAGAGCACAATTCATTTGTTCCCTGTCATCCTTCATCTTCTTGGGAGTGTATCCTTCAACCAGAGAGTTGTGACAAGTCAAGTATTGCTCCAGTTGGCTAATCTTATGAAGATATTGGAGACACCATTTCAGGTATGGCCTGTAACTATCTGGACCCAACCTGATGAGAAAATATGGAGATCATTCATTATATATTTGTACTGCAATGTCTAAAATAAACTCATCCTAGAGTTATTGTTGTCTTGCCTTAACAGTCTTTGCATTACGCAATGTGTTCACTAAACTCCTGTCTTTTGTGACAATTTGTGTACACTTTATTGTACTTCCAGGCTCGGGATGATTTCCAAATGACATTGCTGAGGGTTCTTGAGGCAGCTACGGAGGAGCCTTCTGTTATACTTAGGGAACACAAAATATTCACAAGTCGATTCCTTCCAAGCTTATCCATCTTATACAAGGGCAATAAAGATTGTGATGCCAGATTCCTGTGTTTGAAGATACTGTCTGATGTGATGATTGTGATCTTCAGTGATTCTTCATTGACTGCAGACGAACAATGTTTAGCTGACCTGAAAACAATCTCTCACAAATATTTTCTCCCAATGTACCCTTCATTTGCAGAGGATGAAGATCCAATACCTATGTATGCACAGAAACTTTTAGTGATGCTGATGGAACATGATTGTGTTAAGGTATCTGATATCCTGAATGAAGCGACAGTATCCCAGTGCTTTGAATTCTTGCTTGGAGATCTTTCAAATGCAAACGTAAGCAATGTCAAGCTTTGTTTTGCTCTGGCATCTGCTCCCGACATGGACTCCAATATCCTTTCGCAGCTTCAGGTTGTCAGAAGAATAGGGAACCTACTTGAGTTTGTGACTGCCAAAGATATGGATGATTTTCTGGAACCAACCTTGGAACTGTGCAGAGCTTTCATTATCCGTGGCACCGGCAGCAACAGAAGCATCGTCCTCACCAAAGAACCTGCACTCCTTGTTGATAGCGCCTTCAGCATGAGCATTGCTGTTGATCAACAATCTTGCATCATGGACATATGCGACCTTGGTGGCAGTATGGGTATATTTCTGGAGGTGGTTGGAAATTCAGATCCACAGATAAGCGAGTTGGCGTCAGATTGCGTGGTGTTGCTGCTCAAGGCAGCACCTCGAGAGGCCACAATGGGCCTGCTGACAAATCTTCCTAAGCTGAGCGCTCTTCTGGACTCGTTGAAGCATGGCGCCCCCCTGCCGCTGACTCGCCTGCTATACAGCCTAGCATTCTCTTGTAGGCAGTACCTAACCCAAGGAATGATACTCTCAATATCAGTGCCAGCTCTGATGCGAGTAGAAGCGCTTGTCTCGTCTTTCAAGGGCTCACAGGATAGCTGTCTTGCTGATGCTGCTTCGTGTGTGGGCGCTGAACTGCAGCGCCTACCTCGCTGTGGTTGAGCAGAGATGTGGTGAAGGAGCCCGTCAGTTGGCTGCCATTGCATAAGTGATCTTATAATAGGTGGGTCTTGGCTCGGCTTGGTATTTCTGGCGCCAAGTGTATGAGCAGGGCCATTGCCTCATCTTCATAGGGCATTACGTGCTATGTAATCTTTATCCGCTACGATGTGGGGCTGCTGTATATGGTACTTTTGGCCAAATCTGTATTTGCCTTGCCAATTTTGGTTGGCATGTAGGTTTTCAGTTCCATGTAATTCTCTAGTTGCACATCATGATCATGTATACGGCAATACACTGTCTTATTTCTGTTACCAAGCAAGTGGTGGAAATTTCCTTTGTTGTTGAGATCTCTGCGAAGTCGGTATAAGCAACTTTTGCTTCAGTAACTATAAGCAATTTATCTGTGGTTGGGTTTTGCTGCCGGGCCCAGGACCCTAAACCCTAAATAACACACGATGAGGTCAAAAGAGTTCAGTTTCCATGATTGATCATTGGGCAGTGATAGGCGCCGGCAGTCCGGCCGGACAGTTCGGCCGGACTAGCCCCATCCACCCGATGCGCGGGATAAGAGCCGTTCGATCCCCCCTCTTCCATGTTATCATCTTCTTTCCCCTTCCCCTGCTTTAGATTTGCCGTGCGCTCGCCCCCGGCCGCCGTTGGATGCGCTGCTACAACCACGACACCGCAAAACCCGTCCCCCGCAGCTCTCGCCCCCCATAGCCACGACGCCATCGCCCGCAGTCACAGCGTTGGTGGTCGACGCTCACCGAGGTCCCTCAGTCGTCCAGTCACGGTCGTCGGCAACATCAGTTGCAGCCCGCCGGGCTTGTCGAGTCGAAAACTCGCCATGGTCATCATCGTACATGGTGGAAGCTTCTGCAAATGCTGGTTGTAGCTTTGCCATAGCCGGTTTCAGCTTTCGTCCTCCGACCATAGCTTCTGTCACCTCCAGTTGAAGCATTTTTGTTGCCGGTTGGAGCTTTTCCCATCAACAGTTGTACCTTCTCAGGTGCCGATTGCAGCTTCCATGGCGCCCCGCCTCTGTTTCCATGTATCTCTGGTTGGAGCTTTTTTGTCAGCGGTGGTAGCATTCTCGTGTGCTGGTTGTAGCAAATTGAAGTGCTGGTTGTAGCACGGCGTGACAGCATTGTAGCAAAAATTCCCGACGCCGGCTATGGCAATGCCGCAAAATGAGACACCGGTTGTAGCAAAAATCGACACCAGTCGTAGCAAATATCGCTGGATCATAGTGGCTACAAACTCCGGCAAACTCGGGTTGCAGCTCTGACGAACGTGGTTGTAGCTTTTTTGTTGAATGGTGTAGCATTTGACGACACACGTTGCCGATTGTAGCTTCGTTGTGCACACGTTGTAGCATCTTTGCAATTGCAAGCATGTGGATCGAACGCGCGCGATGCGACCGGCTGAACATTTCGGCAGGTGCGCTGGCGTAAAACGTTTACCTTGATCATTTGTGGGTATTGGCTTCCCCTGCGTGCGCATAGTGTAGCAGAGGCGACGAATAGTTCAGACTTTGACCATGTCCTTCTGGCCGGTCAATCTCTTCTGGTAGTCATTACCTTTCGGCTCTCTAGGGGTGTTTTCCCACGCGCTTCACATGATGTGGACGCATCACAACAATCACAAGCCATCACTCACAGGCACCGAACACGGATGCAGGTGTTTGTCCTGTACTGCTCCCTTCAGAAACTGTCACTCGAAAACGACCTCCAATGCGTTTAGGTTTCTTCGTTGCAACTTGCAAACCCCCACCCGACTTGGCTATGGCTCTCGTTCACAGAATTAAAGAGGGAATGTGTTTTTCCTAAAAGGAATAGATAGAGGACGGCTCCTTTTCTTTTTGTCTTTGGGCACGAGACGACGACTTAGCAGGTGCAGGTCCTTATCTTAGCCAAGGGAATTTCGACATTTTTTCTTCTTCTGAAAATACACACAAGCGTGCGTATCACATATCGCAAGTTACACCTAGAACGAAGCGGTTTTCCTCCTATCCCTGGCGGCTGGAACCCTATCCGCCGCCAGGAGACCCAATCTTCCAGCGCCGTCCTCCTCGGCGGTTTCTCTCCGCCGCGACGCCGATGCGTCGGTGGTGGTCACGGATCCACGCGTGGATCGCTTTTTACTCCTTCGCAATTTAGATTTTTAGGCTCTTCATCGTCTTTGTTTCGGCGGCGACGATGACAACGCTGAATAAAGATTCTTCAGATTCTTCCTTGACAAGGCCATCGGTCCTATGGTTAGGGATGGATTTGGAAACCAGTCTGTTCAAGTAAGGATGGCGTGGCGGCGGCGGCATCCTGGTGGTGGACCTGTGTCTTCGGGCTCCGTCGTTGCGACGACGTTTGCTCCAGCGTCGTCACGGAGCTTGGGAGGTAGTCCAGGAGCGGATGCAGATTGTGATCTGCATCGACGACATTTGAAAGATGGAACATGTCTTTGGGTTCGTGGTTCGTGGATGGCGGTATGGTTTCCTTCTGCGACGCCTTAGTCGCGGCGGGGTGCCGATCCGGAGTTCGATGGCGTGTGGGGTGTTGCCCGGTGCGATTCGTTCAACGGTAAGGGCTTCACTTTTGGTGAGCCACCTTGGAGGTCCGCAGTCGCATATTAGCGAGTGGAGCAGCGTCGAGCTTCGGTGAGGAGGTGATCCATCATTCTTTTTTGGTGGCTGCATTGCCGTGGTGCCGGAGGCGGGTGATGGCGTTGGTGTCAAGCTCAAAGATGTTATACTATCTTTTCAGTTTTGTCGTATCGGTCGCTACGTGACAGACTTTAATCTTTATGATATAAATGAGACACATATTAACATGCAAAAAAAAATAAAACACCTAATAACACTGTCATGATCGCGCGTGCGGATACAAATAGTCCACTGTGCAGCTAAGGCTCGCCGAGACGAGCGCCATATCATCATCCGAGCTTTTGACAGGCATCGCCGTGCACTTACCATGGTTGATCCTCATCCCGGAAGCTAGCCGAAATCCACCAGGATTGCCAAAAAATACCTCCAAATCAAGCCCCCATAGATCGAGGAAGAGCATGACATCATCCATGAAGGTCTATAGTCTTTGGAACAAGCTCGACATATCCAACGGGCCAACAACCCCACATGGAAGCGTGAGCCAACATGCGATGCAAAACTTCCATGACTAAGATGAATAGCATCGCCGACAAGGGTCGGCCTGCCGCAATCCACGCCTGTTATTTCTTTTGGAACAACCATCAAGCTTTATGCGCGCAGATGGCACCCACTCTCCAACTACGAGCAAGGATGACTAACAGAATGTGAAGGATGAACTCTAATAGAAAAATAAATCTTATAAGCTTAAAAAGTATGAAGAATATAAAATTTTAAAAATTACTGCTAAAAAATTGTTATTTCTAACAAAATGTGAAGGATGAACTCTAATAGAAAAATAAATTTATGACTAACATGCATGAATTGATGATGTGGCAGCTGTGCATGCATATAGTCTAATGCAAATGTAATTTATGGCTTGCATGCACGATTGCATATGTGACATGGTTGCATGGCTAAAAAAAGATGATGCGTTGTAGCAATTTAGATTTTTTTTTGATGATTTTGTTACCATCATATAAATGTTTCAATAAAAAATGAGTCTATAAGTTAATAAATAAAGCATGTACTAACTATATATTATTTTGTGCTATAAAATTAATAATATAGACTAATGTTATATGTATGACACAAACCTTTTCTTTCTGAAAAACAATGTAAAAAAAAAAGAAAAACAATGTAAATGGTTGTTTTTGTCGTCCAGGCATTGGCGAAGGGCCGCTAGGCGGAGATTGCACCAGGGACCCTGCACTCGCTGACCTAGGCGCCATGGCCAGGCCGAGGGTTTTGCTGGTCGGCAGGGCGGGGAGTCGGAGACGATGTCGCCGTACTCCTCGTGTGTGCGCATATACGATGATGTATGTATATGTACATCATCCATCTAAGCTAATCGCGAAAAGGAAAGTGAGATGTTTGGACCAGAGATGATGGTCCAGAATAAAAAAGATGGTTCTGGAAAAAATACCTTTACTTACCAAATACCAATTGGTGGCGGTGGTTCGTCTGACGGAGGTTGGAATGGGTTCGAATTGACTAAAGAAACGAGCTCGTAGTTGACCGACAGAGCCACCCCACTGTACGTAGTTTTCCTTTTCTTTTAGAAATGTCTACTGTACACACGTCATACATTTTTGTTACGACACGGTCCCTTCAGCAGCACGCTTGCAGTTCCGCTATCCATTGTAGTACCCCTCTTGGCTTAATTCCTTTCAGTTTCAGTGGAGAAAAGAAACCACCGCCGCCCAGTTGCACCAGACACGCGCGGCGATGGGGAAGAAGATGTGCCTGCTCTCGCTGGACGAGGACATCGTCATGGTGCTCATCGTCGTCGCCGTCGTCGTGGTGGGGCTAATACTCGCCGCCCTGCAGCCACCGCCCCGCCGCCGCGCCGTCGCCTGCTTCTACGGCTGACCCGACCGTCAAAGATCGACCCGTCTGCTCGGCAGTACAGCTCCTTAGCCTTCGCAGTTGCAGGTTTCTCTTAATTTTCTTTGGTAGTATAAAGTTTGCCGCCGCAGATAACGTGAGCTACGTCGTGTTTTGAAGTCTTGTCATGTTTTCCTGATCTGGAAGCTACACTCTGCTCGGTTTAATCCTTCTTGGCCGTGCCTGTCAGTGTTGTAGTGTAGTTGTGTGATTTCCTTTTAGAAGAAACGTAGTCCTGTGTAACCACCATGGATTGTCACCGGTTGTGTTAACGGCAGATTTAGAGTTGATGTCTGTCCTACTACTATCCTGTTTTGGGATTTGAAATGTGTAATATAAGTTTGATCGCTTCTTGAATAAAAATGCAACCTTCTTTCATGTACACTTGTGAATGCAATATATTCCCTTCTTTCAAAATAATTGAAGTTTCCAGATTGTCCTAAGTCAAACTTCATTAAGTTTGACCAAGTCTATCTATATAATAAAAGCACATCTCCATCTAGGAAACCAAATTACTTCATTAGATTCAATGAAAATGAATTTTCATACCTATTATATACTATATATTTGATATGGCAGATCTTTATGATTTTTTCTATAAACTTGGTCAAACTTAAAATAGTTTGACTTATTGTTTTGGAACGGAGGGAGTACATGGTAACTGGGAGTCTGGGACCCTCACAAAATGAAACTGTCTCGCATATAAATTCTTGCCCTGTGAAATATTGTACTATTACACAACAAGGCTTTGTCAAGCTAATCTGGAGCACCCATTACACTACTGGTCCCATTCAATTCAATTCAATTTAATCTGGGGTCACAGCAGCCTTTTCCAGCAGCAATTTCCTGAGCTATGTTCTTATGCTATTAGCATCTATACCAGCACCACCCTGGCCAAGTTCTTCAGGCAGGGGATTTTGCAGAATATTTCCAGCCCAAGCTTATGTGCAATGTGCTGATTTGAGGGTGCCCTTGCTCGTGTTCCTTTACACTGGGTGTGGAAAGAGTGATTGCCAGCTCAACCACAATTGTTTTTCATGGCTGCTGCTCCAGGAAAGCGTGGGCACCAAAAACCTTCTTCAAAGGAAGTCTTTTCACCTGCCTGCATACACTTGTGTTCTCTGTAATGTTCAAGTGGAGGAAGCACAGCTGCACCTATTCTGGCAGATTATTTCCCCAAAAAGCTCAGAGGAATTTCTTTCATTCATGAAACAGAACCAGCAAAGCAGGAAATTAACAAGCCTTTCAGCATGGAGATCATCATTTTTGGGCTATTTTTAATCATGAGAATCCAAGTGTTGCTAGTTGGCCGATAAACCTCAAAGAGGATCACACTCTAGTTACACAGAGTGAAGCGGAAGCTTTTACTTCCTTTCAAATCCTGGACACATCACTTCCTGTAATCTTCTTCTCTTCACTTTGTAATTTGTACATAATTTTGTAGATATTCTTTATATAAATTAAAGTACGTTGGTGTCGTGAAGGCACTGGCAGAAAGAGAAAGAGACGAACCCAAATGTATATGCTGCAAGACGTTACCATTTCATCTACATGGACACAAAACCCTAGCTGCATCCAGAGCCAACAATGGACTGAAAAAAGGGTTCTACACACGGATCCATCAATTACAGGGGTTATTACATTTATTTACAAAGCCCCTGAAACAATACCTACATGCGAAATTCAGACCGTGTAATGTATGCAGCGAAACGATGGTGGACGTGACAGGCTCCACCGGTGAAACCTTGCGAGCGCTCACTCTGGTGGTGCAGTACTACACACCTCGCTGCGCATTATTCCTCCTCTCCTAACAACGCTCTCTTCAATTGCCAGCATGCCAAAACATCAAGCAGAGCTCAGCTCACTATCCGAGGATTTCATCGGTTACACGCACTCGCTTGCCTTCTCGTGGCGTCTCCAAGCCTTGGCCCAGACATTCGCGTCTGCAAGTGCACGGCCTCGGTCGACACCGTTTGGAACAACCCTGCCTCGTACTCCACGATTGGAGCCACTCCTGCAATGTTCTTTTCCTTCTGGAACAAGGTCATTCATACGGTCATGCATCGAAGTTTGAGCTCCATGTTGACTAGCCAAAGCATCATCTTGGTTAACTTGATCGTCTGACACTTTTGATGCCGAAGGGCCATCAAGGTAAGGGCGAACAGCAGCGTCATTCCCATCGTATGTTTGTGATGACAAATAGGAGAGAGCAGCAGCAACTTCCCTAATCAGAGGGCGATTCCTTGACTTCTCCTGCAAACACATTGCTGCAATAGCCAAGGCCTGGTACAAACCCCTCTTTGGAAAGCGGCCACGCAATAAAGGGTCAGCCATCTTTGGAAATTTCCTTTGGTCTTTGAACAATGGACGAGCCTGCAAATGGATTGGTAGAACATTCAATTCAACATCAGCATACTTATGCTCAATATATCAAAGGAAACATATGAACACACTCGATTTATGACTGCATATATATATATTTCGAATGAAACTATTTCTTTAGCTGTTAAGGGACCTAGATAAATAAATTAAATGATGTGCCATGTTTGGAAATGACGAAAATCCTGGAGATGTAAAACAAGATGATTAGTTCCTGGGCATATACAACTAGGGAAGTGTGCCTAGCTCATTTGGTTACGGATGCGAATTTAGGCTCCTATTTATGCTGTAGGGGTCACCTCTAATGTTCTCCATCGAAAAAGATGTATACAACTAGGCAGCTAGTTAGCAACAGACTAATACTAGTTCCCGGAAAAGACCGCACTCCATACCCATAAAAAGTTGTACAGTTTTCCAGTATCAAACGCATGCACTGTTATTATATTCATCAGTTCAACCGCCACATTCCACATAACCGTTTTTTTTTTCCAGTATCAAACGCATGCACTGTTATTATGAGGAACGTAATCAGAATGAAATAACAATGCATGCCTATTAAGCTTTATAGCCTTTTCATACTTCTCTAGACATGTATCCAATTTTGTTTTTTTATTATAAAATCATGATTATTGGACCAGTCAGCTGCACCGTGAGATTGTCAAAACCTACCCATGAGACCAAGTCCTGTTCCTCACGAGGCCGATTGCTATCGAGTGCCCTTCGTCCTGTAATTAGCTCGAGGAACACCACACCAAAACTATAGATGTCAGACTTAACCGTTAGCTGTCCAGTCGCGGCGTACTCAGGAGCACAATAGCCATAAGTCCCCATGACACGGGTTGTCACATGAGTCTTATCACCCACAGGACCAAGTTTAGCAAGTCCAAAGTCGGACAACTTCGCATGACACCCTTCAGAAAGAAGAATGTTTGATGGCTTAATATCTCGGTAAATAACTGGTGGATTTGCCTTATCATGTAGGTATTCCAAACCAGCAGCTGCGCCAGCAGCTATCTTCATCCGTGTTGTCCAATCTAGAGGTTCTTTATTGGGTGGAAGGTCTGTTTAAAGCATCAACAGTAATTTATTAATGGGGGTATCCAGTAAACAACAGCATAACAGTATAGGGCACATTCATGTCTAACTCTAATAGATGGCAGTAAGAAAATGGTAAATTATCACAGAAAATATCTTAGGTTTCAAGGTCAGTGACATGTCAAGGAGCATGTCAGTTCTTCACTTATTGACGCATGTGATATAATAATACTAGAAAGGAACACGAAGTTAGATAAAAGAGCCACTTCTTAAGAAAATTTATCTATTCAACAAATTGATTATGATTAAAATCTGAGTTTTCTCAAGGGTGACCAATCCATCATTGAAATATTACCCCCTCGATGGATTCTGTTTAGGGTAATCCCATCACTAGATTATTAGATAGCTAGGCTCATTATTTGATAGGTCATCAGAGCATCCCATTCTAGCTTAAGCTTTTGATCAAATATAGCAAATAATGAAACAGGAACAATCTAGATCAGATTTAATTGGGACCTACTGAACAAAGAAGATGATGCCAAAAATACCCCCCCTCCCCCTCACAAACTTAAAGCAATAAATACTTAATCAAATCAACTGACAAGAACTGATAGTTAGCTGCTTATAGCATTTCTCACAAGTTAGACCCCCGCCCCCTTCACAAACGTAAAGCAATAAATACTTAATTAAATCAACTGACAAGAACTGATAGTTAGCTTATAGCATTTCTCACAAGTTAGAACAACTTTTCACCATGTTCAAAGCACCCAGATATGCTAAGTATCATGAACTAAAATGTGCTGACATTGAAAAAATAAAGATCCTACAATCTACATATATGCTCTCATTACTAGAAATTAAGAAACGGTTTCTGAATTCTGATGATTGTATCCTGATAATAGTATAAGTTGACACATTTTCCAACATAAACTAACCGTGCAGATGGTCTTCTAGTGATCCCAATGGCATATATTCATAAACGAGCAAGCGTTGATCACCGTCAACACAGTACCCTATCAAATTGACAAGGTTAGGGTGATGCAAGAGGTTGAGCATGAGAACCTCCACAAGGAATTCTCGGTTCCCCTGAAGCCCATTTAGATCAAGTTGTTTGACTGCAACAACCTGCCATACAGCAAATGCTGAAACAATATTATCATACAATACAAAAATATGGGCAAGATTATTATAGTTTCCACATCTCCAATAACTGATATTCAATCAGAATTATATTACTGTAGGTGAGAAGTATAGTTTATAACTACCAAATACAAACCTGACCATCAGTCAGATATGCTTTATACACACAACCAAATCCTCCTCGCCCCAACTGAAAATCCTTGCTGAAGTTTTTAGTGGCATCAACAAGCTCACGCAAAGTGAAGATTGTCGCCTCATTATGTGTGCCATTTCTCCGGATTCCTTCCGTATGTGCGGATTCAGTCTTCAGTGGGACACTTTCTGATGACTCTGAAGAAATCCACTATTAATGAGCAATTCAAAAGAAGAAATACACATCCACATTTAAATAAACTAATGCAGTAATGCTCCTGAAAAAGAAAGGACGCTGGGACAAACAAGAATGGTACTAGCACAAGTAATTTTTTTTGCGGGAAGTATTTCATTGTGCCTTTTCAATTTTCTTGTCATGGTCATCGATCTACTACTGTTCATCTTGTTCATAATTTTGGTTTCCACTTTACTAATCGTGTTTCAGTTTCTGTTTCCTTGATAAAGCTGTGCAGCTACTCATGAACAAACTTCTTTCTCTCACAAACAAAAATTATACGTAACTGCTAGAGCCTAGAGGAATTGCAACACCACAAGAAAGTAAAGGTGGACTCGCCACTGGAAATTTCTGATGGCTGAGTATAACACATCGTAAAAAAAAAATGCCCTCCAGCTGGGAACCATCCCCAACAGAGAGTTTGTTGGGACCATGAGCTGAGGAGAGTCGATTATTTATCCTTCCGCGAGAACAAGATACAGACCGACCAACACCAAGAAGCGAACATTTCTAGCCTGGTTAGTAGGTAAAGCACGGAGGGATTACTAGGGCAGGAGGCATCATCACCTGAGGCGACTCCATGGTCGATTCCGCCGGAGTCCTCGTCGTCATCGTGCTCCTTCACCACCCGCTCCTCCTCCTCGGGGCACCGGAACAGGCACGACAAGAAGCCCATCTCATAATCCGGCCTCGGCAGCCCCAACAAGAGGGCTGAAATCAAGAAATTTGGCAAATCCCCAACCCCCAGCCGCCGCGGGGGAGACTTTAGGTCGCCA
This sequence comes from Aegilops longissima, assembly GCA_021605205.1. NCBI lineage: Eukaryota > Viridiplantae > Streptophyta > Magnoliopsida > Poales > Poaceae > Aegilops > Aegilops longissima. The sequence goes on along the minus strand of CM038678.1, from coordinate 223,835,992 downwards.
GAACAGCAAGGATTTCCTCAGCAGCCAGGAAAATTAGGCAATTGCTTTCTTTCTCAGAGGGAATTGATCAATTGTTTTGGTCGGACAGAAGAGGAGAAAGAAGAAAACGAGAGAACGGATAAATGGATGAAGGCGCAAAAGTCTCCTCCCACAAACGAAACGAATAGAAAATTGAAGGCGCAAAAACGGAGCAGTGAGTGACGCCGGACGATGGGGTTGTCGAGAAGCTGCTAATTCCCTAGTTAATTAGTCATCAATCCAAGGATTTAATTTGGACGCAAGTTGCAGTCGTGCCCCACTAGTACGTGTCTAAGACGTCGCGTTTGCTACTGGTAAGGGCATTTCCAAGGCTAACCCTCAAATCGCCAGCATAGATCTGGGTTATGGATGCAATTCAACGTGAGTTCGTATTAGTTTGCAGGATAATCCAGACACATTTTCTCATAAATTGGAGACGAGGGAGGGTTGCGGGACTCCGGACAGCAGTCATATAGGACTTCGACACCCGGCTCACCCAATCCCCTTTCCCGGTACGTCCCTTCTCTCCTTGCTTTGCATCCGCACCCTCCATCTCCGCCGCCGTCAATGTACGTCTCCGGCCGCCACATAGGTATCACAGGAAGTCCGCAACCAGCACCGACACACCCGCTCGCCTTTACGACGTCGCTGTCCACCCTAGAGTCGTTTGTACCCAGGTACACTCCGCCCCTTGTCGACGTCCGCCATGGCGGACACTACGCTCATTTTCGAATGGTATGTCGTTTTTTAGAGTATGAAGAATGACGAGCTACTCGCCCATGAAGATGTTGTGTGATACGAGGTTGACCGTATTCACGGATTTCATAGGCAGGAGAGAGGGGGACGTTCTGGTAGCAAGTGCATGAATCATTTCACGCACGAAAGTACAATGCGCCTTACGACATGTACATCATTTAACAACACAATGTGAGGTCGTTATCGTATCGCTGGTATGCTATCCAGACCAGTGTCACCAAGTTTTGTTAAGCAGTTTGTCAGCTGGACGCAAGGTGGCCATTGCACGCGACAGAGAAAGAGATGGTAAGTTTTGCTTCTTCTTGCTCAACTTGTTTAAATCATTCATTCACTCAATGTTGGTCTATACATATGTAGCCCGCACGCACTACCGTGATGTACCACAGGGCAGAGGGATGGCCATTTACGTGCACAGATTGTTGGATGAAACTGAAGGGGGATTATGTGCAGGACGACATGATCCGTTGATGAAAAACTTGTTGGACATCCGGTTAATCTAGTTGAATTAGAGACATCGTTATACTAGATTTAAGTTGCATGCTATGTATGGATAATTTTGTTGGGAAACGTAGTATTTCAAAAAAATTCCTACGATCACGCAAGATCTATCTAGGAGAAGCATAGCAACGAGCGGGGAGAGTGTGTCCATGTACCCTCGTAGACCGAAAACAGAAGCGTTTAGTAACGCAGTTGATGTAGTCGAACGTCTTCGCGATCCAACCGATCAAGTACCGAACGCGCGGCACCTCCGCGATCTGCACACGTCCAGCTCGGTGACGTCCCTCGAACTCTAGATCCAGCTGAGGCCGAGGGAGAGTTTCACAAGACAACGGCGTGGTGATGGTGATGATGAAGTTACCGGCGCAGGCTTCGCCTAAGCACTATGACAATATGACCGAGGTGGAAAAGCGTGTAGGGGCACGCACACGGCTAAGAAATCAACTTGTGTGTCTATGGGGTGCCCCTCCCCGTATATAAAGGAGGGAGGGGGGGCCGGCCTCAAGGCGCACACAGGGGGGATCCTACTCCTACTAGGAGTAGGATTCCCTTCCTAGTCCAACAAGGAGGGAAGGAAGGAGGAAGGGAGAGAAGGAAGGAGGCGCGCCCCACCCCTTGTCTAATTCGGACTGGGGGGGGGGGTGCGCGCCACCTCCTGGCCGCCCCTCTCCTCTAAGGCCCATGGTGGCCCATTAACTTCTGGGGGGGTCGGTAACCTCCAAAGACTCGGTTTTATCTAAAACTCTCCGGAACACTTCCGGTGTCCGAACAACATGGTCCAATATATCAATCTTTATGTCTCGACCATTTCGAGACTCCTCGTCATGTCCGTGATCTCATCCGGGACTCCGAACAATCTTCGGTACAACAAATCACATAAACTCATAATACCAATCGTCGTCGAACGTTAAGCGTGCGGACCCTACGGCTTCGAGAACTATGTAGACATGACCGAGACACTTCTCCGGTCAATAACCAACAGCGGAACCTGGATGTTCATATTGGTTCCTACATATTCTACGATGATCTTTATCGGTCAAACCGCACAACAACATACGTTATTCCCTTTGTCATCGGTATGTTACTTGCCCCAGATTCGATCCTCGGTATCATCATACCTAGTTCAATCTCGTTAACGGCAAGTCTCTTTACTCGTTCCGTAGTGCATCATCTTGCAACGAATTCATTAGTCACATTGCTTGCAAGGCTTATAGTGATGTGCATTACCGAGAGGGCCCGGAGATACCTCTCCGACAATCGGAGTGACAAATCCTAATCTTGATCTATGCCAACTCAACAAACACCATCGGAGACACCTGTAGAGCATCTTTATAATCACCTAGTTACGTTGTGACGTTTGATAGTATGATAACCCACAAGTATAGAGGATCAATTGTAGCCTCTTTAGATAAGTAAGAATGTCGAACCCAACGAGGAGCTAAAGGTAGAACAAATATTCCCTTAAGTTTTATCGACCACCGATACAACTCTACGCACGCTTGACGTTCGCTTTACCTAGAACAAGTATAAAACTAGAAGTACTTTGTAGGTGTTGTGGGATAGGTTTGCAAGAATATAAAGAGCACGTAAATGAAAACTAGGGGCTGTTTAGGTAAAGAAGCAATAAAGATAGTATAGCGAGTGTGGAAAAGTGGTGATAGGAGTTGCAAAATTGTCCCTAAGCAATTGACTACTTTACTAGACCGATAGCAAGTTTTATGTGGGAGAGGCCACTGCTAGCATGTCATCCCTAACTTGGAATTCTATGCACTTATGATTGGAACTATTAGCAAGCATCCACAACTACTAACGTTCATTAAGGTAAAACCCAACCATAGCATTAAGATATATTGGTCCCCCTTTAATCCCGTATGCATCAATTTCTATGCTAGGTTGAAGCTTCTGTCACTCTTGCCCTCCAATACATAGTCTTATCAACATACAACTAACCCTATGGTGTGATCCACACGCGCGCTCATACGATGGACACCAAAGGACAGCAACATAACCACAAGAAAATCAAACCAATCATAGCAATTCACCAATTACCGATAGGACAACGAAAATCTACTCAGACATCATAGGATGGCAACACATCATTGGATAATAATATGAAGCATAAAGCACCATGTTCAAGTAGAGGGTACAACGGGTTGCGGGAGAGTGGACCGCTGTAGATAGATGGGGGAAGGTGATTAAGATGTTGGTGAAGATGCCGGAGGTGTTGGTGTGGATTGCGGTGACGATGATGGCCCCGGCGGTGTTCCGGCGCCACCGGGAGAGAGGGGGAGAGAGCCCCCTTCTTCTTCCTCCTTGACCTTCTCCCTAGATGGGAGAAGGGTTTCCCCTCTGGTCCTTGGCTTCCATGGCATGGGAGGGGCGAGAGCCCCTCCGAGATTGGATCTCTCTCTCTCTCTCTCTCTCTCTCTCTCTCTCTCTCTCTCTCTCTCTCTCTCTCTCTCTCTCTCTCTTTGTTTCTGCGTTCCAGATTCTGCCCTTTCACCGTTTCTTATATTCCCGAAGATCCGTAACTCCGATTTGGCTGAAATTTGGACACGATTTTTTATCGGGATATTGGCTTTCTTGCAGCGAAAGAAGGGCACCAACCGCCTTACGGGGTGGCCACGAGGGTCAGGGGCGCGCCCCCTGCCTTGTGCCCCCCTCGGGCATCGTCTCGCGTTGATTCTTCTTCCAGAAAATCACATATATTCCAAAAAAATCTCCGTAAGTTTTTATCCCGTTTGGATTCTGTTTGATATGGATTTTCTGTGAAACAAAAAAATGCAACAAACAGGAACTGGCACTTGGCACAGGATCAATATGTTAGTCCCAAAAATAGTATAAAAAGTTGCCAAAAGTATATGAAAGTTGTATAATATTGGCATGGAACAATGAAAAATTATAGATACAACGGAGATGTATCAACATCCCCAAGCTTAATTCCTGCTCGTCCTCGAGTAGGTAAATGATAAAACAGATATTTTGATGTGGAATGCTACCTAGCATAATCTTGATCATGTAATCTAATCATGGCATGAATATTAAGACACGAGTGATTCAAAGCAATAGTCTATCATTTGACATTAAGACAATAATACTTCAAGCATACTAATAAAGCAATCATGTCTTTTCAAAATAACATGGCCAAAGAAAGTTACCCAAAAAAATCATATGGTCTGGCTATACTCCATCTTCACCACACAAAATATTCAAATCATGCACAACCCCGATGACAAGCCAAGCAATTGTTTCATACTTTTGATGTTCGCAAACCTTTTCAACTTTCACGCAAAACATGAGCGTGAGCCATGGATATAACACTATAGGTGGAATAGAATATGATGATGGAGGTTGTGTGGAGAAGACAAAAAATGGAGATAGTCTCACATCAACACGGCTAATCAACGGGCTATGGAGATGACCATCAATTGATGTCAATGCGAGGAGTAGGGATTGCCATGCAATGGATGCACTGAGAGCTATAAGTGTATGAAAGCTCAAACTGGAAACTAAGTGGGTGTGCATCCAACTTGCTTGCTCATGAAGACCTCGGGCATTTGAGGAAGCCCATCATCGGAATATACAAGCCAAGTTCTATAATGAAAATTCCGACTAGTATATGAAAGTGATAACTCAGGAGACTCTCTATATGAAGAATATGGTGCTACTCTGAAGCACAAGTGTGGTAAAAGGACAGTAACATTGCCCCTTCTCTCTTTTTCTCTCATTTTTTGTTTTGTTTTTTTGTTTTTTTGGTGGGCTTCTTTGGTCTCCTTTTTTTTATTTGGGCTTCTTTGGCCTCTTTTATTTTTTTAAGTCCGGAGTCTCATCCCAACTTGTGAGGGAATCATAGCTTCCATCATCCTTTCCTCACATGGGACAATGCTCTAATAATGATGATGATCACACTTTTATTTACTTACAACTTAATATTAGAACTCGATACTAGAACAAAAATATGGCTCTATATGAATGCCTCCGGCGGTGTACCGGGATGTGCAATGATCTAGCGTAGCAATGACATAAAAAAAGGGACAAGCCATGAAAACATCATGCTAGCTATCTTACGATCATGCAAAGCAATATGACAATAAATGCTCAAGTAATGTATATGATGATGATGGAAGTTGCATGGCAATATATCTCGAAATGGCTATGGAAATGCCATGATAGGTAGGTATGGTGGCTGTTTTGAGGAATATATAAGGAGGCTTATGTGTGATAGGCGATCGTATCACGGGTTTGGATGCACCGTGAAGTTTGCACCAACTCTCGAGGTGAGAAAGGGCAATGCACTGCATCAAGATGCTAGCAATGATGGAAGGGTGAGAGGCGATAATCCATGGACTCAACGTTAGTCATAAAGAACTCACATACTTGTTGCAAAAATCTATTAGTCATCGAAATAAAGTACTACGCGCATGCTCCTAGGGGGATAGATTTGGTAGGAAAAGACCATCTCTCGTCCCCGATCGCCACTCATAAGGAAGACAATCAATAAATACCTCATGCTCCAACTTCATTACATAACGGTTCACCATACGTGCATGCTACGGGAATCACAAACTTCAATGCAAGTATTTCTACAATCCATAATTACCCACTAGCATGACTCTAATATCACCATCTTTATATCGCAAAACTATTGCAAGGAATCAAACATATCATATTCAGTGATCTACAAGTTTTATGTAGGATTTTATGACTAACCATGTGAATGACCAATTCCTGTCAACTCTCTAAATGGATATAAGTGAAGCAAGAGAGTTTAATTCTTTCTACAAAAGATATGTCCACGCTCTAACAAATATAAGTAAAGCAAAAGAGCATTCTACAAATGGCGGTTTTCTATGTGTAGGGAAACAGGCAATCCATACTTCAAATGATATAAGTGAAGCACATGAAGCATTCTTTAAAGCCATACTCAAAAGATATAAGTGAAGTGCAATGAGCATTCTATAAATCAACCAAGGACTATATCATACCAGCATGGTGCATAAAAGAAAAGTGAAAACTAAATGCAAAAGACGCTCCAAGATTTGCACATATCACATGAACGAAACGAAACCGAAAACATACCAATTCTTGTTGAAGAAAGATGGGATGCCTTCCGGGGCATCCCCAAGCTTAGACGCATGAGTATCCTTGAATATTTACTTGGGGTGCCTTGGGCATCCCCAAGCTTGGACGCATGAGTATCCTTGAATATTTACTTGGGGTGCCTTGGGCATCCCCAAGCTTGAGCTCTTGCATCTCCTCCTTCTCCTCACATCGAGACATCCTCGATCTTCGAACACTTCATCCACACAAAACTCAACAGAAAGTTCGGTAAGATCCGTTAGTATAATAAAGCAAATTAACTACTCTAAGTACTGTTGCAGACCAATTCATATTTTGTTTTTGCATTGTAGCTACTGTAATATAACTTTTCCATGGCTTAATCCACTGATAGAAATTGATAGTTTCATCAAAACAAGCAAATAATGCATCAAAAACAGAATCTGTCTTAAACAGGATAGTCTGTAGTAATCTGAACATTAACCATACTTCTGGTACTCAAAAAATTCTGAAAACATTAGGAAAAATAAACGATTTGTATAGAAAGATAGTGCAAAAAGTTTCAGAACCGTTTGACGTTCCAGTAAAAAAATGTAAAATCGCACACTACAACCAAAGTTTTTGTTTTGCACCGCACAAACCAACAAGTAATGTAAACTGTTGGGGAACGTAGTAATTTCAAAATTTTCCTACGCACACGCAAGATCATGCTGATGCATAGCAACGAGAGGGGAGAGTGCTGTCCACGTACCCTTGTAGACCGAAAGCGGAAGCGTTATAACAACGCGGTTGATGTAGTCGTACGTCTTCACGGCCCGACCGATCAAGCACCGAAACTACGGCACCTCCGAGTTCTAGCACACGTTCAGCTCGATGACGATCCCCGGACTCCGATCCAGCAAAGTGTCGGGGATGAGTTCCGTCAGCACGACGGCGTGGTGACGATGATGAAGTTATACCGATGCAGGGCTTCGCCTAAGCACCGCAACGATATGACCGAGGTGGAATATGGTGGAAGGAGGCACCGCACACGGCTAAGGAACGATCACGAAGATCAACTTGTGTGTCATTGGGTGCCCCCCTGCCCCCGTATATAAAGGAGGGAGGGGGGAGGTGCGGCCGGCCCCTAGGGGTGCGCCTGGAGGAGTCCTACTCCCACCGGGAGTAGGACTCCCCTCTGCCTTGTTGGAGAGCGAAAGGGAAGGGGAAGAGGAAAGGGGCGCCGCCCCTTCCTTGTCCTATTCGGACTAGGGGGGGGCCTGCCTGCCTGGCCGCTCCCCTCTTCTCCCTTAGGGCCCATGTAGGCCCATTAACCCCCTCGGGGGTCGATAACCTCGATACTCGGTAAAATCCGATTTCACCCGAACGATTCCGATATCCAAATATAGGCTTCCAATATATCAATCTTTATGTCTCGACCATTTCGAGACTCTCGTCATGTCCGTGATCACATCCGGACTCGAACAACCTTGGTACATCAAAACTATAAACTCATAATATGACCATCATCGTAACGTTAAGCGTGCGGACCCTACGGGTTCGAGAACTATGTAGACATGACCTAGAAGTGTTTCCGGTCATTAACCAATAGCGGAACCTGGATGCTCATATTGGCTCCTACATATTCTACGAAGATCTTTATCGGTCAAACCGCATAACAACATCGTTGTTCCCTTTGTCATCGGTATGTTACTTGCCTGAGATTCGATCGTCGGTATCTCAATACCTAGTTCAATCTCGTTACCGGCAAGTCTCTTTACTCGTTACGTAATGCATCATTCCGTAACTAACTCATTAGTCATATTGCTTGCAAGGCTTATAGTGATGTGCATTACCGAGAGGCCCAAGAGATACCTCTCCGACAATCGGAGTGACAAAACCTAATCTCGAAATATGCCAACTCAACATGTACGTTTGGAGACACCTGTAGAGCTCCTTTATAATCACCCGATTCACGTTGTAGACGTTTGGTAGCACACAAAGTGTTCCTCCGTAAACGGAGTTGCATAATCTCATAGTTATAGGAACTTGTATAAGTCATGAAGAAAGCAATAGAAATATACTAAACGATCAAGTGCTAAGCTAACGGAATGGGTCAAGTCAATCACATCATTCTCCTAATGATGTGATCCCATTAATCAAATGACAACACATGTCTATGGTTAGGAAACATAACCATCTTTGATCAATGAGCTAGTCAAGTAGAGGCATACTAGTGACATTAAGTTTGTCTATGTATTCACACATGTATCATGTTTCGGTTAATACAATTCTAGCATGAATAATAAACATTTATCATGATATGAGGAAATAAATAATAACTTCATTATTGCCTCTAGGGCATATTTCCTTTAGTCTCCCACTTGCACTAGAGTCAATAATCTAGATTACACAAGAATGATTCTAACACCCATGGAGTCTTGGTGCTGATCATGTTTTGCTCGTGGAGAGGCTTAGTCAACGGTGCGCAACATTCAGATCCATATGTATCTTGCAAATCTCTATGTCTCCCACCTGGACTTGGTCCCGGATGGAATTGAAGCGTCTCTTGATGTGCTTGGTCCTCTTGTGAAATCTGGATTCCTTTGCCAAGGCAATTGCACCAGTATTGTCACAGAAGATCTTCATTGGTCCCGATGCACTAGGTATGACACCTAGATCGGAAATGAACTCTTTCATCCAGACTCCTTCATTTGCTGCTTCCGAAGCAGCTATGTAATCCGCTTCGCATGTAGATCCCGCCACGACGCTTTGTTTAGAACTGCACCAACTGACAGCTCCACCGTTCAATATAAACACGTATCCAGTTTGCGATTTAGAATCGTCCGGATCATTAGCTTCCTCACTGATTGGTGTAGTTGTCACAGGAACCGGTTCTTGTGATGAACTACTTTCCAATAAGGGAGCAGGTACAATTACCTCATCAAGTTCTACTTTCCTCCCACTCACTTCTTACGAGAGAAACTCCTTCTCTAGAAAGGATCCGAATTTAGCAACAAAAATCTTGCCCTCAGATCTGTGATATAAGGTGTACCCAATAGTCTCTTTTGGGTATCCTATGAAGACACATTTCTCCGATTTGGGTTCGAGCTTATCTGGTTGAAGTTTCGTCACATAAGCATCACATCCCCAATCTTTAAGAAACGACAACTTTGGTTTCTTGCCAAACCACAGTTCATAAGGCGTCGTCTCAACGGATTTTGATGGTGCCCTATTTAACGTGAATGCGTCCGTCTCTAAAGCAAAATACTATCAGGTACTAAGTTCATGATAAATTTAAGTTCAATTAATCATATTACTTAAGAACACCCACTTAGACAGACATCTCTCTAGTCATCTAAGTGATCACGTGATCCAAATCAACTAAACCATGTCCGATCATCACGTGAGATGGAGTAGTTTCAATGGTGAACATCACTATGTTGATCATATCTATTATATGATTCACGTTCGACCTTTCGGTCTCCGTGTTCGAGGCCATATCTGTATATGCTAGGCTCGTCAAGTTTAACTCGAGTATTCGCGTGTGCAACTGTTTTGCACCCGTTGTATTTGAACGTATAGCCTATCACACCCGATCATCACGTGGTGTCTCAGCACGAAGAACTTTTGCAACGGTGCATACTCAGGGAGAACACTTCTTGATAATTAGTGAGAGATCATCCTAAAATGCTACCGTCAACCAAAGCAAGATAAGATGCATAAAGGATAAACATCACATGCAATCAATATAAGTGATATGATATGGCCATCATCATTTTGTGCTTGTGGTCTCCATCTCCGAAGCACCGTCGTGATCACCATCGTCACCGGCGCGACACCTTGATCTCCATCGTAGCATCGTTGTCGTCTCGCCAATCTAATGCTTCTACGACTATCGCTACCGCTTAGTGATAAAGTAAAGCATTATAGGGCGATTGCATTGCATACAATAAAGCGACAACCATATGGCTTTCGCCGATTGCCGATAACTCGCTACAAAACATGATCATCTCATACAATAAAATATAGCATCATGTCTTGACCATATCACATCACAACATGCCCTGCAAAAACAAGTTAGACGTCCTCTACTTTGTTGTTGCAAGTTTTACGTGGCTGCTACGGGCTTAGCAAGAACTGTTCTTACCTACGCATCAACACCACAACGATAGTTCGTCAAGTTAGTGTAGTTTTAACCTTCGCAAGGACCGGGCGTAGCACACTCGGTTCAACTAAAGTTGGAGAAACCGACACCGCTAGCCACCTCATGCAAAGCACGTCGGAGAACCGGTCTCGCGAAGCGTCTGGCGTAATGTCGGTCCGGGCCGCTTCATCCAACAATACCGCCAAACCAAAGTATGACATCTTTGGTAAGCAGTATGACTTGTATCGCCCACAACTCACTTGTGTTCTACTCATGCATATAACATCTACGCATAAAACCTGGCTCGGATGCCACTGTTGGGGAACGTAGTAATTTCAAAATTTTCCTACGCACACGCAAGATCATGGTGATGCATAGCAACGAGAGGGGAGAGTGTTGTCGATGTACCCTCGTAGACCGAAAGCGGAAGCGTTATAACAACGCGGTTGATGTAGTCGTACGTCTTCACGGCCCGACCGGTCAAGCAACGAAACTACGGCACCTCCGAGTTCTAGCACACGTTCAGCTCGATGACGATCCCCGGACTCCGATCCAGCAAAGTGTCGGGGATGAGTTCCGTCAGCACGACTGTGTGGTGACGGTGATGATGTTCTACCGACGCAGGGCTTCGGCTAAGCACCGCAACGATATGACCGAGGTGGAATATGGTGGAAGGAGGCACCGCACACGGCTAAGGAACGATCACGAAGAACAACTTGTGTGTCATGGGGTGCCCCCCTGCCCCCGTATATAAAGGAGGGAGAGGGAGGTGCGGCCGGCCCCTAGGGGTGCGCCTAGAGGAGTCCTACACCCACCGGGAGTAGGACTCCCCCCTCTTGCATTGTTGGAGAACGAAAGGGGAAGGGGGAAAGAGGAAAGGGGGGCGCCGCCCCCCCTTCCTTGTCCTATTCGGACTAGTGGGGAGGGGGCGCGCGGCCTGCCCTGGCCGGCTCCCCTCTTCTCCCTTAGGGCCCATGTAGGCCCATTAACCCCCCTCCGGGGGTTCAGTAACCCCAGTACTCGGTAAAATCCTGATTTCACCCGGAACGATTCCGATATCCAAATATAGGCTTCCAATATATCAATCTTTATGTCTCGACCATTTCGAGACTCCTCGTCATGTCCGTGATCACATTCGGGACTCCGAACAACCTTCGTACATCAAAACTATAAACTCATAATATGACCGTCATCGTAATGTTAGCGTGCGGACCCTACGGGTTCGAGAACTATGTAGACATGACCTAGAACTGTTTCGGTCAATAACCAATAGCGGAACCGGATGCTCATATTGGCTCCTACATATTCTACGAAGATCTTTATCGGTCAAACCGCATAACAACATCGTTGTTCCCTTTGTCATCGGTATGTTACTTGCCGAGATTCGATCGTCGGTATCTCAATACCTAGTTCAATCTCGTTACCGGCAAGTCTCTTTACTCGTTACGTAATGCATCATTGTGTAACTAACTCATTAGTCATATTGCTTGCAAGGCTTATAGTGATGTGCATTACCGAGAGGGCCCGAGATACCTCTCGACAATCGGAGTGACCAAACCTAATCTCAAATATGCCAACTCAATATGTATGTTTGGAGACACCTGAGAGCTCCTTTATAATCACCCGATTCGTCGTGACGTTTGGTAGCACACAAAGTGTTCCTCCGTAAACGGAGTTGCATAATCTCATAGTTATAGGAACTTGTATAAGTCATGAAGAAAGCAATAGAAATATACTAAACGATCAAGTGCTAAGCTAACGGAATGGGTCAAGTCAATCACATCATTCTCCTAATGATGTGATCCCATTAATCAAATGACAACACATGTCTATGGTTAGGAAACATAACCATCTTTGATCAATGAGCTAGTCAAGTAGAGGCATACTAGTGACATTAAGTTTGTCTATGTATTCACACATGTATCATGTTTCCGGTTAATACAATTCTAGCATGAATAATAAACATTTATCATGATATGAGGAAATAAATAATAACTTTATTATTGCCTCTAGGGTATATTTCCTTCAGTCTCCCACTTGCACTAGAGTCAATAATCTAGATTACACAGTAATGATTCTAACACCCATGGAGTCTTGGTGCTGATCATGTTTTGCTCGTGGAAGAGGCTTAGTCAACGGTGCGCAACATTCAGATCCATATGTATCTTGCAAATCTCTATGTCTCGCTTTTGGACTTGGTTCCGGATGGAATTGAAGCGTCTCTTGATGTGTTTGATCCTCTTGTGAAATCTGGATTCCTTTGCCAAGGCAATTGCACCAAGATTGTCACGAAGATCTTCATTGGTCCCGATGCACTAGGTATGACACCTAGATCGGAAATGAACTCTTTCATCCGACTCCTTCATTTGCTGCTTCGAAGCAGCTATGTACTCCGCTTCGCATGTAGATCCCGCCACGACGCTTTGTTTAGAACTGCACCAACCGACAGCTCCACCGCTCAATATAAACACGTATCCGGTTTGCGATTTAGAATCATCCGGATCGTGTCAAAGCTTGCATCGACGTAACCATTTACGACTAGCTCTTTGTCACCTCCATAAACGAGAAACATATCCTTAGTCCTTTTCGGTATTTCAGGATATTCTTGACCGCTGTCCGATGATCCACTCTGGATTACTTTGGTACCTACCGCCAAGCTTATTGCTAAGCACACGTCAGTCGGTACACAGCATTGCATACATGATAGAGCCTATGGCTGAAGCATAGGAACATCTTTCATTTCTCTCTATCTTACGCTATGGTCGGGCATTGAGTCCGACTCAATTTCACACCTCGTAACACGGCAAGAACCCTTTCTTTGCTGATCCATTTTGAACTTTTTCAAAACTTTATCAAGGTATGTGCTTTGTGAAAGTCCAATTAAGCGTCTTGATCTATCTCTATAGATCTTGATGCCCAATATGTAAGCATCTTCACCGAGGTCTTTCATTGAAAAACTTTTATTCAAGTATTCCTTTATGCCATCCAGAAATTATATATCATTTCCAATTAACAATATTTCATCTACATATAATATCAGAAATGCTACAGAGCTCCCACTCACTTTCTTGTAAATACTGAGCTTCTCCAAAAGTCTCAGATAAAACCATATGCTTTGATCACACTATCAAAGCGTTTATTCCAACTCCGAGAGGCTTGCACCAGTCCATAAATGGATCGCTGGAGCTTGCACACTTTGTTAGCATCTTTTGGATCGACAAAACCTTCCGGTTGCATCATATACAACTCTTCTTCCAGAAATCCATTCAGGAATGCAGTTTTGACATCCATTTGCCAAATTTCATAATCATAAAATGCGGCAATTGCTAACATGATTCGGACAGACTTTAAGCATCGCTACGGGTGAGAAAGTCTCAACGTAGTCAACCCCTTGAACTTGTCGAAAACCTTTCGCAACTACTTTCCAATAAGGGAGCAGGTACAGTTACCTCATCAAGTTCTACTTTCCTCCCACTCACTTCTTACGAGAGAAACTCCTTCTCTAGAAAGGATCTGAATTTAGCAACAAAAATCTTGCCCTCAGATCTGTGATAGAAGGTGTACCCAATAGTCTCTTTTGGGTATCCTATGAAGACACATTTCTCCGATTTGGGTTCGAGCTTATCTGGTTGAAGTTTCTTCACATAAGCATCGCAGCCCCAAACTTTAAGAAACGACAACTTTGGTTTCTTGCCAAACCACAGTTCATAAGGCGTCGTCTCAACGGATTCTGATGGTGCCCTATTTAACGTGAATGCGGTCGCCTCTAAAGCATAACCCCAAAACAATAGCGGTAAATCAGTAAGAGACATCATAGATCGCACCATATCTATTAAAGTACGATTACGATGTTCGGACACACCATTTCGTTGTGGTGTTCCGGGTGGCGTGAGTTGCGAAACTATTCCGCATTGCTTCAAATGCAAACCAAACTCGTAACTCAAATATTCTCCTCCATGTTCAGATCGTAGAAATTTTATTTTCTTGTTACGATGATTTTCCACTTCACTCTGAAATTCTTTGAAATTTTCAAATGTTTCAGATTTGTGTTTCATCAAGTAGATATACCCATATCTGCTCAAATCATCTGTGAAGGTGAGAAAATAACGATACCCGCCACGAGCCTCAATATTCATTGGACCACATACATCAGTATGTATGATTTCCAACAAATCAGTTGCTCGCTCCATAGTTCCGGAGAACGGCGTTTTAGTCATCTTGCCCATGAGGCACGGTTCGCAAGTACCAAGTGATTCATAATCAAGTGATTCTAGAAGTCCATCAGTATGGAGTTTCTTCATGCGCTTTACACCAATATGACCCAAACGACAGTGCCACAAATAAGTTGCACTATCATTATCAACTCTGCATCTTTTGGCTTCAACATTATGAATATGTGTATCACTACTATCGAGATTCAATAAAAATAGACCACTCTTCAAGGGTGCATGACCATAAAAGATATTACTCATATAAATAGAACAACCATTATTCTCTGATTTAAATGAATAACCGTCTCGCATCAAACAAGATCCAGATATAATGTTCATGCTTAACGCTGGCACCAAATAACAATTATTTAGGTCTAAAACTAATCCCGATGGTAGATGTAGAGGTAGCGTGCCGACCGCGATCACATCGACTTTGGAACCATTTCCCACACGCATCGTCACCTCGTCCTTAGCCAATCTTCGCTAATTCGTAGTCCCTGCTTCGAGTTGCAAATATTAGCAATGTAACCAAGTATCAAATACCAGTGCTATGTGAGCATTAGTAAGATACACATCAATAACATGTATATCACATATACCTTTGTTCACCTTGCCATCCTTCTTATTCGCCAAATACTTGGGGCAGTTCCGCTTCCAGCGTCTAGTCTGCTTGCAGTAGAAGCACTCAGTTTCAGGCTTAGGTCCAGACTTGGGTTTCTTCTCCTGAGCAGCAACTTGCTTGCTGTTCTTCTTGAAGTTCCCCTTCTTCTTGAAACTGGTGGTCTTATTGACCATCAACACTTGATGATCCTTCTTGATTTCTACCTCCGCAGCCTTTAGCATTGCGAAGAGCTCGGGAATAGTCTTGTCCATCCCTTGCATATTATAGTTCATCGCGAAGCTCTTGTAGCTTGGTGGCAGTGATTGAAGAATTCTGTCAATTACACTATCATCATGAAGATTAACTCCCAGTTGAATCAAGTGATTATTATACCCAGACATTTTGAGTATATGTTCACTGACAGAACTATTCTCCTCCATCTTACAGCCATAGAACTTATTGGAGACTTCATATCTCTTAATCCGGGCATTTGCTTGAAATATTAACTTCAACTCCTGGAACATCTAATATGCTCCATGACGTTCAAAACGTCGTTGAAGACCCGGTTCTAAACCGTAAAGCATGGCACAATCGAACTATTGAGTAGTCATCGCTTTGCTCGCCAGACGTTCTTAACATCGTCGATTGCATCCGCAGCAGGCTGGCACCCAGCCGGTGCTTCGGACGTAATTCTTCTGTGCAGCAATGAGGATAATCCCCAAGTTACGGACCTAGTCCGTGTAGTTGCTACCATCATCTTTCAACTTAGCTTTCTCAAGGAACGCATTAAAATTCAACGGAACAACAACACGAGCCATCTATCTACAACAAACATAGACAAGCAAAATACTATCAGGTACTAAGTTCATGATAAATTTAAGTTCAATTAATCAGATTACTTAAGAACTCCCACTTAGACAGACATCTCTCTAGTCATCTAAGTGATCACATGATCCAAATCAACTAAACCATGTCCGATCATCACGTGAGATGGAGTAGTTTCAATGGTGAACATCACTATGTTGATCATATCTACTATATGATTCACGTTCGACCTTTCGGTCTCCGTGTTCCGAGGCCATATCTGTATATGCTAGGCTCGTCAACTTTAACCTGAGTATTCCGCGTGTGCAACTGTTTTGCACCCGTTGTATTTGAACGTAGAGCCTATCACACCCGATCATCACGTGGTGTCTCAGCACGAAGAACTTTTGCAACGGTGCATACTCAGGGAGAACACTTCTTGATAATTAGTGACAGATCATCCTAAAATGCTACCGTCAATCAAAGCAAGATAAGATGCATAAAGGATAAACATCACATGCAATCAAAATAAGTGATATGATATGGCCATTGTGACGCCCGGATAATTAAGCCACAGTAACCCTCCGCTAATGATGCCACGTCACCTCGATTACTGTTGCTAATCTCGCGTTAGATCGAAACCGATTCGAGTTTCGAATTCAAAATCGAGCAAACAATAAAAGTTTTCAAATATTAAAATTTAAATGTTCGGAGTGAACCAAATAATACATAGGTAATTATGGTGGTGAAACCACCTTTTTATAAAATGTTTAATTGCTCAAGGCAAAATTAAACAACAGCAAAGGAAAGTAATTAAAAGCCTTTTGTATTTTGTAAAATAATAAACTATTTTATTTAGCTGTCCAAATTAATGTGGCAGTGGTATCTTTAACATACCATATTTAGGTGTTGTTCTCACATTTTTCAAAATTGAAATAAATTAAAACTTTAATAAAACCGAAAAAAAGAAATAAAAGAAAAGACAAAAACAAAAAAAAGGAAAAGGGAAAAGGAGACACCCCCCCAACTGGGCCACACGGCCCAGCCAGCGGCCTACCAGGCCGGCCCACCGGCCCAGCCGGCCAACCCACCCTGCCTTATCCCGGGAGGGGAAACCCTAACCGCCCCCCTCCCCCCACTCCTCTCGCCCCCACGCCCTCCCTCTGCCCCTCACCCGATCCAGATCGGGATCGGGCCGCCGCCATCCGCGCGCCCCTACCCTCCCGGCCTCGCGTCGCCAAGACTGCAACACCACCACCCGCCGCCGCCATCGCCACCATCTCGACCCGTTCGCCCATTGCTTGTCAGTCGCGTCGCCGAATCGCCGGCACCACCTCGCCTGACGTCGCCGTCCTCCTCGCGGCCCGTCCCCTCTCTCTCGTTGCGGCGCTGCTCGACGCCGCCGAGGTCGCCACAGCCTCAACGCCGCGCCCGACCGCGCCTCGCCGCCCGTCTTGACCCCTCCCGATCGGAGCTCCTCGCCGCCCCGAGGGCTACTCGCCGGATCTGCCTCCCCGCCTCGTCGTCGACCCTCCCCTCCATCGCAGGACCGCCTAACGCCTCCTCGAGCTCGCACGCGACCCTCTCTGTGAGCTCTCGGTCCTCAGTGACCTTTTCCCCCCTCCGCGTCTTGTATCTCCGTCGCCGACGAGGACGTGCCTCGGCGTCGCCCGCCACCGCCGTTATGGCCGCGCTTGGAGCCGGCGCCGCGCTCCCCGCTCTCCGCCAGACTACCACCACCGCGATCCCTCCTCCACTGGTCCATCCGCAGCTCCCTCGTCGCCGGGCGACCACGCCCGGCGGCGCCCGGCGCCGCGTCCGCCTCGCTCGGGTTCGCCCCGCCTCCTGCAGGCGCCCACTTCCACGCCCGCACCTGAAAGTGCCTAAACCCACTAACCCCACAGGGGCTAATGACAAAGCGGGCCCGCCCCGAGCAGTTAAAAAAAATAAAATAAAATAAAAATAATATATAATAATTTGATTAATTAACTAATTAATTAGTTAACTTAATTAAACCTAATTAGGTTAAACTAATCACCTAATTAAACTAATCAATTCATTTAACTCAAATCACCCAATGACGGTGGGACCCACGGGACAGTTTGACCGATCGGCGGTCGATTTGACTCTTGACGTCATGGTGATGTCATGCTCGACATCACCTTTCACTGTTTGGATAATGTTGGATTTAATTAAATAATTAAAATAAAAAAATTAATAAAATCTTTAGAAAATCATATCTTTTAATCCGTAACTTCGGATTAAATTATTTTCAACATGAAAGTTGCTCGTAAGCGGCGAGGCGAATCCGGATACGCAGTCCGTTCGTCCGCCACACACCCCTAACCTATCGAACCTGCAACTTTCCCCCTCCGGCTCCTCTGCCCGAAAACACGAAACACCGGGAATACCTTCCCGGATGTTTACCCCCTTAACCGGTACCACCTCGTACCACGTTAGATCACCTCTAGCACCGCTTTTGTTATGTTATGCTTTGATTGCTCTGTTATTTATTATGTTCCCCCTCCGTTACTTTTTCCTAGAGACCCCGAGACCGCTGCGGTTCGTGATCGACTACGATTGTCGACGACCCTCTCTCTTCGGAGCAACCAGCAAGCCCCCCTTGATCACCAGATATCGCCTACTCTTCTCTATCTTGCTTGCATTAGAGTAGTGTAGCATGTTCTTGCTTTCGAGATACTCCTATCTTCAGCTGCATAGCTTTGTCCTTGTTACTACATTGTTACCTTACCGCAATCCTATATGCTTAGTATAGGATGCTAGTACTTTCATCTGTGGCCCTACATCCTTGTCCGTCTGCGTGCTATACTATCGGGCCGTGATCACTCGGGAGGTGATCACGGTATATACTATATACTTTACACTATTACATTACGTGGTACTGCTAGGAGATGGGGGTGAAAGGACGGGTGGCTCCATCCGTGAGAGGTGGGCCTGGTTCCCGACGGCCCCGATTGTTACTTTTGTGGCGGGCGAGCAGGGCAGGTTGAGACCGCCTAGGAGAGAGGTGGGCCTGGCCTGTTTGGCTCGCGGTTACTTAACATGCTTAACGAGGTCTTGGTATTTGATCCGAGTTGGCTCTGAGCTTATACGCACTAACCATCTCGCGGGAGTAGTTATGGGTATCCGGCGTCGTGGTATCGATCGAAATACTTCAGACGTCGGCGACGGAGGCGGCTTGGCCGGATTGGACTGGAACGCTTTCTGGGCTAGGTGCGCTTCGGCCGCGTCACAACGTCTTGCAGTGTGCTTTCGAGGCGATGGGCCGGACCCTGGCGCTTAGGTTTAGACCGGCGTGTTGGCCTCTCTGTTGTGCCTAGGTGGGGCTGCGGCGTGTTGATCTTCGCGGCGGGCATGACCCAGAAAGTGTGTCGGCCAAATGGGATCAAGCGTCTTTGGGTAAGATGGTGCACCCTGCAGGAAGTTAATCTATTGAATAGCCGTGATCTTGATAACAGGGCGACTTGGAGTTGTACCTTGAGCTTATGACAACTAGAACCGGATACTTGATAAAACACACCCTTCCAAGTGCGGATACAACCGGTGGTCGCTCTCGCTCGGGGATATGAGCAGGGATCGCGGGTAGGATTATTGCTATGTGATGTTACTTGGAGGACTTCAGCTTGTCCTCTTCTACTGTTGCAAGTCGGTGTCCGAGCGTAGTCTTCATTAAGACTAGCTATCCCCTCTTATTCGGCATTCTGCAGATTCGGTCCATCGATATGGCCCTTTACACATATATCCATGCATATGTAGTGTAGCTCCTTGCTTGCGAGTACTTTGGATGAGTACTCACGGTTGCCTTGTTCCCCTTTTCCCCTATCTCTACTCGATTGCTGCAACTGACGATGGAGCCCAGAGCGAGACGCCACCGCCTATGGCGACTACTACTGGAGGTGCCTACTACTACGTGCAGCCTGCTCACGGCGACCGGAGTAACTTAGGAGGATCGAGGCGGAGGCCTGCTCCTCTTCGTCCAGATCCCGGTTTGTGCTAGCCATCTTATGGCACCTTGTCTAACTTATGTACGTACTCAGATATTGTTGCTTCCGCTGACTCGTCTATGATCGAGCACTTGTATTCGAGCCCTCGAGGCCCTGGCTTGTATTATGATGCTTGTATGACTTATTTTATTTGTAGAGTTGTGTTGTGATATCTTCCGTGAGTCCCGATCTTGATCGTACACATTTGCGTGCATGATTAGTGTACGATTAAATCGGGGCGTCCACAAGTTGGTATCGATCCATTGCTGTAGAATCCCCTTCCAACTCCTTGGCAAGTCGAGTCTAGACATTGCAAAACTTTTACTAACATGGCTGTGTGTCTTATGGGCATGCGTCGTCATTGGGTGGTATTAGGATCTTTTACTCCTCGATCTTTACTCGGGATTCGAACTCTCTTCTATTCGGGTTAAACGATTTTGCTAAAACAAAACTAACTTTAGGTTCTCGCAAGTACTTTCTCCCGAGAGCCTCTCACTTCAGATGATAAATCGCTAATCGGAAGATTCGAAGATACCCTCGATGTTCTCTCGAGACTTTGTGCCCATCACTTTTGCTATTCCGACCACCGATAAATCCGTGGATAACTACTTACACTTGCCATTCTTATGATCATCCCCATTGATCTTATTATTGCAAGATACCCAAGTTTTCTCTATTGTTCGAGAATACTTTGTGCCTACTGCCTAGCAGTTCTTTGCCACATGAATACCCTTCAAATAAATCCTCGCACTTGTCGAGTATCCGCTCATCCCAGCTTGTTCGTGTGTTTCACAAAAGTCTTCAAAATACTATTCGATCTTAGAAAATCCTCTGGAGCCTTTGGCTCTTGAAATCCTTGCTTGCTCGCATTATGGTTAATCCCATAAGTCTCGTAGTCTTATTGACATTCCTTGTCACTATCATTTGGGTCTATTGACTCAATATGTTTGCGAATACGCGCAATCATCATTGATCCTTATAAATTTATCTTTCCGGCTGAGCTGCCATTCTTTTAACTGGAATTGGTTCTCGACCAATCCAATTATCGTTGATTGTACCCTAAGGCTATTCAACTTACCCATCACTAATCGAGCATTGCTTGATCCCTTGAATTGGGAATCATAATTCCTTTGCATTTGACAATTGAGTTAGTCAGTTGTTTCTATAATTTGATCTCCTTGCATTCTTCTTCCTCTAGTTGAGTCTCGATGCTCACGTCGGATCCCTTGTGGACCACGGATCCTTTGTTGGATTTTATCGACAACGCCTTCATATTCAATAACCTTGTGAGCCTTTCCTCCGATACATAATGCCTTTGGTAAATTGTATCCTCTCGCTTTCTCAACCATGCTCGCCTTGAGCTTGAGTTAATTATTTCTAAAGATTACGGTATATGATTCCAAGAAGCCCTATGGGTAGAACATATGCCTTCACTAAACCGTGTGAACCCGAAAGTTTTCACGAATCATACTCTTCGGTGCTTCGCGGATAAAATTTTCAACATCGCAACTTCATCGAGCGTGAGAAGTGAATGAAGGGTTATGCATTGGAGAAGTGGAGTCGACCTTGAACTTGTGTTCATGCCCATGGACACGATGTAGATCTTATCATTAAATCTTCTCTTAAATTAATTATTCCTTTGGTATAAGTTCATCTTATATCAGGGATCGGGCCTTTTGCAATCGTGGTTCCGACCATGTTCTCTTTTAAATACCATTTCTCGTGCAAGTTTTAGCACTTGTCTTCTGTAGAGCAATAACCCCCGTCCAACCTCTACTTTGATATGTCATCGAGTATTACCCCTGGTATCTCAAGAATATCATGGAACTGCATAACTTATGATGAGTTCTTCCAGTATTATTCCTCACTGATTCCAATTTTCCCCGGGTTCTGGGTTGTTAGACACTCAAGGACATTGGTAAGTGAATCAATTCCGCACTCCGATTCAATAAAGTAATCTCCGTTGATTATGAGTTTAATAATCCTTCAAGTCATTCCTACCCTGATCGGCTATATCATTACCATGTTAAATTTTAGCTGTGCTACCCGGTCCTTCTTCCCGTAGCACAATTATTTGACGATGAGCTAAGCTTACGTTGATCTTCCTCATCATATCATTTCTCCTTGGACAATAAGCTTGGTTTTGAGTTTGTGTCATACCCTTGGTTCCAATAACCTTTCGCTTCACCATTCATTTGACTTGATGTCATCGCCGATCGATTACATCTTGAAATCTCTCGACAAAGTGTGTCGTGATCATCATCAATCTTATGAGCTCTTCCAAGGTATCAAATGAGTTCATGATGAGAAATACCATCCTTGCCCTCGATGATCTGCGTTATCATCGACCCTTATTGCCTTCCCACCAACACAAGCTTGTTCGTGTTTGGTGTTATACCTTGAGTTCCTTGCTATCCAGTAATTGTTCTTCTTTACCTTGGAACATTAACATCTCTTATATCCTCAATGTTGTGAGAAATTCACCACCCTTAAGAATTCTTGATACCAGTGATACTTATTAACATCACCATTCTTTTCTTGGTCCCGTGATGTGTCTAACCGAATACCGATTTAATGGTGCGTGATGTGTAAATTCTAAACTACGAGCAACCCTCTTGCTTTTGAAGTTATTGGTCTATAGTTTCATTCTACGACTATGGCTTATTGAATCACCATTCTGACATTGGTCGTGCAACCCAACCCATATTTTGGGCGCACCTTTCAACCAACGTTTAATTGTGTATGTTTTCCTCGAGCATACTTCCTTATATCATTTGATCTGACAAATGTTATCTCCTTGTTCCCTTAATTGTGGAAATCCATCTTTTGGGAATCTCGATGAATTGCCGTTGAGTTCACCAGACACCTCCTTGTCCTCTCCTTGGGTTAATGATGAACTCTTGTTAACGGAAATCACTTCATAGTTCATTTCCCGGGAATCTTACAATGTCATCTTGTCAATTTCGTTGCACCTTTTCTTCTCGGTATCCTAAGTCCGAGGTATCCCGACACCAATCGGATCTGAATCTCGGTCGGACATGATGGTTGGGACAACTTTCAAGAGTTACGATGTTGATCCTTTGTTGACCCGGTAGCATGATGTCATGCCTAGCACTTCCTATTTGGAGGACCTATCATTATAGATTCCTTTTCAGCAGGGTTATCCTTTCATCCATGAGGAATTGTAATCTGTTTCTACAAGTTATTCTGATGGATCCTTCGTGATTCAAAGTCTGATCTTCACCTGAAGGCCATGTCAATGCTATCTCGAAGCATGTCGGTGATACTCTGATTTTCAACAAGAACATTCGAAGCCCAATGCCAAATGTTTCTTGCTCAGTTATCCAAACACCGTTGTATGGGTAATGTCATGATATTTCTCTCCCCTTTCCTAAAGGGTTTTCTACGTGATATCCTATCATGGATATCATGCTCTGCTTGTCCTTGGGAAGGAATTACCCCTGAAAGATGTGGTTAAACACATTTCCCTTTCCATTGTTCTGTTTTAACCTAATAATCACATTTTCCTTTCCATGGGTCTGTTTGACCTTTCTTGGGATATATATAATCTAAGCAGTGATAATCCCCTGCTTAGGTAAGCACCTCGTTGTACCACTCTGTAAGTAAGACCCTATTACTATTGTTGATGACATTCCAGTAACCACCGATGGACGAGGACCTTGCCTATTGGTCCGCCTCGTTCAACGAGCAGGAAAATGGTTCTCTTCGTCCCTCGCCCTTGGTACCTATGTTGTTGCCGACATGACCCTCAGACTCTCCTCTGACATGCCTTGCTTACATGATCGTGCAAGATGTCACCAACCTTCTACTTTTAACCACATGGTGGGCCCATAGCCACAGTTTCACGAGATCGAAACCGACTCTCCTGTACACCCCCATTGCGAAGTTATTCCTCACGCTTGACTTTGTATGTAATTCACGGGCCACTTGCTCGTTGATCTATTCAGTATCGGACACAATACTTATTCCGTTGCTCTGAACCCTTCAAGCATTCTGCTTGAGGCAATGAGCGATTGCCTATCCGCTTGAAACTTCTTATTGCCTTTGTCTTACTTTGCTCTCGATGTGTGTCATTTGTTCAACTCGAGAGATACTCATAAGTTCATTCTTGGGATACCCCCAGATGATTTTCCCTTATAACATCCTTTCATTATAGAGCTACCCCTTACCTATTCATAAGTACGATGGGGTTCACGAAGAAATGGTGACAAGTTTATCATGATGCATCGGAATAAAGGATTGAAGACATCAACGAAAGGAACTAACTTCTTCGAGAAGATCCGTTAGAATATCGTAACCAAAACTTTCCCCTTACTCCCCTCTAAAATCTCGGGACGAGATTTCTTGTAGTGGAGGAGAATTGTGACGCCCGGATAATTAAGCCACAGTAACCCTCCGCTAATGATGCCACGTCACCTCGATTACTGTTGCTAATCTCGCGTTAGATCGAAACCGATTCGAGTTTCGAATTCAAAATCGAGCAAACAATAAAAGTTTTCAAATATTAAAATTTAAATGTTCGGAGTGAACCAAATAATACATAGGTAATTATGATGGTGAAACCACCTTTTTATAAAATGTTTAATTGCTCAAGGGAAAATTAAACAACAGCAAAGGAAAGTAATTAAAAGCCTTTTGTATTTTGTAAAATAATAAACTATTTTATTTAGCTGTCCAAATTAATGTGGCGGTGGTATCTTTAACATACCATATTTAGGTGTTGTTCTCACATTTTCAAAATTGAAATAAATTAAAACTTTAATAAAAGCAGAAAAGAAGAAATAAAAGAAAAGACAAAAAAAAAAAAAGGAAAAGGAAAAGGAGACACCCCAGGGCCACCCGCCCAGCCAGTGACCTACCGGCCGCCCACCGCCCAGCCGGCCGACCCACCCTGCCTTATCCCGGAGGGGAAACCCTAACCGCCCCCTCCCACTCCTCTCGCCCCACGCCCTCCTCTCCGCCTCACCCGATCCAGATCGGGATCGGGCCGTCGCCATCCGTCGCCTCCTACCCCCTCCCCGGCCTCTGGCGCCAGACCGCACCACCACCCGCCGCCGTCATCGCCACCATCTCGACCCGTTCGCCCACTTGTTGTGTCTGCCGTCGCGAATCACCGGCACCACCTCGCCCGACGTCGCCGTCCTCCTCGCGGCCCGTCCCTCTCCCTCATGGCGGCGCTGCTCGCGCCGAGGTCGCCACAGCCTCAACGCCGCGCCCGACCAGCGCCCGCCGCCCGTCTTCAACCCCTCCCGATCGGAGCTCCTCGCCGCCCGAGGGCTACCTCGCCGGACTGCTCCTCCCCGCCCTCGTCGTCGACCCCCTCCATCGCCGGACCGCGCTTCGCGCCTCCTCGAGCTCGCGACGCGACCTCCTGTGAGCTCTCGGTCCTCGATGACCTTTTTCCCTCCGCGTCTTGTATCTCCGTCGCCCGGCGAGGCGTGCCTCGGCGTCGCCGCCGCCGCCGTTATGGCGCTTGAGCAGCGCCCGCGCTCACCCGCTCTCCCTCGCCGCACTACCACCGCCGATCCTCCTCCACTGGTCCATCCGCGGCTCCCTCGTCGCCGGCGACCACGCCCGGCGGCGCCCGCGCCAGCGTCCGCCTCGCTCGGGTTCGCCCCTCCTGCATGCAGGCGCCACTTCCACGCCCGCACCCGAGCGCCCAAACCCACTAACCCCACAGAGGCGAATGACAGGAGGGGCCCGCCCCCAGAACAGTTAAAAAATAATAATAAAATAAAATAAAAATAATATATAATAATTTGATTAGTTAACTAATTAATTAGTTAACTTAATTAAACCTAATTAGGTTAAACTAATCACCTAATTAAACTAATCAATTCTGTTTAACTCAAATCAGCCAATGACAAGTGGGACCCACGGGACAGTTTGACCATCAGCGGTCGATTTGACTCTTGACGTCATGGTGATGTCATGCTGACATCACCTTTCACTGTTTGGATAATGTTGGATTTAATTAAATAATTAAAATAAAAAAAATTAATAAAATCTTTAGAAAATCATATCTTTTAATCCGTAACTCGGATTAAATTATTTTCAACATGAAAGTTGCTCAGAACGACGAGACGAATCCGGATACGCAGTCCGTTCGTCCGCCACACACCCCTAACCTATCGAACCTGCAACTTTCCCCCTTCGGCTCCTCGCTGAAAACCACGAAACAGGAATACCTTCCGGATGTTTACCCTTAACCGGTACCACCTCGTACCACGTTAGATCACCTCTAGCACCGCTTTTGTTATGTTATGCTTTGATTGCTCTGTTATTTATTATGTTTCCCCCGTTACTTTTTCCCAGAGACCCCGAGACCCACGCTGCGGTACCCCGTGATCGACTACGGTGTCGACGACCCTCTCTCTTGCGGAGCAACCGGGCAAGCCCCCCTTGATCACCGGATATCGCCTACTCTTCTCTATCTGCTTGCATTAGAGTAGTGTAGCATATTCTTGCTTCAGATACTCCTATCTTCTGCATAGCTTTGTCCTTATTATACATTTGTTACCTTACCTGCAATCCTATATGCTTAGTATAGGATGCTAGTACTTTCATCTGTGGCCCTACATCCTTGTCCGTCTGCCGTGCTATACTATCGGGCCGTGATCACTCGGGAGGTGATCACGGGTATATACTATATACTTTACACTATTACATTACCTGTGGTACTGTTCGGAGATGGGGCTGAAAGGACGGGTGGCTCCATCCCGGTAGAGGTGGGCCTGGGTTCCCGACGGCCCCCGACTGTTACTTTGTGGCGGAGCGACAGGGCAGGTTGAGACCGCCTAGGAGAGAGGTGGGCCTGGCCCTGTTCGGCGTTCGCGGTTACTTAACATGCTTAACGAGGTCTTGGTATTTGATCTGAGTTGGCTACGAGCTTATACGCACTAACCATCTACGGGAGTAGTTATGGGTATCCGGCGTCGTGGTATCGGCCGAAATACTTGAGACGTCGTGACGGAGGCTGCGCCGGATTGGACTGGGCGCCTGCTGGGCTAGGTGCGCTTCGGCACAGACATAACGTGTGGTGTGCTTTCGAGGCGATGGGCCCAGACCCTGGCGCTTAGGTTTAGACCGGCGTGTTGGCCTCTTTGTTGTGCCTAGGTGGGGCTGCGGCGTGTTGATCTTCCGCGGCGGGCATGACCCAGAAAGTGTGTCCGCCAAATGGGATCAAGCGTCTTTGGGTAAGATGGTGCACCCTGCAGGAAGTTAATCTATTGAATAGCCATGATCTTGATAACAGGACGACTTGGAGTTGTACCTTGAGCTTATGACAACTAGAACCGGATACTTGATAAAACACACCCTTCCAAGTGCGGATACAACCGGTGGTCGCTCTCGCTCGGGGATATGAGCGGGGATCGCGGGTAGGATTATTGCTATGTGATGTTACTTGGAGGACTTCAGCTTGTCCTCTTCTACTGTTGCAAGTCGGTGTCGAGCGTAGTCTTCGTTAAGACTAGCTATCCCCTCTTATTACGGCATTCTGCAGTTCAGTCCATCGATATGGCCCTTTACACATATATCCATGCATATGTAGTGTAGCTCCTTGCTTGCGAGTACTTTGGATGAGTACTCACGGTTGCCTTGTTCCCCTTTTCCCCTATCTCTACTCGATTGCTGCAACCAGACGATGGAGCCCAGGAGCCAGACGCCACCGCCTATGACGACTACTACTCTGGAGGTGCCTACTACTACGTGCAGCCTGCTCACGACGACCCGGAGTAACTTAGGAGGATCCCAGGCAGGAGGCCTGCTCCTCTTTCGATCTGTATCCCAGTTTGTGCTAGCCATCTTATGGCACCTTGTCTAACTTATGTCTGTACTCAGATATTGTTGCTTCCGCTGACTCGTCTATGATCGAGCACTTGTATTCGAGCCCTCGAGGCCCCTGGCTTGTATTATGATGCTTGTATGACTTATTTTATTTGTAGAGTTGTGTTGTGATATCTTCCCGTGAGTCCCTGATCTTGATCGTACACATTTGCGTGCATGATTAGTGTACGATTAAATCAGGGGCGTCACAGTCATCATCATCTTGTGCTTGTGATCTCCATCTCCGAAGCACCGTCGTGATCACCATCGTCACCGGCGTGACACCTTGATCTCCATCGTAGCATCGTTGTCGTCTCGCCAATCTAATGCTTCTACGACTATCGCTACCGCTTAGTGATAAAGTAAAGCATTATAGGGCGATTGCATTGCATACAATAAAGCGACAACCATATGGCTCCTGCCAGTTGCCGATAACTCGGTTACAAAACATGATCATCTCATACAATAAAATATAGCATCATGTCTTGACCATATCACATCACAACATGCCCTGCAAAAACAAGTTAGACGTCCTCTACTTTGTTGTTGCAAGTTTTACGTGGCTGCTACGGGCTTAGCAAGAACTATTCTTACCTACGCATCAACACCACAACGATAGTTCGTCAAGTTAATGCTGTTTTAACCTTCGCAAGGACCGGGCGTAGCCACACTCGGTTCAACTAAAGTTGGAGAAACTGACACCCGCTAGCCACCTCTGTGCAAAGCACGTCGGGAGAACGGTCTCGCGTAAGCGTCTGGCGTAATGTCGGTCGGGCCGCTTCATCCAACAATACCGCCAAACCAAAGTATGACATCTTTGGTAAGCGGTATGACTTGTATCGCCCACAACTCACTTGTGTTCTACTCGTGCATATAACATCTCGCATAAAACCTGGCTCGGATGCCCTTTGTTGGGGAACGTAGTAATTTCAAAATTTTCCTACGCACACGCAAGGTCATGGTGATGCATAGCAACGAGAGGGGAGAGTGTTGTCCACGTACCCTCGTAGACCGAAAGCGTAAGCGTTATAACAACGCGGTTGATGTAGTCGTACGTCTTCACGGCCCGACCGATCAAGCACCGAAACTACGGCACCTCCGAGTTCTAGCACACGTTCAGCTCGATGACCATCCCCGGACTCCAATCCAGCAAAGTGTCAGGGATGAGTTTCGTTAGCATGACTGCGTGGTGACGGTGATGATGTTCTACCGACGCAGGGCTTCGCCTAAGCACCGCAACGATATGACCGAGGTGGAATATGGTGGAAGGAGGCACCGCACACGGCTAAGGAACGATCACGAAGATCAACTTGTGTGTCATGGGGTGCCCCCTGCCCCCATATATAAAGGAGGGAGGGGGAGGTGCGGCCGGCCCCTAGGGGTGCGCCTAGAGGAGTCCTACTCCCACCGGGAGTAGGACTCCCCCCTCTTGCCTTGTTGGAGAAGGAAAGGGAAGGGGAAATAGGAAAGGGGCGCCGCCCCCTTCCTTGTCCTATTCGGACTAGGGGGGGGGGGCGGCCTGCCTGGCCGGCTCCCTCTTCTCCATTAGGGCCCATGTAGGCCCATTAACCCCCAGGGGGTGTTCGCTAACCCCGGTACTCGGTAAAATCCGATTTCACGGAGCGATTCCGATATCCAAATATAGGCTTCCAATATATCAATCTTTATGTCTCGACCATTTTGAGACTCCTCGTCATGTCCGTGATCACATCCGGGACTCCGAACAACCTTCTGTACATCAAAAACTATAAACTCATAATATGACTGTCATCATAATGTTAAGCGTGCGGACCCTACAGGTTCGAGAACTATGTAGTCATGACCTAGAACTGTTTCCGGTCAATAACCAATAGCGGAACCTGGATGCTCATATTGGCTCCTACATATTCTATGAAGATCTTTATCGGTCAAACCGCAAAACATAACAACATACGTTGTTCCCTTTGTCATCGGTATGTTACTTGCCCGAGATTCGATCGTCGGTATCTCAATACCTAGTTCAATCTCGTTACCGGCAAGTCTCTTTACTCGTTACGTAATGCATCATTCCGTAACTAACTCATTAGTCATATTGCTTGCAAGGCTGATAGTGATGTGCATTACTGAGAGGGCCCAGAGATACCTCTCCAGAGCAATCGGAGTGACAAAACCTAATCTCGAAATATGCCAACTCAACATGTACGTTTGGAGACACCTGTAGAGCTCCTTTATAATCACCCAGTTACGTTGTGACGTTTGGTAGCACACAAAGTGTTCCTCCGGTAAACGGGAGTTGCATAACTCATAGTTATAGGAACTTGTATAAGTCATGAAGAAAGCAATAGCAATATACTAAACGATCAAGTGCTAAGCTAACGGAATGGGTCAAGTCAATCACATCATTCTCCTAATGATGTGATCCCATTAATCAAATGACAACACATGTCTATGGTTAGGAAGCATAACCATCTTTGATCAATGAGCTAGTCAAGTAGAGGCATACTAGTGACATTAAGTTTGTCTATGTATTCACACATGTATCATGTTTCCGGTTAATACAATTCTAGCATGAAGAATAAACATTTATCATGATATGAGGAAATAAATAATAACTTTATTATTGCCTCTAGGGCATATTTCCTTCATAAACATCCTAAAGGCAAATCTTGGCACATTATTTTTGTTTTTAAACTTTATAAAAACACACAACAGAAATAAATGTCTCTCTAAAACTTCCGGGTTGTCTCCCTGGCAGCGCTTTCTTTAAAGCCATTAAGCTAGGCATATAGTGCTCAAGTAATGGATTCACCCGGATCCCAAGGTATATCAAAGCCAATTTGAATTAGCAATGATTTGTGATTTAGTAGTGAGCACAAAGTAACATATATCATGCAACAACAAAGTCTAACTCTCTTCCTATGCATTGGCATGTCATACAAGAACAATTCATGCACACATAGTAAAGGCCAATGCATAGTATAAACAGTTTCTTGCAATTTTATCATATTGGAAACATGGAGAGGCGGAGATGTAGTTCCTCTCTCATAATAACTGCAAGTAGGAGAAGCAAGCACATGCATATTATATCTATCAAAATCATCATGTGTAGTAGTGAAACGCAACCCATCAATATAATCCTTAATAAGGGCAAACTTCTCCGATATAGTGTAGTCGGGAGAATTCAAAAAGATAATAGGACTATCATGCGTGGGTGCAATAGCAACAATTTCATGTTTAACATAAGGAACTATAGCAAGTTCATCTCCATAAGCATAATTCATATTGGCATCTTGGCCACAAGCATAGCAAGCATCATCAAAAAGGGATATTTCAAAAGAATCAACGGGATCATAATAATCAACATAGCATTCATCCTTCGGTAAATTCGAAGGGAAATTAAACAATGTATGGGATAAAGAGTTACTCTCATTAGATGGTGGGAACCGGTGATCAATCCGCTCTTCCTCCTTTTGTTCTTCACTCTCCTCCTCATCTTTTTCATCCAATGAGCTCACAATGTCATTAATTTCTTCTTCCATAGACTCCTGCAAAATATTAGTCTCTTCTTGGACAGCGGAGACTTTCTCAATAAATTCATCAATATCATAATTGTATTTATAATTCTCATAGCAATATTTAATGATAGCTAAATTTTTAGGTCTATAAACTGAATCATCAAAATCTTCAAACTCTTTAAACAAAGATTCAATTTCACATGCACCCTTAAAAGCAACAAATTCTTCTATCCGTTCCACATCGTAGTAATCATATATACCATTAGCATAAGAAGCTAAGGTTTCATTTTCATTACATTTGCATGAAAAGGGAAGGTGTGGAGCCTTCATCCTAGAGCAACAAGTATAATCATGACTCAAGCATAGATCCCAAGCATACCAACGCAACATGTAAATTTGATCCAATAATAGTTTCACTTTTTGAGTCAAGCGATAATCCCTAAATTATTCACGTTGATCCAACTTGTCTCCCATTATATAATTGAATGGGGTTTTCTCAGGATTATTAAAGTAGTGCATAATATTTTTCACATAATGAGCATCGAGGGTTTTAGGAGGTTCCCCATCTCCATGAGTAGCAAGTAAACCTAATCTTTTTAGTATTTTGTGTTCCATATCCATAACTAAAGATAGAGAACAACTTAGAACAACAAATAAAAACAACTTAGTGATAAAGCAAACAAGCACACACGAGAATATTCACCCCACGCTATAACTCCCCGGCAACGGCGCCAGAAAAAGGTCTTGATAACCCACAAGTATAGGGGGTCAATTGTAGCCTCTTTCGATAAGTAAGAGTGTCGAACCCAATGAGGAGCTAAAGGTAGAACAAATATTCCCTCAAGTTTTATCGACCACCGATACAACTCTACGCACGCTTGACGTTCGCTTTACCTAGAACAAGTATAAAATTAGAAGTACTTTGTAGGTGTTGTGGGATAGGTTTGCAAGAATATAAAGAGCACGTAAAAACTAGGGGCTGTTTAGGTAGAAGCAATAAAGTTAGTATAGTGAGTGTGGAAAAGTGGTGGTAGGAGTTGCGAAATTGTCCCTAAGCAATTGACTACTTTACTAGACCGATAGCAAGTTTTATGTGGGAGAGGCCACTGCTAGCATGTCATCCCTGACTTGGAATTCTATGCACTTATGATTGGAACTATTAGCAAGCATCCGCAACTACTAACGTTCATTAAGGTAAAACCTAACCATAGCATTAAGATATATTGGCCCCCCTTCAATCCCGTATGCATCAATTTCTATGCTAGGTTGAAGCTTCTGTCACTCTTGCCCTCCAATACATAGTCTTATCAACATACAACTAACCCTATGGTGTGATCCACGTGCGCGCTCATATGATGGGCACCAAAGGACAGCAACATAACCATAAGCAAATTAAACCAATCATAGCAATTCACCAATTACCGATAGGACAACGAAAATCTACTCAGACATCATAGGATGGCAACACATCATTGGATAATAATATGAAGCATAAAGCACCATGTTCAAGTAGAGGGTACAGCGGGTTGCGGGAGAGTGGACCGCTGTAGATAGATGGGGGAAGGTGATGAAGATGTTGGTGAAGATGACAGAGGTGTTGGTGTAGATTGCGGTGATGATGATGGCCCCGACAGCGTTCTGGCGCCACCGGGAGAGAGGGGGAGAGAGCCCCCCTTCTTCTTCTTCCTTGACCTTCTCCCTAGATGGGAGAAGGGTTTCCCCTCTGGTCCTTGGCTTCCATGGCATGGGAGGGGCGAGAGCTCCTCCAAGATTGGATCTCTCTCTCTCTCTCTCTCTCTCTCTCTCTCTCTCTCTCTCTCTCTCTCTCTCTGTGTGTGTGTTTCTGCGTTCCAGATTCTGCCATTTCACCGTTTCTTGTATTCCCGGAGATTCGTAACTCCGATTGGGATGAAATTTGGACACGATTTTTATTTGGATATTGGCTTTCTTGCGGCGAAAGAAGGGCACCAACCGCCTTATAGGGTGGCCACGAGGGTTAGGGGCGCGCCCCCTGCCTTGTGCCCCCCTCGGGCATCGTCTCACGTTGATTCTTCTTCTAGAAAATCACATATATTCCAAAAAGTATCTCCGTAAGTTTTTATCCCGCTTGGACTCCGTTTGATATGGATTTTCTGTGAAACAAAAAAACATGCAACAAACAGGAATTGGCACTGGGCACTGGATCAATATGTTAGTCCCAAAAATAGTATAAAAAGTTGCCAAAAGTATATGAAAGTTGTATAATATTGGCATGGAACAATAAAAAAATATAGATACGACGGAGACGTATCATAGCTCACTAAGTGTTCCTCCGGTATTCGGGAGTTGAATAATCTCATAATCATAGGAACATGTATAATTCATGAAGAAATCGATATCAATAAACTAAATGTCATAGTGCTAAGCTAACGGATGGGTCTTTTCCATCACGTCATTCTCTAATGATGTGATTCCATTCATCAAATGATAACACATATCTATGGCTAGGAAACTTAACCATCTTTGATTAACGAGCTAGTCTAGTAGAGGCATACTAGGGACACTCTGTTTGTCTATGTATTCACACATGTACTAAGTTTCCGGTTAATACAATTCTAGCATGAATAATAAACAGTTATCATGATATAAGGAAATATAAATAACAACTTTATTATTGCCTCTAGGGCATATTTGCTTCAGTCTCCCACTTGCACTAGAGTCAATAATCTAGATTACATAGTAATGATTCTAACACCCATGGAGTCTTGGTGCTGATCATGTTTTGCTCGTGAGAGAGGCTTAGTCAACAGGTCTGCAAAATTCAGATCCGTATGTATCTTGCAAATCTCTATGTCTCCCTCCTTGACTTGATCGCGGATGGAATTGAAGCGTCTCTTGATGTGCTTGGTTCTCTTGTGAAATCTGGATTCCTTTGCCAAGGCAATTGCACCAGTATTGTCACAACAAATTTTCACTGGACCCGATGCACTAGGTATGACACCTAGATCGGATATGAACTCCTTCATCCAGACTCCTTCATTTGCTGCTTCCAAAGCAGCTATGTACTCCACTTCACACGTAGATCCCTCCATGACGCTCTGCTTGGAACTGCACCAACTGACAGCTCCACCATTCAATATAAACATTTATCCGGTTTGTGACTTAGAGTCATCCGGATCAGTGTCAAAGCTCGCATCGACGTAACCATTTACGACGAGCTCTTTGTCACCTCCATAAACGAGAAACCTATCCTTAGTCCTTTTCCGGTATTTCAGGATATTCTTGGCCGCTATCTAGTGATCCACTCCTGGATTACTTTGGTACCTCCCTGCTAAACTAATAGCAAGGCACACATCAGGTCTGGTACACAACATTGCATACATGATAGAACCTATGGCTGAAGCATAGGGAATGAGTTTCATTTTCTCTCTATCTTCTGTAGTGGTCGGGCATTGAGTCTGACTCAACTTCACACATTGTAACACATGCAAGAACCCTTTCTTTGCTTGATCCATTTTGAACTTCTTCAAAACTTTATCAAGGTATGTGCTTTGTGAAAGTCCAATTAAGCGTCTTGATCTATCTCTATAGATCTTGATGCCCAATATATAAGCAGCTTCACCGAGGTCTTTCATTGAAAAATTCTTATTCAAGTATCCTTTTATGCTATTCAGAAATTCAGTATCATTTCCTATCAACAATATGTCGTCTACATATAATATCAGAAATGCTACAGAGCTCCCACTCACTTTCTTGTAAATACTTCTCCAATAGTCTGTATAAAACCATATGCTTTGATCACACTATCAAAGTGTATATTCCAACTCCGAGTGGCTTGCACCAGTCCATAAATGGATCGCTGGAGCTTGCACACTCTGTTAGCACCTTTTGGATCAACAAAACCTTCTGGTTGCATCATATACAACTCTTCTTTAAGATATCCATTAAGGAATGCAGTTTTGACATCCATTTGCCAAATTTCATAATCATAAAATGCGGCAATTGCTAACATGATTCGGACGGACTTAAGCATTGCTACAGGTGAGAAAGTCTCATCGTAGGCAACTCCTTGAACTTGTTGAAAAACTTTTGCAACAAGTCGAGCTTTGTAGACAGTAACATTACCGTCAGCGTCAGTCTTCTTCTTAAAGATCCATTTATTCTCTATGGCTTGCCGATCATCGGGCAAGTTAACCAAAGTCCATACTTTGTTCTCATACATGGATCGCATCTCAGATTTCATGGCCTCAAGCCATTTCGCGGAATCTGGGCTCATCATCGCTTCCTCATAGTTCGTAGGTTCGTAATGGTCAAGTAACATGACTTCCAGAACATGATTACCGTACCACTCTGGTGCGGATCTTACTCTAGTTGACTTACGAGGTTCGATAGTAATTTGATCAGAAGTTTCATGATCATCATCATTAGCTTCCTCACTAATTGGTGTAGGAATCACTGGAACTGATTTCTGTGATGAACTACTTTCCAATAAGGGAGCAGGTACAATTACCTCATTAAGTTCTACTTTCCTCCCACTCACTTCTTTCGAGAGAAACTCCTTCCCTAGAAAGGATCCATTCTTAGCAACGAATATCTTGCCTTCGGATCTGTGATAGAAGGTGTACCCAACAGTTTTCTTTGGGTATCCTATGAAGACACATTTCTCCGATTTGGGTTCGACCTTATCAGGTTGAAGCTTTTTCACATAAGCATCGCAACCCCAAACTTTAAGAAACGACAACTTGGGTTTCTTGCAAAACCACAGTTCATATGGCGTCGTCTCAACGGATTTAGATGGTGCCCTATTTAACGTGAATGCAGCCGTCTCTAAAGCATAACCCCAAAACGATAGCGGTAAATCAGTAAGAGACATCATAGATCGCACCATATCTAATAAAGTACGATTACGACGTTCGGACACACCATTACGCTGTGGTGTTCTGGGTGACGTGAGTTGCAAAATTATTCCGCATTGTTTTAAATGAAGACCAAACTCATAACTCAAATATTCTCCTCCACGATCAGATGGTAGAAACTTTATTTTCTTGTTACGATGATTTTCCACTTCACTCTGAAATTCTTTGAACTTCTCAAATGTTTCAGACTTATGTTTCATCAAGTAGATATACCCATATATGCTCAAATCATCTGTGAAGGTTAGAAAATAATGATACCCGCCGCGAGCATCAACACTCATCGGACCGCATACATCAGTATGTATTATTTCCAACAAGTCTGTTGCTCGCTCCATTATTTTGGAGAATGGAGTCTTAGTCATCTTGCCCATGAGGCATGGTTCGCAAGCATCAAGTGATTCCAAAATCCCATCAGCATGGAGTTTCTTCATGCGCTTTACACCAATATGACCTAAATGACTGTGCCACAAATAAGTTGCACTATCATTATTAAACTTATATCTTTTGGCTTCAATACTATGAATTTGTGTATCACTACTATCGAGATTCAATAAAAATAGACCACTCATTAAGGATGCAAGACCATAAAAGATATTACTCATATAAATAGAACAACCATTATTCTCTGATTTAAATGAATAACCGTCTCGCATAAAAAAAGATCCAGATATAATGTTCGTGCTTAACGCTGGCACCAAATAATAATTATTCAGGTCTAAAACTAATCCCGAAGGTAGATGTAGAGGTAGCATGCCGACAGCGATCACATCGACTTTGGAACCATTTCCCACGCGCATCGTCACCTCGTCCTTAGCCAATCTTCGCTTAATCCGAAGCCCCTGTTTCGAGTTACAAATATGAGCAACAGAACCAGTATCAAATACCCAGGCGCTACTACGAGCATTAGTAAGGTACACATCAATAACATGTATATCAAACTTTGCCATCCTTCTTATCCGCCAAATACTTGGGGTAGTTTCGCTTCCAGTGACCAGTCCCTTTGCAGTAGAAGCACTCAGTCTCAGGCTTAGGTCCAGACTTGGGCTTCTTTACTTGAGCAGCAACTTGCTTGTTGTTCTTCTTGAAGTTCCCTTCTTCCCTTTGCCCTTCTTCTTGAAACTAGTGGTCTTGTTTACCATCAACACTTGATGCTCCTTCTTGATTTCTACCTCCGCAGCCTTTAGCATTGCGAAGAGCTCGTGAATTGTCTTATCATCCCTTGCATATTATAGTTCATCACAAAGCTTTTGTTGCTTGGTGGCAATGATTGAATAACTCTTTCAATGACACTATCAACTGGAAGATTAACTCCTAGCTGAGTCAAGTGATTGTGGTACCCAGACATTCTGAGTATATGCTCACTGACAGAATTATTCTCCTCCATCTTGCAGCTGTAGAACTTATTGGAGACTTCATATCTCTCAATCCGGGCATTTGCTTGAAATATTAACTTCAACTCCAGGAACATATCATATGCTCCATGATGTTCAAAACGTCGTTGAAGTCCTGGTTCTAAGGCATAAAGCATGGCACACTGAACTATCGAGTAGTCATCAGCTTTGCTCTGCCAGACGTTCATAACATCTGGTGTTGCTCCTGCAGTGGGTTTGGCACCTAGCGGTGCTTCCAGGGCGTAATTCTTCTGTGCAGCAATGAGGATAATCCTCAAGTTACGGACCCAGTCCGTGTAGTTTCTACCATCATATTTCAACTTAGCTTTCTCTAGGAACGCATTAAAATTCAATGGAACAGTAGCACGGGCTATTTATCTACAACAACATAGACATGCAAAATACTATCAGGTACTAAGTTCATGATAAATTAAAGTTCAATTAATCATATTACTTAAGAACTCCCACTTAGATAGACATCCCTCTAATCATCTAAGTGATCACGTGATCCACATCAACTAAACCATGTCCGATCATCACGTGAGATGGAATAGTTTTCAATGGAAAACATCACTCAGTGTTCTACCATATGATTCACGCTCGACCTTTCGGTCTCAGTGTTCTGAGGCCATATCTGCATATGCTAGGCTCGTCAGGTTTAACCCGAGTATTTTGCGTGTGCAAAACTGGCTTGCGCCTGTTGTATGTGAACGTAGAGCTTATCACACCTGATCATTACGTGGTGTCTCGACACGATGAACTGTCGCAACGGTGCATACTCAAGGAGAACACTTGTACCTTGAAATTTAGTGAGAGATCATCTTATAATGCTACCGCCGTACTAAGCAAAATAAGATGCATAAAGGATAAACATCACATGCAATCAATATAAGTGATATGATATGGCCATCATCATCTTGTGCCTTTGATCTCCATCTCCAAAGCACCGTCATGATCACCATCGTCACCGGCTTGACACCTTGATCTCCTTCGAAGCATCGTTGTCGTCTCACCAACTATTGCTACTACGACTATCGCTACCGCTTAGTGATAAAGTAAAGTAATTACATGGCGATTGCATTTCATACAATAAAGCGACAACCATATGGCTCCTGCCAGTTGCCGATAACTATTACAAAACATGATCATCTCATACAACAATTTATACATCATCACGTCTTGACCATATCACATCACAACAAGCCCTGCAAAAACAAGTTAGACACCCTCTACTTTGTTGTTGCAAGTTTTACGTGGCTGCTACGGGCTTACCAAGAACCGTTCTTACCTACGCATCAAAACCACAATGATTTTTCGTCAAGTGTGCTGTTTTAACCTTCAACAAGGACCGGGCGTAGTCACACTCGATTCAACTAAAGCTAGAGGAACAGACACCCACTAGCCACCTGTGTGCGAAGCACGGCGGTGGAACCAGTCTCATGAACGCGGTCATATAATGTCGATTTGGGCCGCTTCATCCAACAATACCGCCGAATCAAAGTATGACATGCTGGTAAGCAGTATGACTATTATCACCCACAACTCTTTGTGTTCTACTCGTGCATATAATATCTACGCATAGACCTGGCTCTGATAACATTGTTGGGAAACGTAGTATTTCAAAAAAAATTCCTACTATCACGCAAGATCTATCTAGGAGAAGCATAGCAACGAGCGGGGAGAGTGTGTCCACGTACCCTCGTAGACCAAAAGCAGAAGTGTTTAGTAACGCGGTTGATGTAGTCGAACGTCTTCGCGATCCAACCGATCAAGTACCAAACGCACGACACCTCCGCGGTCTGCACACGTTCAGCTCGGTGACGTCCCTCGAACTCTAGATCCAGCTGAGGCCGAGGGAGAGTTTCATCAGCATGACGGCTTGGTGACGGTGATGATGAAGTTATCGACGCAGGGCTTCGCCTAAGCACTACGACAATATGACCGAGGTGGAAAACTATGGAGGGGGGGCACCGCCCACGGCTAAGAAATCAACTTGTGTGTCTATGGGGTGCCCCTCCCCCGTATATAAAGGAGGGTAGGAGGAGGTCGGCCGGCCTCAAGGGGCGCGCCCAAGGGGGGGAATCCTACTCCTTCTAGGAGTAGGTTCCCCCCTTTCCTAGTTCAACAAGGAGGGGAGGAAGGGGAGAGAAGGAAGGAGGGGGTCGCCGCCCCCACCCCTTGTCCAATTCTGACTGGGGGAGCGCGCCACCTCCTGGCCGGCCCTCTTTTCTCTAAGGCCCATGGTGTCTCATTAACTTCCTGGGGGGGGGGGGGTGTTCCGGTAACCCTTCGGCACTCCGATTTTATCCGAAACTCTCCGGAACACTTCGGGTGTTCGAACAACATGGTCCAATATATCAATCTTTATGTCTCGACCATTTCGAGACTTCTCGTCATGTCCGTGATCTCATCCGGGACTCCGAACAACATTCGGTACATCAAATCACATAAACTCATAATACCAATCGTCATCGAACGTCAAGCGTGCGGACCCTACGGGTTCGAGAACTATGTGGACATGACCGAGACACTTCTCCGGTCAATAACCAACAGCGGAACCTGGATGCTCATACTGGTTCCTACATATTCTACGAAGATCTTTATCGGTCAAACCGCACAACAATATACGTTGTTCCCTTTGTCATCGGTATGTTACTTGCCCGAGATTCAATCGTCAGTATCATCATACCTAGTTCAATCTCGTTACCAGCAAGTCTCTTTACTCGTTCCGTAGTGCATCATCCCGCAACTAACTCATTAGTCACATTGCTTGCAAGGCTTATAGTGATGTGCATTACCGAGAGGGCCCAGAGATACCTCTCCGACAATCAGAGTGACAAATCATAATCTCGATCTATGCCTACTCAAACACCATCAGAGACACCTGTAGAGCATGTTTATAATCACCCAGTTACGTTGTGACGTTTGATAGCACACTAAGTGTTCCTCCGGTATTCGGGAGTTGCATAATCTCATGGTCATAGGAACATGTATATGTCATGAAGAAAGCAATAACAATAAACTAAACGATCATAGTGCTAAGCTAACAGATGGGTCTTGTCCATCACATCATTCTCTAATGATGTGATTCCGTTCATCAAATGACAACACATGTCTATGGCTAGGAAACTTAACCATCTTTGATTAACGAGCTAGTCTAGTAGAGGCATACTAGGGACACTTTGTTTGTCTATGTATTCACACATGTACTAAGTTTCCGGTTAATACAATTCTAGCATGAATAATAAATATGTATCATGATATAAGGAAATATAAATAACAACTTTATTATTGCCTCTAGGGCATATTTCCTTCAAATTTGTGCTATTTTCTATCCAAACTTTGATGAATATCGACCGGTTTGCATGAATTTTGTCTGATTAATTAAAATACGGATTTAAATGTATGCGGACAGCGTTGGATGGCGGTCTTCCGCATGCGTGTCCGCGGACTCCCCGCCCCGTCCATGGTGGATGCGGGAAGAAGTCGCGGGTTGCCGTTGGAGATGCCCTAAGCTGCCTGAATTTGCAACTTGTGTCAATCTATTTTCGAAGAGCACAACCTCGAGGTGGAGGCGGGGGTGCTGTGCTGAGCGACGACGAAACCACGGCAGGGGCAACACAGCAGTGACGTCATTGGTAGGGGGGGGGGGAGGGGAAGGAGGATTCCAGGGTTGATTGGTTCAAGTGTGGTTCTGAAAGAAATGCTCGTCGGAGCTTAAAAAGATGGCGTGGTTTGAGGAGTGGTCACGGACAACGGTGTACGGACATATGTAGTGGCTTAGAGTAGGCAGGGCAACAAGGATCGCACGACGACATACGACGTTAGAGGGTGGTGGGAGGAAGGGGATGACTAGCAAAAGGAAGAAGACGCCTTTTTTGAAGTCAAATTTATTTGAAAGCAACTTACAAAAAGATTGTTCCTTTTATCTCAAAAGAAAAAAAAAATCCCCTTTAAGAATGTTGTATATGTGCATTTCAATATGGTTGATCGCCTACTGTTCGAGGTAGCCTGTTTCGTCCGTTTGGTGTTGTTCTAGGTGCAGTTTAGCTAAGCCAGCTTGTGTGTTGTCGACATGTTCCAATCCTTAGGATTTTTTCTTCGTGGATTTTTTCCACTCCAACATCATTTGAAGAATCCTATATTTTTCATGCGCACATTGAAACACTTATACTAATCCTGCAGTATTGAAAATGACATGCCACTCTATTCCTCTGTTTTTTCTATTCTTACGTTTTTCAAATTCTGCAAATCAAAGACGCCCTTACCCTATTTTAGTTTAGTGATAAGCCATGTACTATGAATTTTTGTTTGTTTTCTTATAAACAAGACTATTTCTTCCCTTTGACGATGATTGTTGTTTCATTGAGAAGCAATACTTGAAAACACACATTTCTCTGAACTAGTAAGTGTGTACGAATACAATGCACCTCAATATTAGACAAATGTTAATTTAGCTCATATTAATTACATGTAGAAATCAGGTAGTAGGATATTATTTGCGTGTTAATTATGTGATTAGCAATGACATCAAATATTTAATATGTAATTAATTGCATGCTAAATATGTTGAGCGCTCACAATTGAAGCAATTTAGGTCGTTGGATTGACCTGATTTGATAACCAAGATTAGTTAGATCTGCCCTTTTTAAGTCTTTTCATACGAGTGTGACTAGTTCTCATCTAGATGAAAATTAACTAAATCTCATATAACTCACAAAACATTTAATTTACGTGAATATTTGTGTGATATTTTAATAAATTAAACGGTGTAAGAATTTGATGAGATTTGTTAATTATCATCTGATCAAAATTAGCAAATGCGTCTTTATATTGGTATATAGTTATAGATATCAGCCCAAACGTTGTTCAATGTTCTTTTTATTTTCCGGGGAAAACGTTGTTCAATGTTCTTTAGATCGAAGAAACCATTAGCGAGGCAACTGTTGCCTTGCCTGAAAAGAAAATATGAGGGGAGGATCCTGGAATTTAAGCGCTCGTTGGGTGCACATTGCACAAGTATGAAACTTCCAGCGCCGTCATTGTCGTCTTTTGGCACCACAGCACCTCACGTCACGTTGCTCTTTCACACGGTCAAGAAAGCGCGATCTGGCTAGTGGTGTGGTCGGCATGGCCCCGCGCATGGCTTGAAAAGTCAAAGAACGGTCTAATTAGGGAGAAGGATTGTGAAATCTAATTAATCTTTTTTCAGAGATAATTTAATTTTTTCAAGAAAATTTATAATCTATCCATCAACGGTTAAGATAGTACAAAGAACACTAGAAGTAAAATTTACATCCAGATCCGTAGACCACCGACCGACGACTACAATACTGAAGCGAGCGAAGGCGCGCCACCATCATCGTCCCTCCCTCGTCGAAGTCGAGCACATATTCCATCTTCAAGAAGTCGTCGCCGCCTCATCTTCTTTGAGCATGGCACAAACCCTAGCAAAACTCAGAAAAGCACTTAAAAACGGAGCCCTCCCGCCGGTAAGGGCCGGGATCCATCGCGTCTCCATGGTCCAAAGGCCATAGAAAACGAGGCGGACTCATGGCGGCGCCGGCGAGAGGCAGGGAACCCTAGATGAGTTTGCACAGGGCACAACGGAACGAGTTTCTGGGGATAATGTAATTAATCTGTGCTACCTTCGTTTTTATTTACTCCAGTTATGACCTAAGCCAAATTTTATAAAAAAATATAAAAAATAATCTAAACTTTCACAATAACAAATATATATAAAATGAACACATATTGTGGATGTTAATAATTTTTTATATAAATTTGGTCAAAGTTTAAAATCTTGACTCAAAACAAAGCTAATATGCAAAGTAAATAAAACGAAAAAGTTATTAGTAACAGTCAATAAGTAATGACGGTTAAGTCATTTACCATAGGAAAGCGACGGCAGACAAAGGAAAGTGAAAAATCAACCATGCATCCTGACTGTTGTGGTTGAACGCAGTGGGCACGCGCGGGTAGAAAGCGAGGTG
The DNA here is from genome assembly GCA_021605205.1 of Aegilops longissima. Lineage (NCBI taxonomy): Eukaryota > Viridiplantae > Streptophyta > Magnoliopsida > Poales > Poaceae > Aegilops > Aegilops longissima. The sequence continues at coordinate 223,792,295 of CM038678.1, read as the reverse complement.
CCGATGTTTTTCTTTTTCTTGAAAACTAGCAAATATGTCCGTGCGTTGCAACGGGAGAAAAAATCAATGAATTTTTTGATCCATTCATCAATTTAGAAACCGGTGATAATGCTAGAATGGTTGTTGCTGCATACGATAATGGGTCACCATTTATCTGTGTTAGAGTTGTGTCGAATATAATGTACAAGGTAGGTTACAGTTGGACTAGGAGTTGTATTGTGTTTATATAGGATGTGTAGTCGTGTCCTAGTAGGACACTTATATCCTAGGCCTCTCATATATAGTGGGGGTAGACACACGATGTAACCTATGCTAGCATAACAGCACAGGCACGCAAGGGGGAGCCGGCGGCGTGTGCCGGCTCCCGGGTGGCCGGTATGCGGTATTGTGACGATGTCACGGGGAGGAGCGCTCGTAGTCAGGCCCCGGGGATGTAGCCATATCGGTGAACCTTTTTAACAAATATCGGTGTCGTGCTCGTGTGAGTGCTTGGTCCTCGGATGATCGACGGTATGCCTCGAATTTATTCTAACAAGTGGTATCATGAGCTAGGTTGTTCGAAGGTTATGGACTATTGATATGGAGGAGCGCTTTGCAAGAAGATCGCCGAGTTGGATCGCGGTGCAGGACAGTTGCGATGGAGCGGATCGTTGTCACGCGGTACTTCCGTGTTCGATCAGGGTAGTCGCTAATGTTAGCAGCGAATCAAAGATGACGGATAGGAAGCGCGTGGAAGCAAGAACCGTTCGGCAGTAGGAATCGCAAACAGTGCGGCGGCATAGCGGAAGCGTGGGGGCGACAGCGTGGAATCAAAGGCAGCTGCAGGCCAAACGGGGGCGCGGCGAAGCGCTGGCCCATCTAGGTTGGCCGAGGCCGCAAGGCCCGTGGCGCGAGGCAGTTGTTGGCTGCGGTGCAGCCGGCATTGCCCAGTCTTTCGCGTATACGTGCAGGTATTGACTTGTACGCGAGTATTGCTGCTGAATATGCAAGGCAAGTTGAGATTTGTCTGGAAACAAAAGGAGACCGAGTCTCCATAGTATATGACACGGACAGAGGCAACCGATCAAATCAGCAGATGAAATCCATTGGTTGATACATATACATCGGAAAGCACGCACAGGGCAAAGCAACAACAACATCAGGAGTTGAGCTAGAGCAACTACACCTGAAGATCAAAAGTTTTTGGTTGAATTGCTATTAGTACTGGGAGGTGACCACGTTAGGTTCGCTTATGTACTTTGGCATCATGGAAAGAAGCTTTTTCACAAGGTCAGATGCACGAAGAATCATGACGCCATCGGGCATCGGGTTTGAGGTGGAGAAGTTCAATGGAACTGAAAACCTTGGGTTATGACATACATGGGTGAAAGATTGTTGGCACAGCGAGGATGCTTGAAGGCGTTGCAGGAAGTCATGTCAGCTAAGATGGAATTATCATGTGATGTATGGAAATTCACGGAAGCCGATTTGGGAGCCTCGTGCGTGTCATGTAGCCGGACAAGTTTGGCTGGGTCGGACTAGACAGTCTGATGTGATCAACGTGGGTCGGTTGGTACATAAGACGGTGGTGGGATCGGCGACGACGACGTAGGAGCGTGATGCTGATGGTGACCGACTTCTGGGGCGTGGAAACACGTGGCACAGGCCCCGTGGGCTTGTGTGGTCTCGACAAGACTATGACGCGGGGTGCACATGAGAGCTTGGAGTCGACGAGGTGCAGGGTGGCAAGTACAACCACCATGGAGTCATGTTGAAGGTGGAGCTGTATTGAGGGGCTACAATATAAGGATCCAGAGAGTCGAAGCCTATTCAACAGGAAAAGCGAGTGACATGCAGTTTGGACTGGAGCCCAGTGGTCTGATGGAAGCGTGAAACTCGTCATCGGTCGGTGATGATCGATGGAACTCTGAAGTGGGGGTTGAGTGGTGCGGGTTTGCGGCCCTTGAGACTCGACCGGGACAGCGGAGGCTCGACGCGGTAATAGCGGCAAGGCGTGCGGTATGCACAGACATGGAGACGGGCCAGGGCTCTGGTGGTTATACATGTGGTGAGATAACTACGATTTTGATTCAGGATGACTACAAGCAACGGTGAAATTCCTTCAAGTTTTAGACAGACGGTCAAGAAAGGAGCGGTGATGTTGAGTCCAGGTAACTCTTATGTGTGACATCCAATATGTGAGTTGTTCACTTTCACGCAGGTCAGTGATCAGTGTGTGATGACGTTGGAATGATATTCTGGAAGTTGGGAGCACAAACTAGAGCAACAAGGAACTTAATTTCGCTCGAGCATTGACTGTGGTCAAGAAAAGAAGGAACTACAAGTTGCAGGTGGAGTCATATGGAGTCTTTGGAGTAGCAGCGGTGCTCATGGGTAAGCTCAAGTCCAATGTACATGGAAGTTTGACGCATTGATGAATTCAAGGTGGTGGAGAATATTCACCAAGGTGGAGTTTGTTAGAGTTGTGTCGAATATAATGTACAAGGTAGGTTATAGTTGGACTAGGAGTTGTATTGTGTTTACATAAGATGTGTAGTCGTGTCCTAGTAGGACACTTATATCTTAGGCCTCTCATATATAATGGGGGTAGACACATGATGTAACCTATGCCAGCATAATAGCACAGGCGCGCAAGGGGAAGCCAGCGGCGTGTGCCGGCTCCCGGGTGACCGGTGTGCGGTATTGTGACGGTGTCAAAGGGAGGAGCGCCCGTAGTCACGCCCCAGGGATGTAGCCATATCGGTGAACCTTGTTAACAAATCTCGGTGTCGTGCTCGTGTGAGTGCTTGGTCCTCGGATGATCGACGGTATGCCTCAGATTTATTCTAACAAGTGGTATCATGAGCTAGGTTGTTTGAAGGTTATGGACTGTTGATCTGGAGGAGCGCTTTACAAGAAGATCCTCGAATTGGATCGTGGTGCAGGACAGTTGCGATGGAGCGGATCGTTGTCACGCGGTACTTCCGTGTTCGATCAGGGCAGTCGCTAATGTTAGCAGCGAATCAAAGACGACGGATAGGAAGCACGTGGAATCAAGAACCGTTCGGCAGTAGAAATTGCAAACAGTGCGGCGGCATAGCGGAAGCGTGGGGGCGGCGGCGTGGAATCGAAGGCAGCTGCAGGCCAAACGGGGGCGCGGCGAAGCGCTGGCCCATCTAGGTTGGCCGAGGCCGCAAGGTCCATGGCGCGAGCCAGTTGCTGGCTGCGGTGCAGCCGGCGTTGCCCAGTCGTTCGCGTATACGTGCAGGTATTGACTTGTACGTGAGTATTGCTGCTGAATATGCAAGGCAAGTTGAGATTTGTCTGGAAACAAAAGGAGACCGAGTCTCCATAGTATATGACACAGATGGAGGCAACAGATCAAATCAGCAGATGAAATCCATTGGTTGATACGTATACATCGGAAAGCACGCACAGGGCAAAACAACAGCAGCATCGGGAGTTGAGCTAGAGCAACTACACCTGAAGATCAAAAGTTTTTGGTTGAATTGCTACTAGTACTGGGAGGTGACCACGTTAGGTTTGCTTATTTACTTTGGCATCGTGGAAAGAAGCTCGGTTATTTTTCAGAAGGTCAGCTGTACGAAGAATCATGACGCCATCGGGCATCGGGTTTGAGGTGGAGAAGTTCAATGGAACTGAAAACCTTGGGTTATGACAGACATGGGTGAAAGATTGTTGGCACAACAAGGATGCTTGAAGGCGTTGCAGGAAGTCATGTCAGCTAAGATGAAATTATCATGTGATGTATGGAAATTCGCGGAAGCCGATTTGGGAGCCTCGTGCGTGTCATGTAGCCGGACAAGTTTGGCTGGGTCGGACTAGACAGTCTGACGTGATTTACGTGAGTCGGTTGGTACAGAAGACGGTGGTGGGATCGGCGACGACGACGTAGGAGCGTGATGCTGATGGTGACCGACTTCTGGGGCGTGGAAACACGTGGCACAGGCCCCGAGGGCTTGTGTGGCTTTGACAAGACTATGGTGCGGGGTTGATTCAAGACGGTGCACATGAGAGCTTGGAGTCGATGAGGCGCGGGGTGGCAAGTACAACCACCATGGAGTCATGTTGAAGGTGGAGCTGGATTGAGGGGCTACGATGTAAGGATCCAGAGAGTCGAAGCCTATTCTGCGGGAAAAGCGAGTGACATGCAGTTTGGACTGGAGCCCAGTGGTCTGACGGAAGCGTGAAACTCGTCATTGGTCGGCGATGATCGATGGAACTCTGCAGTGGGGTTTGAGTGGTGTGGGTTTGCGGCCCTTGAGACTCGACCGGGACAGCGGAGGCTCGACGCGGTAATAGCGGCGAGGCGGGCGGTACGCACAGACATGGAGACGGGCCAGGGCTCTGGTGGTCATACATGTGGTGATTCAACTGCGATTTTGATTCGGCATGACTACAAGCAACGGTGAAATTCCTTCAAGTTTCAGACAGACGGTCAAGAAAGCAGTGGTGATGTTGAGTTCAGGTAACTCTTATGTGTGACATCCGATATGTGAGTTGTTCACTCTCACGCAGGTCAGTGATCAGTGTGTGATGGCGTTGGACTGATATTCTGGAAGTTGGGAGCACAAACTAGAGCAACAAGAAACTTAATTTCGCTCGAGCATTGACTGTGGTCAAGAAAAGAAGGGACTACAAGTTGTAGGTGGAGTCATATGGAGTCTTTGGAGTAGCAGCGGTGCTCATGGGTAAGCTCAAGTCCAATGTACATGGAAGTTTGACGCATTGATGAATTCAAGGAGGTGGAGAATATTCGTCAAGGTGGAGTTTGTTAGAGTTGTATCGAATATAATGTACAAGGTAGGTTACAGTTGGACTAGGAGTTGTATTGTGTTTACATAGGATGTGTAGTCGTGTCCTAGTAGGATACTTATATCTTAGGCCTCTCATATATAGTGGGGGTAGACACATGATGTAACCTATGCCAGCATAATAACACAGGCGCGCAAGAGGGAGCCGTCGGCGTGTGCTGGCTCCCGGGTGACCGGTGTGCGGTATTGTGACGGTGTCACGGGGAGGAGCGCCTGTAGTCAGGCCCCGGGGATGTAGCCATATCGGTGAACCTTGTTAACAAATCTCGGTGTCGTGCTCGTGTGAGTGCTTGGTCCTCGGATGATCGACGGTATGCCTCGGATTTATTCTAACAATCTGATTATAAGACGCCAAAACTGTAAACTCAGAATATTAAGAAATAGAAATAACATTGAGATGGTTGGTGACAGAGATGATGGCAATATATAACCATTTATTTGTTTATCCAATTAAAAAACACTCAATTCAGAAAATGTTGCTGGTCTTAAATGTGGGTTATCTAAACTCTCAACAATGGTCTATTGAATGTTGTGATCTATTTTTCTAATAACAATAACAAAATATAAGTTAAACCTTCCATTCTCAAAAAAAAAGTTAAACCTTCCACATCCAGATTGTTGTCTGCGAACAAAGTGCACCTACCTAACTTACAAAATCATCATCAGAGAATAAAATTTTTCAAAGTGGTCTTGTGTCTAAAAATGCGAAGTACATAAATGGTCTTGTCCTCTAAAAATGGTCTTAGTTTTGCATGTTCTTATCATGCAACGTACATGCATTAACCACAAAGAATAATTTTTTTCAAAGTGATCTAGTTATCTAAAATGAACTCCTTTTTCTTTTGAATGCTTAAATATGGCTGCGCTTCTTTTGATTAGTTGTGCTTTCATCTGGGCTATATTTCTCACAACTCCCAACGTATATAAGCTAGTAGAATTTTGTGTAAAAATGCGATGTGGGACTATTGATTCAAAAACGGATTCTAACTTTTAGCACAGGCTGGTGCTAGGTCAATTGGCGGCAGCCTTAACGTCGAGATGGCAGGTCGTGAGATTGATCTAGACAAACACAATTCATTTTTCATGGCTTCATGAAGTTCCTTTTTTTTTGAACGGATTGATAGATCGTGTTTTTCATGGAAAGAGATTGATCGACGCTCGTATGTGCGCTAGGCGGTTGCTGGAAGACGCCTGGTCAAGATCCTTCGTGTTTTTTTTAGAATGGATCGATCAATATGAACTTGTACGCCTGGTTAGCCGGAGCTTTGATGAAAGAAATACGTGCCTGCGGTAGTCACCTAGTGCTTGACGAAAGAAAGATGTATTAGGAATCTCTACTAAGGTTCCCATTTCACCTCTCTTTCGTCCAACCTTTTTTATATAATCCCATTCTTTCCGAAAATACAAACGTAAACATGGGTGCGCGTGCACCCACGTGAATAATAAATTCATTAAAAATACTAGAAAAAATTAAAAAATTCAGAAATTTCGTGGTATGAAACTTAGTTGATCATTCTACTCATATGTGAAGTTTCATGATGTATTGACATTTATGGTATTCTTAGTGAAGAAAATACAAATGCGACCATACTATTCATTAAACAGTGTTTTCCAATATAGCTTTGGTTAGCTTCGATTTTGTCATTTTTGCCCAGATTACCACGGATGTGATTTCTTCGTGAAACTTCATATGTGAGTATACCGGTTGACTACATATATTACAAAAATAAATTTAGATTTTTTCGATTTTTTCTAAATTTTTTTTAAATTTACTATTCATAAAGGGTGCGCGCGCACCCATATTCACCAAATCCGCGTCCCTTTCTTTCCTTCTTCTCTTTGATATTTTCCTCTCATCTCTGATTTTTCTCTATATCTCTATACTACTTAAAAAGAACGTAAGGTTTTCATTTCACCTCTCTTTCGTCCAACCTTCTTTATATAAGTCCCACTCTTTCCTTCTTCTCTTTGATATTTTCCTCTCATCTCTGATTTTTCTCTCATCTATCTCCCTAAAATAGAATCAATTGTCTCATGTTTATTAACTTCTCTACTTACTTAAAAAGAACGTAAGGTTCTCATTTCACCTCTCTTTCGTCCAACCTTCCTTATATACATCACACTCTTTCTTTCTTCTCTTTGATTTTTTCCTCTCATCTCTAATTTTCTCCCATCCACTCCCTAAAATAGAATCAATTGTCTCATGTTTATTAACTTATCAAAATAAAAGCATATTTTGTTGGTAAGTCATTAAATTCTTACCAAATAAGTGCTTAACAATAAAATGATAGGTAAATCATGGCGATTGCATACAAAAACTTACTAAGATTTTAGCGCATCAATATAATCATATATGTGCAATCATGGGCTAATTTACTAGAATGTGTATACTCCCGTTGCAACGCACGGGCAATTGTCTAGTTAATACTACTTAAAAAGAACGTAAGGTTTCCATTTCACCTCTCTTTCGTCCAACCTTCTTTATATAAGTCCCACTCTTTCCTTCTTCTCTTTGATATTTTCCTCTCATCTCTGATTTTTCTCCTATCTATCTCCCTAAAATAGAATCAATTGTCTCATGTTTATTAACTTCTCTACTACTTAAAAAGAACGTAAGGTTCTCATTTCACCTCTCTTTCGTCCAACCTTCCTTATATACGTCACACTCTTTCTTTCTTCTCTTTGATTTTTTCCTCTTATCTCTAATTTTTCTCCCATCCACTCCCTAAAATAGAATCAATTGTCTCATGTTTATTAACTTATCAAAATAAAAGCATATTTTGTTGGTAAGTCATTAAATTCTTACCAAATAAGTGCTTAACAATAAAATGATAGGTAAATCATGGCGATTGCATACAAAAACTTACTAAGATTTTAGCGCATCAATATAATCATATATGTGCAATCATGGGCTAATCTACTAGAATGTGTATACTCCCGTTGCAACGCACGGGCAATTGTCTAGTTAAAATGGAAAAAGAAAAGGACAACGCTAACACCCACACGTGTGGTGTGAGCCGAACCTGCCCACACGCCCTATAACACACAGACTGCGCCATGTCATCGTATGCATGTATGTGGAAATCTTTTTGGATTTTCAGTTTTTAAAATGTTTTATCTCTTAAATAAAAAATTCGATTGAAGATCCGTTTTCATCATTAAATCCCTCGCGACGAGATCTTCGAAACTAATCTCATATCAATATATTACAACGAATTTTTTTGGGTTAAAACTTGCCATGTCTATTACACATGAATTGCCATGATGTTTACATTAAAGTTGCCATGATAAATTTCAGCTATTTTCTTTTACATTTAAACGGGAAATTAAGAAACTAGACTTGCCATGAACCATAAACTAAAATAGCCATGATACATGCACTTAAAATTGCCATGGTTCATACAAAAATAATTTTCATGGTCAAAGTACTGGAATTGCCATCATAAAAAAACTAAAATTGTCATGCTATACAAACTAAAATTGTCACATGGCAACTTTAGTTTAAGCACTATGACAACTACAGTGTACACATCATGGCAACTTTTGGGTAATTTTTTTTTTCGTCGAAACATATCAACATGGGGTCTAGTTTTGAAGATCTCGTCGAGACGGATTTAATGGTGAAAATGCATTTTTAATTTGAATTTTTTATTAGGAGAAAATAAAATTAAGCCGAAAACCAAAAAGGTTCCTGCTGAAGTCATCTATTCATACGTGACAAAATGAGTGACGATGGAGGCGTGTGGGCGATGTGCATGATGCCACACGTGTGGGCGTTAGTTTTTTTCAAAAGAAAATCCTTTCTTTTGTCTAAAACCAGGCCGGACCTTTTTATTTCTCTCTCTCCCCAACATTTTTCTGCAGCCAGCTGGCCCAATTGGCCAAAGCAGGCGAACCGGCCCACCCACAGGCCACCTACCCGAGAGTTGTGCTCAATCCCCAATCACTCCCTCGGATCGATCCCGGTCGTGACACACACGCACGCAACCACGGCCGAGAGGAGCCCTGGGTTGACCTCTCGGCTGCCGCTCCTCCGTCAGGCGAGCCAACCCGCCGCGTCACCCCCGCCTTCGTCTGCCGCCTGGCCTTCCTCTACCTCCGGCGCCTCCTTTCTCCTCCTCTTGGTTGCGCAGCGAGCCAGTTAGTTCGTGCCCGAGCTTGAGTTGCCGCAGCACCTCCACTGCCCTGCCCCGCCGGTGCCGCCAGCCACGCCGCCCCTCCTGGCCTACTGCACGCGCCTGCAGTCACTGCTTTGCCGTGCTTCTGTCGTCCCCGGCGTTTCTTGTCTCCAACCCGAGCACCTTGCTGCGAAACCAGGCGGTTCGAGGCGGCTTCACCGGAAGGAGGCGACTTAACGAGGCAGCGACGGGTACGGCGAGATCGCAAGGGCGCGGTGGTTGCAGGGTGGCCGGATCGGGGCGACGGCGTCGTCATCCTGTGCGGCGGCGGCTTCATGCTAGTCTCCTGGGCATATGAGAGAGACGACGGGGTTCTGCGGTTCGCTAGCGGGACAGAGCTTGAGGACACGTGTTACGGGAACTTCGTGGTGACCGTACTGGAGAAGGAGACGTGCCCGTGCTCCCCTCGTCTATTTTTTTTCTATTGGGACAGGAGGACACAAGGATCGTTCAATCAGATCTCAGCTGTCAATCTTTATACTAAAATAAAATCAACGGATACAAAAGGAAGACGTATGAAGAACTATGAAAGCTTTCTTCCTTTAATATTAGGTAAAAATAAAAAATACCCGATGCATCTCATAACCAAAAAGGATAGCTCAAATGCTAGAAAAGGATAGCTATGTTGAAATCACCAGTTAAGAGATACCTCTTGCCAAGGAGAGACCCCCCCTCCCGTGTCGTCCTCTTGTGGCGACTCAGGGGAGACTAGGTTTTCCCCTCCCCACCGCCACCCTCCGAGCACCCCCTGTTGGCTCGTGGCGGCGGCGAGGCCTCTCCACCTCCTTCCCTCCCCTGCCTGCCCCTCTCCCGATGCTCCCTCCCTGGCAGGAGGTTGTTTTTCGGCCAAGTTCTGCGTGCCTCTTCTCCGAGTGGTGGGGTCTGGCCTACCTCGTGGGCGTCGTCCCCGGTGGCGTGGTTGGTCGCCGGCCGTCGTGGAGCAGCGGGCTGGGCGGTCCCCGTGCTTGCTCCGTCGGACGCTGATATGTCTCTAACGTATCTAATTTATGAAGTATTCATGCTGTTATTTTATCATTCTTGGATGTTTTACAATCATTTTATAGCAACTTTATATCATTTTTTGGGACTAACCTATTGACCCAGTGCCCAGTGCCAGTTGCTGTTTTTTGCTTGTTTTTTACATCACAGGAAATCAATATCAAACGGAGTCCAAACGCAACGAAACTCCACGGGGATTTTTTATGGGCCATAAGACATCCATTGGGCCAGAGCAACACTGGGAGCCGAGAGGCACAACCCACCAGGCGCGCCAGCCCCTGGCGCGCCAGTGGGTTGTGCCCACCTCGGTGGCCTCTCGCACCCCCTCTTTGCACTATAAATTCCAAAATATTCTGAAACCCTTCGGGATTACCCTAGATCATAAGTTCTGCCGCCGCAAGGCTCTGTAGCCACCGAAAACCAATCTAGACCCCGTTCCGGTACCCTGCCGGAGGGGGGAATCATCTCCGGTGGCCATCTTCAACATCCCGGCGTCCACCACGATGAGGAGGGAGTAGTCCACCCTCGGGGCTGAGGGTTTGTACCAGTAGCTATGTGTTTAATCTCTCTCTCTCTCTCTCTCTCTCTCTCTCTCTCTCGTGTTCTTGAGATGTCACGATCTTGATGTATCACGGGCTTTGTTAATATAGTTGGATCATATGGTGTTTTCCCCTCTCTATCTTGTTGTGATGAATTGAGTTTTTCCCTTTGAGATTTCGTTGTTATCGGATTCAATACTTTTATGGATTTTAGAACACTTGATATATGTCTTGCAATTGAATACTCGTGGTGACAATGGGGTATCGTATTGATTCACTTGATATATGTTTTGGCACTCAACTCGCGGTTTCCCGAGGTGACATTGGGGTAATCTATGCATACGGGTTGATGCACGTTCTTGTCTTTGTTTCTCCAGTAGAAATCTTGGGGCACTGTTTGAAGTTCTTTGTGTTGGATTGAGTATTATGAATATGAATTTGCTTTGGTGTTATTTTAGTATGAACTCTAGGATAGATCGAATGGAAATAATAGCTTTGTATTATTTTAGTACGGACTCTTGAATAGATCGAACGGGAAGAATAGCTTTGAGGTGGTTTCGTACCCTACAAACAATTTATTCTTATGTTCTCCACTAGATAGGAACTTTGGAGTGATTCTTCATCGCACTTTGAGGGGTGGTTATATGATCCAATTATATTAGCATTGTTGAGAGGTTGCACTAGTTGAAATACGGACCCTAGGCCTCATTTTTAAGCATTGCTATACCGTTTTTGTGCCCGTTTACTATTTGCTACCTTGCTGTTTTTATTTATTCAGATTATAAAATATATTTCTACCATCCGTATCACACTTTTATCACCATCTCTTCGCCAAACTAGTGCACCTATACAATTTGCCATTGTATTGGGCGTGTTGGGGACACAAGATATTTCTTGTATTTGGTTGCAGGATCGTTTGAGAGAGACCATCTTCATCCTACGCCTCCCACGATTGATAAAACTTAGGTCATCCACTTGAGGGAAAATTGCTACTGTCCTACAAAACTCTGCGCTTGGAGGCCCAACACGTGTCTACAAGAATAAAGTTGCGTAGTAGACGTCAAGCTCTTTTCTGGCGCCGTTGCCGGGGAGGTTAGGTAAGTGGCACTCACATCCCGTCAACGAAGCTCTTTTCTGGCGCCGTTTCCGGGGAGGTGAGTGCTTGAAGGTATATCTTTAGATCTTGCAATTGAATCTTTTAGTTTCTTGTTTTATCACTAGTTTGGTTTATAAAGGAAAACTACATAAAAATGGAATTGAGGTTGCATCATATTATTGATCATCTTTATAATATCTTTCTTGAAAACGATGGTTCGGAAAATTGTGCTCAATTGTTAGAAGAAGAAGTCAATAAAATGTTTGACACAAAATATTTGAATGATGAGCATGATTGCAATGTTGTTAGTATGAATTCTTTGAATACACAAAACGCTAATGATGATTGCACAAGTCATGACAAAAATCTTATAAGCATGTCACTTTTTGCGGAGTGAATTGGGAGTGCCTTTTCACACCAAAAAGGGAAGATATATTTTGTAAGAAGCATAAATACTTAGAAAAGAGAAAGTTACAAGAGAGGCTAGATGATTGTGCTGAAAGATTTAATTTTTTTAGCCATCCTTGTGAACTTTGCAATGAACATGGTCATTTAAATCTCCAATGCAAATTCTTTCATGATCAAATCGTGTCCCAAAATTGTGATAACTTGATTACCCTTGAGCATCATAAAGAGATTTGTCTTCTTTTGGGGTATGAAGAAATGAAACGTATAACTAAGGGTATTTCGAAATTTAATCTCGAGAGGTTTCTTGATTTTGATCTAGAAGAAAGTTATATGTTTTGTGCGGTAAATTGCATTGAGAATCCTTATATTGCCAACTATCTAAAGTCAAGAGAACAAATAGAATATGAAGAGAGTACTAATGAAAGGGAAAATATTTCCCAAAACCCTCCTAGTGTTTATTATGATGAATCAGGTAACGAGGAGGAGCTTCCTATCCAACCAATCTCATCAATAAGAAGCTTGAAGAGATTAATCAAACCCACACATGATGTGGTGAAGAAGAAGAAAAGAAGAAAGAAGATAGGTAAAAAGGCATCTCTCCCAAATAATGTTGCTCCTATTATTGTTGTGCCTCATGAAAATGAATCAAAAATAATTGTGGAAGATGATGCACTTGATGATGATTTTGCTATGCCTATTACTTGTTATGTTGATTATGATTGGGAAGATAATGATACTTCTTATAATATTGGAAATCTTTTTGGCACCAACTTGGGAAATTATGATGATAGCAATTGTTATACCGTTGGTGCTATTCATATTATTAATGATGAGAATGATTATGCTTATGATATGCCAAGCCACAAGCTTGGGGAGGCTATGTTTAATGAAGATGATCTTTTTAGCCCCCCTACTTTGATTGATCAAACTTATTTTGATGATAGCATGCCTCCCATTTATGATGATTACATTGATAAAAGTGGGTTTGGAAGAGTGTCAACTCTAGGTAGTAGTGATCCCACTATTTTGGAGGGTGTTCAATCTTATTACAATATTGATGAAAGTGGATTTGGAGAGGCCATGACTTTATTTAGTGATACATCCACTATTTTGGAAGAGGTTTCAATTGACTATGGAAATAAAGTTGCTTTCTATGATGATTATTATGATGACATGTATGCCTTAGAGATAATGAATTTTCTATGCTTGTGGATCATGAAAAGAATGCTTTATGTAATGATGAATCTATTCATGATGCTACTGAAAATTATTATGAGAGAGGAACTTATGATGCATGATGTTTTATTTGTGTTTCAATTCTTATCTTTTATGTGAGCATCATTGAATCTTCATGCCTAGCTTAAAAGGCATTAAAGAAAAGCGCTTGTTGGAGACAACCCAACACTTTTACCTACTGTTTTTGTGTGTTCACATGATTATGCTACTGTATTGATCATGTTTTATTGCTTTTGTTTCAATAAAGTGCCAAGTAAAGTCTTTGGGATCATTTTGGGTGATAGTTGATTTGACCATGCTGAAAAACAGAAACTTTTGCGCTCACGAAAATAAGTCCCATTTTTAACAGAAGAGTGCTTTTGAGTTGATTATTTTTGCAGAAGTTTGATATACAAATTTCTCACGTGGTCCAATTTGTTTTATAATTTTTGGAGTAGCAGAATTATGGTAGTTATCCAGATCATTATAGACTGTTCTGTTTTTGACAGTTTCTGTTTTCAATGCATAGTTTTCTTGCTTTCTAGTTTCTATGGCTTATATTGCTCAATATAAATTGTGCAAATGATATGCTACAGTAGGCATTTTGTGAGAACAATTATGAATCTTGTCTTTGACAGTACCAAAGTGAAATGGTTTGCTCTTTATCATACTAACCTATCTCACAAAGTTCCGTTAAGTTTTGTGTGATTGAAGTTTTCAAGTTTTGGGTGAGATGACGATATGAGGAGAATAAGGAGTGACAAGACCCTAAGCTTGGGGATGCCCAAGGCACCCCAAGTTAATATCCAAGGAAGATCCAAGCAACTAAGATTGGGGATGCCCCGGAAGGCATCCCCTCTTTCGTCTCCAACATTATCGGTAACCTTACTTGGAGCTATGTTTTCATTCGTCACATGATATGAGTTTTGCTTGTAGTGTCAATTTATTTTAGTAGGATTTGCTTGCTTTTATTTAGAATAATCTTTTGCATCTTTTATTTCAATAAAAGTGGCATTGAGGGAGTCCTGGACTAGGGGGTGTCCGGATAGCCGAACAATCATCTTTGGCCGGACTCCTAGACTATGAAGATACACGATTGAAGACTTTGTCCCGTGTCCGGATGGGACTTTCCTTGGCGTGGAAGGCAAGCTTGGCGATACGGATATGTAGATCTCCTACCATTATAACCGACTCTGTGTAACCCTAACCTATCCGGTGTCTATATAAACCGGAGGGTTTTAGTCCGTAGGACGAACAACAATCATACCATAGGCTAGCTTCTAGGGTTTAGCCTCTCTGATCTCGTGGTAGATCTAATCTTGTACTACCCATATCATCAATATTAATCAAGCAGGAGTAGGGTATTACCTCCATCAAGAGGGCCCGAACCTGGGTAAAAACATCGTGTCCCTTATCTCCTGTTACCATCCGCCTAGACGCACAGTTCGGGACCCCCTACCCGAGATCCGCAGGTTTTGACACCGACAGGCATTGATAGCATTTGCCATGCTTATCTTGCAAGTATACATGTTGTTGTTTCAAAACAGAAAGTGTTGCAAAAATTCCAGAGGAAAGTTAGAATGTGATAAAATGTTGAAACTTTTTGCATAATGAGCTCTGATAAATTTTCTACAGTATGCAGGCGTGAACTTTCCATGCCACCAAAGCGTCTGAGTTGTGGCGGAAGTTAGCGGAAAAGCAAGGTATGTGATACCGAAAAGGCGTCTGAAATAATATCAGCAATAATTTGTCATCTGAATGAGTGTTATAACTTTTCTCATAGATGACGCGTCTGAGGTCGAGACCCTCAAGAGCACATTGGCCGAGGCCAAGAAAGAGGCGGAGGAGGAACGAGCCGCCCGCCTAAAACATGAGTAAAGGGTGGAGGAAGTCCAGCAAGAGCTCAAGGATGCTATAAGCAAATGTGAGTCCTTAGAGCGCAAAATTTCAAATCAAAAGTCCGTACTTGCTAAGGCCCTCCAAAGTGCACAGGAGGCCCGGGCCAAAGCCCAAAACGCATGCCGGGAGATCCAAGAGCCGAAGCAGATTGCGGCTGGTATGACCTTTAATATGCAGAGCAAATTTGTGAGAAAGAAATACATCTTACTGACCCAGAGTTGGAGTTCTCCAGGAGCATTTGCGGACCTTCCCCGGAGTGTTGCCGATGCTGCAGAGTTCTTCCGAGCTGAAGAAGGGAGCTCGATGGAAAAACTGTTCTGGTCGCAGTACATTGCGCCTGAGCATCCCGTGCCCCTCAACGATTAGCTGAAGCAGTTGACCGAACTGCATAGGGTGGCCGGATTGGCCATGAGGGATTTTATAATCCGTCTGTGGCCTGCCGAACCCATATCCAATAGCTACTTCGGGATCGTGAAGCGGTTGGTCAGTGCCTGCCCCTGGCTTGATGCTGTGAAGCGGTCGGTCTGCATCGAAGGTGCGCGGATGGCCTTCGCCCGTGTCAAAGTGCAGTGGGCAAAGATGAACGCCATCAAGCTCGCAACCGAGGGTCCAAAGAGCACCGCACACCAGAGCAGTATTTCGATGATGTCCTGGAAGGATCCCGCATAGTAGAGGGACAGTGTTCGAAGGACATCATTTTTGAATGAATGTATCTATGTTGTCCAATCCTGTACTATGAAACAAGGCTTATGTATGATATGTTTCTTGTTTTACTTTAAAATATCTCCTCCTATGTGGCCGTTTACGACATCTGAGAGTTGGCCAGTCGTCGGCTTCAGCCCCCACGTAGGTAGTACGGGGGTGGTCGGGATAGCACTTAAACACACTTGACCCGACGTCTTGGTCCGTGAAGGAGGTGTTAGTGCGGCGAACCAGGCAATCGAACTATGTGGCTTTATCGCTCTCACTTAGCCATAGTAGTTTCAAAATGGGAGTGTGGGCGCAGCCCCTGGTATTGTTCGATTAGCCGAACTTGGGTGCTGTGGATGCCCGGCCGGGTGAAGGCCGGCCTATCGCGTAATGCGAAAAAATCACAAGAGATTTATACTTAATCACCGAATAGCTGACCAGCTCTCGCCGCATCATGACAGTCAGTTTTCGACTTTCTCTACGGAGGTGTTTGTCCGAATGAACCGGAAACACAATCGCAGTAGTTCTCCCTTTACTACCTTAGCCGAAATTGATTTTCGTAAGCTAAATAAAGCTACTAAGAAAGATCATTACCCTTTACCTTTTATTGATCAAATGCTAGAAAGGCTATCCAAACACACACATTTTTGCTTTCTAGATGGTTATTCTGGCTTCTCTCAAATACATGTGTCAGCAAAGGATCAATCTAAAACTACTTTTACTTGCCCTTTTGGTACTTTTGCTTATAGACGTATGCCTTTTGGTTTATATAATGCACCTGCTACCTTTCAAAGATGCATGATGGCTATATTCTCTGATTTTTGTGAAAAGATTTGTGAGGTATTCATGGATGACTTCTCTGTCTATGGATCCTCTTTTGATGATTGTTTGAGCAACCTTGATCGAGTTTTGCAGAGATGCGAAGACACTAGTCTTGTCCTGAATTGGGAAAAGTGTCACTTTATGGTTAATGAAGGCATTTTCTTGGGGCACAAGATCTCCGAGAGAGGTATTGAAGTTGATAAAGCCAAAGTTGATGCTATTGAAAAGATGCCATGTCCCAAGGACATAAAAGGTATAAGAAGTTTCCTTGGTCATGCCGGCTTTTATAGGAGGTTCATTAAGGACTTTTCTAAAATCTCTAGGCCTCGACTAATTTATTGCAAAAGATATTCCTTTTGTCTTTGATGATGATTGTGTAGAAGCATTTGAAACACTTGAAAGCATTGATCATCGCACCTATTCAGCCACCGATTGGAATTTACCTTTTGAAATTATGTGCGATGCTAGTGATTATGTTGTAGGTGCTGTTTTAGGGCAAATAGTCGATAAGAAATTGAATGTTATCCAAGATGCTAGTAAGACTCTTGATCTTGCCGGAGAAATTATGCTACTATTGAAAAGAGTTCTTAGCAGTTGTGTTTGCATGTGATAAGTTTAGACCTTATATTGTTGATTCCAAAGTTACTATTCACACTGATCATGCTGCTATTAAATTTCTTATGGAAAAGAAAGATGTTAAGCCTAGACTCATTAGATGTGTCCTCTTGCTCCAAGAATTTGACTTGGATATTATTGATAGAAAAGGAGCTGAGAACCCCGTTGCAGACAACTTGTCTAGGTTAGAGAATGTTCTTGATGACCCACTGCCTATTAATGATAGTTTTCCGATGAACAATTAGCGGTTGTCAATGCTTCTCGATCGCTCCTTGGTATGCTGATTATGCTAATTACATTGTTGCTAAATATATACCGCCTAGTTTCACATACCAGCAAAAGAAAAGTTCTTTTATGATTTAAGACATTACTTCTGGGATGATCCACACCTTTATAAAGAAGAAGTAGATGGTATTATTAGACGTTGTGTGCCTGAGCATGAACAGGAACAAATCCGATGCAAGTGTCACTCTGAATCCTATGGAGGACACCATGCTGGAGATAGAACTGCACACAAGGTACTACAATCTGGTTTTTATTGGCCTACTCTTTTCAAAGATGCTCGTAAGTTTGTCTTATCTTGTGATGAATGTCAAAGAATAGGTAACATTAGTAGACGTCAAGAAATGCCTATGAATTATTCCCTTGTTATTGAACCGTTTGATGTTTGGGGCTTTGATTATATGGGACCTTTTCCTGCCTCCAATGGTTATACACATATTTTAGTTGCTGTTGATTACGTTACTAAGTGGGTAGAAGCTATTCCAATTAGTAGTGCTGATCATAACACTTCTATTAAGATGCTTAAAGAAGTTGTTTTTCCGAGGTTTGGAGTCCCTAGATATCTTATGACTGATGGTGGTTCACACTTTATTCATGGTGCTTTCCGTAAGATGCTTGCTAAGCATGATGTCAATCATAGAATCGCAACTCCTTATCACCCGCAGTCTAGTGGTCAAGTAGAGTTGAGCAATAGAGAGCTCAAATTAATTTTTCAAAAGACTGTAAATAGATCTAGAAAGAATTGGTCCAAAAAACTTGATGATGCATTATGGGCCTATAGAACTGCATACAAAAATCCTATGGGTATGTCTCCATATAAGATGGTTTATGGAAAAGCATGTCATTTACCTCTTGAACTTGAACATAAAGCATATTGGGCTATTAAAGAGCTCAATTATGACTTCAAACTTGCCGGTGAGAAGAGGTTGTTTGATATTAGCTCACTTGATGAATGGAGAACCCAAGCATATGAGAATGCCAAGCTTTTTAAAGAAAAAGTCAAACGCTGGCATGATAAGAGGATACAAAAGCGTGAGTTTAACGTAGGAGATTATGTGTTATTGTTCAACTCTCGTTTAAGATTTTTTGCAGGAAAACTTCTCTCAAAATGGGAAGGTCCCTACGTTATCGAGGAGGTCTATTGTTCTGGTGCTATAAAAGTCAACAACTTCGAAGGCACAAATCCGAGGGTGGTAAACGGTCAAAGAATTAAACAATATATTTCAGGTAATCATAATCAATGTTGAAACTAATATTATTGAAACCATAACCCCTGAGGAATACATAAGAGACACTTTCCAGAACGTTCCAGACTCCGAAAAGGCATAGGTACGTGGTACGGTAAATAAACCGACTCCAAAACAACTCTAATGGCAATTTTTATCAGTTTTGGATTATTTAAGAATTTTAGGAAGAACGAAGTAATCCGAAAGGGACACAAGGCTCCCACGAGAGAGGAGGGCGCCCCCCCTGTAGGGCGCGCCCCCTGTCTCGTGGGAACCTCGTGTGCCTCCCGGACTCCGTTTTCTTGTATGTCACGTATTTTGGTCGGTAAAAATTCATTATATATACTCCCGAAGGTTTTGACCACCGTATCACGCAAATATCCTCTGTTTTCGTTCGAGCTGTTCCTGTTGCAGATTTGGAACAAGATGTCGTCCCAAGATTCGGAGGGAGAGAGCTACATGGCTAATTATATTGCAAACCCAAAAGTATATGGGGATGTGGAACATTATGGCTGGACCACAGAGGAAGAAGAAGACTATGATCCAAAGAGGAAGGAGGAGACAAGCTCCGATGAAGAGGACGATCCACTACCTCAACCTGGTGATATGCATGTGGAGTTCAAGAAGTCAAGCCTCCCTAAGGTCCAATCTATCCCACCACGTTTTTTGCAGAACAGCAAGGCAGCACTATGCAAAAAGATAATGAAACTTGAGCTCGAGAATGAGGATCCGAGGGAGGAAAATTTTAGCCTCAGACGCAAGCTAGAGAAGAAAAATGCAACAACTCCTACTTCACCACCTCCGAAGAAATAATCACATGGGTATGGGCAATCCCCTTGGCAACTGCCAAGCTTGGGGGAGGTGCCCCGGTATCGTATCACCATCACACTCCTATCTTTACCGCTTTATTTAGTTCGATCCTTTTAGTAGTATCTTGATCTAGTAGATTGAAGTTTTGATATCAAGTAGTTTTGAGCTTTGCTTTGTGATCTCTTTATGTAAGCGAGTCCGTGTGCTATCTATAATAAAGATTAGTGTTGAGTCAAGGGCTTTGCTATGTTGCTATGATCTTGAGAAAGTAGAAAGAACAAAAGAGTTCATATTGATCTTATGGATAGTGATAACTTCACACATAGAAAGTATGAGGCATAAAAATATTGAGAGTTGATGAACGTAGCGTTGGTCATTGTTGCAATTAATAGGAAGTGATAAGGAAAGAGGGGTTCACATATAAATATATTATCTTGTACATCTTTTATGATTGTGAAGCACTCATTAAGTATGACATGCTAAAAGAGTTGATGTTCGACAAGGAAGACAATGTAATGGTTTATGTTTTCTGACATCTCAGTTAAAGTATATTGTCATTGACCTTCCAAACATGTCGAGCTTGCCTTTCCCCCTCATGCTAGCCAAATTCCTTGCACCAAGTAGAGATACTACTTGTGCTTCCAAATATCCTTAAACCCAGTTTTGCCATGAGAGTCCACCATACCTACCTATGGATTGAATAAGATCCTTCAAGTAAGTTGTCATCGGTGCAAGCAATAAAAATTGCTCTCTAAATAGGTATGACTTATTAGTGCAGAGAAAAGAAACTTTGTACGAACTTGTTGTGGAAGTAATAAAACCGACGGACTGCATAATAAAGGTCCACATACAAGGGGCTATATAAAGTGACGTTCTTTTGCACTAAGACTTTATGCATCAACCCTAAACGCGCATGACAACCTCTGCTTCCCTCTGCGAAGGGCCTATATTTTACTTTATGTTTTACTTTATGCTTGAGTCAAGGTGATGCTCACCTTTCCCTTTTTATTTTTATCCTTTGGCAAGCTCCTCGTGTTTGAAATATCATGATACATATATCCAATTGGATGTAAGTTGGCATAGGCTATTATTGTTGACATCACCTAAAGGTGAATATGTTCGGAGGCAATACAATAAGCCCCTATCTTTCTCAGTGTCCGGCTGAAACTCTATAACCACAAGTATTGCGTGAGTGTTAACAATTATAGGGGATTACGAGATAGTTGAGTATGTGAGCTTGCTGAAAGGCTCTATTATTGACTCTTTCCGATGTTATGATAAATTGCAATTGCTTCAATGACTGAGATTATAGTTTGTTAGTTCCCAATGAAGTTTTTGAACCAAACTTGACATTGTGAATTGCTTATTACTTATGCATAGGAAATCATATGACAAAATCCATATATGTTGATGTTATTAGAATGATCATGATGCCCTCATGTTCGTATTTTATTTTCATCGACACCTCTATCTCTAACCATGTGGACATATTTTTCGATTTCGGCTTCCGCTTGAGGACAAGCGAGGTCTAAGCTTGGGGGAGTTGATACGTCCATTTAGCATCATGCTTTTATATCAATATTTATTGCATTATGGGCTGTTATTACACATTATATCTCAATACTTATGGCTATTCTCTCTTATTTTACAAGGTTTACCATGAGGGGGGATGCGGGCAGCTGGAATTCTGGCTGGAAAAGGAGCAAATGTTGGAAACCTATTCTGCACAACTCCAAAAGTCCTGAAACTCCACGAAACAACTTTTTTGGAATTTATAAGAATTTATGAGCAAAAGAAATATGCCAGGGGGCCCACACCCTGTCCAGGAGACAGGGGGCATGCCCCCCATATAGGGCGCGCCCCCTATCTCCTGGGCCCCCTGGTGGGCCTCCGGCGTCCATATTCTGCTATATCATCACTTTTACCCTGAAAAAAATCGGGGGCAAGCTTACGGGACGAAACTCCGCCGCCACGAGGCGGAACCTTGGCGGAATCAATCTAGGGCTCTGGCGGAGCTGTTCTGCCAGGGACACTTCCCTCCGGGAGGGGGAAATCATCACCAACGTCATCACCAACGATCCTCTCATCGGGAGGGGGTCAATCACCATCAACATCTTCACCAGCACCATCTCCTTTCAAAACCCTAGTTCATCTCTTGTATCCAATCTTGTATCAAAACCACAAATTGGTACCTATGGGTTGCTAGTAGTGTTGATTACTCCTTGTAGTTGATGCTAGTTGGTTTACTTGGTGGAAGATCATATGTTCAGGTCCTTTATGCATATTATTACTCCTCTGATTATGAACATGAATATGCTTTGTGAGTAGTTACGTTTGTTCCTGAGGACATGGGTGAAGTCTTGCTATTAGTAGTCATGTGAATTTGGTATTCGTTCGATATTTTGATGAGATGTATGTTGTCTTTCCTCTAGTGGTGTATGTGAACGTCGACTACATGACACTTCACCATTATTTGGGCCTAGAGGAAGGCATAGGGAAGTAATAAGTAGAAGATGGGTTGCTAGAGAGACAGAAGCTTAAACCCTAGTTTATGCGTTGCTTCGTTAGGGGCTGATATGGACCCATATGTTTAATGTTGTGGTTAGGTTTACCTTAATACTCCTTTTTGTAGTTGTGGATGCTTGCAATAGGGGTTAATCATAAGTGGGATGCTTGTCCAAGTTAGGACAGTACCCAAGTGTCGGTCCACCCACATAACAAATTATCAAAGCACCGAACGCGAATCTTACGAACGTGATAAATACTGGCTTGACGATAATTCCCAATGTGTCCTCGGGAGCTCCTTCTTCATTATTATAATTTGTCCAGGATTATCCTTTTCTACATAAAGGATTGGGCCACCTTGCTGCACTTTATTTACTTATATTTAATTTTTGCTCGTTACTATTTATCTTATTACAAAACTATCTATCACCTATTATTTCAGTGCTTGCAGAGAAAACCGTACTGAAAACCGCTTATCATTTCCTTCTGCTCCTCGTTGAGTTCGACACTCTTACTTATCGAAAGGACTACGATAGATCCCCTATACTTGTGGGTCATCATTCGGCTGTCCGGATTCCCCCTAATCCAGGACTCCCTCAATAAGCATTGGGAGTATAGTGTTGAGCGTGCCATGGCGGATCTGAAGGTGCAAACCGGACAAAGGCAACTTCGCAACCAAGACAAGAAATCAGAGTAAAGCAGTGGCGATCTATTTTCTTGCTACGATAAATAAGTTGAGCAGATACGAAAGAGTACCGCCTCTGGTGCGGCGCCATGTACGCATCTTGTCGTGGAATTAACACGTCAGATGTCCTAGTGTAAGGACTTAGTCACGAGGCCAGCGCATCTATGTGGTAGCTTGAGAGGGGTTGAGCGGAATCGAGAAACACAACACAAGACAAGGGTTTAGACTGCTTCGGGCCCCGGGAAACATCATCCGGTAAAACCCCTACATGCTGTTTGAGGCTAGATCTCATTATCATCACGAGGGAGTCACCGTAAACCGGCTCTCCTCTAGTTGTGTCTAGCCCTAGAGATTGTTTCTTGCTTGTAGCCTCTCCCTCTTTGGGGAGCCCTGCCCCTCCTTATATATGTTGAAGGGGCGGGTTACATGACTAGTCCTAGTAGGATTAGGATTAATCTATTACAAGTGGAGTCCTAGTCTTGCTTCCTTTGTAGGAGAATAGTCCTTACGCTTTCCTCATAAACCGGCCCACCATTAAACGTGAACCGGCCATCTGGGCCTTGGGCCTCGTCATCCATCTAACCCGCCCACCGGGTTACTAATTAACCGCCAAGACCGGGCGGGTAGCCCGTGAACCGCCAAGCTCCAGGTGGGTTACCAGTGAGTCGTTCAGTCCAGCCGGGTTATACTTCCGGCCGGTTTACTCCACCGGGTATATCCCCGACATTAGCCCCCAGTTTAATTTGGATTTATCCATGTTAAACTGATCCCGTAAAATAAACACAAGAACAAACTTGACAGGTTGTGCTCCGGGTTAAGAATTCTTGTAAACCGGCACCTGATCATCCTTAAGTCCTTGTCATTTCCTCCTTCTAGAAAATCCAGGTCAATAAGCCAGCGTCATACTCAATTTGCTGACATTGGTTTCTCACGGAAAAATATTGTGAAGAATAATCCACTTGAGTCGGCTTCCAAAGCGCCGGTTTAAGAAATATTGGTCTTGAAATATTCATCTGATATTCAGCCGGTTTGAAGATGTAAAAACTTGTCGGTTTAACATTACCAAAATGGCCGGGTTATAAAAATTGATGATCCCGGATTATGACCGTTTATAGACACCGGGTTATGATTGTTGCCAACGCCGGATCACACAATTAATCTTCCTGATTTGCCAAAAATTGAGAAGAAGATGTTCCTCCTTTATATGCATATTACCTGTAGCCCCCAAGTCTTAAGAGGAGAACATGATGATAGCTTAAGACTTGTGTCAATATAAATGTTGCAACCTTGAAGAAATCCAGATTGTTCATCTTAGTTAATAGTCACAACTGAATATTCCACATATGTAGCCCCCAAGTGTCGGGTTGTTATGCTTGCAAAGAACTCGGGACTTGTAATTGCCTTATACTCATAAAAACTTCAACCAATGTAGCCCCCAAGTGCCAGGTCATTATGCAATAATGAGCAGGGACTTTTGTAAATATGATCATGCTTCATTGAATAATAACGTCATATGATGTAACTCCACCATGGGGCTTAAATCGACATCCACAAGGTTAAGAGCTTTGTGCTTTACCAATTGAGCAGTGGACCCTTGAATATAATAGATTAAAACTTGTGTACCTTGAATCATTGATAGGAGCAATTGGTAGCCCCCAAGGGCCGGCTCATTATAATGTGATGAGTCGGGTCTTCAATAATATGAGCAAAAAATGACTTTACATTAGCCCCCAAGTGTCATGGTGCATGCTTGCAGCGACATGAGACTTGCATATTTGATATAATCTCAACTTAAATAATGTAGCCCCCAAGTGCCGGGTTATAAGCCTGCAGCAACTCGGGACTATTCCTTCAATTGTAGAATAAATCGTATCCATTGACAATATGATAGCCATTGCGCTAAAGCGACTTTGAAAACCTTAATCATAATAATGGTCCTTGATAACCATAATAGAAATCCAGCCAGGTTGGCTATTTGAATAATATACCCTAATGATTTATAAGCGCATGATTCCAATGGCGCAATCCAAATATATACTGGCGACTTATAGTCCAAAGCCAGGCCAGTTTAATAAACACCGGACAATTTCTCATCATAGATGGCGATTTATCGTCTTAAAGCGAGCCGGTTTAATAAACGCGGTGATTTATAATCATGCTTCATTCAACCTGTTTACGCATACAACAAGTTTAAAGTGTCTGGCGGTTTACACGGACGGGTCATAATGCCCAACATATAACCTAGGTTTATAACCAAGGTTGCACTTAAGAATAATCAAATATGAAATATATCATACCTGTGACATTGAATTACATCGTTGGTTTACCAACTGTTTGTAGTAGAGGTAATAACCCAAATTTTGAGTACTGATAACTTCTTCCATATTGTGCCTGTTTATGATAAACCGTACCGGGTTGTGATAAACACCTGATCAACCATATATAATGCTGGCGACTTATAGTCGAAACCAGACCGGGTTAATAATCGCCCGATCGTAATTAGTCATGTACTAACAACTTGTAGTTGAAAGTCAAGCCGGGTTAATGAACACCGGTTTACTCCATAATAAGATGGTAAAATAAAATCAAACCGGGCAGATAGTCTCCGGATTAAGATTTGACCGTGTTCCGCCAATTTGTAATTGATAGTCGAACCGGATTAACAATGTCGGTTTAAAAACACAACAGAAGTAAAAGTTCTTTAGCAAAAAAGAACAGAATTCAAGCAAAGGCAAAATAAAACCATTGCAAATGAGGCTTTGAGCCGATCAAGTGGCATTACCATGGTCGGACACGACCAAGCCCCCAAAAAGGCGTAGCTATGGTTCGAGTCAGCCAGGTCCCCAAATGATGCTTTGGCATTACGCCGATCAAGAGGTGTAGCTATGGTTCGGGTTCGACCAAGCCCCCAAGTGATGTTGTGGCACTAGGCCGATCAAGAGGCGTGACTATGGTTCAGACGTGACCACAAGTCCCCAAGTGATGTTTTGGCATTACGCCGATCAAGAGGTGTAGCTATGGTTCGGGTTCGACCAAGCCCCCAAGTGATGTTGTGGCACTAGGCCGATCAAGAGGCGTGACTATGGTTCAGACGTGACCAAGTCCCCAAGTGATGTTGTGGCTTTTCGCCTACCAAATGGCGTTGCTATGGTTCGGACGCGACCAAGCCCCCAAGTGATATTGTGGCATTGCGCCGATCAAGAGGTGTGACTATGGTTCGAGATATGACCAAGCCCCAAGTGATCAATAATATGATAAGCCAATAAGGCATGATACCCATGTTTGAACCGCGCATCATGGCAGCAGGTCCTCTTTGGCACCCTTTAACTTTCTGCAAGAGATAAATCCTTCTTGAACCGGACGTTAAACTGGATATTGAGAGCTTCAAAGCTTTGTGGGAGAAATCTTTCCCTTGAACCGGATTTTAAACCGGAATCTTCATTTTCAGCCGGAAATTTTCTGACGGCCTTTAAACTTGAACTTGCGAGAAGTTAATTCCTTTTTGAACCGGACATTTTTAAACCGGATTTGAACCAGATACTAAGGGCTTCAGCGCTGTGTAGGAGACGGTATTTTCTTTAAACCGGAAGCATCATCGTGAGCCGGAATATTTCTGACGACCTTTAAATATAACAGTAGCCTTTGGGACCGGGTTATCTTTCCCTTCAACATCCTGGGGTACTTGAATTTGCTGAAACTGGCAAGACTTGCTGAATCATATCATCGTAGCCCCCGAGTCTTAAGATGACTCAAGGAGTTGTCTTGAGATTCTCCGTACTCTGACCATAGTAGACAGTATATATCATTGGTGTTGATAATGCGATGTAAATCCACGAAAATTTGAGGTGATTTGCGGCGGGTTATAAATGATCTCGTATGAGCCGTGTCAGCAACTCGGCCAATGGTTTCTTCCAATTGGCGATTTGAAGTTAACCAAAACTGTAGTGGCGGCGACTTGTGCGCCTGCTTATTGAGTCATCCAGTGCAGACGGCGGTTGATGATAATTTGCCTCCAATTTGAAAGAAAACCGGGCTACCCAAGCTGTGACTTGCTCATACCCAATAAACAACTCATGCAGACAGGTGCGGCCCGGTATGTCGATGTAGACCAGGCCGTGAGAGACGGACAGCAGAGACGACCGCAGCATCAGTGGTGGCTCCGACAGATGAGTCGGCCGCGGCATTGTAAACCGACATGGACGGGCGAATTAATCACAGACGCGATAAGCCGTGCAGACGGCTAGTTAATCGCAGGTGCGATCGCAGCAAGTTGATGTAGATCGAAGTTTCTTGGATGAATACACAACAAAATGTATGATGTAACCCTTGCACTGCTGCTCGTTTTCCCTTTGACTTCTCCAATCTCCAGCAAGAAGATTTTGCCTTTGCTATCGCAACTCCACAGCAGAAAAGGCATGGAGCAGGGCGGTTCACCACGTGCGGCGGTGCTCGACGCGTTGAAACCCGGAGATACATGGCGGTTCTCTAGCAATGGCTCCACGCCGGGCGGTTTGGGGCGGCGGGTTGAGGTGAGCGCGGTGGATGAAGAAGTGCCCCGGCGGCTCGCGGCGGAGATAAGGCGGCGGCTCAACAGCAGAAGCAAGGCCGCGCAGACGGACGGCTCGCTGCAGCGCCGACGGTTTGAAAACGCGATCCCGTGGATGAGAGGCATGCGGCAGGTCGGCAGCGGAGGGCGCGGCAGTTCAATACATCACAGCGGTCCATGTTTCGCCGAACACACCGATAACCCGCGCAGAAGGTGGCTTGAGGCGCAGCGAAGCAAAGCGGCACCGTGGAGTTATGGCGGCTCGAGTAATAGCAAGGCTGGCCGTGGTTGAGACATGGCGGCAAACCCGCGCTTCGGACTCGGTGACTCGCACATCAGAAGCTCGCTTCGTGAAAAGTAGCAGAGGAGACTTGAGGCGCTCGGCGGTTTGACGGAAACGTGGGTGATCCGGCGGAAACGTGCTTGATGGCGACTCAGTCGTGCGCTTGGTGGCGACTCACCAAGGCCCGGTTGTCCAGTTCAAGGTGCCTCAATTTCAGCAGAAGGGGTCCGGTTCACAGACGGAGGAGGGCGCGCTAGCGGTGCGGCAACCTGAAGACGGCGGCGGCTTGCGGCGAGAGGGCCGGCTAAATTACGGCCATTGGAGGCAATCTTGAAAACCACGGGGCGACTCGCCGGCGATGCGGCCATGGTGGCTTGATGCAGGACATCGGCCGGTTTGTAGGTGAGGTCGCGGTAGTGCCGGTGACCTGGATTGGCGTGAAGCGGCTATTAACCCGGCGGCAAAGGAGGCAGCGGCTTACGGAGCCGATCCCTGGCGGCCCAGCATGGCGCAGGCGACGGAAGAGCAGCGACTGTAACTCGCCCTTGGCTGAGTCGGGTGTGGCGCAATGAGGATCAGACGGAGGCAGACACACCTCAGCGACCACGCACCGCGGAGACCATCCGGCGACGGCTTGCGATGGAAGCGGGTGGACACCAAAGCGGCAGTGTCCGAATCAATCTCCCTGTGTCCTGGTCGTAGTTAGTTTGACCTCCCGTGAGATGTGATGGTCCTCCCCATTCTTTTCCTCAAATCTGAATCCTAGACCCGAGAAAATTCTTACGAATCCAAATCCACATTGGGGCTGCTTTTTACCCTTAGTCCTTCCTATGCTTGTACTAGTTGATGTTTCTTCTTTGGAAGGAGCTAGGAATCCATCGAGACCTTACTTTTTGCATCGATCAACACTTGGACCCTCGATTCATGTGCGTATGCTCGGTTGACCCAAAGATTTCACGGGTTTTAGAAGCAGACCAGCCTGGTGCGGCTAAAGCCAGCTGAGACGCTCGGCAACCTTGCAGCAGAGTAGGAGCGACTTGGAGCCAGCCAGTGGTGGAAATGAGCGGAGGCTGCGGTGATGTAGACGACGACGGCGGCTCGCGGACAGGTCTTGGCGGAGGCAGCGGCTTGGTAAGGCCGGCCCCGGCAGTGGCGCACCGCATCGGCGACGAGCGATTCGCGGGCAGCATTGGTACGGGTTGTTCAAAACAGTAACAAGGGCTGTCCAAGGTGTCCACAAAGCCGGAGCAAAACGCGGCGATGGCGGCTTGTAGTGGATGGTTCAACGGCAACGGCGGCTCAGATGTGACGGTGACTGTGGCAGAGGCGCAACCGTGGCCAGTGGGAAGGGTACGACGGGTTGTGGCCACGGCGGCCTTGACGCACGGGCGAAGAAGCAAGGCAACAAGGCAAAGGCAAGGCCGCTCAGCGATGACCCGGCGGCGACTCAGTGAGGCCGGCTCGTTGTAGAAAAAGGAACAGTAGGCCGGCAGCGGAGGGCCGGTGGCAATGAACGGAACAACGGCGCACGGAGCCAGCACAACTCGGAGGTGGAGTGATAAGGCAGAGGCAGCCCGACGGAGACCGGTGGATGCTGGTTCAGCTCGAGGCGGACGCCGTAGCAGCGATTTGAGGGCGACGACGAGTCCCAGACAGGTCAGCGCGGAACGTGTGGTCCACAGCAGCAGGGGCAGAAACTTTGGAGATCAAATTCGTGGTCAAACCCGCCTACAAGTCGTAAACTGTTTCTCTTGCTTTCCTTCCTCGTCTTCTTTGTGAAAAAGGCAGAGGCGGTAGTGCCTATGCCGATGTGTCTCGGGACTGTAGCTTCAAAGACGTGACAACCCTGTTGTTCTTTTAGATCGGCTGGATTTGAACACATGTGTGCGAAGGCAACTTGCAATTTGTATAACAATGGTGCAGCGGAAGTTTGTGTCCACCTCGGTAGACTGCTTGCACAGGAATCAATTTGCATTGCTACGTACTGGTTGAATCGGCCGCAAACCTTGTCGGTCTCGGCGGCTTGAAAAATAACCAAATATTAGATCATAGGACAAGCGACGGCGCGGATCAACCATAACCCTAATTCTTCTCTTGACTTCAATCTCATCAATTGCATAGAATCCTCATCCGGAAAATTGTAACCTCCTCGTCCCATGAGGGAAGCCCTCCAAGAACTCAACACCACCATGCGTGGGCCCCACGGTGGGCGCCAACTGTCGTGGAATTAACACGTCAGATGTCCTAGTGTAAGGACTTAGTCAAGAGGCCAACGCATGTATGTGGTAGCTTGAGAGGGGTTGAACGGAATCGAGAAACGCAACACAAGACAAGGGTTTAGACAGCTTCGGGCCCCGGGAAACATCATCCGGTAAAAACCCTACATGCTGTTTGAGGCTAGATCTCATTATCATCACGAGGGAGTCGCCGTAAACCGGCTCTCCTCTAGTTGTGTCTAGCCCTAGAGATTGTTTCTTGCTTGTAGCCTCTCCCTCTTCGGGGAGCCCTGCCCCTCCTTATATATGTTGAAGGGGCGGGTTACATGACTAGTCCTAGTATGATTAGGATTAATCTATTACAAGTGGAGTCCTAGTCTTGCTTCCTTTGTAGGAGAATAGTCCTTACGCTTTCCTCATAAACCGGCCCACCATTAAACGTGAACTGGCCTTCTGGGCCTTGGGCCTCGTCATCCATCTAACCCGCCCACCGGGTTACTAATGAACCGCCAAGACCGGGCGGGTAGCCCGTGAACCGCCAAGCTCCAGGTGGGTTACCAGTGAGTCGTTCAGTCCAGCCGGCTTATACTTCCGGCCGGTTTACGCCACGGGGTATATCCCCGACACATCTGCTGAGAATTTGATGGTGCTGCTATAGCGATGGCTGTCGGCGGCGTGGAAGCAGATCTAGGAGGGTAGACGGTGGCGGCGGTGCGTGGTGGATGAGACGATCATAGGAGCAGCGCCGGCAAGGTGGACGACGGCGGGGATGAAGCGAGAGGACGGGATGCAAGGATCTCGGTCCGAAGCCGTGGATGAGAGAGGTCGATCTCTTGTAATGGACAGCGGCGTCGGGGTATCAGCTCCGGCATGGTGGACGAGGACGGCGGTGGATGGGGTGGCGGACGGCGGCGGACGGAGGAGGGTGGGGTGGAGAGGGTGTTTTGGCGCCCACGGAGTACAAATGGGGAAAAGGGAGGTAGAGAGGAAGGGGGGAACCATGTATTCAGGGCGCGCTTGTCTCAAATGCGAGGAAATTTACAAACTTAGCCCCCGTTTCAAATTTTTACTACATCACAGCAACATTAGTCGGTTGGGGATAGGACGGTAATCTCGCATACACGAATATTTGCCGATTTAGAGTTTGTTTTGGCGCCCACCGTGTATGAATATGAATCGGGAGGAGTCGATTTTGGCCGAGGACACCTTGTGTTTTGGCGCCCACCGTATGAATCCGGGTGAGAGGCGGTTACGTCATGTTTGGGTGAAATTACAAACCTACCCCTATTGAAACCTATAGAAATCCAGCAGATAGGCTTTGCGTGGCGAGGATAGGCGTAGTGATTTCCATCTCGCAGATTTTGGTTTGGTGATTATTGTGACTTTCCCGCTTCGTTCAAATTTTGCAGAGTGCACGTTTACCGTGCTAACTCAATTTGAATCCCGTTTGTATTCTATTTTTTCCAGGCGGGATCCATTTTCAATTGGAATTACATTCTATATACATCATTTTTGATATATACTTTCAAAAGCACAACACCATTTATACATAAATATGGTTTACAAATGGCATGATCTCAGATTCATAAGGTTGTATCCATCAATTTGGATTTTCAAATATTTGAAACCACTTTATGTTGAAATCCAATGTATGCATTCCTCGCTAACTGTCTCCAATTAATGTGTGTTTCATGCGGTTTTTTTACTTCTCAAACATGTATAATGTGTTTCACACACGCAACATATAGTGTAATCTCGTTTAGACATTAATTGCATATAAACCATGCATTGTTTGTAATTGAAGAATCTATGGATCACCAATATTGATAAACTATATAACATTACACGTGTGCCCAAATTCAAATGAATATGCATGTTTGATACACCAATTTGCGTTATGATATTATCAATGTCGTGATCTCCAGTTTAAATATTTGAATCCCTTTAATCCGATATTCGTCTCATATAGCTATCACTCATGCTTATATAGGACTATCTCTCCGACCTATCGCGCTCATCGTCTCTCGGTATCTCTCGTGCTACCTGTATGTCGACAATGATCTTTTATCTTCGTAACACACTGACGGTACTCTCTTCCTCGACCTTCATCACTCTATCTCTCTCTAAGTATATCTCGCTCCGTGCTATGTGTCTCTAACTATGATTCTCCATGTGGAATCTCTTTCTCTCACACAAACACAAAACTTTGTCTCCTGGGGTCTCATTTCTCTCTACTATTCCCATGTGTGCCACTCGCACACCCCTCATACAGAGATGTCTTTCGCTCCTTAGATATGACAACTTACGACTCTTCCTCTTTAATATCTCTTTCTCACACACAAACACAAACTCTGTCTCCCAGGGTCTCATATTTCTTCATTGTTCTCTTGTATGTCGCTCACACACACCCTCTCTCCCTAGAGATATCTTATGCTCCTCATATGTCTCTCTAGATATCACTCTCGCTAGAAATATCTTTCTCTCTCGCAGACACAAAACTCCGTCTCTCTGGATCTCATTTCTCTCTGATATCTGTTTGTATGTGACTCACATGCACCCTCTCTCTATCTCTCTCACACCCACACACATAAACCAGCCTTCTGATCCACTCGACTCCTATCTCTAACGCACACTAGCTAGCATCTTTATCTTTCTGTTTATCTGTTTCTCCATCAACCTTCTTTCTCGCCCTCACTCTTGATTCCTATCACACACACTACATATGTTTCTCTCTACATGCAGTCAAGTGCCCTCTCACACACATATATAACTTCACCCTTTGAACCACCCGACGGTCATCTCCAACACCCAAACTAGTGGATGTCCCTCTAGCTAGCATCTCCATCTCTGTATCTATCTGTAGTTTCTCCATCAACATTTCTTTCTCGCACGGAGTCTTGCTTCCTATCACCCACACTATATATGTCTCTCCATACATATGCATTTATAGGTTGGTCTCTTTTGCACAATCATTGCGCCTCACTCCCTCTGCTCGCCATAGATGCATGCTCCAGCCCACGCCACTATCTCTTAAAGACAAAAACACATGCTCAATTGTTGGGCCTTCTTCCCTGCATTCTCACATGCATGCATATTGTCATACCGATCCGTCTCTCCCATGTCGTTGATCTTATGACTTATGTCTTCTTTCTTTTATCTCGATCATGCGCGTGCACACACACACACATACACATCCCACGTATACATGTATACCTCTCACACATGCACGTTCAAGGTCTCTATGTCTCCATACGTAGTTAATTACCCTCAATCCTAACGCCACATGGAATCGTTCTCCTCTTTTGTGCACATAACTTCCGCCTGGATGGGTAAAACACACACTCACACTTAACAATCTCCTTCTAGCTACCCCCCCCCCCCCCGCCTCTCACCCTTCCCCTATATCCCCGAAACCAATAAGACCATCCCTTTGTTTAATTCCCGCCTACATGCACCATCGATATATAGTAGTTTTCCTCGGTGTCTCTCGAACAAACACGTTCTCTCGATGTCGACTCCTCTCACGCGCACACACCTTCTCTTCCCTCTCTACGGGCATTTTTTTCTCTCGCACCCCATCGTTGGTGGCCTCTGCCATACACATCACCTCTCTATGATGAAGCCATGCACACTTAAATTACATCCGCCAAAGAGGACCCCGTGACACACACACACGCACGCACCCCCCCACACACACTAAGACTCCATATCTCTCTCTCACACACACACAAACACACACACACACACACACGCACGCATGCACGCACACCCCCCCACACACACACTAAGTCTCTCTCTCTCTCTCACACACACACACACAAACTAAGACTCCATCTCTCTCTCTCTCCTCTCTCTCTCTCTCTCTCCCTCTCACACACACACCCCACACACACACTAAGACTCCATCTCACACACACATGCTCTAGGCGGAGCATTTGTTCCTACCACCCTTCATCCAACCTTACCCGTATGATAAACAATCACCTTTATTTACTTGCATAACATGGACAAATTCCACTTTACTTTAGTAGTCAGCAAACTTATCATTTGTAACCTTATAAAAAAATGAGTTGGCGGTGATGGTGTGCCTGCCATCTTGTAATATAGACTGTATGATCTATATCTGAGGATAGAAAGCAAACTATGATAATTTTACAAAAGATACCCGCACCTCTCTCCACATCATTATCTCCCGCAACCTCATTGCTCAGCAATTAAAAAAGGAATAAGTCTCTGGAACAATCTAGCATGCATGGTGGCTGCTGCCGCTGCCGGCGCCGGCCCATCCCCATGCCTCCGCCCATTCCGACCACCAGTCACCACCACGCTCCACTCCTCCTCGCCTTATCTCTCATCTTTCATTTTTTCGATGACATTCTCGAGACACCAGTTTTCTGATAAAATTCTCGAGATATTATTAGTTTTTACACATGGGATTACTCCTGCATGGGTCAATCACAACAGGTGTTCTGTAAAAAATGCGTATTGATATTCCGTGCAATGCACGAGAATCTTGCTTGTAATTATATAACGCAAATCACGAGCAGGAAGTGACATTTTTTTGACACAACCACGTTAACATGGCCACGTAAATCACTAGCTAAAGTTAATACCATTATACTTGTATCCCGATGCAAAAGGTTGAGTACATGTCCGAACAGTAGATTCGCACACACGCACTCTATCTCTCAGAATCTCTCTCACACCCACCAGTTACGTGACACCCACTTAAGAAGACACGTATGTTACAATTTGTGCACCCGCGGGTACACGTGATGCTGCGCATTTATTTAAGCCGGAAGGCGAACCCAAACACTAGCTGCATTCATTCCCCTCCCGCCGCCGCCCGGTAGCCATGGGCCGGCCGAAGGTAACAACATACGCCATACTCCCGCCGGAGCGGCGCTTTAATATGGAAATTTTAGTGGTCATGCATGCATCTTTGTGTGCTAGCACTCCTATATAAGGGTTGACCGGTCGCTTCCCGCGGACGTGCGCGGGTGGTGGAAGAGGAAGGAGAAGGGAAGCGGGCTGTGGAGTAAAATTTTTTACCACAATTTCTTAGGAAACTGAGTGCAATAATTGAGTAGTTTTGCAAACTACCAAGATTACACCAAACGGTTCAAAACCTATACTCCCTTGCCGGCAGCGCTTCCCGTGTGGAACGGTCAGCGTCGCCCTGGAGCGTCAGTGCCGCATTAATGCCCGGCCAGAGAAGAGGCGACCTCTCATTGGCGCCGGCTTTGAAGTGGCGCGACGGCCGAGAGAGCGCCGCTTCCCGGTGCACGCGATCGCTCAAGATCGAGATGGCCATAGGCCCTGTTTGGATCCATGGGTTAGAGTTAGTTTGAGCTAGTTGGGGCTCAAATAGCCCTAAAGTATCCAAGCATGAGGGTTTAAATTGGAGCAAGTTGCACCGAACCCACCAAAAAAACTATCCCACCCAAGAGGTGCTAACTGGAGATAGTTCTCATTGGGACCACTGAAAAATCACTTTTCTCTCTTCATGAAGTGCATTTATTGTCAATCTAACCCTGTCACCCAAACACCTCTTTGGCTACAGTTAGTTTAGGGTTAGTCATGAGTTAGTCTAACCTCTAGCTAAGTTAGAGTATCAAACATGAGCAGTATAGGACATGCAAGTTGCTCAAAACATACAGGCAAATTCGTACGTGAAAAGATTTTTTTCTTTTTGAAAATGGAACGTGAAAGGAATTTTTTTTAGAATGCTCTTGGCATGTCGCTAACATGTGATAGTTAACCGACCTCAATAGACGGCAGAAATGCCAGCCCACCGCACTTTGATAGAGACGAGGAGGGAGAAGCAATACATGCTGCTGGATTACTAGAGATAGGTGTCGCACAGAAGCCAAGAAATATGGTGATAGCCTGGGTTAGCCATGTACTAGTATGATGTAACTACACTGGGTTGCCGTGTTTCGTACTCTTCCAGTCCACTGTGGAGATGATTGGTTAATTTTATATCGCTGAATAATATTAAATATTATGAGTGTAGATGCTCCACCACGAGGTTCCTTGCTCCTTCTCGGTCGTCCGGAATCTATGTTCTTCCACTCTATTTTTTTACGTGAGCTTTGTTCATCCTTTTGCCAACACGCGAGACATCTAGCATCAAGGTGCACGTGTTATGCAAGGATCGTTCCATCTATATGAAGGACACGTGGGACTGGAACTACGAGACAGACATGTACCCAGGAGTGGACGTACGAACCTGAGTAATGTAGCGCAGTAAGTGAAGTAGAAAGGCACAAATGGTATGAACATGCGTGGCATATAGGGTGTGTTTGGTTGCGTTCTCGTCTCAGCATAGTTGTTCCCTCTTCATGCATGCTCAACTCAACACCCCTCTTCATGCATGCTTCTAGTGTATTTGTGCTAAACTAGTGTGGACTCATGCTGTCATGCACCCTCCATACACTCTACCACACACCCAAAAGTAGGTCGAGAAGGGAACTCTTGGGCGGCATTTGTCTCTTACTACGTACTACCACTAAATGTTGTACGTGCAATGCACGGTGATATTATGGAGTACGTGCCTAAGTACTCTACTACTACTATATTAGTTGGAGGCACATATTAACTTTTATATTTGTTTACGTATGCCCCGAGACCTTCCAACTAGACGTGTCTTTCTCTCCGTGTCGCACTTTGTATCGCTCATACCACTAAGTACTACTACGTGTGGTCTCCACCCGTAAGTGGAAGAAGTGGAGACGCCTACCATGCTATTTTTTTTTACTGGGCTCTACCACACTGTTCATGTCCCTCCTTTCACGACGTGTGGGACATCCAAAGACGCGTGCCGTGTTTGGCACCCTTCGTCGTAAGAGTTGAAACGCTAGCATTCATCAGAAATAAAAAATAATTACAAATCGGCAGTGATACTATTTTTTGTGAACCAATCAGCAGTGATACTATACCACGCGGTTTCCTTGCTCCTCGATATCGGAAAGAATACTTCTGTTCGCCAACACGTGGGACGTCGACCATCCTGTTCCACTTGCCATGCACGCAGAACTCCCCAGGGAGAGTCACCCAGGTCGTCGTGCCGCAGTAACAATGACTAATGAGCCGTCAAAACACAGGCCCACTTCCCACTTTGAAGTTGCTCGGACGAAGGAACCATCATGACTTCGTTGAATTCCGCTTGAAGAAAACTACTGTATCAAAGATTATTGCTAGCTACAGTAGTTACTCCAACAGAGGTCTCCTTTCGTTCATAGGATAGGAATATGAAAATCATAGGAAGTGAGATGACATGCATCTCAATTCCTATAGAGAAAGAGATGCCATTTGATGCTTAGGATAGGAATTTTTCCACTTAGTCTAGGCTAATGTACTGGTAATTTGCTCTAAAAACTACAGTAGTAACTAGTAGTATTGGTACATGCTCGTACTCAGACACAGACACACACACTAACTACTAGTACTACTATTTCTCACATGTTGGCCAGACGACGTCGTTCTCCTTCCCGGCTTTTTCGGCGACACCCCACCGTGCTTGGATATTCGCCGACCTCTCCGCAGCAGCGCGTGCGTCCTTTTCTTTCTTGCAGCGGCGGGCCTCTCTTTTCTTGAGTGCTTTCTGACTTTTCCGCTCCCTCTGTGCGGCTTTGGCCACCTCTTGCTCTACCGCCCATTCGGCCTTGGCATCTTCAAATTCCTCCCACATAGTTGTGAGGTCGCGAGCGGCGATGAACTCGGCACGGCGGGATGGCATCGCTTCCCTACCATTTTGTGTGCGGTCGTGGGCGGCGAGGAACTCGGTGCGGCGGGATGCCATCGCTGCCTTATCGTTAGTGTGCGGCGCGCGGTGGCATGAACGACGCTTGGTGAGAGCTCGGGTGGAGGGCGGACAACCGTATAGTGCATTGGTTTGTCAAGAGCTCAAGGACAGAAGACGAAGCAAATTTGGGTTCCCCTTCAATCCTGGTCATTTGTTACCGAGTAAAATGCATTGGCGGTCATCGAACTTGTCTTGATAGCTCACTTTGATCATTGTATACGAGATATGGTGATTATACGGTCACTGGCTCAGCCTATAGCTCCGTATTTGTCTGGTTGACCAGTCAAACAGTCTGCATGCACCTCATCAGCTCGTGTTCTTTATCTATCTATGCGGGCCTACCTATCAATGGAGAAAGAAATACCGTAAAAACCAAAATTATGCATATGTGGGGAATCAAACCACGGACTCGTCGCTGTAACGCACCCTCGTCAGCCAAATGAAAATGAAATACTTCGCGTCAGACACTCACGCTCACACTGTCAAAGCATGCTAATGCATGCACTTCGCCCCCTAAATCAAAGTCCTGCTCATGGCGCAACGCAAACGGCGAGCCCATCACCTGCGCGCCCCGGCGGTGCCTGACATTACTGTTTAGACGTTTGATGGAGGCCTACGCGAACGCCGAGCATGTATTCACCTGGCTCAACACCAACGGTCATACTCGGACCGCCTTGCTCATGTATATCGTCCATCACAACGACAATCTATAAAACAGCCTAAGCTAGAGAGGGTACTATGGTAGTATGGTACCGAGTATGTACTATCGTGAGCGACCGATCTTAGTGCCACCGCACACGAAACCCCTTCCATTGCTAGCGCGCGCTTCCGCTCAAACGGTCACCGTCTCTCCGAATGTCAATGCCGCATTCACGGACTTAACTGCAGGTGCAATTGGTCCATCAGCGACATGCGGGCTGATGCCCGTTGGGCCCACATGTCGAGAACCCAAACGCATCTGCAGTTAAGTCACTGAAGCAGTGTCCACATTCACGCCCGACGAAACTACTCCGGCGCGAGTTGTCCATCCGTCTGCCGCGGCTCATTGCCATTCGCCCACTATATTAACTAGAGCCCCAGCTCCCGGCCATAGCCAAAGACCCACACTTATTCTCCTCCGCTCCTTCCTTCATCGGCACCACTTCAACCATGGCCTCCGGCACTCAAGCTCTCTTGGACGTCTTGTCTGCAGGAGCAGACGAGGACATCGGCGGCTCCGCTCGCGGCGCTCAAAGCTCTCTTCGATGTCTCGTCGCAGGAGCAAACGAAGGAGATCGCCGCACTTCGTTGCCCTCCGCCGCCCGACCACCACGAAGACGGCGCGCGTCTTGTGGCGCAGCAGTAGCGAGGAAGAGTAGTACATGGTAGGTCACCGCCGCTCTGGTCCCGGGAAGGCCACCGCTACTCCACTCAGTCGATGCCAAGCTTGGTGGGGTAAACATCAGCGACCGATTAGCCGCTTGACGGCAACGTGGAGGCAGAAATCTTTAGAACCTTGTGCTCCGGAGGAGGAGGTTATCGAGGCGGATGAGGAGGAGGCAAAGGCAATGGCCGGCTTTCTCGGGTTCATGGCCGGACATGGTGGTCGGGCGCCGGCGATCATTTAGATTAGGTTTACAGTAGGTTTTAGTACGGTTTGTGCGAAATATGTAATGAATTTCGTCCAGTTTGAAGGAAAAGTTTTTGAATTGTAATGAATTTCATCCGGTTAATTTGAAATTTGCTTTGTTTGCACGAATTTCGTCCGGTTAGTTCATATAGTTGTCGAAAGGTATGCGGGCAGCATCAGATAGCATCCATCAGTGTCCTCGGACAGATGCCAGTGTAAATTTGTGGGACAGCGCTGGAGATGCCCTAACTATCATGCTATAATCGCGAACAATCCTCCATTTTTTGGCAGGGAACAGTTATCCCTCGATCAAAATCAGATCCTCGGTGTTTCGCACTCCTCCCGCGGAAGAGTGTAAACTCTTGCTTACATAAAATGGAGCAAGTGGACGGCATCAGAGCACGTCATATCACTCAAACTAGCCCGCCTAACGAGCGGGAAAGCACCGCCCTCGTCATTTTGTTCTGGATTTCTATCGATCGATCGCGCGAAAATGTTACGCTTCGCATGTTCTAAAGGAAAAGGCGGCACACTTACGACTCGTACGCGTCGCAACCCCGACATTACGGCTCGCACGCTGCTCACCAGAGGGGACACGCGTTGTCTTGCAATTTCACTAACATGTGGGACCGTAATTTAATAAACCGTCGATAGCCGAAATCTAATCGCTCGGCGGGCGTCGGCTGAGAAGAGAGAAACGGGGGAGGGAGAAGAGATCGCCCGCCCGCCGCGCATGGACTCCAAGAAATATATGGTGATAATGTGAGGTGGGCCATGCTGGAGTCCGGACCGCTTCCGGAGCCCGCTCTCACTGCCCTGGCCCCTCAAAACGCCAGCTGCCCGCCGCATGCATGCATAGCAAGTAGTACTCCTTATGTGGAGGATAGAGAGGCATTGATAAAGTCAAGGAGTGGGCTCTGCAAGAGCCCGTCTCTACACGTGCTCCTAGGTATAAAAAAATAATTCTAAAAAAGGCATAAAAACAATTATGTCTTAAAAAAAGAAAGGTAAAAAACATTTGAGAGGAAATAGATAGAGAGAAAGTGAGAAAAGTCAGTAACTGGGCATTACATGAGGAAGGAGGAGTGGTGCACATGCCAAGTTCACTGGCTTCCGTGTTTCACACTCCCCGTCGTAATAATGGAGACAATAGCTTTCATAAAAATAAACAATGAATACTCGTTGCTCGTCCTCTATATCGGAAAGAATACTTTCATTCGCCGACATGTGGGACGTCGACCATCCTGGTCCACCCGCCATGCACAAAATTATCCTGGTCTACCCGGTCGTATCGCAGGCCCAACCTTTCCCATTTGTAAGTTGTTCGGACGAAGGAACCATCATGACTTCGTTGAATTCCGCTTCTTCAAGAAAACTTACTGTACCTGCAATACTGCTACCACACGCGAAGACTGGACGGCACGGTACCACGTCATATCACTGAAACCCACTAGGCCAAACTAGCCCGCCTAGGTCATCTATTTTGGAATGCAGGGAGTACGTCTCTGCACTGCTATGATTTTGTGTTGCACGTTCTCTGTACTTTTGCTACGATTTTCCTACCCTATGAACCCAATGAGGCCTGAATGTATGTCGACTATTGTCTGATCGATCGCTAAGCCTACAATTTTAGGAGCTAGGGCTATTGGTCGATTGACGAGGGATAAGTATAAGGGTACCACCAGCTCATCAGCTCCAACGTTTCTCTTCGGTGAGTGTTTTGCAAGTACTATAGCTCACACAGTAGCTAGCCTACTAACACCAAGAATCATCAAACAAGCCCTGCTGATATGATAAACAGTTCAAACTTACATCTAAGCATGCCATATATTACATCAAAAGCTGGTGAGGATACATCTGTTTCCATAACTAGGAGAGGGTTCGCATGATTCACTATCAAACAAAAGTAGCAAGATCTGCCCACACAAGACAGTGCACTAGCCCTAAGATGGTTTGATAACACGCATCCTTCTGGTAATTAAACACAGGGCAATGCAAACTACCCTGAAGGATTAGCGCGACCAACTATTTCTTGTCATCGATCTCTCGGGCAATGACCACAACATGGACAGCGGCATGGGAATCGATTTCTGGGGCGATGTCCACAGGACTGACCGCGACATCGAAATCGATCTCTGGGACGATGTCCACAGGATGGACAGCGGCATCTGAATCGATCTCCGGGGCGATGCCAACAGGACGAGCCACGACATCGGAATCATCAAGGACGTCCACCGACACCTGCACAACCCGAACATATTAGCAAGCACATTGCAAATAATCAAAAACCACAACTATGGTAATGAGCCATTATTTTTTACCTTGTGCAGCTCACCGGGGAATCTCATCTCTCCAGGGGCCATCTCCTTGTCCTCGATGGGGGCCATCACCTTGCCAGGGGAATACTGCTTCTCAACAGCGACTATCTACTCAAACTCGGTCTTGATCCTCACATAGGTGGCAATCAGAGTTCCTGGGGAAGGCACGATGGGGCCCTTGCTGTTCTTCCGACTTTCTTTGAGGAGTTCGTCCGCCAACGTCCTCAACTCTTTGGCCAGTGCTTGTTTCTTGGATTTCTTCGTCTCCATGGGTTGGCCCACCAACATGGTCAACTCGTTGGTCGGTGCTCGCTTCCTGGAGATCGCTGTGTCCAGTGGGTTGTCCGACGACAACTCTTTGCCTAGTTCTCCAGGATCCATCAATGAACTGACAAACAAAAAGCAATCGAAAGGAAACCACAATCGCAATGGAGACGGGAAAAGAATAGGATGTTGGAATCGGTCGGTGCTTCGCAAAAAGAAGATTCTTGGAATGAAAATATAGCAGCATAACTGATTCGCCGACCTTTCCTTCGTCGGTACAGAAGAAAAATGGCAGAAGTGAGTAGCCTAGAGTGAGGTTTTCTTCAAGAAAGGGAAGAAAGGGCTTGAACGAGCTGCCGGTGAAATGATGGTTGCTTCGCCCAGTCCAACTTGAGGCCACCTTACCACCGCTTTGGTAAAGGTGTGGGTTTTGTGATATGACGGGTCATGACGGCCACACTGGGGTGACAGGTGAGTCTCGACTGTAGCACCTCGCTGTGATTTGGTGGATGGCACGCGGGCGCGGATGCTTTGAAATGTCCCGCATGTAGATAGAGCGGCTAGTCATATAGGAGTGCTCAATATTGTGCACCGCGACCAAGGCGGAGAGGAAAATGAGAGAACTACGTAATTAATGCATGAGTTTAATTAGGGTAGTTTTGTAAAGTACGAGATACATTCCTCCAATCGCAAAATGCCTTGGTTCATGATATTTGAGCCCTATAAACCGGAAGGGAGGGAGTACTGCACACGGTGTAGTCTAGTCACTTGTTGAAATCTCTAGAAAGGCAAATACTCCTTTCCAGTTTACAGGGCTATACTACTCCCTCCGTCTAGCTGTGTAAGTCATCTTACGAAAACCAAATAGTCCCAAAACACTTAGGCACGGTGCATTAACTTCTACCTTGTTTCTTGTTTCTTGACATATCAACCAATAAGAGATGAGAGGTGTGCATGCTTTTAATGACTTGCAATGGCTAGTTCATTGCATG
This sequence comes from Aegilops longissima, assembly GCA_021605205.1. Taxonomy (NCBI): domain Eukaryota; kingdom Viridiplantae; phylum Streptophyta; class Magnoliopsida; order Poales; family Poaceae; genus Aegilops; species Aegilops longissima. Next base: position 223,749,477 of record CM038678.1, on the reverse strand, counting down.
CAATGCTATTAATTAGCAAATAAACATTGGTGACCCCAGGAGGAAATGGTGCTAAGCGCGTGGACCTATGCAGAATGCGTATCAACCAATGGATAATGGAGTTTAACTGTTAAAAAATACTCCCCCCTTCCATCTATATAGGGCCTAATGCGTTTTTCGAGGCTAACTTTGACCAAATATTAGAGAAATAATATATGACATGCAACTTACACAAAGCACAACGTTAAATTCGTGTGTGAAAGGAGCTTCCAATGATATAATTTTCACATTATGCATGTCATGTACTATTAATCTTGTCAATAGTCAAAGGAGGTCTTAAAAAACGCATTAGGCCCTGTATAGATGGAAGGAGGGAGTAGCAATTTTGTCTCATGCAAGAGCCTGGCTAGTACTCCAAGGAACCGCACCACGCGAGTGTTTGCAACTGCCACGTTTGGGTTGCGCTTGGCTCTTCGCCTCTTCGAGAAGACGAACAATGATGTTACTCCTACTTCTACAGTATTGAATCCACTGCTGCATGTCCGTCCACCTCGTGCGGGAGGGATAGCGTAGTAAAGCTTCTATTTATCGCTCCTCGCTTTATGTCTATGACAGGTGGGCCCAACAGGTGGTTGGCCCTCCTGTCATGCAGCCAAATGCAGGTGTAGTTAAGGCACTGGACCTCAGTCCGCGAGGGATAGGGCGTTATAGTAATCAAATTTCTCGGTCTTGTACGAGTTGACGCAACACATCAAAGCACTGCACTCGATATAAGTCTTTTTACACAATTCAAATGGGCTACTTCGTATGTAGGAGTAGACATATTCTGCTTCGTATGTAGTCACTTGTTGCAATCTCTAAAAAGACTTATATTTGGAAACATAGGGAGTACAACGCATGCATGCATGCCGTGACTTTCCTTTTGATACTTGCATGTGTTGATTTGATGCACCTTGCCAAATTTTGACTATAAATTTAACTAACCAAATTTTCATGCATGTCACAAAAAATTACGGGGCTGTTTGGATTGTGACTATGTTTGTCTTATGTTGCCACATTATTTTTCCCACACTTGCCACACTTGCCTAACCTGAGTTGCTCAAATTGTTAGACACACTTTGGCTTGCCTAAGGGAATCTTGCCACAATTTTTGTGTCTATGACATGTGGGGTTCATTGCTAATAAAAAATTCTTGTCTTAGGTGTGGCTAATAAAAAAGACTTATATTTAGGAACGGAGGGAGTAGAAAATATAAATAATAATGCATGTTGGGGCAACCCACGTTTCCGCTAATTTTAGCCGTGGGCTTGTTCACAATTTTTACGAGGGGGTGGTTGTTCATTTAATGGAGGGACTTGTAGTACCAGACTTGAATGATACAAAGTGCGACCTGGCACACCGTAACACCACTTGGAACAAGCGGGTAGCTATCTCAAAAAACAACCAACAACTAGAAAAACTGCGACCTGGCATGAAGTAGTACACAATTTTAAACGATTGTTTTGATGGAGTGAAAAAGGAAAACTACCCCACTACGTATATATATGCCGGAGCCTCCGCGCTTGCTTGCTAGGGTTGCTCTATTCACACACTCTCATCCTCTCCAGATCTAAACAAGATAGGGGTAGTAACACTGTCTTTCTCCCTTCAAAAAACACTGGCTTTCTATCCTCACCGCTGGTTACAGATCCGGACGTATCCCCCTCCGCCGGTGAAGGGGAGGAGGGGCAGCGTTTAGGCCGTCATCGACAACGAGGGAGGAGACCCACTGCCGACCGCACCGTTATCTCTTGCCGAGCGCCGGCGCGGGAGGTCCTCTGATCCCTTCGTTGTTGCCTGTGGGCGGATCCGGCCTCCCGCCGCCCACCTATCCACATCCCGACGACCTTCAGGTATATCTTTGTTCGAAACCGCCTTAGCTCTACTTCCCCTGCTCGCTACGTTGTTGCATGTGCATCATTTTCTACCTCTCAGCCCCTCTCGATCGGATGGTCGAACGTCACATATTTTTTTCTTCTATTGTTAGAGGTAAAGCTACTTCATGGAGTCGAATCTTGTACTCCCTCCGTCCGAAAATACTTGTCATTGAAATGGATGTATCTAGATGTATTTTAGTTCTAGGCACATCCATTTTGATGACAAGTAATTCCGGATGGAGGGAGTACTTAGTTCAAACAAGAAATAAAGTGGGGGTGGGGGAATTTAGTATGTACATCGTACTTGGTACAAACAGGAAGGAAAGGGGGTGATAGTAGTACAGATGGTCATCCAACGGTCTCTTGGTCTAAAAGGAAATATAGGGGTAACGTTGTACAAAGTGGTATGACCAGGACTAGATTTGCTATCCACACATAGGAGTAGGTGGTTAGAGTGAACAAAAATGGGACCAACCCAGATATGTTTCTTGGATGTTTGTTTCTCGGGGCAACAAACTATCAATCACCACTTTATGCCCTTGTTTACGTACATGGTGCTGGACTGCTGGTGCACCCACTGTCCCATGCCCTTATACCAAATATTTAGGCTCTGCTCGGAATAAAGGGGCAGAAAAGATAGGTCTTGATGAAAATAGAGGAATAGGAAAGGAATGTAGGTATGAAACTATGGAACAGTGAACCGGAGGAAACTCTCAAGAGAATGTGTTCGGATGGACTTTGAAATGTACAGATTTGTTTTTTAGAGTAGCATGCTTGGCAGTATGAGATGCTATTTGTTTATTCAGCTGCACAGTGAATACTCTTGTCCTCACCTCACGTACCACACATAGGTTGATTTTTTTTATTCTGGCAACACAGCACAGCAACCTGTCTAACGCATGGCAGCGAGCGCCTGCCTCGGGCTTCCGCCCAAAAAATGAGCAGCGCGTGAACTGTAGGAATTGTGTTCCTACGAAAATCCTGCACCAAACCTGTGAACCGAACGCAGCCTTAGCTGTTCTTAATCTAATGTCCCTAGTAAAAATGAAGCCATGCCACTGTTATAAGCCATCACATGTTTAGCCAAATGTTTTTGCCTGTAATTGTTTGAGACACTGACTGTTTCCTCTGTGCCTTTTTGTGCAAACATGGATATCCAATTCACCTGGTTGCTGTTGTGACCTTTTGGTGCACTGCACAAAACTCTTCTTAAAAGAAGTGACTTTTGTGTTGTTTAACTGGAATGTCAGAATGGAACAGTTGGTTCATTTTGGTGGAACTGCACAAAGGGAGATCTGTGTTCCAATCCTCATCATCCATATTGGCGCCATAACCTTCCTTTAGGTAAGAATGATATTTAATGCATGTGTTCATCTCTATTTTCCGACTGCCATGAGAAAATAATGCTATTTTTTACTAGTACACTTGTACTCCCTCACTGACAAAACCAATTCTGAATTAGAAGGCCAATCATGTACTTGGTTTCACCAACTGGTGAGGAGAAAGAGAAATAGAGCATGAAGAGGAAGAAGAAGAAGAAGAAGAAGAAGAATAAACAGTGCCAAGGCGATCTTGCTAAAGCCAGAGGCCTCAGTCGAGGCCATTCAAGGGCTCCGGCAACGACTACCTTACATGTGAGACGATCCTCCAGGGAGCCCTTCCACTTCTGCTGTCTCACTTAATTAATTAGGAGTACTTAAGTACCACTAATTTATTCTCGCCTAATTTTCTGTTGGAGTTAAACAAATCTTTAGTAGGACCCTATGCTAAATCATGTATGCGTGTGTATGTTTGTCTATGGAGGTGAATCATGTGGTGGAGCAGGAGGGAATATTATTAGTGTCATGACATAATAGTGCTATTGTTTTGCATGTCAATTTATTGCCATTGGTTCAATGAGGCAATGTTTTGCGTATTGTCCATCATGAATTTGATGCTACTGTTTGAGTAATATGCTAATGTCTTCCTATCCTTTCTCACTAAGCTAATGAAGGTTTCACCTTGTTCCTACTAGTGCAAACAGGGATCATGTTGTGCCAATCATACATTTTAGTGGAACTACACAAGACAATACAATGAATTGTATCCCAGCCAGTGCTTTAACTCTGCTGGAAGTTCTTGATAATCTTTCGATATAATCTCAGCACTCGTAAACAAGAGTGATTTCAACCATACATTTGAAGTGCACAAAAATATATACTATTGTGTGATTCCAGTGAGTGCTTTATCATCTCTTATGGGACTACATGAATAAGCTTTTTTTCTCAGGTTGGTACGGGCCTAAGGCCTTCATCCATATTAGTTTGCTGTCATCTCTATTTGTATCGTGCTACTGTCATGAGAAACTCCTTAATCTTTGCACGTTAAAGTTTTGCAACCTATGATAAACGGCAATGCTTTGAGTGTTGAGTTGAGCTAATTGGCACTGATTAAATAAACTAAAACCTCTCTTTAAGCAAGACTACCATGTTGCTAACTTTACCCATTAAGATAATGAGGGTGCTTCTATTTGTTAGTGTATGTTCCATCAACTAGTCCCACTATTACAGTAATCTCACTCTCTCAATATATGTGCCAACAGGGATGCTCGATTTTGGTGGAACTGCACAAAAACTTTGGGTGCTTCATTGCCTCGACATCTTCCGTCCTTTCCTGTCAGTGGCTAATCTCCGCTTGCTTTCTTCCTTTGCTGTCACCGCTTGGCTTATCTCGGCTTCGGTCAAAGGAAATAGTAATTGATATGCTACCTCACACAGGTTGGTACTGGTCTTTATCCTGATTATTGTGCCTGTCATATGTATTGGTAATTTGGTATTGTGCTACTGTTTCCGATTTCATAAAGGAGTAATTTGGAGCCTGAACTCATGAGCAAATCATTACATCGGTGATTTCAGTAGAACTGCACAAAATGATCAGATGGGCAGGTACTTATGCTACTGCTATGTACTCCAAAGTTCACTCTGACAAGCATCAATGCTGACAAGAAGTGCCTATATTCATTCGAGTATCAACCGGCGTCAACCAATTGTCAAACTCCAAGTATTAGGAGAGTGAACACCAAAAATATTGTTTGGTGCATAGCCCAGAAAAACACAGTCCAGTCTTTGGTCCCAACTTGTGCCTTTTGGTTATCGGCACATATGGTAGCGAATTATATGGCATGGAGTCTAAAGATTCCAGACAAGTTGGTTGACGCGTATATTCATCTGGCACTTAATCAGTCTGCACGCCAAGGATGCTCCATTTCAGTTGAACTGCACCAAAAATTTGGGTGGTTCATTTTCTCAACCGCCTCCTTTCTAAATCGCAATGTAGAATTTTGGCGAGATATGGGACCAAGATGAGCCATAAACTAGTTGGATGAAAGTAGTGGCCAAGTTGCTCAAACCTCCCTCGGCACGAGGCCACTATTTGAGGATAAACCTACAAGCAAAGTTCAGATTGTCTGTGCTGCCTCTTAGGTACTCGAAAGTTTACTCGTACAAGAACTAATTTTAGCAAGAAGTACCTCCGATTGAACACCATTTACCAGTCTGTACCCTAGGTAATTAAAGTTCGTCCATGGATCATATTGGATGTGATCTCAATCATTTGGATGCATAAACATACTGAACATGTGTATATATGAATCTTTTTGTGAATTGTGTACGAATATTGTCGTGTGATCTACTCCCTCTGTCCCAAAATATAAGAATGTTTTTAACACTACACTAGTGTAAAAAATGTTCTTATATTATGGGACGGAGGGAGTATCAATCATTTGGGAGCATAGATATGCTGAGCTTGTGTATATATGAATCTTTTGAGTTGTTGATAGTGAATGTTGGCTATGAATATGAACGTGTCTTGTGAACCTGAGTTTGATATGAATGTTTACCTTTTCTGTTGTATTTGTGTGTGAACTTGTTAGTATGCCTACTGTGGGGTATAAAACGCAGGTCTCTTATAAAAGTAATGTTTTGTCCAATTTATGTTTTCCCTTCTAACCACATTATATATATTTATATTATTACTATTATCGTATATTTTATAGAGACTTATATATACATTATAAAAACATCCCACGTGTTATTAACTTATAAAAGTAAATGTCTAACGGAAGTTGGCGAGGAAAATCCTGGTTGTTTTTGACTCACAGGCAAGGAAAATCCTGGTGATTGCGTACAAAAGCTTGCGAAGATTTTAAGGACCAATTTAATAATAACGTGCTCATTTTTATTTTGAGCAATAACTCGCTAATTCCTTTGTTTTATATATATATATATATATATATATATATATATATATATATATATATATATATATATATATATATATAATGTGCCTCTCAGTTTATTCTTTGATATTAATTGCCCTTCTAACATAACATTATATATATAACGAGCCCACCTAATACGTGTATTTCAAGGAAGTGCAAATGGGCTGGGATTTCTTAGAAAATATAAATGGGTCTGATTGACGTGAAATTATTTGTTCACCCAGCCCAGGAAATGGACTGTACATTCTAGAAAACATGGGTTAAATATATGCCACACTTTTGCAGGCCGACATGTGGGCCAATAGGTCGAAGCCTACGCAGGGCGATGTCAACTTGGTCAACAAATGATTGTGTCATCCACAACCATTGGATTTATATCCAACGGCCGGCATGCACCTTCAATCTCTCGTCTTCTTCCTCCAGCCTCGCCGGGACCGCCTGGTCCGGCCTCCGGCGGCTAGCGGCTCTGCTTAGCACGCATCGCTGCGAAACGCTACCCCACCGCCAGCCAGGCTATCCCTCCACCCCTCGACACCTCCTGTTATTTTCCACAGACTACAGTCCCACGCCGCAACAGAACCAGTTATAACCCTTCTCCTCCTCTCAATCTGCGACTCCACTACCGCGTTTTCCCATCTCCGAGTCGTTCCCGTCCGGGGCCTCGCCGTCGTCCACCGCCTCGCTGCGTTTGGCGCGGCGTGGTCAACAAACGAGAGTCATCGGAAGAGGACTGTACGTGGAGAGCCTGACGGCTGGGACCCACGTGGTCCATGGTCGCACGCAAGGAAAGTTCCTCCTTATTAAGCTGAAAAAAATGTTTCCTCCACCTGACAGCTGGGACCCACCGGCTGTATCTTCGCACGGAAGGAAGTGCCTCCTTGTTTTGCGAAAAAATTATTCATCCCATTGACAGCTGGGACCCGTCAGATTTGGTGACTGACTTGTGGGCCTACTAAGTAGACGTGTACGCACGGCTTTGTCAACTTAATCAACAAATGATTCTAGCAGCTGGACGGTTGGATGTTAATCCAACAGCCGTGCTCCTTCTTCAACCTCTGTTCTTGCTCCTGTCTCCGTGGGCGGCATCGCTGGCCGCTGTCTTTTGCCAAGACCAACCGATGAAGTTTCCCTCCTCTCCATTTGCGTCTCCACCGCCCGTCTTCCCCATCTCCGGTCGTTCCATGCAGGTGCGCTCGCACAGTGTGGTCAACATGGTCAACAACCGAGAGTCATTGGAAGATGACTGTACGTGAGAGCCTGACAGTGGGGACGCACCACGCTCATGGACGCATGCATGCAATGGAACGCGGCGAGGTCAACGTGGTCAAGGAACGACTTCCATCGGAAGTATACTGTACGTGAGAGGCTGACAGTGGGGACGCACCACGCCCATGGACGCATGCATGCAACGGAACGCGACGAGGTCAACATGGTCAAGGAACGACTTCCATCGGAAGTATACTGTACGTGGAGAGTCTCAGTTGGGTCCACGGCCGCAGCAAGTAAGTGCCTCCTTATTATGCGGAAAATAATGATTCCTCCAACTGACAGCAGGGACCCACTGGACGGGCCACCGTATATTGCGAAAAAAACATTTGCCCCATGACTGCTCGGACCCACCTGACGGGCCATCGTATTTCGCGAAAAAAACGTTCCCCCCGCTGTCAGCTCGGACCCACCGGAAGTGCCTCCTTATTATGCAAAAAAAAAAGAATACTCCCTCGGCTAGCTGGGACCCACCTTGGTGGGAGGCTGACTTGTGGGCCTACTAAGTTGACGTGGACGAAGGGCTTTGTCAACTTAGTCAATATGAACGATTCTAGCTCCAGTGACCGTACGATGTCCATCCAACGGCCATAGTGCTTCTTCAACCTCTGGTCTTCTTGCTCCAGCCGCCCAAAGCAGCCGCTCGTGCCGCATGCTCCTGCCTCCCGTGGCAGGCTGTGCTGCCGCGGAGGCCTCACCGCCCCCTACTATTCCCACCGCTGGCCAGGCCCTGCGGCGACGGCAGCCTCACACCGCAGTCGAACCAGTGAACCCTCGTACTCCTCTCCGCGCGGGCTTCCACTGCCCGTCTTCCCCGGCTCCGCGTCGTCCCCTTCCTAGGCCTCGCCGTCGTCCACCGCCGTGGTGCTCTCCGCGCGGCGTGGTCAACGTGGTCAAGGAACGACTTCCATCGAAAGAGTATTGTACGCGGAGAGGCTGACAGCTGGGTCCACGGCCACAGCCCAGCTTTTTTGTGATTTGCCAAGTAAGTCGCTTTGTCAGGCCTGTTGGGTTGCAAATCTTTCAAGACGAGGAGAGCTTTCATTCGGCCGGCCGAGAAAATGGCCCATCAGTAATGAGAAATGGGTTGTACATTTTTAAAACACATCAAACCAGCAATTAGTTTCAAATATCTTTTTTTTTCATTTCGAGATTTTAAATTACATTAATTTTTATGCGTGGAGAATTTGTTGGATTTTATATTGATATACATTTATTTTTAAAATCAGTTTGAATGTGAGTCGAAATTTAAGGATTAAAAACAGTTCGGACCGCACCGAAATATACAAAATTTTCATATAATTTTTTAACCATGGCCACAATATGGGCTGTAATGCTAACAAAAAGAATATGGGCTCCAAAAAAATCTTAATAATTAGCAAATGGGTTGTAAATTATTAGAAATAATGGCAGATGGGTTGTATGCTGTTTTCCACAGACTTGAGGCTTTCCTAAAAAAGGTTGGACGACAAGCAAAGGATCGTTGGATGGCCATCCAACGGCCGTCGTGTTTCTTCAATCTCTGCTCTTCTGCTCGGCCGCTCAAACAAGCACCGCTGGACTGCTCGCTCCCTCCTCCCATGGCCAGCTCTGCTGCTGCCTTGACAGCCTCACCGCCTCACCGTACTCCCATCGCTGGCCTAGCCATCCCTCTACTCACCCACACCTGTTGTTATTCTCCGGCGACGGCAGACGAACCAGTAAACCCTCGTACAGTCGTACTCCCCTCCGCGTGGGAAACAACTGCCGAGTCTTCCCCGGCTCCGCGTCATCCCCTTCCTAGGCCTCGCCGTCGTCCACCGCCCTGGTGCTCTCGGAGCGGCCTGGTCAACGTGGTCAACGACCGACATGCATCTGAAGTGCACTGTACGTGGAGAGGCCGACAGCTAGGTCCACGGCCGCACGCAAGGAAATGCCTCCTTATTACGCGCAAAATAATGATTCCTCCACCTGACATCAGGGACCCACCGAAAGGGCCTCTATATTTCGTGAAAAAAAACGTTACCGCTGCTGACAGCTTGGACCCACCAGCTATATCTTCGCACGCAAGGAAGTGCCTCCTTATTACGCACAAAAAAATGAATACTCCCCCTGTTAGCTGGGACCTAGTATAGTGGCAGGCTGACTTGTGGGCCTACTAAGTTGGCGGGGACGGAGGGCTTTGTCAACTTAGTCAATATGCACGATTCTAGCTCCAGTGACTGTACGATGTCCATCCAACGGCCGTAGTGCTTCTTCAACCTCTGGTTTTCTTGCTCCAGCCGCCCAAACCAGCGCCGGTCGTGCCTCGTGCTCGTGCCTCCCGTGGCCGGCTGCGATGCGGCGGAGGCGTCACCGCCCCCTACTACTCGCACCGCTGGCCAGGCCATCCCTCTACTCACCCACACCCCCTGTTATTCTGCGGCAACGACAGCCTCACACCGCAGCGAACCAGTGAACCCTCGTACTCCTCTACGCGTGGGCATCCACTGCCGCATCTTCCCCGGCTCCGTGTCGTCCCCTTCCTAGGCCTCGCCGTCGTCCACCGCCCTGGTGCTCTCGGCGCGGCGTGGTCAAGGAACGGCTTCCATCAGACGTGGACTATACGTGGAGAGGCTGACAGCTGGGTCCACGGCCGCAGCAAGGAAGTGCCTCCTTATTACGTGCAAAATAATTATTCCTCCACCTGACAGCGGGGACCCACCGGACGGGCTACCGTATTTTGCGGAAAAAACTTTTGCCCCTGACTACTGGGACCCACCAGCTACATCTTCGCACGCAAGGAAGTGCGTCCGGGCAAAAAAAAATGATTCTCCCCCCTGACTGCTGGGACCCACCAGCTACATCTTCGCAGGCAAGGAAGTGCCTGACAGTCGAGACCCACCTGGTCGAAGCGTACGTAGCGTTGTCATTCTGGTCGTGAACGTGTACGTACATATATACTGGTGGATGTAGAGGCGCGCACGTGTCGTAGTAGAGGCGCGTACGTGTCGTAGTAGAGGCGCGCACGTAGCATGTATACGTACGTACAACGGCCAGGGTGCAAGAAACAAAATACGGCCACATATGTGTACATACGGGTGGGGTCTCGAACGCCTACTCGCGCATACATACGGCCAGGGCTCGTGTACATGGCTGGGTCGGAATGGAGAAACAGCGTCGATGTCGTGTTCATGAGGAGGCAACGGAATGCGTCGTGTTCATGGGGAGGCAACGGAATGTGTCGTGTTCATCGGGAGGCAACGGAACGCATGGGAGCCAACCGGCTGGGTCGGAACGGAATGCGTGGTCGTGTTCATCGGGAGGGCTTGGGCGGAACAGGCGATGGAAATGAGGCCTGGCGTACCGCACAACGGAGGAAACAGACCTTCTACGTTTGGAACGGGGTCCTGTTGATCGGGAGGGGTGCGGCATACCGCAAAACGGAGGAAACAAGCCTCCTACGGTCGAAATGGGGGTCCTGTTGATCGGGAGGGGTGTGGCGTACCACAAAACGGACCTCCCACGGTCGAAACGGGGGTCCTGTTGATTGGGAGGGGTGTGGTGTACCGCAAAACGGATGAAACAGACCTCCTACGGTCGAAACAGGGGTCCTGTTGATCGGGAGGGGTGTGGCATACCGCAAAACGGATTTAAACGGACCTCCTACGGTCAAACGGGGTCCTGTTCATCGGGAGGGTGTGGCGTCGCAAAACAGGACTCCACGGATGCTGTTCATCTCCACCGTCAACCTCCTCCGGCCTCCATGGGCTCTGCTCATCCAGCCTCCACCGCGCTACTCCACCGGCCATCGCTCAACCACCCCTCCACAGTCTCTGCTCATCCAGCCCTCCACATCACAGGTCCTGTTCAACCACCCCTCCACGGGCACCCTCCATTGTCTCTCGCTCATCCAGCCCTCCACACCACGGGTCCTGTTCAACCACCCTCCACGGGCACCCTCCACCGTCTCATCGTTCATCCCGCCTCCAAAGACACCACGGGTCATGTTCATCCAGAGGCAACGCCGCCGCCGCTCGCTCATCCAAACCCCCGCAACGCCATCGCTCATCCGAGGCAGCATCGATCGGCTTTAGTTAGCAGCAGATGGCGGCGAATCGCCGATCGGGTTCACTTAACAGCCATCGATCGATCGCTCGGGTTCGAGAACGCGTAGCTCGCAGGCAATCGCCGGGTTGATTAGAGCCCAATGCCTCGCTTCGGGTTCGATTAGATCCAACGCCACACACACACGCAGCGACGTGTACAAGAGAAACACGCATCGCTCGGCCCCCGACCTCCCACCGTAACCGGGAACTCCCCAAAATTTCCTCGCCCTCGCTTCTACCACGGTTTTTTTCGTCATGGACGGCCCAAAGAATGTCATGCAGCTGCATCTCCGGCCCGCCCAGGACGAAAATCCCATTTTCTGTCATGATTTTTTGTCGTAGAAGTAGGAGCCCACCACATCTATGATGATACGGTGTTTTGTCACAATTATCATCATAGAAGTGTCATATGTATGACAGAAAAAATTTCATTCGGCCCAAAATGTCACGGATGTGTCTTTTTTGTAGTGAATGAACTTCTTGACATCAGCAGGGGTGACACCTTCACCGCCCTTGGGAACGTCATTCTTGACGACATACCAGAGGTCGACATTAATGGCTTCAAGATGCATACGCATCCTATTCTTCCAGTAGGGGTAATCAGTGCCATCGAAGACAGGGCACGCAACGAAGACTTTGATTATCCCTGTAGTCGACATAGCTAAAACTCCAGGTGGTTAAACCGAATCACATAGAACAAGGGAGTACCTTGCTCTGATACCAATTGAAAGTGCTAGTTATCAACTAGAGGGGGGTGAATAGGCGATTTTTATGAAAGTCTTCAAAACATGGAAGTTTCGAATACGAACAATAGAAATGAACCTATTGACATGCGGCGGAAGGTAGACTACACTAGACAAGCCATAGTCAAGCAAGTAATGAAGCTAAAGCACAAAGACTATTTGCAGTTAGGTAGTATGGATCAAAATGGAAGATAGTATGAAGCCAATCAGCAATAGTCGTCACACAGTGAAGTCAAACAGATAAGACTTCACGAAGACAAACTGTAAATAAGTGAAGGAAGAGATAGAACCAGTTGCTTGGTGAAGACAAAGGATTTGTTGGACCAGTTACACTTGCTGTGACAACTGTACGTCTGGTTAGGGAGGCTGAGATTCAACTCAGAAGGCCGTGTCTTCACCTTATTACCCTTGAGCTAAGGACACTTAGTCCTAGCCCAATCACTCTGGTAAGTCTTCAAGGTAGACTTCCAAACCTTCACAGACTTCGTTCACCGGCAATCCACAATGACTCTTGGATGCTCGAACGCGACGCCTAACCAATTTGGAGGATTCACGGTCCTCAAGTGTAACAAGTCTTGGTGTCATGCGCATGGAAAGACTTGATGATGCCTAACACTCTTTGGCTCTGGGTGTTTTGGGCTTTATCCTCGCAAGGATCTTTCTCTCAAAGGCTTCGAGGTGGGTTGCTCTCAAATGACAAAAGCCATGCACTAACTTTGAGCAGCCACCAATTTATGGTGTTGGGGGTGGGCTATTTATAGCCACTAGGCAACCCGGCCTGATTTGTCCGAAATGACCCTGGGTCACTAAGGAACTGACACGTGTTCCAACAGTCAGATTTCAAACACACGCGGCATCTTGACTTGGACTACAAGTAAAGATGACTCATCCAGCTCTGGATAAGATTTGCTCTCATAGTCTTCGCTCGAAGACTTAGGATTTGGTTGAGCATCACTTCAGTCACTCTGACTATGTTTACTTGGACCCCACTTAACAGTACGGTGGTTCCTATGACTCAACAAAGAAGAAAAGGAAACTACGAAACAACTATGTCTTCATACTCCATAGTCTTCACGTGAATGTCTTCTCGAGTCATAATCTTCGTTGTGAATATCTTCACATACTACCATTGTCTTCAATGTCTTCACACATTTTTAGGGGTCATCTCCGGTATGGAAACCGAATCAATGAGGGACTACTACCTGTGTTATCCTGCAATTCTCACAACACATTAGTCCCTCAACCAGGTTTGTCGTCAATACTCCAAAACTAACTAGGGGTGGCACTAGATGCACTTACAACATCGGTTGGCCTACTTTCTTGAACATATACAATATATTGCTACATTTGGATAAGAGGTGCCACATGCAGCATATACATCAAAGGGGATTTTTTTCCTCTTCTTTCTATATTAGGCAAATTAGTGATGTATTGTTCTTTCAATTACTCACATATTTCCATGACATCATGGTTACACTATCTGTTTAATTATAGATTTTTTTGTCCTTTGATTTCAACTGTTGTATTGTTCTTTCAATTTCACCCATATTTGCATGTTACAATATTCTTTAACAATCCTACCATTTTCTGTGGCACATCCCTTGCTGTGAAACATCGTCTGTAGTACACAATCTTACCCTTTACATAACTCAAGACTGCAGGGATATCATGTTGGACACAAACCATGGATTTACAATCGTTGCTTCTGTAAGACTTGATGAACGCGGTCACTCCTATTTTGGCACGGGCCTTTGGACAGAAATTTCTAAGTTTTATGTACCGAAGCTAACACTAAAATTGCACTGCACATAAAAGGGCCTAGTCATGAGATATATGCTAACTTCCCCGATGATATCATCTGTCCAGACTTTGTTCAAAGTAAGTGTTCTTTTTCAAATATCTGCACGTTGACTTACCCAGCAATATCAAAGGAATTGTGTAGTATTTTAGCAACCAATTGTTATTCCATTTTCTTACTCTATTCCTACCTACTAACTTCTAGTTACCAATACACTTTTCTTTTCCCTGTTTTAACAAAATATTCCCTATACTCCCACTTCTATCAAAAAGCGCCGCTGACGAGGAGACTCCGGAGGTGGAGACGAGGCTGCCAACAAGTGTAGGGGGGTCGAGCAAGAACCACAAGCGACTCCAGCAGGCCTAGACTTCATCAGCAGCCTCCCCAATGATATGTTGATAGTCATCATCTCCCTCCTCCCTATCAAATATGGGGCACGGACAACCTTCCTTTCCCGGCGATGGCGCCCCTATGGCACTCCACCCCTCTTGACTTCGTCGACGCCCACGAGCTTTTCCATGGCTATCGCAAAAGCTTGGATGCATTGTCCCAGATCCTCAGCAGTCACCATGGCCCAATCAGAGGCCTTAGCACAAGCAAGTTCCGTTCCAACGGCAAGGACCAAGCCAAGCTTGACGAGTGGTTCCGATCCCCCGCCCTAGATCAGCTAGAGGAGCTCAATTTTAATGATGGGAGTATGCGCTCACTGCAAATGTCCGCACTCCGCCTCTCGCCCACGATGCACCTCGCCAAGTTCATGAACTGCCATCCCCCCATTAATGACATGCCCGCTCTTTTTCTACCATGACTAAAGCACCTCGAGCTTGTCGCCGTCTGCATCCCAAAGTATGACATGGAGTGCATGCTCCATGGATGTACTCACTCGAGTACCTTCGTCTTCAGGCGATCAACGGGTTGAGTAGCTTCCACATCACATACATGACTCTCTGCACTATTTATGTGTGTTACTGCTGCTGCAACAAGACATCACAAAAGGTGTACCACAGTATGGTCACTGAGGAAACACCTTCACTTGAGAGATTACTTATAGTTGGTCAACAAGGTCCAACAAGAATCAATGTCATTTCTGCGCCAAAATTGACAGTGGTGGGCTACCCGTCTGTCAAATACTCTGAACTTGTTATTGGATCCACACGCGTTCAGGTACAATAGTCGCCTTCTACCTCTCCTTCTTGAAACTAACATTATTTCTAATTTTGAAGAGGTATGTGCATCTGTCATCCAGAAAACGATTCCGACAAGCTCGACCCCGAATCTGCGCACAGTGAAGGTCTTGGCACTAGAATCTATCGGCTCCAACCTGGACTAAGTTGTCAGTTTCCTAATATGCTTTCCATGCCTGGAGAAGCTATATATCGAGGTGATGTTCCTTTCCTGTTAAATGTTAACCATAATGGAGTTCAATTTTTGACACCTTTTCCCAAGTTTACAATGACAATGTACTAGCATTTCTGAAGGAATTTTGGAGGATTTCAGTACATAGATGTTTTCCCCCCATATTGGTTGCTTGATTCATATGGTTACAATCCATAAGCATTTCTCCTTTGGATTCATCTATACTTGTTTTCTTAGGGAATTTTTCATCCACTCCAACCTCTTGTAAAGAAGGCTACATTTTTCTAGACTGTAATCAAATGCCCATGTTAATCATGTCAAATCGAAGGTGGCACGTTAGTGCATTTTACAAATCCTGCAAACCAAATAGGCATGTAGTAGTGTTCAAAACTGCATGTAGGCACTAACACGTTTTCTTCTTTTGCAGATAAGATTATGCCCGGTGGTGGATAATGTGATACAATATAACAATCACATCGAATGCCAAGATCTGCATCTCTTAGAAATTACTTTGAACTCCTATCAAGGGACCTTACCGGAGATTATATTCGCCAGGTTCTTTGTTGTCAGAGCAAGGGTGCTGAAGGTAATGAGGTTTGCCCTACATTTATTTCGCAAAAATGAATGGTTTGTTAATCAGCGTCGGCAGCTGCGGCAGAATCGAAAAAGGCTCCTAAAAAGTTGAATTTCGTTTTGGAACTTCAGATGACAGAGTAATCATAAGTCATTGTGTCAACCCCATATATGACTTGTCAGTGGCTGATCCCTTTGCAGAAATGATAAGGTTTCGAAACCATCCTTACAAGTGGTAATATTAATTTGAACCTCTCTTATATCCATGTTCAGCTGATCAGCGTGGGCGTTTGCAGCTGAATAAGCTGAATTTCATTTCTAATGTCAGTTTGAACCTTGTAATCTTCGAATTTGAGCCATTAACTCTGTAATTTGAACCTTGTAATATTTTGGGCTTTTGTGGTACAATCGATCGTATGAGACTCGTATATTGGCAGTACTATTTTTACCTTAATATGAAATGGAATTAGATTTTATTAACCATTCTCGAATGTGTTTCCCTTGTCGATCTCATAGTAAATTATCTGTATAGCTAACTCAACTGCGATCTTCGACATTATTGCACATAGTTGGTTTCTTTAACCGTGTGCCCTGTAGAGCGCAGAATTAATTATTGCACTCAAGTAGCCATCATCACCCTTCTGTGTAACTTTGATCTCATCACCCATGGGCAAACTTATGATTGAAGTCATTCCACACACTTCGTTTTTGTAAAGCTCTTTGCCAATAAACGTCCACAATTTGCCCCTCTTCTGGCCGACGCATGGCCAAACTAAGCGGGCGGGAAGCTTGCGCGTGGTAAATTGCGTGGTTACGCAGGAACATGCTCACCAACGATACATTTGGCGCCTCTTTGAGCCCACGCGTGGTCAAAGGAAACGCGTGTGGGGTGCTCAAGTGTGCACGGGAATCCTCCGTTATGAACGCGGTGACAAGACGTGACGATTACAGGCTGGCTGGCCCCCATTTATTACAACGGTCATTTAACCCTTGTGTCTCTTCAACCTTTCAATTACGCCCAGTATTGCAAGAAGCACACCCACCACGAGAAATTCTTAGAGAGTATCCTACGCAGCTCCAATGGAGCTCCGAGCGGCTGCCGACGACGAGGAGCAATTCACCATGCATGCCATGGTGGACACCCACAGAAGGTTCACGGAGCTCTCAACAACCCGGTCTACGTGGAGCACTCCATACACATCATGGAGCTGTTACTTGCTGATGAGAAGTACAAGGTGGTCGGGTTCTACCTCGAGTACACCCGCGCTCGTGTCGGGTCTCGTCCCAAGGTCGCCGTCGTCTAGATCTGCATGCGCAATCACGTCCTTGTCTACCACTACTGCCTGGCCACAGGGCCTTGAGAGCATTTCACCAGGTTTGTCAACAACCCCCACTACATGTTCGCTAAGGTGGACATCGCCAACGATGTAAAGGTGCTCAAGAATTCGGACATCGCCTGCCAGAAGCTTGTTGACATCCAGGGCCAATACAAGATCTAGAGTAGCAAGAAGCATGAGAAGGACTCACTGGTTCACCTTGCCCAGGCCATCATCGGCCCCTACTATAGAGACATGAAGGATTCTTACAACAAGGACAAGCGTGCCTGGCACTCGGCCTGGATGGAGAAACTCAACAAAGCTCACGTCATGTACACGGCCAAGGAGGTGTACACCAGCTACAAGATGTACAGGCGGATCGTTGACACGAGGAAGTGCCTCCTTCCCCAAAACGGCCAGGGATCCAGCCGGAAGCAGAGCAATGGCAAGCATCGTCACAACAAGTAGATGATTAGACGCTCATTTATCCTAGTTTCGTATGCATGTAATTGCTTACTTTGGTGTGTGGAAATGTTATGTGTGTAGTCACTTATGTAATTGTATGCTTAATTTGGTTATGCATTGCTATTCTTATAAGTATATATGTTGATGTTCTGTAGACAGAGCGTAGATGTTTCGCGGAAAGAGCAAATCACATCGCACACGGACTAAACAATAGAACCCATCGGTGATGATTTTATCAATAGCTCAAAATTGCATACCAGCAATCGTTTGCCGATGACACACATGGCTTCTTAACAAGAATTGTCTGTGTTGTTATCGGTCATCCCATGCATTTCTGATTATTGACCTGTTTGCCGCATATCACACACATCTTGTTAAGTTCAATCGTTTCTGTTGTGTCGCCTAATCACAAACAGTTCATCCGAGTGAATTGTATGTCGTATATCGCACACATGTTCACCTGGTTGACTGCTTCTGTTGTTATGCTCATCGCAAACAGTTCACGCAAGTGAACTGTGTGCCATGTATCGCACATGCACCTATAATCTGAAACGTGTTTGATATCTCTGTCATCGCAAACGTTTGTATCATTTTTTATGGTTTTCTTACATCACTGTTTGCAATTAATGCATCGCACACAGTTTCCTCGAAGGGTGTCTGATTGTAGTGTTGCGTTAGCAGCATCCTACAGTAGTGTTAGATAATCTTTCTAACATTTGATCAATAAAAGGAAAGGGGTAATGACCTTTTCTAGTAGCTTTATTTAATTTCCTGAAATATATTACCATCCTATAACCAGGTACAATTCTTTGTGGGGTAAGTTCATTTTTATCATTAGGGACAACGGTAATGCCTTCTTTCTTAGGAACACAATGGACATGACTTACCCATCTACTTTAGCTATAGGATAAATTATACTTGCCTCTAGAAGCTTTAATATTTCAGTTCTTACCACATCCTTCATTTTAGGATTCAGACAACATTGATGATAACGTTGGGATTCATATTAATCTTATGCTGACATAAGGTGGGACTAATGCCCTTAAATCATCAAGGGTATATCCAATAGCAGCATGTTACTTCTTGGAGTTTTAAGTAATTTCTTTTATTCATGCTCTAAAAAGTTAGCATTGATAATAATAAGATATATCTTCTTTTCATCAAGATAATCATTCTTTAATGTATCAAGCAGTTTCTTTAATTCAAACACTAGATCACTCTTAGGTGGGAGAGGATCTCCCAAAGTTTCAGCAGGTAAATTATGATTAAGTATAGGTGCTTGCCTAAAGAATATATCATCTACTTCATTTCTTTCATTCATATGCATATCATTTTCATGGTCTAGAAAATATTGTTCTAAAGGATCAGTAGGAGGAACAACAATAGAAGCAAGACCAATGGTTTCATCTTTACTAGACAACTCTTTCTCATATGGTCGTCTATGAAACTTAGAGAAATTAAACGCATGAGATACATCACCAAAATTAACTCTAACCTTTTCTTTAGCACAATCAATTTCAGCATTAACGGTATTCAAGAAAGGCCTACCAAATATAACTGGACAAAAATTATTTTGTTGTGAACCAAGTACTAGGAAATCAGTAGGGTGTTTGATCTTGCCACACAAGACTTCAACATCTCAAACAATCCCAAGTTGTGAAATGGTATCTCTATTGCAAGCCTAATAGTAACATCAATCTTCGATCTCAGTCGATGCAATGTCATGCATAACTTCTTGGTATAAAGATAACGAAATAGCACTCACACTAGCACCCATATCACTTAAGCTAAGGTAACAATGATCTCCAGTTTTAACAAAAACAACATGCATGAAAACAACATGCTTATTCTTATCTAACATATCTTGTTCATTTCTAGCAGGTTTAGCAATTCTAGGAGCATCGTCGCAAAAGTAAATAACATGCCCATCAATATTATTAGCCAAAAGATCTTTAACCATTGCAATATTAGGTTCCACTCTAATTTGTTCAGAGGGTCTAGGTTTTTTAATATTACTATTATTAACCAGAGTTGAAGCTTTAGCATGTTCCTTAATCCTAACAGGAAAAGGTGGTTTCTCAATATAAGCACTAGGCACAACTGGGTCAATATTATCGATGATTGTTTCATCTTTAGCTATAACAGGTTCCTCTGACATTTCTTAAATAGGTGGATGAAATTTAAACCACTTATCCTTAGGGAGATTAACATGAGCAGCAAATGATTCACAAAAGGTAGTTACTATCTCAGAGTCAAGTCTATATTTAGTACTAAACTTTTCAAAAGTTTCAGCTTCCATACCTAAATCTTTACATTTGTCGAATTCCCAATCTTCAGAGTTGCGTTTAATTCTTTCCAGAAGATTACTTTTGAACTCAATAGTCTTCTTCATAAAGGAACCAGTAGAAGAAGTATCGAGCATGGATTGATCATTATGAGAAAGTCGAGCATAAAAAATCTATCTAATTATTTCTCTTAAGAGCTCATGATTGGGGCATGTATGCATCATGTACTTAAGCTTCCCCAAGCTTGAGTGATACTTTCTCCTTCACGAGGCCAAAAATTATAATATAATTCCGATCATGATGAACCAAATGCATGGGATAAAACTTCTGATGAAACTCCAACTACAGCCGGTTCCAGTCCCATGTTCCAGTATCATCCGATAGCCTATACAATGCCAATGCTTTCCCACCCAAAGATAAAGGGAATACTTTCTTCTTAACTCCATCCTCGGATAAACCTGCAAGCTTAAACAATCCATACATTTCATCCACATAGATTAAGTGCATATCAGGATGCACTATTACATCTCCTACAAAAGGATTAGCTAGCAGTTTCTCTAACATCTCCTGCATAAGGATTACATCTCCTGCATAATATCTTCAGTAGGCAGTAGGTTGAGGGCAACTCTTATTGCTTCCAGTCAAGGTGAAGATACCACAAACAAACCCCTCAAAGGATTATTTTCCATAGTGACAAGTGACAGAAAATTTTAGCACATAATAAAAATGTTACCTTACCAAATTCCACTTACCAAAGGCGCTTCACTCCACGGAAATGACGCCAGAAAAGAGTCTTGATGACCCACAAATATAGGGGATCAATCGTAGTCCTTTCGATAAGTAAGAGTGTCGAATCCAACGATGAGCAGAAGGAAATGATAAGCGGTTTTTAGCAAGGTATTCTCTGCAAGTACTGAAAGTAGTGGTGATAGATAGTTTTATAGCAAGATAATTTCTAACAAGTAGAAAGTAACAATTGTAAAATTGGTGCAACAATGTGGCCCAATCCCTTTTATAGAAAAGGACAAGCCAGAACGTTCTCTTATATAAAGCAAAGTGCTCTCGATGACACATAGGAATTGCCGTCTAGTCACATTCGTCATGTTTAGTTGATTCGCGTTCGTTACATCGATACTTTCAGATCCGGGTGGACCAGTGCTTGGGTGTTGTGTTGTTACTTGAAAAAGCAACCCACTTATGATTACCCCCAATCGCAAGCATCCGCAACTACGACAGAAGAATTAAGATAAATCTAACCATAGCATGAAACATATGGATCCAAATCAGCCCCTTACAGAATAACACATAAACTAGGGTTTAAGATTTTGTCACTCTAGCAAACCCATCATCTACTTATTACTCCACAATGCCTTCCCTTAGGCCCACGTATGGTGAAGTGTCATGTGGTCGACGTTCACATGACACCACTAAAGGAAGCAACAACATACATATCATCAAAATATCAAACGAATGCCAACTTCACATGATTACTCATAACAAGACTTCTCCCATGTCCTCCAGAACACAAGTAAGTACTCACAAATCATATTCATGTTGAACATAATAGTGGTATTGAATATCATTAAGGATCTGAACATATAATCTTCCACCAGATAAACCAACTAGCAGCAACTACAAGGAGTAATCAACATTACTAGCAACCCACATGTACCATTATGAGGTTTTGATACAAAGATTGAATACAAGAGATGAACTAGGGTTTGAGATGAGATGGTTCTAGTGAAGATGTTGATGAAGATTGGTCCTCCCACAATGAGAGGAACATTGGTGATGACGGTGGCTTTGATTTCCCCCTCCCGGAGGGAGGTATCCCCGTCAGAATCACTCCACTGGAGGGAAAAAGTGCTCCTGCCCAAGTCCCGTCTCGAGATAGCGGCACTTCATCATGAAAGTGCTCCTCTTATTTATTTTTCTAGGTCAAAACCCTTCATATAGCAGCAAATGAGCACCAGAGGCCAGTTGTGTGCCCCACAAGGCATCAAGGCACGCCAAGGGGGGTGGTTGCACTCTGTTGCCTTGTGGGCAACTGGTGGCCCCCTTTGGTATTTCTTTGCTCCAGTATTTTTTATATATTCAATAAAATATCCTCGTAAAGTTTCAGTTTATTTGGAGCTCTATAGAATAGGTATCTCCGGTTTGGCTCTTTTAGGTTCAGAATTCCAGCTGTCGGTAATCTCCCTCTCCGTGTAAATCTTGCAAATTAAGAGAGAAAACGCATTAGAATTGCATCATAAAGTGGACTAATGACCAAAAATAATATATATACCAATAAGAAAACATGATGCAAAATGAACGTATCAAGTAGCATGAAACTGTAAAAAATTGTAGATACGTTGGAGACGTATCACTATCGCACACAATTCTTTTAATTACATTGTGTGCCCCTTAGAGCACACAATTTTAAGCGGTGTCACATGTTATCACACACATGTTCACATACGGAATCATATATGTAACTTTTTAATCATCACACACGAGTACTCGCACCACGCATCGTGTGTGATGCACCTAGCAATCGCAAACAATTCATTTACACAAAGTGTTTACCAATAAACACACATGCTTCTGACATTGCCATGTGCGTGCTCGTTATCACTATCGCACACGATTCTTTTAATTACACTGTGTGCCCATTAGAGCACATAATTCTGAGCACGGAATCATATGTGGTGTCACGTGTTATCACACACGTGTTTACATAAAGAACCGTATGTGTAACTTTCAAATTATCACACACGAGTACTCGCACCACACATCGTGTGCGATTCTTCTAGCGCAAAAAGTTCATCCGAGTGACTTGTATGCCATCTATCGCACACATCTGGACTTGGCTAACCATTTGTGTTTTTCGGCTCATCCCAAACAGTTTGTATGGATCAACTGTATGCCACATTTCATGCAGGCAACTCTTATCTGAATCGTATTTGATGGATCAGCCATCGCACACAGTTCATTTTATTGGCGACGGTTCTATTACAATACCGTTTGCGATTCATGCATCGCACACAGTTTGGACGAATGGTCTCCTATACATGTGTCGTCTTAGGACCTTCCTGCAGTAGTGCCTATACGCGCATCACTACTGCAGGATGGTCCAAACGCGACACTACGATCAGAGACCCTTCGATGAAACTGTGTGCGATGCCATAATTGCAAACAGTGGTGTAAAAACCGTCAAAAAAGATGCAAAACGTTTGCGATGACAGATGCATCAAATATGGTTCAGAATTTAGTTGCATGTGCGATGCAGGGCATACGGTTTGTCTCAATTAACTGTTTGGGATGAGGAGGCACAAAAGAAATGGGCATCCAGATGAAGGCGTGTGCGATATACAACATACGGTTCACTGGGATGAATTGTGTGTGATTAGGCAACACAATGGAAACGGTTCTGTCGGATGTGGAGTTCCGGCAAACCCTTAAGGTTCGAACACTGGTGTGTGCGCGAAGTCTTTCCCTCCGACCGATCTATGCCCTAGCTCGCTAAGATCTCGCGGACGAACTCGACGAACTCACAACATAGAAAGACACGAGATTTATACTGGTTCGGGCCACCGTTGTGGTGTAATACCCTACTCCAGTGTGGTGGTGGTGGATTGCCTCTTGGGCTGATGAAGAACAGTATAGAGGGAAGAACAGCCTCCTGAGGTTGAGGTGTTCTTGTGCTTGGTGACTTAGCTGGTGAGAGCTGGATGAACTGCTCGATCCCCCTACTGTGGTGGCTAGCTCTACTTATATGGGCCCTGGTCCTCTTCCCAAATATTGAGCGGGAAGGGAGCCAACAACGGCGGGCAAATTTGAAGGGGGACAGCCAGTACAAGCTATCCTGACAAAAGTGGTCCTCGCCTGCAAAAGGCTCTGGTGGTGACGCCGTCTTGGGCTCCACGATGACCTCCATCTTGCCGTTCTCCTGGTCTTGGTCTCGTTGCACCGTTATGGCAACCTTTGCCTAATGCCTCGGTACTCCTCGCCTGCGCCTGCTTCCTTAGCACCAAAGAGGAAACAAGGATGCTGCACGCACTGGCGCCCGCCTGGTGTCGATCGTCATGGCTCACGTCACGAGAGCCTCGTGAGGTTTGGCCCGCCTTGATATCTCCGCTCCTCGTGAGCATGCGTGACTATGCCACTCCTGAGGAGATCTTGCATCGTCCGCCTCGTGAGGCTTGGCCCCTCGCGAGGGTCTTGGATGCCTTGTTGATGAAGATGGGCCATACGGCCTGCTGGCTTAGCCACGCCGTGGGCCGCAGGCAGGCAAGTCTGGGGACCCCCGTTCCCAGAACACCGACAGGTTCAACTGAACAAGATGTGTGTGATACGCGGCAAACAGGTCCGTAATCTGAAATGTGTGCGAAGACCAATAATAACACAAACGATTGCTGCTAATAAGCCGTGTGAATTGCTCTGTCTACAGTAGAATAACATGTATATATATGACTGAAATAAACATCCAATAAACAATTGTGTGACACCACAATGACTATACAGATCATTCGCACACACACCTCAATAAACAATTGCATGCATTCTAAAGTAGGAGAAACGATCGTCTAGTCATCTACTTCTTGTGACGCTCCCACCACTGCTATGTGGCTCGATCCCTCCTCTTTGTCAGGAAGAAGACAGTTCCTCATGTCAACGATCCGCCTGTACATTTCGTAGCTTGTGTACGCATCCATGGCCGCGTACTTGACATGTTGTTCATCCAGTCTCTTATGCCACACACTGTGTCAGGCGTTCTTGTCCTTATTGCTCTCTTCCTTCATCTTCGTGTAGCAGGGGTCAACGATGGACGAGGCGAGGTCAACCAAGGAGTTCAGTTTGTTTTTGTCGCTGCCCCAGACCTTGTAGTGGTGCTGGATGTTGACAAGATTCGGGCATTTCAAGTCCGAAACCTTGAGCGCGTTTAGATCGTTGGTGGTGTCCACCGTAGCGAAACTGTAGTCGGAGCTGTTGATAAACCTGGAGAAACGCTCGCAATGACTTGTGGCAAGGTGAAAGTGGTAGACGAGGACGTCATGTCGCATGCACAACTGGGCGAGGGCAACTTCTGACCGTGCCCGCACGACCGATGGTGTACTCGAGGTCGAAGCCGACCACTCGGTACTTGTCCTCGGCAAGGAACTGCTCCATAGTTTGGATGGAGCTCTCCACCGAGAACAGATCGTTCGTGTACACCCCCGAGAGGGCCTTCCCACGTGGGTGTCCACTACGTGATGCATGGTGAACTGCCTGCCGTTGTCGTCAGCGGCCGCTAGGAGCGCCATTGGAGCCACGGGGAGCGCCATTGGAACCACTGGATGTCCTCTCTGTATATGTCCTCGTGGGCGTGCTTATTGTGTCGTGTGAGACGAGAAATGAAGGTAAACGGCCGCAGGAATAAAAGGGGGCCGGGCGGCGCGGTGCGTCCGCATGGCAGTTTTTGCAGCGGGTAACTGCATCGCCGCGCTGTGCCCGGCGCAACCGCTTGCACACGAACGTGCATGATCGTGCGCCGGCCCCAAACACTCGCAGCGCGCGTGGAGGGACGAGGGCAAAGCACCCAGAGGAACGCGAGAGCAGAGCACGCGCGGCGGCACACGAGAGCAGAGCGCGCCGCGGCCGTCTGAACCGCAAGTAACCACACGCATAGAGCAGTTGAACACGCAGGAAATGGTCGCCTACAAGCTGGCCGACAGTTGCGTCGCTGCGTAGAGAGCGGTCGTGTGGTACCACCTCGTCTAGTCTATAGTCTCCTTTATATTCCATGCCATACTTTGCCCTCAAATTTAACCAACAAAATGTTAATGCATGTTTTAAAAATTATATAATTGGAAACTATGTTCAAATACAAATCCAACTATATAATCTTTGGCTACATGTATTCATATTTTATTAGTTAAATCATACTTATAAACCAGGGCAGTGGTATAGTAGGTAATTAAATCGCAAACGTTTTTTATTAACCGTATGTGTACGTGGCCTTTCTTCATCCTCTCACACGTCTTGTCACCCCGCTGTCAGAGACGGCTTCTACAAGAAGCTTGCGCATGTGCTGGGGCGTTCTTTTTGCCAAACAGGGCGCCAATGAATCATCGGTGAGCCCGCTCCCGCGCAACCTCGTAGGTTCCCGTGCAAGCTTCCCGCCCGTCTCGGTGAAATCCCCCAAAATCCCAATGCTTACTGGCCTGCTATAAAAACCCTCACGGCCGGCGAGTCCTGCATCGCATTTCCCCTCCATGCCTGTAGCTTATCTCGTCTGCTTCTCCCACAAGCGCCAATGGCACTAGTCCATCGTCGTCGCTCAGCCACTCCACCGTCATCAGAGGACAGCTCCAGTTGGGAGGCTACACCGCGGCGGCGGCGCAGTCCCCGGTGTAGTGTAGTGTGTGTGGCGTCCCTGTTGGGTGTGTGCGGAACACCCACCACACGCTCCGCCGCCGGTGCCCGTCGGCAGCTGTTGTCGGACGCCGTTGCCGCCACACTACCGTCGAAAGCCAGGGCCATTGGCCGCTCTGCCGCCGCGGCCCGAAGGCGGGAGGTGGCCATCGTGGCTGCCACCCCACTGCCGGCCACTGTGGCCATCACCCGCTCCGCCACCGCGGCCCGAAGGCGGGAGGTGGTGGTCGTGGCCGCCACCCCTCCGTCGGCTGCCGTGGCCGCCAGCCCACTGTCGACCGCCGGGGTCATCACCCGCTCCGCCACCACCACCCGAAGGCGGGAGGCGGAGGTGGATGCCCGCACGTGCGTCAGCGACCTTGCGTGCTACACCGAGTTCCTGCGGAAGGAGGAGGAGCGCATCATCGAGCATGCAAAGAGCCTTACCGCCGCCATGGCCGCGGCACACGCCACCTCAGAGGCGACGAATCTGGAGATCTACGAGGAGAACCACCGCTTCGAGAGGGGTCATCTGGAGCGGCAGAGGGCGTTCGAGGTGAGCATCGCTGAAGCTGCATTAGCGGCAGGCACCGCATTGCGGTTGCCCAGCTCGTCGGTAGGCTCCTCCTCCGCCACCTCTTACTGAGCACGCTCGATAGAGGAGAGGCAGTTGGAAGTAGTACAAAGCACCTCCGTAGTAGTAGTAGTATTTAGGGGCTATTTTGTTCAGTTCATCTGACTATAGATGTGGTGGAACTGTACAACGTACTTAAAATTAGCTAGTATATATAGTTGAACTAGCTATTTCAGTATGTGGTTGGCAACAATTGAGGAAAAGTTTGGTCGGTTCAGCTGTCGAGTTGAACTGTTTGTATAAATTAAGAACGACTACTTAATCTATGAATGAAATCTATGCTTAATTACTGAATTTTAGTTGCAAAAATTAGATACTCCTAGTGATTTTTAGCTTCATATTTTAACAAATCGCAATGTTACAAGGATTGACAAATCTTACCAAATTGTTTGTACATGGTTGCACACCGGTCATCCAAAACAACCGTTTGCGTTGAAGGGATGCACAAATCCTGCGCTGCTTTTACTTTGCATACGAGTGTTCTATCTAAAACGTTTGTGATCAAGAGCTGCAAAAATCCTGCTCGGCACATTTTCTCTTGGCTTCCTGGGGAAGATGTCGGTTTGCATACGGGTGTTCTAACTAAAACGTTTGCGATGAGTGTTTTATATTTAAAAAGCGAATTAAACTGTGCCTTGGGCGCCATTAATGGAGAGGATGTGAGCAAGGCGGGCAACCATGGAAGTCAAAGGGCTCGCTTCCCAGTGAGCCTGCGCAGCATACAACTCACACGCTTCCCCGTGAGCCTGCGCACTCGAGGACAGCTTGCACGCCTCTCAGTCGGCCTGCGCACTGGACGGCACTCGCACGCTCCCGTTCAGTCAATGTCAAGCAGCTGTCCGCATGACACCTCCTACAGCCATTAAAACCAAGACACGTGGCATCACGTGAATGGTTAACAGAATTTTGGATTTACTAGAATTTAAAAATCAGGCATCTCAATGTTTTACCGGCAATCAATGGCGCCCTGGTGTTTGAAATTCATTCCCATTTCTTGCATGGGACCTAAGCATGCACCCAAGGACACATATTTGATTTTTCAACCAATTTATATGCACTGGAGCATGTGCATGTAGTTCAAATTTGAATTATGCACATAAATGCATTGAAAACTCAGTTAATGCATAAAAATGTCCAAACGAACCCCGAAAAACCAAAAAAATTCACACAACACTCCTGTTGTTCTATGTTGACATGAGAAAAAAATTGAAAGCAATAAGAGGCAATGGATATCGTTTCGTCCCCAAAGGTGGGACGTTCCCTACCGAAAACCATCATGCTTGTTGTGAGAAGCTCTGGTTTGTGAGAAGCATAAACCCAAACCTGCCCCAAATGGAACAAAATTTGTACCACGGCATGTTGATGCCGCTCCATGATAGCATGCCAAGTTTCATGAATTTCAAACGAGTTTTGGATTTACTATAATTTAAAAACTAGGCATCTCAATGTTTTGTCGGCAATCAACGGTGCCCTGGTGTTTGAAATTCATTCCTATTTCTTGCATGGGACCTAAGCATGCACCCAAGGACATAGATTTGATTTTTCGACCAATTTATATGCACTAGAGCATGTGCATGTAGTTCAAATTTGAATTATGCACATAAATGAATTGAAAACTCAGTTAATGCATAAAAATGTCCAAACGAACCCCGAAAAATCACAAAAATTCACACAACACTCCTGTTGTTCTATGTTGACACGAGAAAAAAATTCAAAGCAATAAGAGGTAATTGATATCGTTTCGTCCCAAAGGTGGGACGTTCCCTACCGAAAACCATCATGCTTGTCGTGAGAAGCTCCGGTTTGTGAGAGGCATATACCCAAACCTGCCCCAAATGGGAAAAAATTTGTACCATGGCAAGTTGATGCCGCTCCATGATAGCATGCCAAGTTTCATGAATTTCATACGTGTTTTGGATTTACTATAATTTAAAAACCAGGCATCTCAATGTTTTGCTGGCAATCAACGACGCCCTGGTGTTTGAAATTCATTCCCATTTCTTGCATGGGACCTAAGCATGCACCCAAGGACACATATTTGATTTTTCGACCAATTTATATGCACTGGAGCATGTGCATGTAGTTCAAATTTAAATTATGCACATAAATGCATTGAAAACTCAGTTAATGCATAAAAATGTCCAAATGAACCCCGAAAAATCACAAAAATTCACACAACACTCCTGTTGTTCTATGTTGACACGAGTAAAAATTTGAAAGCACTAAGAGGCAATGGATATCGTTTCGTCCCCAAAGGTGGGGCGTTCCCTACAGAAAACCTTCATGCTTGTTGTGAAAAGCTCCGGTTTGTGAGAAGCATATACCCAAACCTGCCCCATATGGGACAAAAATTTAACCACAGCATGTTGATGCCGCTCCATGATAGCATGCCAAATTTCATGAATTTCAGACGAGTTTTGGATTTACTAGAATTTAAAAACCAGGCATCTCAATGTTTTGCCGGCAATCAACGGTGCCCTGGTGTTTGGAATTCATTCCCATTTCTTGCATGGGACCTAAGCATGCACCCAAGGACACAGATTTGATTTTTCAACCAATTTATATGCACCGGAGCATGTGCATGTAGTTCAAATTTGAATTATGCACATAAATGCATTGAAAATTCGGTTAATGCATAAAAATGTCCAAACGAACCCCAAAAATCACAAAAAAATAACACAACACTCCTGTTGTTCTATGTTGACACGAGAAAAATTTGAAAGCAATAAGAGGCAATGGATATCGTTTCGTCCCCAAAGGTGGGACGTTCCCTACCGAAAACCATCATGCTTGTTATGAGAAGCTCCGGTTTGTGAGAAGCACATACCCAAACCTGCCCCAAATGGGATAAAAAAATTACCATGGCATGTTGATGCCGCTGCATGATAGCATGCCAAGTTTCATGAATTTCAGATGAGTTTTTGATTTACTGGAATTTAAAATCAGGCACCTCAATGTTTTGCCGGCAAACAACGGTGCCCTGGTGTTTGAAATTCATTCCCATTTCTTGCATGGGACCTAAGCATGCACCCAAGGACACATATTTGATTTTTGAACCAATTTATTTGCACTGGAGCATGTGCATGTAGTTCAAATTTGAATTGTTCACCTGAAATGGCTAGAGAACCAATTTAATGTATAAAATGTTCAAAGGAACCCTGAATAATTCCAATTTTTTTACGACACACATATAGTTGCATGTTCACTCCAGATAAAAGTTCTAGCAATTCAAACACCATCCATTGCCGTTGTGACCCCATTATGTAATTCAAATCAAGATGAAAAATCAAGTAGATCGCACACAGTTTATTATCAGCAACCGTGTGAGATGCAGCACAAAATATCCTGGAGCATCGTTGGTTTATAGTACGCCTATGGCTTACGCGAGAAGGTGCTTCGGCTACAGTCCAGAGCCGGCGTCTCAAGCACACTAGCTCGCTCCCCAAATATCATTTCACTGTTCAATCGTCGCCGGTGAAAGATGGGCACGTGGACCCGCGTCGTGAGGGCAACTTCGGTGGCCCACTCCGGCTAGAGCGCGGCCGCAGCCGCCATGCGCATGTTAACAAGGTGCATGAGCGCGGCCGCAATCTGCAATCGGGCGGCAAAGGCAGCCCAGATGGCCGTTGTTGCTTCTCAGGTGGCGGCAGCAATATCTGTCTCGGGGATAGCAACTGGCGAGAGCGGTACATCAGTTATCCGTGCTGTAGCGGCGGCCTTAGCCCTGATGGAGGCCGCCCATGCCCAGCTCCTGGCGGTCACCGCACAAATCGAACCAAGCTTCTCCGACAACGGTCGGCAACCCACGGCCGAAGAGCTGGCAATCGTCGAGAGCGTTCGAGCAGCCGTACGTTCCTCCGCCGCATACCTTGCGATGACGGAGCCCGTCCAAGCCTAGATCACGTCCGCCCACGCCCAGCTCGTGGCGGCCTTTTCCAAAGATATGGCGGACACAGATGGCGAGATGCTTGCCGAGTATGGTGCGATGGATGCCATGGAGCCCCTTCCCCAGGAGACCGTCGGGCGCGAGCTGGACATGGAGGCGGCGGCAGAGATCGAAGAGCACCAGCCGTAATAGTACTCTTTGTTTTGTTTAATTAAGAGCGCCGGTCTTTAATTTGTTAGAGTATTGTTTAGGTCAACTAGCTTTGTTTAATTGCTGAACATGCTCGATTAAGAAGTGTGGGTGTGTTGTAGTCTCCTTTGTGTACCCAAATTATGAAATGATGTGGATGACCATCAGAACCATGGAAATTTGAACCAAAACTTTGACGCTCAAACTCATCACACACGGGTTAAGCTTATCTCAATCGTTTGTGATGTCCACATATCGCATACGATTCGAATAAGGGACGTGGTCTCGATGACACTTATGCGCCAGTTTTTTCACAAGCGATTCCAAATTTTGGCTTCATGAAATATCTACGTCCTCGCCCCTCCCCCCTTACCAAAAGCCACATTTCCCCTCTTTACGCCTTCCTTTCCAAGTTGAAACCTTCACTCCTTACTTGCAGCAACGGCTCCTCGTCGGCGACCCTCCTTCACGCTGCTCGGCCTCCTCTATCCAGGCAGGTAATCCACACCCGACCCCCATCCTCCTCCTCCTTCCACATACCACATGCCCCGACCGCCGGTGCGAGCGCAACACCTTCCATCCAAATCACCGACCCCTCCACCAAATAGTGCCGGCCTAAGCCATGGTGCACGCAGTATAGCCAGGACCTCAAGGAGCATTTGGCAGCGGAGAAGCAAATCGCGGCCGCACGCGCGGATGAGGTCCCGATGGCTGTCATTCGTTCCGACCCCCAGATCTTGAAGGAGCACCTTGCCATTTGTTAGCTACGCCGGTTAAGCATGCTCGGTTTACCCGTTGCGTGTGCTACTCCTGCCTTTCCTTCACAAATTCTAGTGAATTGCGCTATCTAATTTTACCATGCAATATGTTGCTCTAGTGTCTATGTTCTATATGTCGTGCAGTGTGGTGCTCACTTATTAACTGTTTTGTTAATTAGTTGACGTCTTCAGTTAACTGTTTGGTTCAATTCTGCAAATGTGATGTTCAATTCTTCATGCTGCAATTTTGTATTGTCTTCCATGTGAGAAATAAATCAAATTTATCTTTACAAAATTGTGGGTGCATTCTGTTATTATATAGCATGTGAGGAATAAATTGAATTTGGTTGTAGTAAATACATGAGAAACAAATACAATTGCCTGTAGTTAACTGTTTGGTTAACTGTCTGATCTTCTATTAGGAGTATGTTATATTGTGCAATGTGGTGCTCAGTTAATGTTTGGTTCATTTGTTGTGATCTTTAGTTAACTGCTTGGTTCAATTCTGCAATGCGATGTCCAATTGTGGTGGGTAGAATTTTGTATTTTTTTTTGAGAACTGACGACAGTGAGTAACTCTCACTGCCTTTTATATTAGAAATAAAGGGTTAGGGGGGTTAGAATGTCCAGGACTGTACAAATCACATGGTGGTGTGAGAGAGGGGGGTTGGGGGGTATTAGCTATACAATCCTACAAGCAGAAAATCAAAGCAAGTTGACAATTGAAATAATGCAGGGGCCCTGCTCCCGCTTTGATCTATGAACCAAAGATAGCAAAGTCCTTCTTGAATCTGTTCCTCCAGGAATCAAAGGAAGGCTGAATCCCTCTGAAGTGTTTGTCATTCCTCTCCTTCCATATTCCCCAAGCAGCAACTGCAAAAACTTCCAAGAACATTGGCCTAGTCCACCTGTTCTTCCCATCATGCACCATTTTAATCCAGTCATTTTCATTTGGCCAATGTATTCCCAGCGCAGCCCAGCATCTCTGACGGAAAGGGCAAGTGAAGAATAGATGGACAATGTCTTCCTCCGGCGGCTGGTTACATAGAAGACAGGCATAATTGTCATTATGGATTCTGAAATGTCTTCTCCGAAGCATATTCCTAGTATTCAGTCTGTCAGCCAACAACAACCAGAGAAACACCTTCCACTGCATTGTGCATTTTGTTTTCCAGATCCAGCCAAAGATCTCGCTCGCTTGGACTCGACTAAAGCGAAAGGCATAATATTTGGAAGAACGAAAGTTTGCGTCTCCCCAAATACAAGACGACACATCCCTGTCATCAGTCAATGAGATATCAAGGGTTTCTGACTGAATTTGAATTACCTCCTGCTTAGCCTCTAAAGATAAGGGCAGGTGGAAAACCTCTCCCAGTCTCTCCGAGGATAGGAGATGTCTAACAGACACATCTGGATCTCTAGCAAACGAAAAGGCTCTCGGGTATCTGTCTTGAAGAGTATTCGTGTTCCAATTGTCCTTCCAAAACAAGATTGTGTCACCAGCAAACACATCAGATTTAGTGAAACCTCTGTATATATCAGATATTGACATGAGGTCTCTCCACCAGAAGGAACCACAAGGGTCGGAGGCATGCGGTATTTTACCCACATAGTGAGTATCCCAAATCAGATTGACCCACGGAACATCATGCTTGTTATAAAACTTGTGAAGTTGTTTCAGCAAGAGCCCCTGGATTTGAGTCTTAAGGTCAATGATCCCCAGACCTCCTTTGCCCTTGGGTTTACATATCATATCCCAGGCCGCCAACGACCCGCTCCTGATCCCATCATCGGATTTTCTCACCCAGAGACACGACCTTCGCAGTTTATCAAGGTGCTCAATGATTTTAGAGTTTATCTTGATGGAACACATGGCATAAACCACCAGGGAAGTGACCACAGAGTTGAGCAGGGTGAGCTTGGATCCATAGTCCGGAAGAGAGGCTGCAGCGTGTATCCGACGCTGAACAGAGGAGACCATTGGCATCAAATCATTCACACTCGGGTGCGTGGTGCCCATGGGCAGGCCCAAGTACGTGAACGGCATGCTGCCAATAGAGCAACCGAAGATTGCAGCAATTTCCCCTGCCAGCACCGGATCAGAGTTGATGGGCACTAAAGTCGACTTGTGGAAGTTTATTTTTAGGCCCACCGACGACGCAGAATCCACTGTGATGGACTTGAACTTGCGCCAGGAGACACGGGCCGGGAGCACAGCGATCGTGTCGTCCGTGACATTGAATAACGGGTAATTGCTGTCGAAGTGGGGAGAGGTAGCTGTAGAAGTCCACCCGAGTGGCATCATTGATTGCTCGATCAAGAAGGTCCGCCTGCAAGAACAAAGATCGGTGGGGACAGAGGATCTCCTTGTCGGACCCCACAAAGGCAATCAAATTGTTTCCGTGGGTTCCATTAAGCAAAGACCAAGAGCTACCCGAGGAGAAGATGCACTTGATCCACCCCAACCACCTCTCATCAAAACCCATGTGTTTCATGATCTCAATCATTGGTTCATGCTGTATAGTATCGAAGGCCTTCGCAAAGTCGAGTTTCAGGATGCAACAAGCTCTCCCCGAAGACTGGCATTGATGTATGTATTCAAACGCCCAGGCCAGGCAATCCTGGATCGATCTCCCCTTCAGAAAACCGTATTGGTTCCGATCAATGATCTTGAGCACCAGATTCTGCAAACGGTTGGCCAGCAGTTTAGTTATCAGTTTCAGACAACAATTGAGCAGCGTGATGGGTCTGAAATCATTAGCGGTCTTTGGCGACTGGGTTTTTGGGATGAGAGTTATGAACCCCGAGTTCAGGCTCCTGAGATCAATGGCACCCTCATAAAAATCATTGCACAATTTATAGAAGTCGTGTTTGATAATGTGCCAGCACGATTTCAGAAAACAACCATTGAAGCCATCCGGGCCAGGCGCTCTATCCGAGGGCATTTCTCTAACAACTCTGTCAATCTCATCGTGTGTGAATGGCGTGGTGAGTTCCTCCAAACCTTCCACCTTTTTAATGATTCTAGATAAGTCAAATTTCATATCAAACCGACCTTTCATGCCCAATCTCTCCCTGTAAGTACTGAACAACTCATTGGCTTTACCAACGTGATCTGAAACTACCGTACCATCCTGAAGTTTCAGCGAGGATATGGAGTTTTTGCGATATCGTTCCGAGGTCGCGGAATGAAATTTTTTGGTATTGTCACCTCCGCAAGAAAACCATCGGACCGTATATCTCTTTTTCCAATATTCTTGTTTATAGTCAAGAAGGGTGATTAGGTGTTTTTTGAGAATTCCTCTGAAGTTTGCTTCCGGCACTGTGAGGGGTCTTTGGTATTCGATATTGTCAAGTTCCAGGAGAGCCCAGTTGGAGTTATCAATACACGATTCAGCCGAGAGATCCTTTTGCTCCAACGCTTAAGGGCATACCTAAGACTTTTGAATTTCTTGCACAAAAGTTGAGCTGAATTCGGTGCAAAACAGTGTTTCTCCTAGGTAGATCGGACCAGATCATAAAAACCCGGATGAGAAATCCAGAAGTTTTCAAACCTAAATATCTTACTCTTAGGGAACGAGGATTCAATCGAAATCACACAGGGGGTATGATCAGATACTGGTTTGGGAAGGGGACCCACAGTGGTGTTTGGATAATTGGAGGTCCAGTTGGACGAGGTGAAGAACCAGTCAATTTGTTCAAGCAGTGGATCAGACTGCATATTGCTCCACATGTATTGCCTGCCTTTAATTGGTAACTCAACCAGAGCCTGAGCGCGAATGAAATCATTAAACGTGAGCATGTCATTAACATCCCCACCTGGCTTGTTGCCATTATCTGGTGCTCTAATATAGTTGAAATCCCCACAGAATAACCAATCCTCATTGTAGGTATATCCAAAGCAAACAGCCAAGACATGAAAGTGGATCTGCCAGGTCCAGCGCAAGGTCCATAAACATTAACAAGATTCCAGGACTTGCCAGAGTGCACAGAAGTTAACTGAATGCCCAACGCAAAAAATTCAGAGCAAGACACACGTCCAGAGAAAACAGATCTATTCCATAGCACAATAAGACCACCAGAAGCCCCTTGGGAGGGCACAACCTCGAACTTATCAATTTTTTTGGGACAGAATAGTTTAACAAAAGCTAGATCAAAAGTAGCACGCTTAGTTTCTTGCAGACAAATAACTGAACAGCCACTACTACTGATAGCATTACGCAACGCCAGAAGCTTCTTGTCGGAGTTAATCCCTCGGACATTCCAGCAGAGAACTTTCCACGCCTTAAGCTGCATCAGGGCCACCCGTACCGTTCTTGTGCACACCTTGCGTAGCAAGCAGCTTGCCTTCACTTAACTGGCTCGGATGAACACCACACATATTAGTCCCAATGGACTGAATAGCGTGGATAGAAGCGGGATGTGGGACAGTATGAGATACCTTTTCATTCTTCGAAGCAGTAGAAGAGCCAGTAGTGGAAAGGCCGATAAAAGAAGGATCATTCCTAGGATTGACCTTGGAAATTGGCAGTCTCTTATCAGAAAGAGGGGGCACCCTGAACCCATCACATTTGTTTGCGCGTGCACTGCGACGAAGAAGAACAGTGTCCACATTAGCTGGCTCCTTAAGCATCATACGCCCGATTGGGTCTGCCACAAGATCCACAGAAGCAGGGACGTCCACACTGACCGTGGGGACCGTCCGGAAGGTTTCGAGTACAGGCAGTTCAGGTGTAGGTTCTTCGAACAAAGCAGACAGCACAGTCACATTACCCAACTGAAAAACTGAACCAAAGATGCGCCCAAAAACATCAGATTCTGGCCGCACGTGAGCGAGCAAAGCCTCGCACACACGATTCAGCTGAAGCTGAATACAAGTGAAAGGGTTGATGGGGTAGCATGCAGTTCCAGGTGACTCAGCAGGTAGAATAGCTCTGGTGTAAATCCTCTTTAACATCCCCCCCCATCCACGAAAGCAAGTTACTTTCAGCAGCAAAGAACATAGTAGAAAAAGCGCCTCCGGCTCTGACAAAGGTATGAGCCGCAGAGGGAATATCATTGATGAAATTGTCAGCCAACTCCTCAACAAAAGAAATCTCAGACCACACATCAGACAGATTATCAACCAGATTGTGTTCCTGTGCCACACCATCCATCAGAGACGGCCCATCATACTCAAAATACGTTCTGAACCTGAACCCTGTGTACGGCGGTGGCACCACTGGCCACGGGCTCCAGCCATTGCCCTGACCTTGATCCTGGGCTTGCTCATTGCCATTCCATGCTGCCTCATTAGCTGCTTGCTATGCCTCCATCTCAATTAGAATTTTGTATTGTTGTGAATGTGAGGAATAAATCAAATTTGGCTGCACTTAATACACGAGAAACATATAAAAGTGCTATATTTCCTAGTTCTTAATCATGCTTGGTTTTGGTAAATGGGATTTTCCGTGTGGCTTGAATTAATCAGATGAATCTGCAATGTGCTTATTTTTCATCAATATATTTTACTGATAGCATGCGAACTCTTACTTAACCTGATGACTAACTACCTTATATGTGTTGTAGGGAAATAATGGGAAGCACTGAGGTTTACAATCGAGGTTAGCACGTGCATGGTCCGTTGTCTAATAGCACATTATTGTGCAATTGCAGGAACCATTCTAATATTTTGCTTTTTAACAATTTGTCTTGCACATGTAGGTCCTGCTGTCAGAGTTTTGACCCACTGTTTGACCCTTTTTGCATATGGGGGAAATGAGTTGTCCATGAATATCAATCAAATCAAGAAACTCAGAAAGATTGTTAGGATAAAGAAATTAGTGACAAAAAACAACAAGATCTTTGTCTGCACAATGAAGAAGACATCAGTTCACTACAAGATGGTACTAACTATTATACCTTGCCTTTTTTTATTCCTTTGCACCATTTCCGATATAGAGAAGATATTTATGCACATCCTTGTTTCAGGCCTTTCCAAAGTAGTTCACTTATGATTACCTCTCAAACCACCTCTATGGTCAGGAGGCGAGGAAGGTTTTCATACAACACCCACGGTTCAATATTGAAGTATTCCTGAAGAGGACGAAGGACGGATGGTCAATCATCCACAGGCACTGGCCTAAAGTTGCAAAGACCTTCAACCTGAATGAAGGCTCAATATTCGCCTTCCGCTTCAGCATTTTTCCAGATGAGATGCATCTGTCTATATACCGTCTATAATGCTAATTTCGAAAGGTTCTACATGTTGCATGTGGAACTTGTTGCCGGTGCAGTTGTGTAATGGGGTAGCTGAGTGTTGAAGCTATATCATGTTGTACTCTGATGTATTTCAATTATGAAATTCTGCTTCCTTAATATGGAAATTAAATATATTGTGTGCTTAATATGAAATGTCAATTAGATTAATAAATGAATTATGAATAATCGGATAATTAGCCTGCTAATGGCGAATTTGCTTGCTAATTGGGTTTTGCTATTGCAAATGGTTGTTGAAAAAATACCGTGGGCGATGACCTCAGGCAACGCACACAGTTTCTAGGATAAACCGTGTTGGATCAATGAACAATCACACACGACTTTCTTTGAAAAACTGTTTGCGTTAGGCCACCTTGCGCAAACGTTTACCACATAAAAATTGTGTGTAATGGACAGCCTTTGCCACACAGTTTTTTCTACACACCGTGTGTGATACATTCAATAATGCAAACGATTTAACGGGAAATTTTTTGTGTGATGTACCTGTGAACGGAAACGTTTTCCTTGGAGCGACTGTGTGGGATGTGCATATGAAAAAAAAACGTTTAGCGGGGACTAACTGTGTGGGATGTACTTGCGACCGGAAACAATTTCGTCATATAATTGTATTTTTAGCTCTATTGTACGTATTTCCATATTTGAGCGCTCGCCGGTCGCACACGACCTCATTTTGCCGGACGTGTGTGCCAGGAGGACATATCCTCGACGGTTTCTGGGTCGTGTGGGAAGGACCCCCTATCGCCCACACTCACTTGGCGACGGTTCCAAATGTCGTCGCGGAAAGGGGTTAAAAACCGTTTGTTTAGGACCGACGCGTACCAGTGCATGAATAAATATTTGAGTGAGCTTGTAGTTACCGAATGTTGTTCATGTTGCTTGGTGATATGTTAAAAATATCTGACGTGAGATTCAATGGCATCCTTATGAATCAACTATTTGTTCACTATGTCGGTTACCTCGTTACTGATTTTGTTCATTTTTCTCATTGCCGCGTTTCGGCATCCCTGTGATCAAATCACACTGTGTCTGGCCAGACGATGATGGATACCATAACACCAAGAAGGCCCTAAGAAGATCTCTCCATCATCGGAGGAGCAAATCCCAATCTTGAGCTATCTAATTCCTTATCATGTTTTCCGTGCCCGCAATCCGCTCTAATAGCCACGTTGTTGCAGATGATGTTTAACAAATCCCAAAGTTCACGAAACAAGTATGAATGAACTCGATAATCTCATGGTCTAAGGAGTTATGCAAACGTACGACTTTCCTGGTGTTGTAAAACCATTAACTCATGATGAAAGAATCTCCTAACATAACATCAATTGGGTCAATTCAACACAATTATTCTTCTAACATTGTGTCCTCAAAGTTGCCGGCATAGTCATGCCCATAATTAGGAAAACATGACCATCATGCAACACTTGAGCTAGTCTTAGAGGCACGACTAGGAATACATTTTACCGTTTATTATTACACACATGCACATGGGTTTTTCTCTGATCTTTTGTGGACATGCGAGCTCAAGGACCATTGCAGTTATAGCATAGAACATAGACATCAATTACAAACTTGGAGCTATATAACAACTGTTATTATTGCCTCTGGGCATATATATCTTCTACACATACACCAAGATGCGATGCATGCGACACTCTCTGCCAGCGTGCTTCAAATGTCGGCTCAAGCGAGAGGTCGTGTATGTGCTGGGCCGACATGAATATGATGACGACACTCTTGAGCGGTGCTGACTGGCATAAATGCATGGAAACTGATTCACGCGGGAAAGGACGTGGGTGAGGGAGAAGAT
The DNA here is from genome assembly GCA_021605205.1 of Aegilops longissima. NCBI lineage: Eukaryota > Viridiplantae > Streptophyta > Magnoliopsida > Poales > Poaceae > Aegilops > Aegilops longissima. The sequence continues at coordinate 223,709,548 of CM038678.1, read as the reverse complement.
TTTGTGGGACCAGGGTGAGAGGCACGTGTGTGGTAGCGGTCCAGACGCTCGCAAAGCCCTTGGTTTTCCTCCGATTTACGGGAAAACAGACATCTAGACCGGTCCACGTACCAAATGGGTATTGCGTTAGATGACAAATCATGTTCAAACTGCTCTGTTAGAACGGATGCGGGCGATTTGAGGGTCGGCTGGTAGATTTCCTTACATAATACTATTATATAGCTTTGGTTGTCTATAACGCTTGGAGCTGGATATGCTAATAGGTACGCGCATCGAGACCTAGAATGTGTTTGGTTGCCCGCGTAAAGTCCAATCAGACCCACATGGGACAAAAATGACCCATTTGATTGCATGCCTTCACTGCTTAGGCCTCTCAGGCAGACCCGTTAGGAACGTCTAAATCGGCAGTTTCCAGCGAGCCAGACTCAGACGATGCACGAGTGTGCACGTGGGTGGGCCCAGGAATGCAACCTCGTTCTATCTCATATGTGGTGTAGGTGAGGTTGCATCTAGTTTGTTTGTTTAACTCCTAATCTCGTCTACTTATTAGTCTCTTCTAATCTACACAGCGGAGATTTGATTTGAGATAAGGTCTACACGAAAAAGAAGCACATCAATGTTGTAATTCCATTCACGCGATCGGTTCGTACTTTCACCCATTGTAAATTTTTATTTTCATGTTCATGTTTGAAGCTATTTTGGACTAATTTTGTCAAATTCGTCGCGCACAGTTGACCATTTGAAATTTCCTTTAACCAGTAGCTTCATCTCGTAGTTCCACACTACTTTTGTGTTTCCTCGTGGTTGTATATATGCACATCTGTGGTCTTAATTAAGACAATCCTTAATCGTTCCTCCAGGCCTCTATCTGGCATCCTGTTACACATATCCCATCGCCGGCGTGGTTCCTCTCGATCTCCTCTCCCGCATTTGCTACAGTAGAGTCATTGTTGCCCTTGTTTATCTCGGTCTCCTCTCCTGCATCCTACTGCACTGAAACCGCCATGGCATGCACACTTTTTTTTCTCCTCTATCTTCTGCCTTAGAGCCCTCCTATTCGTCCCTCCGCATGGATTTTTTCTGCGGCGACAACGCTAGCAATTAGTTCATCGTGTCACCGATAGGATCGCTCACCCGTGACCCCGTGCTCATCGTGTCAGACGCAGTGCCACTACCTCTCTGCCTTCTCTCATTTACTACTACACTAGCAACACCATCGGCGTTGTTCCTCTTGGCCTCCTCTCTCGAGCCATGTCGCATTGTCACCATCGCCGATGTTGTTCCTCTTGCCCACGTCCTACTACACTGGAGGCGTCTACAACGTCGTTCATCTTGGCCTCCTCTCCCTTGTCCTAATGCACTGACGCTGCCATGGTGCGCGCACTACATTTCTCCTCCTTTGCCCTATGTCCCGTCGCCCTACTATTTGTCCCATCGTGCGAACTTTCTCTGCGGCGATGACGCTAGCAACTAGTTCGCCGCACTGCCGACGGGGTCGATCGCCCATGACTCCGTGCTGGTTGGGTCGGACGCGGCGCCATGGCAACCATCCACCACAGTAGCCATGGTCCGACAGGCACTGCATTTCTCCTCCTTAGTCCTCTGCCCCATGCTCCTCCGCACAGAATTTCTCTGCGGCGACGATGCATGCAATTAGTTCGCCACGCCACCAGCAGGAACGCTCGCACGCAACTCCGTACTCGTCGTGTTGGACGCGGTGCCGCGGTCACCTTCTAGCAGTCGCAAGGCACTCTAGTGGAACTCTGTGTTAAGTGTAAGTGTTAGCTCTTATCATATTTCGTGTATATGCAGCCAAACACTGGTTAGTTGCAGGACACCAAACGCCATGCCAAAATTACCTCTAATGCAGAAGCTCTAAGAGCAACTCCAACGCGGCGACCCATTTCGTCTGCCCACGTCCGTTTGGGTCGCCGCGGACAAAACTGCTGGCCCAAAGCTCTGACCCATTCCCAAAATGTGTCTGTTTCGCGTCCGCGTGGACCCATTTCTGCCCAATTTGGGACTGAAATGCGTCGACGCCTTGCGAACGCCTGTGCGTCCCCTCGGTGTCCGTCGAGGCCCCACAAGTCGGCCGGCCAACCCCAGCCTGTGGTCATAGTAAATGTGCCGACCTACTTCGGGCCCGCCTGGAAGTGGTGGAAGCGTCGCGTGCCCGTCCTTGGGCCAGCCTCATCCCCTTCCACCGCCCGTCCCCATCTAGACACGCATGTTCCCTCGCCAGCGACAAGAAACCCTAGCCAGCTAGCCATGGGGTTCTTCAGCAGGAAGGGGAAGGGCAAGTGTAGTGTCGGCGCGAGCTCTTCCTGTATGCCTCCTCCACCGCCAGCTTGTCATGGCGCGCCACTGCGGGAGCGGGAGCAGTTGTACGTGCCAGTCCACCAAGAGAGGTGGCACTAGCAGTACCGCCCCCTGCAGTACCAAGATGTCAGCTTGCCGCACGGCTGGCATCTGGACCCGCAGAGGATCCCCATTCCGCGGTGCCGCGCACGACGAGGGCGCACGCCGAGGTGGTTCGCCGGTGCCACGAGCTCCTCACGCCGGACCAGCGCGCGAAGCGTACCTACGCACCAGACTCCCACAACTAAGAGCGCTGGTTTGCGCTAGAGCACGAGGAGGAGCGCCGCCATGGCATCAACGTCGACCACGTCGCGTCCCCGTCGCCACCAGACATCCTGCCGGAGGAGGAGCAAGCGGAGGCGGCCTACCAGGCCGCGCTCGAGGCCGCCATGCACGCGCCCTAGAGGAGAGCCAGCGCGAGGAGGATGCACGCTGGGTCGGCATGGAGGAGGCCCTCGCGTTGTGAGCGGCCGGTGACTGCATCATCCCCCATGTGCCACCACCGCCGGAGTTCCTCCCCGAGCTGAAGCCCAAGCCGCAGCCCACGGAGCGACAGCCGGAGGGCTACCAGTGGACCGGCATGGTCCTCAAGTGGGTCAGCACGCCGCCCGTCTGGCTTGGGGCGACGTCGGAGGAGGAAGCTGCCTACCTCTGACAATGGAAGGCGCGCCAGCTGGCGGAGGAGCACGCCGACGGCGAGCGGGAGATGGACTTGGAGCTCCGCCTGGCGCAGGTGGAGGAGCGCGCCCGTGCAGCGGCAGTGCAGCCGCCACCACCATGACAACCTGCGCCGGCGGGACAGACATCGGAGGAGGCGGTGCGTGCTGCGTGGGCCGCCTTCCCCTGGGCTGGGCCGGCGCCGGCGTTCACCGACCTCACTGGCTCCGGGGAAGAGGACGACGTCGCCGCCTAGTGTAGCGCGTTGGCCGCGCAAACTATTTTCAAGTTTTATTAATGTTTAAGTGGACTTTGACTGGCAGGTTGACGGGCCATTTATGTTTACTTATGCTTATTTTCGCCCACGTGTGTATGAAGTGTTTTTCTACAGCTGCCCGCAGATTTGGGTATGCCACTTGTTGGACGCATCTGTCAACCCAAATAAGAATATGAACACGAACGTTCGTTTGGTTGACCCAAACAGACAGAAACGAACAAAGCGTGTGTTCGTTTGAGTCGGCGCGTTGGAGCTGCTATAATGTATACGCCTACCACGACGCGGCCAAATTCACTGTTTTGACCCTTTTTGAAAACTTTAGCTTGATCTGACCCTCATTCGAAAAAAAGTCGTGATCTGACCCTTTTCCTACAGCCATCATCCTTGGCGGTAGGGTAACACTGCCTACCGCCAAGGGCTATGGCGATAGGACTTGACTACTCCGTCACGGTCGTCCAACGTTGAAAATACCCTATCACCATAGTCCTTGGCGGTAGGGTCCAGAAGGTTTAAATTACATGTGGCGTCTAATAGAATATAATCTCTCTAGTGGAAAGTTGGCTAGCGCATGTGAGTTTGGTTCAGTAGTACTTGGGTTCGAGCCTTCACAAGGCCAATTTTTTGTTTATTTTTATTTTGCCCAATAAAAATTAAATAATGTGTCCAACTAATATTAGGACATGAATTATTTATAAAAATATATTTTTATTTATCTGTAACTGTAAGATAAAATTGCCGCAAAGATATAAACGAATATGATGGGATAAACAATTTGTCCAATTATAATGTTAAGCTATGGATTATTTATAAAAATATTATTTTACTTATATGTAACTGTTTCATAAAATTTCCGCAAAGATTTGTTTTTCTGCAGTCTTTTTGCGGCTTAGATCTGTAACATACACGGGAGAGAGCAGTTTTATTCTTTGCTCATCATGAAGATTAGGCGCTCTGCAATTAAGTTCTCATCATATGTTACTTTGTTTGGCTCTGTTATTGTTTGTCTTTGACCAGCTATGTTAATGATGAGTTTTCTTCCATGTTCTTTTGCCAAAAAAGCTACATATGATGCGTAATTAATAATTGTTTGCAACAAATTATCGGAATAAAAGCACTTTATGCTTGATTTTTAACTGTTTAACTAAAAGAAAATGTTTATCCTGAGTAGCACTAAGGTTGGTCGGCTCCGCGCTCAAACCACTACACACACGGGCCTCCAGGTTCTCCAGTTTAGTTGCTACTATATTATCAATTCCGTGATATAAAGACGACCTCTCCAGTAAAATCAAATACGGTGTAAGGTTTGTTCTCGGTATTATCATCCAAACACAGATACAATCAGGGTGTGCAAAGGCCTTCCGAATTTTAAACTAACTAAGAAATAGCAGGAAGTAGTAAAACCCTTGGATAAACAAATTAATTGTGGATATGAAAGAGGATAAGTAAATGGTCATAGAGCCGTATTTCATCCTTTCTTGGGTTCCAGTGTTAGAATACAAGTTTCAAAAGAACATATACAAACTGCAAACTAGAAGTCCGACCGATTCCAAAAGCGTTGAGCAATTTAAGATGGAGATGGAGCACTTATCTTGATAAAGTGCAAGCTAGCTGCCACTGCTGCTCCTGCTCCGGCAAGGGAGTTCCCCAGTCTAGCGTGCTTTTGAGGGAAAACGAAATTCCAAGGACAGGGATTAATTAAAGGCAAAAGGAGATAATGGAGCAAAGACCTGAAGGTGAATGCAACGACCTAACTATCAGGGAGGCTTCATATACGAACGATGAAGAGGTATGTGGGGCCAATAATGTGTGAGACCAATTGATCCCGGTGAATAGACTTTCAAATCTTTTTTATGCAGGTAATATGTGAGACCAATTGATCATATTTGTATACATATATATATATATATATATATATATATATATATATATATATATATATATATATATATATCTTTGAGCGAATTTAACCAATTACAGATAAGTAAATAAAATATTTTTTTTGAATGGATTATATCCTAATATTAATTGGACAATTTTTTTATTTTTTATTGGGCAAAATAAAAATGAACAAAAAAAACTGGCCATAGGCAGGCTCGAACACGAGACCTGCAGCCAAAAACCTACCTGCACTAGCCAACCCGCCAACAAAGTCGTATAATGGTACTAGCCATTTATACATTATAGACCCTACCGCCAAAGACTATGATGATAGGGTATTTTCAACGTCATACGACCATGATGACACAGTCAAGTCCTACCGCCATAGCCCGCAGCGGTAAGCTGTGTTGCCCTACCGCCAAGGATGATGGCGATAGAAAAAGTATCATATCACGAAATTTTTCCGAATGAGGGTCACATCAGGCTAAAGTTTTCAAAAAAGTCAAAACAGTGAATTCGGCCCCACGACGCACTACGCACTAGTGCCGTGTCACGGTGCGGGCCCTGCCACTCGTGCTTGCGCTGTCGAGTTGGCGGTGCATTGAACCTGACCATGCCAACAGTCGATCGATTGGCACGGACCTGGCTGTGGCCTTGTGCGTACCGGTACCGTCTTACTGTGCTTCCTTTTCTTGAGGACAACACGACACGGAAAAGTACTACGGCGTCACTACTTCTCACCTGCCAATAATAATAATCAAGGAGCAGAGGACGGACAATCTCACGCATTTGTTTCTACGAAATCCCAGAAACAACAGCTGCAACTGTTCGACTCAAATCTCTTTGGATGAACAGACGAGCTGAACCAAAATCCTTCGGTACTCAAAAGGATTTATCTGAAAGGGTTGCGCCGAAACAGATGACACAGCCACTAATTTAAAAAAGGGAAGACCGCTGACGATTCCTTTGATTGCTGCTACGAAATTTGACCACTATGAGCAGGAGAAATTGTCCGGTAGGGTATGGTGGTTACGCACTCGGTCAGAAAAGGCAAAAGCGTGCACGTGCACCACGCTGAAAATGCCACTACGCTGCTGCTCTCTTCCGCACGCGCGTTCCTTCTTTCTCACGTAAAGTCCTGCGAGATTCTGTTGTCGGCCGTGGTTGTTCCTACTTTTGCTACTAGTAGGGGAATTCGTGATGGGATTGGTTGACTTTCTTCCGTGTCAACTTGCAAGTTGCAACAAGCGTCGCGGACACGCATATGCAACGCAGCCGAACCGAGAGAAGTCGTATTCGCTGATTGGATTTTCTGAAAGAATCCACACAATTAGTTCTGCTCACTTCTAAGCTAGAGGTGGGAGAAATTAACTAGCATTAATCGGTGTTAAGGAATGTGACGGTGGCAGTGGCCAATCTAGCATGACAACGAACAATAGGCTCAAACATCAGTCGTTATATGTAAAACAACTCAATATAACTTTCAAATGAAATTGTTAGCTGGCTAAAGTGTGGTAATCACTTTGCAGGTAGGCTTAAGCATGTTAAAGGCTTCACGGTAGAATCACACTGGATGGTGGTGATGGCTAAAATGTTTAGCGGCACTGCTAAGCTTAATATCTGAAGTTAAGCTGAGTAAAAATATATATTTCACTGATTAGCACCTCTTATGGATATGAATAAATACAACTAAAAAACAAGATATGACTAAATAAGCTAAGAGGTACTCCCTCCTTTCCGATTTACTTGTCGTGGTTTTAGTTCAAATTTGAACTAAAACCACGACAAGTAAATCGGAACGGAGGGAGTACATGATTTGTCTATTTTAGGGTCTAATTTCTAAGCAGCGAGATGTGGATACTTTTGCGGTGTCACCCTCTAGAACATGGTAGACTCTCCTATGTAGAATGTGAGTTGTACTGAAATTTTAGTGTTTAACTTTGGCCAACCATCGAACTATAAAATAGATACTCAAGTATGTGTTGTTCATTTTTTGTCTCTTGGCTTCAATACTATACAAACTAATCCTCGGACTTATAAAAACCAAACACTTTTGATCCCTCATGCGACAGTTTTCTCAATGATTTTATCGACCCCAAGCTAACATTTGGCAGTCTAAGTTGACATCCACCTCATCTTCTTCCTTCTCATGCTCTTTTGCTATGGATTATCGTCGATCTGTTGATGACTAGAGATCATGCCACCATTGAAGGAACACTCTGTGTCTGGAAGAGAATGATAAAACTACATGTTTTTTAAGTTTAAAGGGTCATTTTGCTGGGTGATGAATTGGAGAGACTAGAAACAAAAGCTATGACAAGTTGACGGAGGAAAACACACTTTCTGCAATTTAAAACCGAACCAAAAAACCATACCAAAATAAACCGAACAAAATCATTTTTATGGTTTCTAATTTTTGGTATGGTATGGAATTTTCTTACCGTTTTGAATTTTTTTTTTTGGGTATGTACCGAAAAACCAAACGGTTAAACGAGTAAACCAAAGTAAAAAAAATATTTACATTTCTTAAGCGAACAACCATACTAAGGCCGAAAAGATCTTGTAATGTACTATTTTTTCATACAGGAGCCAGATTCCCTACTAAGCACGTCCATTTTTGTTGTAATGTAGTCATTTTTCTCTCGAAAAAAAGCTAAGCACATCCATAAACAAAGCAAGGTATACATCACACATTTTCATGCACGAATGACCATCAAGGCATGAATCCATGCATGCATATATACTTATATATAGTTATACACTATTTGTATAAAAAAGTATGTGTTTTTAAGTCATTAATTTGTAAAATATTAGTACGTCCTTTTCAAATTTGCTTCAACTTTGTTTTTTATGGTATATATCGAAAGCATACCGAAATAATTTGGTATATAGCAAAACTGAACCATATTTTAATTTCATACCATATTTACCGAAGTATCAATACCATACAGAATAGAATACCATATAAACCGAACCATATAAACCGAATTCATAAAACATACATTTATCTATGAAATTTGACTTATGTGACTTAAACATGATATTATTGTAAAAGGAGCTTGTATATGAATATTCAGTGCCACGATTTTATGATACATGGTCCAGACGTTATTAGTCTAATTCTTGATCTAACTAGATTCTTAAAATATATGGGTGTCTTACATCTTATAATTGATGGAATATATGTTTTAAGTAGCCGCAGTTTGAGATACTCAACTGACCAGGTGCATTTGATCGCCAAGACACGGTAGCCCATTTTACAACACTTATCTCGTACTAACCTTCGTGTCAACAAAATGGTATCTACACAACACTTAAAATTGTATTCTCATGAAGATGTGTCATATCAGAACTATCGCCATATTGTTCGTACTTTCTAGATCAACTCGGATCATTAATTATATTATAATATGACAAAATGTCACTAAATTTTGAATTCCACAAGTATCAACCAATTCCCCAGTGTTTCCACATTTAAGATGGCTTTGGCTTGTTTTTGCATCATCATCTATGTCGTTCAGTACACCAATAAAGGGACTACATAATTTTGGCAGTTTCCGCACCTTGAAGATATGCACAACCTAGATTATTGCACAATTATCATTGTAATTGGCAACAAGTTGGCAAAGTACATCGCGGATAAAAGGCCTTATGAATCAGTATGCATGATACATTTCACATTGGTTTATGTCATTATTTAAAACCTTTTCAGACAAAAATTCATAATTCAAAACCAATTCCTACCACACCCGTTAGAAAGATTAAGTTCGGGTCGAACAAGAGTCTCTGTTTTTAGCTATAACTATTGAATTCCATTTTACTCTACAATAATCAATTTTTTAAAAATAACATGGCAAACTGTCAATTTGTAAGCCTACACCAACTAATATGTCTTCAAAAACTACATTTAAGATTTCCAATCACTAGCATACTTGTAACTTTTATGGAAAATATGTTTTGTTTGTGTTTTGTGAAAAAAAAGTGTGCATCCTCTTGGCTTGGCTCTATAGTTCGATGATTTTAGATTTCTTCTCCAACTTCTTTTTGCGAACAACTCGGCATTAATTCTAAACAAGTTCATGCTCGTTTGCTGTAGCACTCTTTTACCTTCTTAATGCTCGTTTCTCCTTTAGTCCACGATCATTTTGCTGCACAAAAAGGGCAAGTTGCCATAACATTGGAGACAACTTGCACTGGATTAACTACCGCAACTACCAGGTTATATTTTCTCTCTCCGAACATGTAGAAATTAGTACATGTATAATTCAGCGACAATTGATGCCTCTTGTACCCCTCCCTAATGTATAAAATTAGCTAAAGGTGAGCTTATGCAAGACAGTATGTTAGTCTTAGTGCACTAACCTCATGTATCTGCTTAGTCCCATATTAATACCATATCATCTTGGTAAGAAGATGACAAGACAGAGATTACACAATACTATTTGATTATAAAAATCAAGGGAAACTCTAATTAAGCACATAGTGGATTTCCCAGAAAAATGTGCACGCATGCAAGAATATGCCAGCTCATGTTGAACATCATTGTATTAATCATTAAATACACATTTTCAAAATAATTTATATTAGAAGTTATTATCATATTAACTGTGAAGTATGAATTTATTTCGGAAACTATGAATCTGATTAGCAATCTATCTTCGTCGCTAAGTTTTCCTCAAAGAGGGCTGCAAAACAAGATCACATTTTGCTATGTTTCGTTTTTTGTCACCACGATTGCCATTACAGTATATTGTAAACAATCGCCACGATATTATAGATAGTTATCATTCTTGAATCCTCTTTGATAAAGCCACCCGAGATTTATAAAGTAATACTAATTGCTTGTGATTTGCCACTGGTTATGAATATTTTAATATGTTAGCCCGTGATTTGCATCACATATTAATGTGATTGTGTAAATAAGTGTTTGTCAAATTCTGTAGGTTACTTACCTACCTAAAGAAATTTTAAGATTTTATTTGTTAATCACTTATTTGGTGAGAACTTATTAGCTTACCAAAGAAAATATTATTTTATTGGGTAAGTCAATAAAAGTTGGGACGATTAAGGTGGTTTTCGCGTAAAACCAATGAAAAACCAGAGATAGAAGAGACAAAATCAAAAGGAAGAGAGGGGGGAGGAATGAATGTAGGTTGGACGAAGGACGAGGTGGATGACAAAATCTTACGTTCTTTCTAAGGAGGAGATTTATATTTATTATTATAATTTATGAGTACAATAGAGATAGATACTTAGATAGAATGAATAGGAGAATTATTGTGCTACCAGATAATTACTGACCATGTTTGATTCATTCATGTGAATTTATTGTTCCGCCTAATATTTATTGCCAAAGAATACATTGATTGTTGATTGTTAATTTATTGTGTTACCAAATATTAATATGGTTTGATTGCTGCAATGGGACCACACATATTCTAGTGACTCAATACTAATCATTTCGAATGCACATCAAGCAACATCACCGAGAGTTTTACCACTAAAACGATATCCCTCCCCTCCCTCTCTACATCCTCTCTCTCTCTCTCTCTCTCTCTCTCTCTCTCTCTCTCTCTCTCTTCCTGTCTCTCTCTAGAGTTACAAACAATATTATACAAATTAAACCAAAAGGCCCATTATGGCCAACATGTAGGGAAAAGAGATATTCGGGTTTGTCCAACTTATCTCATGTTTATTAGGAAACAACTTCACCAACTAAACATCTGAGATCAAAGGAACTCTAATTAGTGGCTATACATAGGGTCGTAGAGCAATTAGCAAAATAAAATAACCGTGATATTCATTCCCATGACAACCTTTTCTACACGGGCACAACAGTTTTGTGAAGCCTCTTTGGATACTCAAGCCTTTTGATTTGATGGCCCTCCGAGGCCTCCTCTCCGCCTTTTTTTATGATATTCACCTGTCAGAGAACTCCCTTCTCGAGGACGTCTAATTGTCAGAAACCACCATATCACAAAACAAAAAATTAAATGAAGATGTATTGAACTAATAGGAATTAAGGAGTTGACACATGGGTATGGAGTACTCATCATCACATTTTCAAGGACAAACCTGTAAATTATTTGCATGAGGTCTAATTGAATATCTGAATTGGAGTCGTAGTCCATACATGTAACTACTTAGTCTAGTTCAGGACAAAATTTTGGGGTGTGTAGTCCATACATGTAACTACTCAGCCTAGTGTAGGGTAAGAATTAAAGAAGAATAAAGCAACTACTTGAGTAGAAAAAGCTTGGGTTAGAGCAACTCTAGCCGATCCCCTAAAGTTTAGAGGAGTAAACGGCCAAGTGTCCATCAGAGGAGCACTTATTCTCCTCTATAACTTGGTCGTTTCTAATGGATCACCAATATTTAGCGAAGTAAGATAAATTTGAATGGCACAAGCACAAATTCGGTGCACACAAACACAAATTGGGTTCAAATAAGCACATAAAACATACTTAAACAAAGTTTGATGCCGATTCAGAATAGTTTACGTAGAAAATAAGAAGAACTAAATAGAAATTTGGACTAAACTAACAAAAACTTACTACTCACTATTGGTTTCTTCCTCGATGCTCTTCCACTCTGACCGGCTGAGCCCACCGCTCATAGGGTCGGGACCATCGTCGATGTCGTTGTCGTCACTGTCGTCATCATTGCCACCTCCATCGTTGTTGCCGTCATCGTTGGAGTCGCTGGACAGAACGATGATGTCCACCACCCCGGCTGATGACTGGTCGAATAGCGGGTGCTCCACCTCGCCTAGCTCCCAAACACCCGATGACCTTCATATAGATGATACTTGCATTTATTTGAAGTCTCCTTGCATTGAGTGCAAAATTTATTCACAAGTCAGATTGAAATACTCCCTTTTAGCAATATACATGTGCTCAACCAAATGGGGAAATTGATGTAGCTATGCCCATCGATGAAATATCAATATTGTTGGCTAATTGTTCGTACTCATTGTACAAGAGTGTTACCTTGTCGCGGCCTCGCGCTTGCCTTCCAAGACAGTGACCTCATCACAGCAAACTCGATACGGGTAATTGTTGCCTGCAACCACGCTCGCCTTCTCGGAGCATCTGCTCTTCACTGCTAAAGATTTCGACCACCTAGACAGTCTCGTCTCTACCCACGCTCGCCTGCAATGATGCATTCCTTTCAAGTTCTTTATGGATGGCAATAGCAAAGTGACGACGAAAATAGGCGGAGTGGTATCGACGGAGGAACAAAAGGCATGCGGTGACAAAGCAAGAGCTAGCGGGAGTCGAGGTGGCAAACCACCAAACCCAACAGTAGTCCGGGGAGGGGCCGATAGGCAAGTGGGGCTGGGGGTGGTGCCAACCCTAGCGCGCCACCAGTTCGGCACTACAATGGGAGCATGTGGTTTGACATGTGTGTGTGTGTGTGTGTGTGTGTGCGTTGTGTGCGGCCAGAGAGATGTGGGTTGGGCTTTGCCCATGTGTTTGTCGACGAGGGTGAAGAGGGAAGTGTGTTGTGCGGAGGAGTGATGATGGACGAAGCGAAACGCAAGTCAAGTGAAACATGGACCTTACGTATTTTTAGATAGGAGAGAATCGGGAGGAATAGAAAAATGGTGGAGTGGGGTGATACGTCTCCAACGTATCTATAATTTTTGATTGTTCCATGCTATTATAGTATCAATCTTGGATGTTTTACATGCAATTATATATCGTTTTTGGGACTAACCTATTAATCCAGTGCCAAGTGCCACTTGCTGTTTTTTGCCTGTTTTCGGGTTTCCAGGAAATCAGTACCAAATGAAGTCCAAATTTAATGCTTTTGTGGTTTGGAACTAAGCTCGACCTCAACGCTCCTCATTAGGCTTGCCCCCGTTCCTCACGCTCGTCCTAATGCTCTGCATCGCTGGGACTTGGCCCCGAGCGAGCCTCAGCCATCGCTGGTATGTCAAGTCACGATGCCTGGGACAAGGCCAGGAGGTGAGGGGCCCGAGGTCCGGTAAGAGCTCCCGAGACGCCGTGCTCAGGAGGTCTCCCTTGACGCGCAAGCGGCTCACGCGAGAGAAGAGGCTTCTGCCCCGGACGAGGTCACGAGGGGAGGGAACGCTACCAAAGACCACTGAGCCGCGTGGGGCAGTTAACTTAGCTTTTCGAGGCACGACACGAGGCGACCGCGGCTTGCGAGAGATTCACGCCGCGTCAGGCGCGTCTCCCTGAAGTTTTCTTCTCTATTCGCCTTCTTCCTGTGACAGATCAATGTAAACCCCGCGAGGGGTGCGTGAAAAATTAATGTCTTTTGTGTCTTAGCCAATGCCTTTGTGGCTTAGACTGTGTATCTCCTCCCCATGCTTCCTCGCGAGGCTCGCCCCTCTTTCTCCTGCTTGTCAAAAATTCTCTACGTCCTCAGGACCCGGCCCTCGTCGGGCCTCAGCCGCCGCTGGTATGTTAGGTCATGATGCCCGGGACAAGGTTGATGACCCACAAGTATATGGGATCAATTGTAGCCTTTTTGATAAGTAAGAGTGTCGAACCCAACGAGAAGCAGAAGGAAATTACAAGTGGTTTTCAGCAAGGTAATGTCTACAAGTGCTAAAATTGTAAGAAACAGAGTAGTTTGATAGCAAGATAATTTGTAACAAGCAAGTAACGATAATAGTAACAAAAGTGAGGCAAGGTAGCCCAATCCTTTTGAGGCAAAGGACAGGCCAAAACGGTCTCTTATAATAAGCAAAGTGTTCTTGAGGGTACACGAGAATTTCATCTAGTCACTTTCATCATGTTGGTTCGATTCGTGTTCGCTACTTTAATAATTAGATATGTGAGTGGACCGGTGCTTAGGTGTTGTTCTTAATTGAACAAGACTCCTACTTATGATTAACCCCCTCGCAAGCATCCACAACTACAAGAAAAGTATTAAGAATAAATTCTAACCATAGCATTAAACTTTTGGATCCAATCGGTCCCTTACAGAATAGCGCATAAACTAGGATTTAAGCTTCTGTCACTCTCGCAACCATCATCTAATAACTACTCCACAATGCATTCCCTTAGGCCCAAATATGGTGAAATGTCATGTAGTCGGCTTTCACATGACACCACTAAGGGAATCACAACATACATACTATCAAAATATCGAGCACATATCAAGTTCACATGATTACTTGCAACATGATTTCTCCCATGACCTCAAGAACAAAACTAACTACTCACAAGTGATAAACATGCTCAATATCAAAGGGGTATTAAATAGCATAATGGATCTGAACATATAATCTTCCACCAAATAAACCAAATAGTAATCAACTACAAGATGTAATCAACACTACTAGTCACCCACAAGCACAAATATATAGTTCCGGTACAAAAATTGAACACAAGAGATGAACTAGGGTTTGAGATGAGATGGTGTTGTTGAAGATGTTGATGGAGATTGACCTTCTCAAGATAGGAGAGTTGTTGATGATGATGACGATGATTTCCCCTCCGGGAGGGAACTTCCCCCGGCGGAATCGTTCCGCCGGAGGGCAAAAGTGCTCCTGCCCAAGTTCCTCCTCGAGACGGCGGCGCTCCGTCCCGAAAATCCTCTCCTGATTTTTTTCTAGGTCAAAATGACTTATATACCAGAAGATGGGCACCGGAGGTGGGTTGGGCTGAGCACAACCCACCAGGGCGCGCGTGGGGGGGGGGGCAAGCGCGCCATGGTGTCTTGTGCTCACCAGGTGCCCCCCCCCGGTAGTTATTTGCTCCAGTATTTCTTATTTATTCCATAAAAAATCCTCAGGAAGTTTCAGCTTGTTTGGAATGTGCAGAATAGGTGGCCTGACGTAGCTTTTCCAGGTCTAGATTTCCAGCTCCCGGAATTCTCCCTCTTTGTGTGAACCTTGCATATTATGAGAGAAAAGGCATTAGAATTACTCCAAAAAAGCATTATTATGCATAAAAACATCATAAATAACATCAGGTAAATGATACGTCTCCAACGTATCTATAATTTATGAAGTATTCATGCTATTATATTATCCATCTTGGATGTTTAATGGGCTTTACTATGCACTTCTATATTACTTTTGGGACTAACCTATTGACCCAGAGCCCAGTGCCAGTTTCTGTTTTTCCCCTTGTTTCAGTGCTTTGCGGAAAAGGAATATCAAACGAAATCCAAACGGAATGAAACCTTCGGAAAAGTTATTTTTGGAAAGAAAGCAATACACGAGACTTGGAGTGCGCGTCAGGAGATCAACGAGGAGAGCACGAGGCAGGGGGCGCGCCCACCCCCTGGGTGCGCCCTCCACCCTCGTGGGCCCCTCGTGGCCCCCCTTACCGACTTCTTTCGCCTATATATCTCCATATACCCTAAAACCTTCGGGGAACAGAATATATCGGGAGTTCCACCGCGCAAGCCTCTGAGCCACCAAAACCAATCGGGACCTGTCCAAGCACCACAGAGGGGGAATCCCTCACCGGTGGCCATCTTCATCATCCCGGCGCTCTCCATGATGAGGAGGGAGTAGTTCACCCTCGGGGCTGAGGGTATGTACCAGTAGCTATGTGTTTGATCTCTCTCTCTCTCTCGTGTTCTTGAGGTGATACGATCTTGATGTATCGCGAGCTTTGCTATTGTAGTTGGATTTTATGATGTTTCTCCCCCTCTACTCTATTGTAATGGATTGAGTTTTCCCTTTGAAGTTGTCTTAACGGATTGAGTCTTTAATGATTTGAGAACACTTGATGTATGTCTTGCGTGGGATAACCGTGGTGACAATGGGTTATTCTATTGATTCACTTGATGTATGTTTTGGTGATCAACTTGCGGGTTCCGCCGATGAACCTATGCATAGGGGTTGGCACACGTTTTCGTCTTGACTCTCCGGTAGAAACTTTGGTGCACTCTTTGAGATTCTATGTGTTGGTTGAATAGATGAATCTGAGATTGTGTGATGTATATCGTATAATCATACCCACGGATACTTGAGGTGACATTGGAGTATCTAGGTGACATTAGGGCTTTGGTTGATGTGTGTCTTAAGGTGTTATTTTACTACGAACTCTAGGGCTGTTTGTGACACTTATAGGAATAGCCCAATGGATTGATCGGAAAGAATAACTTTGAGGTGGTTTCGTACCCTACCATAATCGCTTCGTTTGTTCTCTGCTATTAGTGACTTTGGAGTGACTCTTTGTGCATGCTGAGGGATAGCTATGTGATCCAATTATGTTATTATTGTTGAGAGAACTTGCACTAGTGAAAGTATGAACCCTAGGCCTTGTTTCAACGCATTGCAATACCGTTTACGCTCACTTTTATCATTAGTTACCTTGCTGTTTTTATATATTCAGATTACAAAAACCTATATCTACCATCCATATTGCACTTGTATCACCATCTCTTCGCCGAACTAGTGCACCTATACAATTTACCATTGTATTGGGTGTGTTGGGGACACAAGAGACTCTTTGTTATTTAGTTGCAGGGTTGCTTGAGAGAGACCATCTTCATCTGACTCCTCCCATGGATTGATAAACCTTAGGTCATCCACTTGAGAGAAATTTGCTACTGTCCTACAAACCTCTGCACTTGGAGGCCCAACAACGTCTACAAGAAGAAGGTTGTGTAGTAGACATCAAGCTCTTTTCTGGCGCCGTTGCCAGGGAGGTGAGTGCTTGAAGGTATATCTTTAGATCTTGCAATCGAATCTTTTTGTTTCTTGTTTTATCACTAGTTTAGTTTATAAAAGAAAACTACAAAAAAATGGAATTGAGTTTGTCTCATACGCTTCATCTTTTTAATATCTTTCGTGAAAATGATGGAAAGGAAAATTGTGCTCAAATGCTAGAAGAAGAATGCATTAGAATGTTTGGCACTAAATATTTATATGATGAGCATGATTGCAATGTTGTTAGTATGAATTCCTTGAATATCCATGATGCTAATGATATGCAAAGCCACAAGCTTGGGGAAGCTATGTTTGATGAAGATGATATTTTTTGTCCCCCAAGCTTTGATGAGAAAATTTACTATGATGAAAGAATGGCTCCTATCTACGATGATTATTGTGATGACACGTATGCTTTAAAGAATAATGATAACCATGAAACTTGTCATCTTGATCTTAATTTTCAATCACACGATAGTTATTTTGTTGAGTTTGCTCCCACTACTATTGATGAGAACAAATTTGCTTATGTGGAGAGTAATAAAAATTTTATGCTTGTAGATCATGAAAAGAATGCTTTATGTGCTGGTTATATTGTTGAATTCATTCATGATGCTACTGAAAATTATTATGAGGGAGGAACATATGCTTGTAGAAATTGCAATAATATCAAGTTTCCTCTCTATGTGCTTAAAGTTTTGAAGTTATGCATGTTTTGCCTTCCTATGCTAGTTGATAATTGTCCCCATAAGTTGTTTGCTCACAAAATCCCTATGCATAGGAAGTGGGTTAGACTTAAATGTGCTAGTCATGTTCTTCATGATGCTCTCTTTATGTTTCAATTCTTATCTTTTATGTGAGCATCATTGAAATCGTCATGCCTAGCTAGGGGCGTTAAACGTTAGCGCTTGTTGGGAGGCAACCCAAATTTATTTTAGTTTCTTGCTTTTTGGTTATGTTTAGTAATAAATAATCCATCTAGCTTCTGTTTAGATGTGGTTTTATGTTTTAATTAGTGTTTGTGCCAAGTAGAACCTTTGGGAAGACTTGGGTGAAGTCTTTATGATCATGCTGTAAAAAACAGAAACTTTAGCGCTCACGAGATTAGCTAAATAATTTTAGTGGAGAGTGCTATTTAGTTGATTCTTTTTGCTGATTATTACTAGACAAATTCCTCAGGTCCAACAATTTATTTTAGAATTTTTGGAGTTCCATAAGTTTGCGTTAGTTACATATTACTACAGACTGTTCTGTTTTTGACAGATTCTGTTTTTCGTGTGTTGTTTGCTTATTTTGATGACTCTATGGCTGGTAAAATAGTTTATAAACCATAGAGAAGTTGGAATACAGTAGATATAACACCAACATAAATAAATAATGAGTTCATCACAGTACCATGAAGTGGTGTTTTGTTTTCTTTCGCTAACGGAGCTCACGAGATTTTCTGTTAAGTTTTGTGTTGTGAAGTTTTCAAGTTTTGGGTAAAGATTCGATGGACTACGGAATAAGGAGTGGAACGAGCCTAAGCTTGGGGATGCCCAAGGCACCCCAAGTTAATATTCAAGGATGACCAAGAGCCTAAGCTTGGGGATGCCCCGGATGGCATCCCCTCTTTCGTCTTCGTTCATCGGTAACTTTACTTGGAGCTATATTTTTGTTCACCACATGATATGTGTTTTGCTTGGAGCGTCAATTTATTTTGTTAGTATTTGCATCATGAAATATTATTGTTGACATTACCCTTGAGGTAAAAGGTTGGGAGGCGAATCTATAAGCCCCTATCTTTCTCTGTATCTAATTAAAACTTTGAACCCATAAATATCGCGTGAGCGTTAGCAATTGTGAAAGACTAAATGATAGTTCAGTATGTGGGGTTTGCTAAATCAAAGCTCTGACACAGACTCTTCCTGAAAATAAGATGAATTGTAATTGTTTGATGACTAATAACACGGTTTGTTAGTTTTCAAGAAAGTTTTTGATCTATACTTTAACATGTGAATAGCTTGTTACTTGATCATGAGAAGTTTTATGAGATGAGCTACTGTTATGATATATATTAATGCTAGAAAAGGTGATTGAAATTATCATTGATCAAACTTAATTATGCACCTGCTAGCATTCACACTTCATAAATTATTTCTTTTATCATTTACCTACTCGAGGACGAGCAGGAATTAAGCTTGGGGATGCTGATACGTCTCCAACGTATCTATAATTTATGAAGTATGCATGCTATTATATTATCCATCTTGGATGTTTAATAGGCTTTACTATGCACTTTTATATTACCTTTGGGACTAACCTATTGACCCAGAGCCCAGTGCCAGTTTCTGTTTTTTCCCTTGTTTTAGTGTTTCGTGGAAAAGGAATATCAAGCGGAATGAAACCTTCGAAAAAGTTATTTTTGGAAAGAAAGCAATACATGAGACTTGGAGTGCACGTCAGGAGATCAACGAGGAGAGCACGAGGCAGGGGGATGTGACGCCCGGATATTTAAGCTACAGTAAACCTCTGCTAATGATGCCACGTCACCTCGAGTACTGTTGTTAATCTCGCGCTAGTTCGAAACCGGTTCGAATTCAAATTCAAAATCAAGCAAACAATAAAAGTTTTCAAATATTAAAACTAAAATGTTCGGAGTGAGCCAAATAATGCATAGGTAATTATGGTGGAGAAACCACACTTTTATAAAATGTTTAAATACTCTAAAATGAATAAAACAGTAGCAAATAAAATTATTTAAATGCTTTAAAAATAATGAACATTTTCAAAACTAAATTGTTATAAGTATTAAACTATTGTGGCAATGGCATAATTTGTAAAATCTATTTAGGTGCCACTTTGGTAATTTACTAAAACTAAAATAAAAGGAAACTAAAAGAAAGCAAAAATAGCAAATAAAAATAAGAAAAGAGAAAAAACAACAACATAAAAATAGAAGGGAAAGAACCCCCGCTTCCCCCACTGGGCCTCGACCCAGCCGGCCCGGTCGGCCACCCCACCAGGCCGGCCCAACCTGGCAAAGGCCAACCGGCCAGCCCACCCCCGCTCCCTTATCCACCCACCTACCGAAACCCAAGCGACACCCCACTCTCCCCCGCACGATCCCCCCCCCCCACTCGCTTCCCCCTCGTCTCTCTCCCCTTCCCCCCGTCTGGATCGGGGCAGATGGCCCCGACCCCTTCACCACGACGTCGCCACCCGGCGCCTCAGGCCACCCCTCGCCGGCGCCCGTCTCTCCGCCTCCTCGATGGCCCGCATCAAGCCATGCCGCCCCGACCTCAACGCCGCCCCGCTTGGACCTCGTCGGAGTGCTCGCTCGCCGGATCTCCTCCCCGTCTTCGTCGGTCGTCCCCGTCTTCCTCCACAACGGCTCCCTCGAGCCTCGCCGCCCCCTGGTCTCTACTCGAACATGAGGCCCGCCTCTCCTCTCTTCCCTCTCTGTCCGGCGTCGCCTCCCGTTCGTCCCCGCGCGCTAGCACGAGCCGCTCCGCCCCTGACCTCCCCCTTCGTGGGTTGCTGCATGCGCGCGCGCGCTTCTGCGCCGTCGATCCCGACGGTGGCCACGCTCGCTGCTCGTCGGAGGCCGCCAGCTCGCGCCAAGCTCTCCCGCCATCGCGCTTCACGCGAACCCGCGCTTGCGCGCTGCTCACTGTCGTTGGCCATTGCCGCTCTGCTGCCCTGCCCCGCGCGAACCGCTGCTGCCCAGCTCGCCTGCCGTGGCCGCCTCTTTGCCTTGGCCAAGCCTGCTCGCAGATGCGGCTTACCGAGGTCACGACGTCGTGCCCCGCCTTTGTTTCTAGTCGCTGCTGGCCGTGTTTCTGCTGCGGCAGCCGCCGCGCCGTTCGCCCGCCGTTGGCGTGTCGTCGCCGCGCCACCGACTTCGCCCACCTCGCTTTCTCGGCACCGTCGCGCCAGTCGTCGCGCGCCGCCTCTCTTGCCTGCCGCTGCCCCACGCCGTCGCCCGCAACACTCGCTGCCTTCGCCGGTCGGGCGCCAAAGATGCCCAGGCGCCAGAATCAGATCGCCCGGTGCCCGCTAAGGCCCTCTGGCCTATGACAAAGGGGCCCACGCCCATAACGTTAAAAAATGGAAATTAAAAAAATAATAAAATAAATGAATAATAATTTAATTAGTTAATTGATTAATTAATTAAAGAATTAATTAACTTAATTAATTTTGATTAATTAAACTAAACAACTAATTAAACTAATTAATCATGATTAGTTAGTCTAGTCAATGACGAACGGGACCCACACGTCAGTTGACCAGTCAACGCCTCTGTTGACTGCTGACGTCAGCGTGCACTATTCTGGATAATGTTGGATTAAATAATTAAATAAATCCTAAAAATGATTTATATCTTTTAAAATTAATATAAAATAAACCGTAGCTCAGATGAAAATACTTTCTACATGAAAGTTGCTCAGAACGACGAGACGAATCCGGATGCGCAGCCCGTTCGTCCGCCACACATCCCTAGCATAGCAAACACGCAACTTTCCCCCTCCGGTTCATCTGTCCAAAAACGCGAAACACCGGGGATATTTTCTCGGATGTTTCCCCCCTTCGTCGGTGTCACCTCCTACCACGTAAGGGCATACCTAGCACCGCGTATTGCCTCGTTATGTTTTGTGATGCTTTGTTTGCTCCGTATTTATTGTTTCTTCCCCCTCTTCTTCCCCGGTAGACCCCGAGACCGGCGTTGATGCCATCGAGTACGACTACGTCACCGACGACCCTTCTTCTTGTGCAACGGAGCTTCCAGGCAAGCCCCCCCCCCCTTGATCACCAGATATCGCCTATTCTTTCTCTATACTTCTTGCATTACAAGAGTGTAGCATTTTACGCTTTTGGTTAATCCTATTCGATGCATAGCCTTTGTCATTGTTGCTCTGCTTGTTACCCTTACCTACTATCTTACTGCTTAGTATAGGATGCTAGTGTTCCATCAGTGGCCCTACACTCTTGTCCGTCTGCCATGCTATACTACTTGGCCGTGATCACTTCGGGAGGTGATCACGGGCATATGCTATATACTTTATCTTGTTACATTACTTATGATCTGTTCGGAGATGGTGGTGAAAGGCGGTGGCTCCATCCCGGAGAGGTGGGCCTAGGTTCCCGACGGCCCCGATCGTTACTTTGTGGCGGAGCAACGGGGCAGGTTGAGACCACCTAGGAGAGAGGTGGGCCTGGCCCTGGTCGGCATTCGCGGATACTTAACACGCTTTACGATATCTTGGTATTTGATCTGAGTCTGGCCACTGGCCTATACGCACTAACCAACTACGCAGGAGCAGTTATGGGCACTCGACGTCGTGGTATCCGCCGAAGCACTTCGTGACGTCGGCCGGCGAGCGGCGCTACCGGATTGACCGAACGCTGCTAGGCTAGGTCTGCTACCGGCCTCCTCACAACGTCTGTGTGTGCAATGGGCGATGGGCCTGGACCCTGCGCTTTAGGATTTAGACCGGCGTCTTGACCTCTGTTGTGCCTAGGTGGGGCTGCGACGTGTTGATCTTCCGAGGCCGGGCATGACCCAGGAAAGTGTGTCCGGCCAAAGGGGATCGAGCGTGTTGGGTTATGTGGTGCACCCCTGCAGGGAATATCTGTTCGAATAGCCGTGATCTTCGGTAATAGGACGACTTGGAGTTGTACCTTGACCTTATGACAACTAGAACTGGATACTTAATAAAACACACCCTTCCAAGTGCCAGATATAACCCGGTGATCGCTCTCTAACAGGGCGACGAGGAGGGGATCGCCGGGTAGGTTTATGCTATGCGATGCTACTTGGTGAACTTACCATCTACTCTCTTCTACCTGCTGCAAGATGGAGGTGGCCTGAAGCGTAGTCTTCAACAGGATTAGCTATCCCCCTCTTATTCTGGCATTCTGCAGTTCAGTCCACCGATATGACCCTTTACACATATACCCATGCATATGTAGTGTAGCTCCTTGCTTGCGAGTACTTTGGATGAGTACTCACGGTTGCTTTTCTCCCTCTTTTCCCCCTTTCCATTCTACCTGGTTGTCGCAACCAGATGCTGGAGCCCAGAAGCCAGACGCCACCGTCGATGACAACTCCTACTACACCGGAGGTGCCTACTACTGCGTGCAGGCCGCTGACGACGAGCAGGAGTAGTTTAGGAGGATCCCAGGCAGGAGGCATGCGCCTCTTTCGATTTGTATCCTAGTTTGTGCTAGCCTTCTTAAGGCAAACTTGTTTAACTTATGTCTGTACTCAGATATTGTTGCTTCCGCTGACTCGTCTATGATCGAGCACTGGTATTCGAGCCCTTGAGGCCCCTGGCTTGTATTATGATGCTTGTATGACTTATTTATGTTTTAGAGTTGTGTTGTGATATCTTCCCGTGAGTCCCTGATCTTGATCGTACATGTTTGCATGCATGATTAGTGTATGATTGAATCGGGGGCGTCACAGGGGGGGCGCCCACCCCCCGTGGCGCGCCCTCCACCCTCGTGGGCCCCTAGTGGACCCCCTTACCGACTTCTTTCGCCTATATATCTCCATATACCCTAAAACCTTCAGGGAACATAATAGATCGGGAGTTCCGCTGCCGCAAGCCTCTGTAGCCACCAAAAACCAATCGGGACCCTGTTCCGGCACCCTGCCGGAGGGGGAATCCCTCACCGGTGGCCATCTTCATCACCCCGGCGCTCTCCATGACGAGGGGGGAGTAGTTCACCCTCGGGGCTGAGGGTATGTACCAATAGCTATGTGTTTGATCTCTCTCTCTCTCTCTCTCTCTCTCTCTCTCTCTCTCTCTCGTGTTCTTGAGGTGATACGATCTTGATGTATCGCAAGCTTTGCTATTATAGTTGGATCTTATGATGTTTCTCCCCCTCTACTCTCTTGTAATGGATTGAGTTTTCCCTTTGAAGTTGTCTTATTGGATTGGGTCTTTAATGATTTGAGAACACTTGATGTATGTCTCGTGTGGGATAACCGTGGTGACAATGAGTTATTCTATTGATTCACTTGATGTATGTTTTGGTGATCAACTTGCGGGTTCTGCCCATGAACCTATGCATAGGGGTTGGCACACGTTTTCGTCTTGACTCTTCGGTAGAAACTTTGGGGCACTCTTTGAGGTTCTATGTGTTGGTTGAATAGATGAATCTGAGATTGTGTGATGCATATTGTATAATCATACACAAGAATACTTGAGGTGACATTGGAGTATCTAGGTGACATTAGGGTTTTGGTTGATGTGTGTCTTAAGTTTTATTTTACTACGAACTCTAGGGATGTTTGTGACACTTATAGGAATAGCCCAATGGAGTGATCGGAAAGAATAACTTTGAGGTGGTTTCGTACCCTACCATAATCTCTTCGTTTGTTCTCCGCTATTAGTGACTTTGGAGTGACTCTTTGTTGCATGTTGAGGGATAGCTATGTGATCCAATTATGTTATTATTGTTGAGAGAACTTGCACTAGTGAAAGTATGAACCCTAGGCCTTGTTTCAACGCATTGCAATACCGTTTACACTCACTTTTATCATTAGTTACCTTGCTGTTTTTATATTTTCAGATTACAAAAACCTATATCTACCATCCATATTGCACTTGTATCACCATCTCTTCGCCGAACTAGTGCACCTATACAATTTACCATTGTATTGGGTGTGTTGGGGACACAAGAAACTCTTTGTTATTTGGTTGCAGGGTTGCTTGAGAGAGACCATCTTCATCCTACGCCTCCCACGGATTGATAAACCTTAGGTCATCCACTTGAGGGAAATTTGCTACTGTCCTACAAACCTCTGCACTTGGAGGCCCAACAACGTCTACAAGAAGAAGGTTGTGTAGTAGACATCAGTAAACATGATACAAAATGGACATATCAACTCCCCCAAGCTTATACCTCGCTTGTCGTCAAGGGAAAACCGAAATAAAAAACAAGCCCACATGCTTAGAGAGAGAGAGAGGTGTCGATAAAAACAAAATACAGACATACAAGCATCATGCATATTATTATAACAACAACAAACTTTAACATAAAACTTTTATCATAGACTTCTCATGAATAAGTAAAAATTCATCACAACATAAAAATATAAAGCATAAAATCTATTGGAAACCAACAAACTATGTTCTTAGTCAACTTTGCAACTACAATTCATCATCTTTTCAGGAAGAGTCACGTATCCGAGCCTTTAGGCAAGTCCACATACTCTACCATCATATAGTCATCTATGATTGCTAACACTCACCACATACACATGAGCGAAACGTTTCAACCGGACAAATAGATAGATAGGGGCTTATAGTTTCGCCTCCCAACATACTCACCTCGAGGGTGATGTCAACAATAATAACTCATGCTACCCATATCCAGCTGGATATATGTGCCTAGATCTTTCCTCACCACATGATGCTTGCCAAAAAAGAAAATAAAACGGAATAGAAAGAAAAACTTTGACTCAAGCATGAAAGTAAATACATAAAAGTAAAAGATAGGCCCTTCCCAGAGGGAAGCAGAGGTTGCCATGCGCTTTTTGTTTGTATGCTCAATCCCTTAGTGCAAAAGAACGTCACGTTATATTGCTCCTTGTGATAGCAATCTTTATTATGCAGTCTGTCGCTTTTATTCTTTGCCATCACAAGTTCGTACAACGCTCAATTTTTTCTTACACTAAATGATCTCACTTTTAGAAGCATTTTTATTGCCTTATTGCACCGATGACAACTTACTTGAAGGATCTTACTCAATCCTTAGGTATGGTGGACTCCTGAAAATAAGATTTGGGTTTAAGGGTTTTTGGATGCACAAGTAGTATCTCTACTTGGTGCAGAATTTTTGGCTGGCAAAGATGGGGGGCAAGCACCACATGTTGAAGGATCTATAACAATATAACTTCTATGTGAATATGAGCAAACATAAATCATTACGTTGTCTTCCTTGTCCAACTTCAACAATTTTGGCATATAATATTTTGATGGGGGGTCACAATCACAAAAGATTTCCAAGATAGTGTATTTGCATGTGAATCTTCTCTTCCCTTAATAATTCTTTCATGAATTGCGTCATTGACCAATGCTATGTTTGTCAATCTTCAGTAAAATTTTCTACTTATACTTTTCCTCATGTGATGTCATTACTTACTATAAGGTTAGCATATGATCTTTTTCATTTATTTCCTTTCTTTTTATTGAAACATGAAAGTAAAGAAAGCAAAACTCAAACTAAACTTTATTATATATCTCGCACACGATTATAAGGATAGATCACTAAGCAAACTCTCAAAAAGAAAGGATCGAACTAAACTTTTATTCATCTAAAGCAAAAGATAACTATGGATCGAACTAAGATAAGTAAAGGCAAAAGATAGTGGGGCACCTTCCCAAGCTTGGCGAAATCTAAGGGGAGTGCCCATACCCGATACTCAATTTTCTTTTGGTGATGAAGAAGGAGGTGGTCGTGAAATAAATCCCAATATATTCACGAGTGCCTCCTTCATGCCTTGAATCTCACGAAGGGCTTTATGAAGCTACTTAGTGCTTTTCTCCACTTCAGCCATAATATGCTTATTCTCCGTCCCCCAAGAACTTGCTCCTCCATCACTTTCTCTTGGACGAGATATGTCCCAATTGGATGGTATGTGCACACGAGGAGTATTTTGGATCCCATAATTGTGAATCAAATTGTGAAATTTTTTACGATGTAACCTGTGTAAAGGCCTCCTTGGTGGGAGTTATTCTTGAACTTCGAGGTTCTCTTGACTGTTTGATGATATTATATGGCCTGGTGAGGATTAGGACGAGTGGAGATGCCAGCCGATGTGCCCCTCTCGGAGGCCGGAGAGTGAACTCCAAGAGAGTTTTCTCCATCTTCCTCCATGGCAAC
This sequence comes from Aegilops longissima, assembly GCA_021605205.1. Classification (NCBI taxonomy): domain Eukaryota; kingdom Viridiplantae; phylum Streptophyta; class Magnoliopsida; order Poales; family Poaceae; genus Aegilops; species Aegilops longissima. The sequence goes on along the minus strand of CM038678.1, from coordinate 223,682,858 downwards.
CTCCTCAACTCCTTCTCTCCTTAGCTCCCCCTGTGGCAACCAAGCATTACCTTCTTCATGGTTGGAGAAGGGAGAATCCATGGTACCTGGCCTGACAGATCTGACAAAAAACAACAAGGAAAGAAAACAGACGATTTCTGTGCGATACGATGGTCAATAGGTTCGGGGGGTATATAAAGATTTTATTTATCTTGGGAAACAAGCAAACGGAAGAAAAACGGAGTCCGGAAGGTACCCACGGTGGCCATAACCCACCTAGGCGCGCCTGGCAAGCCAGGCGCGCCCTGGTGTCTTGTGCCCACTAGGGTGACCTTCCTGGTTGTTTCTTATTTTCCTAATTTTTGTTATATTCCTAAAAGGATATAAAATATTTTTGCAGATTTTTGGGAGTCCGTTTACTTACGTATCAAGTACCTCCTCTTTTTCACGATTCTGGAGTGTTTCGTAAGGTCTCTTTTATGTGTTCTTCCGGTGTCATAGTTTGGATAATATTGCTTTCAACATTAATGGGCGTACCTGAGATATAATGTTTTATTCGTTGCCCATTAACAACCTTCGGGTTAGTACCTTCGGCATTATTTATTTTGATAGCTCCAGACCGATAAACCTCCTCGATAACATAGGGTCCTTCCCATTTGGAGAGGAGTTTTCCTGCAAAGAATCTGAAACGAGGGTTGTACAAAAGAACATATTCTCCAACTTTGAACTCACGCTTTTGGATTCTTTTATCATGCCATCTTTTAACTTTTTCTTTAAATAACTTGGCATTTTCATAAGCTTGGGTTCTCCATTCATCTAATGAGCTAATATCAAATAACCTCTTCTCACCAGCAAGTTTGAAATCATAGTTGAGTTCTTTAATTGCCCAATATGCTTTATGTTCTAACTCAAGAGGCAAATGACAAGCTTTTCCATAAACCATTTTATAAGGAAACATACCCATAGGATTTTTATATGTTGTTCTATAAGCCCAAAGTGCATCATCTAATTTCTTAGACCAATTCTTTCGGGACCTATTGACAGTCTTTTGCAAAATTAATTTTATTTCTCTATAGCTAAGTTCAACTTGACCACTAGACTGAGGATGATAGGGTGATGCAATTCTATGGTTAACATCATACTTGGCAAGCATTTTACGGAAAGCACCATGAATTAAGTGTGAACCACCATCAATCATTAAATATCTAGGGACTCCAAACCTTGGGAAAATAACTTTGTTAAGCATTTTAATAGAGGTGTTGTGATCAGCACTACTAGTTGGAATAGTTTCTACCCACTTAGTAACATAATCTACAACAACCAAAATATGAGTATACCCATTAGAGGAAGGAAAAGGTCCCATGTAATCAAATCCCCAAACATCAAATGGTTCAACAACAAGTGAATAATTCATAGGCATTTCTTGACGCTTACCGATATTACCTATTCTTTGACATTCATCACAAGATAAGACAAACTTACGAGCATCCTTGAAGAGAGTAGGCCAATAAAAACCAGATTGCAATACCTTATGAGAAGTTCTGTCTCCCGCATGATGTCATCCATATGCTTCGGAGTGGCATTTCCGTAGGATTTGTCCCTGTTCATGCTTAGGTACAAAATGTCTAATAATACCATCTACTCCTTCTTTATAAATATGTGGGTCATCCCAGAAGTAATGTCTTAAATCATAGAAGATTATTTTCTTTTGTTGGTATGTGAAACAAGGTGGTAAATATTTAACAACAATGTAATTAGCATAGTCAGCATACCAAGGAGTGTTATGAGAAACATTTATTGCAGCTAGCTGCTCATCAGGAAAACTATCATCAATAGGTAGTGGGTCATCAAGGACATTCTACAACCTAGACAAGTTATCAGCCACGGGGTTCTCTGCTCCTTTTCTATTAGTGATATGCAAATCAAATTCTTGTAGCAAGAGAACCCATCGAATAAGTCTAGGTTTAGCATCTATCTTTTCCATAAGATATTTTATAGCAGCATGGTCAGTGTGAACAATAACTTTAGAGTCAACAATGTAAGATCTAAATTTATCAGAAGCAAACACCACTGCTAGAAATTATTTTTCAGTAGTAGCATAATTTTGTTGTGCACTGTCTAGAGTTTTACTAGCATAATGAATAACATTTAGTTCCTTATCAACTCTTTGTCCTAGAACAACACCAACAGCATAATCACTAGCATCACACATAATTTTAAAAGGCAAGTTCCAATCAGGTGGTTGAACAATGGGTGCAGAAATTAAGGCTTTCTTGAGTGTTTCGAAGGCTTCTAAACAATCATCATCAAAAACAAAAGCAATATCCTTTTGTAAAAGATTTGTAAGGGGCATAGAAATTTTAGAAAAGTCTTTGATAAATATCCTATAGAAACCAGCATGACCAAGGAAACTACGAATACCTTCGATATCTCTAGGACATGGCATTTTCTCAATTGCATCAACCTTATCTTTGTCCACCTCAGTACCTCTTTCAGAAATTTTATGGCCCAAAACAATACCTTCATTAACCATAAAGTGGCACTTCTCCCAATTCAAGACAAGATTTGTTTGCTCACATCTCTGCAAAACTCGATCAAGATTGCTTAAACAATTATCAAAAGACTTCCCATAAACAGAAAAATCATCCATGAAAACCTCAACAATCTTTTAACAAAACTCAGAGAATATAGCAGTCATACATCTTTGAAAGGTAGCAGGTGCATTACATAAACCAAAAGGCATACGTCTATAAGCATAGGTTCCAAAGGGACAAGTAAAGGTGGTCTTTTCTTGATCAGGTTGAGAAACAGGTATTTGTGAAAAACCAGAATATCCATCAAGGAAGCAAAGATGTGTGTGCTAAGATAATAGTTCAAGCATTTGATCAATAAAAGGCAAAGGTTAATGATCTTTTCTAGTTGCTTTGTTTAATTTTCTAAAATCAATTACCATTCTATAGCCTGTAACAATTCTTTGTGGAATAAGTTCATTCTTATCATTAGGAACAACAATAATTCCTCCTTTCTTAGGAACACAATGAACAGGACTTACCCATCTACTATCAGCTATAGGATAGATTATACATGCTTCCAGAAGTTTAATATTTCCGTTCTTACCACTTTTTTCATCTTCAGATTTAACCGACGTTGGTGAACAACAACGGGTTTAGCATCAGGTTCCATATTAATCTTGTGCTGACATAGAGTGGAACTAATGCCCTTAAGATCATCAAGAGTATATCCAATAGCAGCTCGGTGCTTCCTTAGAACTTTCAATAATCTTTCTTCTTCATGCTCTGAAAGGTTAGCACTAATAATAACAGGATATATCTTCTTCTCATCAAGATAAGCATATTTCAAAGTGTCTGGCAATTGTTTTAATTCAAACACAGGATCACCTTTAGGTGGAGGAGGACCTCCCAGAGTTTCAATAGGCAAATTATGTTTAAGCAGAGGACGTTGTTCAAAGAAAACCTTATCTATTTCGTTTCTTTCATGCATATGTAATCATTTTCATGGTCTAGCAAATATTGTTCTAAAGGATCAGTTGGAGATACAACTATAGAAGCGAGACCAATAATTTCATCCTTACTAGACAATTCTTTTTATGAGGTTTTCTACTAAACTTGGAAAAATCAAACTCATGAGACTTAGCACCAAAGCTGACACCGACACTTTGTTTCTCACAATCTATTTTAGCATTAACGGTGTTCAAGAAAGGTCTACCAAAGATAATAGGACAAAAGCCATCTTGTGGGGAAGCAAGAACAAGAAAATCAGTAGGATATTTTATTTTCCCACACAAGACCTCAATGTCTCTAACAATCCCGAGTGGTGTGATGGTGTCTCTATTAGCAAGTTTAATTGTAACATCTATGTCTTCTATTTCAGCGGGTGCTATGTCATTCCTAATTTCTTGATATAAGGTAAAAGGAATAGCACTCACGCTAGCACCTATGTCACATAAACCATGATAACAGTGATCTCCTATCTTAACTGAGACAACAGGCATGCCAACAACGGGTCTATGTTTATATTTTTCATCGGGTTTGGCAATTCTAGCAGCTTCATCACAGAAGTAAATAAACTGCCCATCTATATTATCGACCAAGATCTTTCACTACTGCAGGATGCTGCCAACGTGACACTATGATCAGAGACCCTTCGACGAAACTGTGTGCGATGCAATAATCGCAAATGATGGTGTAAAAAACCCGTCAAGAAAGGTGCAAAACGTTTGCGATGATGGATGCATCAAACACGGTTCATATTTTAGTTGCGTGTGCGATGCAGGGCATACGATTCAGTTCAATTAATTGTTTGCGATGAGGAGGAACAAAAGAAACAGGCAGCCAGATGAAGGTGTGTGCGATATACAACATTCGATTCATTCGGATGAACTGTTTGTGATGAGGAGGAACAACAGAAACGGGCAGCCAGATCAAGGTGTGTGTGATATACGGCGTGCGGTTCACTCGGAAACTGTTTGTGTTGAGACAAGAGAACAAAAACGGTTCAATATAACAAGATGTATGTGATACGCGCAAACAGGTTTGTAATCAGAACTGTGTGCGAAGACCGATAATAACACAGACGGTTGATGCTAATAAGACGTGTGTGTTGTGCGATGGGATTGCATACAGAACAATAACATATATATACACACACTTATAAGGAGATGGTTGCATAACCAAATTAAAAATCCACTTACATAGGTGGCTACTACAACCATGGCATTTGCACACACCAAAGTAAACTATTACATGCATAATTACATAGGTGGCTACTACACACATGACATTTCCACACACCAACAAAGTAAACTATATATTACATGCATGATTAACTAGCATAAACGATCATCTGATCATCATCTACTTCTTGTGACGCTTGCTCTGCTTGTGGCTCGATCCGGGCTCATCGATTTGGGTAACGAGGCACTTCCTCATGTCAACGATCCGGATGTGCATCTCTTAGCATGTGTACACGCTCTTGGTCGTGAACCTGAGGTGAGGTTCATCCAGTTGCTGCATCCAGGCATATGCCAGGACACATGACTTGTTCTCTGGGCATCCTGCTTCATCTTTTCGTAGTAGGGGTCGATGATGGCCGAGGCGAGTTCAACCAGGGAGTCCTTCTTCATGCTGCCCCAGACCCTGTAGTGGTCATGGATTTCGACAAGGTTCTTGCAGGCCAAGCCCGTAACACTGAGCATTTTTACATCGTCGGTGGTTTCCACCGTGGTGAACTTGTAGTCGGTGTTGTTGACAAACCTGTTGAGACGTTCGCAAGGCTCTGTGGCCATGCAGTAGTGGTAGATGAGGACATGATGGCGCATGCAAAACTGGGCAACGGAAACCTTCTGATCTATGCCGGGACGACCTGCGGTGTACTGGAGGTCGATGCCGACCACCTTGTACTTGTCTCTAGCAAGGGACTGCTCAACACTGTTGATGTAGTCGTCCATCACGGCCGGGTCGATGGTGTACACCACCGAGAGATCTGTCTCCCTCGCATAGGTCTCCACTCTATGCTCGCCGAACTCCATTGGAGAGCTGCTAGACATCCCCTCTCTATCTGTCGTCGTGGGTGTGCTTGTTCTGTTGTGGGGCGCGATCGAAAGGTTGAAGAGACTAAGGTTATAATGGCCGCGGGAATTAAAGGGAAGCCAGACGACCAGGAATATCGGCAGGACCTGATGGCAGTTCTAATTTGCAGCGCGTAACTCCATCGTGTTGCACGTAACTGCATCGTGTGGCAACGCGCGCGGCGCAACCGCATGCATATGGGGCCCCCGACGTGATCATGTGCACGCCCAACCGCTGGCAGAGCGCATGCAGAGGGACGCGAGCAAAGCGCTCCGCGGTCGCCTCAACGGTGAGCAACCATATATATATATATATATATATATATATATATATATATATATATATATATATGCATATAGCAGTTGAACACACAAGGAAAAGCTGTCCACAAGCCAAGCGCGCCGACGGACGCGAGCAGAGCGCGCCGCGGCGCCTAACGGCGAGCAGAGCTTGCCGAGGGACGTGAGTAGAGGCCAGCACATTGATACGTGGCAAATAAGATGAACTGTGCGAGCGATGTCGGAGACATCAAGCACGAATCAGATTAGAATTGCGTGTGCGATACGTGGCATATAGTTGATCCCTCTGAGCTGCTTGTGATGGAATAAGCCGTGTGTGTTGTGGGCAAACACTTGTTGGTATATAACCTTAAATTTAACCAAAAAAGTGTTAATGCATGTTACAAAAATCGTATAACTGGAAACTATGTTCAAATACGAATCCAACGATATAATCTTTGGCGACATGCATTCGTATTTTATTAGTTAAATCCTACTTATAAACCAGGACGGGGGTATAGTAGGTAATTAAATCGTAAACGTTTTTTTGTATTAACCGTATGTGTACGTGTCCTTTCATCCTCCTCTCACACTTCTTGTCACCCCGCTGCCGCAGACGGCTTAGAGCGCAAGCTTGCGCAGCGCGCGGGGCCGTTCTTTTGGCCAAATGGTGGCTTGAAGTGGCGCCAATGAATCGTCAGTGAGCCCGTTCCCGCGCAACCTCGCAGGTTCCCGCGTAAGCTTCCCGCCCGACTCGGTGAAGTCCCCCAAAATCCCAATGCTTACCGGCCTGCTATATAAACCCTCACGGCTGGCGAGTCCTGCATCGCATTTTCCCCTTGCTCCCTGTAGCTTATCTCGTCTGCTTCTCCCACAATCACCACTGTCCGTCGTCGTCGCTCAGCCACTCTACCATCATCAGAGGACAGCTCCAGCTGGGAGGCTACACCGCGGTGGCGGCGCAGTCCCCGACGTAGTGTAGTGCGCGTGGCGTCCCTGTTGGGTGTGCGTGGAACACCCACCACACGCTCCGCCGCCGCTGTCCGTCGGCAGCTGTTGCCGGCTGCCGTTGCTGCCACACCACCGTCGAAACCAGGGCCATCGCCCGCTCCGCCGCCGTGGCCCGTAGGCGGGAGCTGGCCGTCGTGGCCGCCACCCCACTGTCGGCCATCACCCGCTCCGGCACCGCGGCCCGAAGGCGGGAGGTGGCCGTCGTGGCCGCCACCCCATTATCGGCCGCCGTGGCTGCCAGCCCACCGTCAACCGCTGGGATCATCACCCGCTCCGTCACCGCCGCCCGAAGGAGGGAGGTGGAGGTGGAGGCCCGCACGTGCGTCAGCGACCTTGCGCGCTACATCGAGTTCCTGCGGGAGGAGGAGGAGCGCATCGTCGAGCACGCAAAGAGCCTTACCGCAACTGTGGCCGCAGCACACGCCGACGTAGAGGCGAGGAATCAGGAGATCTACGAGTAGTCCAGCCGCTTCGAGAGGGATCGTCTAGAGCGGCAGTGGGCGTTCGAGCTGGCGAGCGTCACTGAACGTGTAGTAGCGGCAGGCACCGTATTGCATTTGTGCAGCTCGTCGGTAGGCTCCTCCTCCTCCTCCTCTGCCTCTTACTGAGCGCGCTCGGTAGAGGAGAGGCTGCCGGATGTAGCACAAAGCCCCTCCGTAGTAGTAGTATTTAGGGGCTATTTTATTCAGTTCATCTGACTATAGATGTGTGGTGGAACTGTACAACATACTTAAAATTAGCTAGTATATAGTTGAACTAGCTATTTCATTACGTGGTTGGCAACAATTGGGGAAAAGTTTGGTCGGTTCAACTGTCGAGTTGAACTGTTTGTATAAATTAAGAACGACTGCTTAATCTATGAATGAAATATATGCTTAATTACTGAATTTTAGTTGCAAAAATTAGATAGTGCTAGTGATTTTTAGCTGCATATTTTGACAAATTGCAGTGTTACAAGGATTGACAAATGGCAATGTTACTAGATCAACAAATGTCAATCTTTCCAGTTTGACAAATGGCAACATACCCAATAAGACGGATGCAAATATTACCAAATTGTTTGTACGTGGTTGCACACGGGTCATCCAAAACCACCGTTTGCGTTGAAGGGATGCACAAATCCTGAGCTGCGAATTTTCCCTCGACTTAAGGGGGAAGACCATAGCTCTCACTTTGCATACGGGTGTTCTATCTAAAACATTTGCGATCAAGAGCTGCAGAAATCCTGCTCGGCACATTTTCTCTTGGCTTCCTGGGGAAGCTGACGGTTTGCATACGGGTGTTCTAACTAAAGCGTTTGCGATCAAGAGCTGCACAAATCCTCCTAGGCACATTTTCCCTTGGCTTCCTGGGGAAGTTGTCGGTTTTGCATACGGGTGTTCTTACTAAAACGTTTGCGATGAGTGTTTTATATTTAAAAACCGTATTAAACTGCGGCTTGGGCGCCATTAATGGAGAGGATGCGAGCAAGGCGGGCGGCCATGGAAGTCAAAGGGCTCACTTCCGGTGAGCTCATGGCGCGCATGCTCGCACACTTCCCGGTGAGCCTCCGCATTGGAGTATAGCTCACATGCCTCCCGTTTAGTCAAGCACTCAAGAACATGTCCGCACGGCACCTCCTAGCCATTAAAAGAGTGAGGCGTGGTGTCACGTGAATGGTTAACAGAACGCACATAATTTAAATTATACAAAACATTTGAGATGTTACAATGGCAGCTATTTGTTTCAAAGTGCCTTTGTTGGTTGTTATTTGAGTGCGCCTTCTCTCAAAATGGACATGAAAAATACCACAGCATATCGGGTGCCATTCCATTATAGCATGCCAAGTTTCATGAATTTCAGACGAGTTTTGGATTTACTAGAATTTAAAAACAAAGTATCTCAACATTTTGCCGGCAATCAACAGTGCCCTGGTGTTTGAAATCCATTCACATTTCTTGCATGGGATCTAAGCATGCACCGAAGGACACAAATTTAATTTTTCAACCAATTTATATGAACTAGAGCATGTGCATGTAGTTCAAATTTGAATTATGCACATAAAATGCCTAGAAAACCTAGTTAATGTATAAAAATGTCCAAACGAACCCCGAAAAATTCCAAAATTAAACACAACACTCCTGTTGTTCTATGTTGACACTAGAAAATTTTTGAAAGCAATAAGAGGCAACGGATATCGTTTCGTCTCCAAAGGTGGCACGTTCCCTACCGAAACCATCACGCTTGTTGTGAGAAGCTCTGGTTTGTGAGAAGCTTATACCCAAACCTGCCCCAAATGGGACAAAAAATTTACCATGACATGTTGATGCCGCTCCATGATAGCATGCCAAGTTTCATGAATTTCAGACGAGTTTTGGATTTACTAGAATTTAAAAACCAAGTATCTCAATGTTTGCGGCCGAGTGACGGTGGCAGGGTGTTTGAAATTCATTCCCATTTCCTACATGGGACCTAAGCATGCAACCAAGGACACATTTGATTTTTCAACCAGTTTATATGCACTGGAGCATGTGCATGTAGTTCAAATTTGAATTATGCACCTGAAATGCCTACAAAATCAAGTTAATGTATAAAAATGTCCAGACGAACCCTGAAAAAATCCAAAATAAAAGACAAGACTCTTGTTGTTCTATGTAGACACTAGAAAAAAATTTGAAAGCAATAAGAGGCAACAGATATCGTTTCGTCACCAAAGGTGGCACGTTCCCTACCGAAACCATCATGCTTGTTGTGAGAAGCTCTGGTCTGTGAGAAGCTTATACCCAAACCTGCCCCAAATGGGACAAAAAAATTACCACGGTATTTTGATGCCGCTCCATGATACATGCCAAGTTTCATGAATTTCAGACGAGTTTTGGATTTATCAGAATTTGAAAACCAAGTATCTCAATGTTTGCGGTCGAGTGATAGTGGCAGGGTGTTTGAAATTCATTCCCATTTTTGCATGGGACCTAAGCATGCAACCAAGGACACAGATTTGATTTTTGAACCAGTTTATATGCACTGGAGCATGTGCATGTAGTTCAAATTTGAATTGTGCACCTGAAATGCCTACAAAACCAAGTTAATGTATAAAAATGTCCAAACAAACCCCGAAAATTTCCAAAATTAAACACAACACTCTTGTTGTTCTATGTTGACACTAGAAATTTTTTGAAAGCAATAAGAGGCAATGGATATTGTTTTGTCCCCAAAGGTGGCATGTTCCCTACCGAAACCATCACGCTTGTTGTGAGAAGCTCTGGTTTGTGAGAAGCTTATACCCAAACCTGCCCCAAATGGGACAAAAAATTTACCATGGCATATTGATGCCGCTCCATGATAGCATGCAAAGTTTCATGAATTTCGGACAAGTTCTAGATTTATTAGAATTTAAAAACCAAGTATCTCAATGTTTGCGGCCAAGTGACGGTGGCAGGGTGTTTGAAATTCATTCCCATTTTTTGCATGGGACCTAAGCATGCGACCAAGGACATATTTGATTTGTCAACTAGTTTATATGCACTGGAGCATGCGCATGTATTTCAAATTTGAATTATGCACATAAAATGCCTGGAAAACCCAGTTAATGTATAAAAATGTCCAAACGAACCCTGAAAAATTCCAAAATTAAACACAACACTCCTATTGTTCTATGTTGACACTAGAAATTTTTTGAAAACAATAAGAGGCAACAGATATCGTTTCGTCCCCAAAGGTGGCTCGTTCCCTACCGAAACCATCACACTTGTTGTGAGAAGCTTATACTCAAACCTGCCCCAAATGGGACAAAATTTTCACCATGGCATGTTGATGCCGCTCCATGATAGCATGCCAAGTTTCATGAATTTCAGACGAGTTTTGGATTCACTAGAATTTAAAAACCAAGTATCTCAATGTTTGCGGCCGAGTGACGGTGGCAGGGTGTTTGAAATTCATTCCCATTTCTTGCATGGGACCTAAGCATGCAACCAAGGACACATATTTGATTTTTCAACCAATTTATATGCACCGGAGCATGTGTATGTAGTTCAAATTTGAATTATGCACCTGAAATGCCTACAAACCAAATTAATGTATAGAAACGTCCAAACGAACCTTGAATAATTCCAATTTTTTGACGACACACTTGGGCCGAGGGTTCAGCCCCCCCCCCCCGGCTCAAAGTTTTTCCGTGATGTGCTTCATTTCTTGCAACTGCACCCTCAAGACATCGGACCCAACTCCGTGTCCAACATCTACAACTTCCAAGTATTCTGTGAAGCTTATCTTCAAGAGGAGCCCACAGTTGATTTATTCAGGGAGTTCTATTACTTGAACCGCCAATCAGAGTCTGTCGACGGGCCATGCCAAGAACTTGGTGGATTCTCAATTTAGGAAAGGAAAGAAGTCAGCTTTCCCCAGCCAAGCTCCACAGTCACCCCAAAGACTGGAACCAAACTTGGTTCTATTGTCAAGACACGTCTCCAGTCGGTGAGAATCCTCTGTCGGGTTACCATGAACACCGACTTAGCAACACACATCCACTCCCCCAGTGGCTCAATGCAAGGGAACGGGCCAAATATGCACCAGCCTTTTCAAAGCTCAGAGCCTTTATGGCCAATGGCTTAACTGGCGTCAACTTTTTCCGGTGCTGGCTATCTTGGAGTATCTTGCCATTAAGCTGCCGCCACGACTTCATGTGCGAAAACACTGGTGACGTAAAAGATCCTCAGCGCCATTGTAACATTCAACTGTCTACTGCGAAAATCACTGAAGCCACCAAGAAACTGCTGAATGAACCTATGAAGGAGTGCAGCAAAACCAGACTTAGTCCTTTTGGTACTTTCAATAAGCCGCCAGCTGTAAGAATTGTACATCTTCTGCTTAATCCATATTTTGATGCCTACTTATGATCTTTTCAATCTTAACAGGCTGACGGTCCATTTTGGAAGAGGAAAACGTAGGATAAACCGGCAAAACCGGCTCGTACCAAAACCAAGGCCACCAAGAACTCCACCAAGAAGACTACTGAGTCCGCTGATGAGAATGAGGATAATGAGTCAGAGGTAGAACTTGACTCTCTTGGCTCCTTTTTTATACATCTCATTGACAATGATTGTTATCAGGATGACGCAGAGGCCAGCCGTGCAGGTGACGCAGAGGTAACTATTCTTCCTTCCGGCTCAGAACCTCTGCCAACACAGAAAACCCGACAAGCAAACCGGAAAGTAAGCTTTTCTCACCCTCTACCCCACTTGGATCCCAACTTTCTTTTGAAGAAACAACAACACGAAGCTCACCAAGTCACCTGGCATAGTGGTGGGCAGATCACTTCTTCTGGCTTACCAAACACACCAGTTCGCAAACGCCGCCCAGAGGTCCTTCAAATTTCTGATATATTTTATCCCAAGGCAAGTCATTTCCGACAACCTCTTAACCCGTCTGATTCAAACTATCAGGGGACTTCTCATTCTTCCTCTGGCGAGTCATCAGGGACACAAATCCCGGCTTTCAAAACTGTACCTGGGTAAGGATACCTTTTAACCATTCATACCTTATGCTTCGATAATTATACTGACCTCTTGACACTTCTTATTCTCAGGGGCAAGCCAAGCCCAGCAAGAAGGCCAAGCTAACTAAGCCGGCGGACGATCTCAATCTGTCTGAGCCAGAGAAACAACCAGAGTCTCCTCATCCAACTGCAGAAGCCACCATTGACAACTCACCTCCGGAAGATCATGAAGCTTCCATGGATCATATGGATGTTGAGCCGGCTATCTCTAAGCCACCAAGCCCAATCAAACCTGCCGAGGAGAAGACTGATGACGTTGTTGTCACCGGCTTTGGATTCACAGCTCCGGGTCAACCTACTGTCTTATCTAAGCACAGCGCTAAAGAAGAATTTCTGCTGAGGATAAAGGCAAGTGGAAAACAGACTTGAAGAGCTATACTCATTTCAGTGCTCAAGACCTCCATTTTGGTTACTTAAATCATCTGTACACCAGCCGTGACTTTGAAGCCGGCTTAGTGAACCTCATGAAGGAGCGCTATGAGGTAAACACTGCAATTCCTTGTTACATGAATATTCTTCCCCTTAGCCGTCAAGTTTATTGGGCATGATTAGAATAACATGTGATGTAAACTTCAATAGTTGCATAGATCAACTCCAGTAGCCCCCAAGGGCCTGTTTATACTTGCAATATAAACTGGGACTTTATAATACCAGCGCCTCTCTTTGCATCTGTAGCCCCCAAGGGCCGGCTTAATAAATATGTTGAGCCGGGACTTTAACTCAGTAAGAATTAATGTTGCGTCTGTAGCCCCTAAGGGTCGGCTTAACAAATATGTTAAGTCGACACTAATCATCTTCCAGAAATCCATAATCCCATTCATAGCCATTGTAAACCGGATCACCATCATTTATCCGGGTTAGCAAATAAAGCCATGTTTGAAGAGCAATATGCATTAGCCCCCAAGTGCCAAGTATAATACTTGTATTGTACTTGGGACTTCACAATATTTTAAGAAGCAATAGACATTAGCCCCCAAGTGCCAAGTATAATACTTGTATTGTGCCTGGGACTTCAAATAAATTCATTGCTATCTTTTTGTAGACTGAGCTTAGCAGTAAAGAATCCCAAGTCGCCGACCTTTAGGAGAACATCAAGTCTCAACAAGCAGAAACCTCCAAGGCCAAGGATGAATTGACTAGTGCCTTAGCAGTGATGGAGAAATTGAAGGAAAGCTTCAAGGCTGAACAAGCGGGTTGGGATACAGAGAAGTTAGCCCTACTGAAGAGGGCTGAGGATGCTGAAGCGGCCCTTGAGCCGGTATCTGCAGAGCTTGCTGGCTTAAAACAGCAAATTAATGCCATGACTACTGCCGTTTTCGGTAAAATAGCTTCCTCTTAATCTTTGAACATATGTTATCCAATGTGCTCCCGGCTTACAAACGTCCTTAATGATACAGGATCCCGGGTTACCCATCTTGGCTCAGACATGCGGAAAAAACTGAAAGTTGCTTACATGCTCATACAGCTATATACTGGCACAGCGGGTCATCTGCATAGCTGCTCACAACAAACCGGCTCCAACCCTTATCAAGGATACGTTGGATAAACTATCTATGCTGCCTGCACGGATCGAAGAGTTGAAGAAATCAGATGCAAGAGCCGGTGCCCTTGCCGCACTAACCCGAGCCAAAGCGTGGCTAGTTGATCTTGAACCGGCAGACTTGGCAAACGGCTGTCCAAGCATAAAAGAAGATGGGTCACCCTTTACTGCAGATGACTTCACCGCCCTTACAAGGGAGATGCATTGTTTGCCTAGCAAACTGGGTGAAGACACTACTCTTACACATTACCAACCAGTTTATGATGCCAACAATAAGAAGGTGAAGGTGCCGACTCATGATGCTCCAGACCTGACTCCTCTGATCCGTAAGAACACTTATGCCCCTGATGTTGACCCATCCACACTTATAAGTGATGAAGCTGTATTCAGAGCTTTAACTGGGATCGACTGGTCGACCATTGACTTCCAGCCATTGGGTGAAGAGGAGACAGATGAACCGGTGCTCGACGAGCCGCAACCTTCAACTCAGCAAGGTCAAGAGTCATAAGCCGTGGGTCGGCTTAGCATCTGCTTTCTACGAAACTGCTAAGACAATTATTCCTGTGGAGCATCAGATGCCTTTGTAATAGGCTTAGTTAAACTCTTGATCTGCCATGCCATCGTGCATGTTTTGTTTTGTACGATACTACTGATCTGTCAAGCTGAAGATCTGCCACTTATGCTTATGATTCCATTGACTGTGTGCACCATATTATTTATTATACCTGCACACAGAAACATGACAAGGATCCTGGTGGTTTACCGCAGGACGGGTCATAATACCTTATAAAAAACCACTTGTGGCTAAAGATAGTCCATAACCAGGGACGGTTTAATCATGACCTTTAATAAAAATATCATACCTGTGATACACCGCCGGCTTAGCATACCAGCGGAATAAGGGTGAAAACCCAAAAGGTTGAGCATACAAAACTCTATGCAAGTTGACGCATACCACCGGCTTAATACGCCATATGCAGCAAGAGGTAATATCCTAAACATAGAGCATAGCTCTTCCAAGCATATAAAATCATCATACCCTGGCGACTCATAGTCTTAAAGCCAGGTCGGGTTAATAAACACCGGGTAGTTTCATGTATGAATCATAAGGCATCATAGCCCTCCACGGTTTTTAACCATGTATTAATATGTCACAGGAGAGGATTCTCAAAAATGTTCAAAACAAATACCAGAAAATCAAGGCTTTCACAGGCGGCCAGGCCTAAAAATCAAGTGCGTTCAAGGGCTGCACAACCACTGAGTTAAACCTTCATACAAACTTTATAAGCCGGACCTCACATAACCAATCGTCGTTTTAACTTTGACAAATTCAGGGTCTGTATAAGATTGACTTGTCAAAAGTATGGCGGGTCATCCAGGATTACCTAAGCGGAGTGGCAGACTTAAAAAGGCAGGATAACCCGAGTTTTTAGGTGAATACACATGGTTTCCAAGCCTGGCTTTTAAGCCTATTACAAGGGCCATAAAAACTCTTGTCTGTTGAACAAAGAGCCCCGAAGTAACATTATATTCCAAGCGTATAAGCCGGATCAACAAGGGTAGTCATAGCTATGCTCGATGAGTAGGAAGCCCCCAAGTGATATATTTGTGAGCTGTGCTCGCCGGGTACCTATGTTTGAGTTGTGCTGTGCAACAAACTCTCTTTGGTCCCTATAACTTGGCATCAAGCCTTTAAGTGATCATATAAAGTAATAATAAAGACTCAGTTTCTGAGAAATGAAACGACAGAGGCCCTAAATTATTAGGGATGCCGCCTTTATTATATTAATCATAATATATACATTGTCAAAATATGTACATCAGGCGAACCGGTGGCTCAGGTATAGTAAGGCCGAAGATGAGCAATATTCCACGACCGGCGAGTCTCCTCCTCCGACGTGCATGAGTCCTTGCGGTCTCAAACATCGATAAGGCAGTATGACCCATTGTTCAGATTTTTGCTGACCACAAAGGGCCCTTCCCAAGGTGGGCATAGCTTGTGCATATCAGATTGATCCTGGATAAGCCACAGCACCAAGTCACCTTCTTGAAAGGTTCTGGTTTTAACCCGGCGACTATGATAACAGCGCAGATCTTGCTGGTAAATCGCCGAACGAGCCGCCGCAAGGTCACGCTCCTCATCTAACAGGTCAAGTGCATCCTGACGTGCTTTTTCATTATCAGCTTCAACATAAGCCGCCACGCGGGACGAGTCGTGACGGATGTCACTAGGGAGAACCACCTCTGCTCCGTAAACCATGAAGAAAGGCGTGTAACCAGTAGATCTGTTGGGGGTAGTATTGATACTCCATAACACCAAGGGTAACTCCTCCACCCAACAACCCGACGTCCTCTGCAAAGGAACCATAAGCCGGGGCTTGATGCCTCTCAGGATCTCTTGATTGGCTCTCTCAGCCTGACCATTAGACTGGGGGTGAGCTACTGATGATACATCAAGACGGATATGCTCACGTTGACAAAATTCTTCCATAACACCCTTGGATAGATTAGTGCCATTATCAGTTATAATGTTGTGGGGAAAACCAAAACGGGAAATCACCTTTTTGATGAATTGAACCACCGTCGCCGCGTCACATTTACTGACCGGCTCTGCCTAAACCCACTTTGTGAACTTGTCAACCACCACCAGGAGGTGTGTATTTTTATCTTTGGACCTTTTGAAAGGCCCAACCATATCAAGCCCCAATACTGCAAACGGCCAAGTAATTGGAATAGTCCTTAATTCTTGAGCCGGCACATGAGCTCGGCATGAAAACTTCTGACACCCATCACATTTACTGACTAGATCTTCAGCGTCAGCATGAACCGTCAGCCAATAAAACCCATGACGGAAAGCCTTGGCTACAAGAGATTTAGAGCCGGCATGATGACCACAATCTCCTTCATGAATCTCTCGCAGAATTTCACAGCCTTCTTCAGGAGAAACACAACATTGAAACGCCCCTGTAACACTGCGATGATGCAACTCTCCATTGACAATAGTTATTGACTTAGACCGCCGGGTTATCTGCCTGGCCAAAGTTTCATCCTCAGGTAACTCGCCCCGGGTCATATAAGCCAAATATGGAACTGTCCAATCAGGAATAGCATGAAGAGCCGCCACCAGTTATGCTTCTGGGTCAGGAATAGCAAGATCCTCCTCTGTAGGCAATTTGATAGAAGGGTTATGCAGAATATCCAGGAAAGTTTTAGGTGGCACCGGCTTACGCTGAGACCCTAACCAGCTTAAAGCATCAGCCGCCTCATTTTTCCTACGATCAACGTTTTCAACTTCATAACCCTTGAAGTGACCCGCAATAGCATCAACCTCTCGATGATAAGCCGCCATGAGTGGATCCTTAGAATCCCAAGTGCCAAAAACTTGCTAAGCTACCAGATCTGAGTCACCGAAGCATCTTACCCGGCTTAAGTTCATCTCCTTAGCCATCCGAAGACCATGGAGCAAGGCCTCATACTCAGCTGCATTGTTAGTACAAGGGAACATCAGCCTGAGGACATAAGAAAATTTATCGCCTCGTGGGGAAGTCAAGACAACTCCAGCCCCCGAGCCTTCCAACTAGGTCTGCAAACGAGTCGAGTTTAAGCGAGTTGGAGTTGGCTCAGCTCAACTCATATTAAAATTCAAGCAAGCTCAAACTGAGTGAAGCTCAAGATCGAGCTCTAAAACATGACTCGTGGTCAACTTGTAACGATCTCGAGTCGATCTCAAGCTAGTTTCGAGCTAAATGAGATGATAAAAATTATAAATCTATGGTGATTATTCCAACTATATAAGGACACAACACGACACAACTTTATAAGGCAAGAGCTCATCTTGATCTCTTGGGCGAACTAGCAATAGATGGTGGTCTTCGTGGACGAAAAACAAGAAAACAAAGGTGCATATGCTGGGAAATTTTTGTCCAAAACAACAGGAAATTTAAGACGTAGTCAACCACGTACCATAATTAAACCTAAATCTTCTCTACACTTAATTAAGCTTCCATGTTTGTATGTAAATAAAATGGAGAAAATAATGCACATCATATATGGTAGTAACAAATTATCTTATTTCCATTTAATATATGGTGTGATCATTTAACATAATTATATTATGTCGAGCTATCGAGCTAAAATCGAGTGAGCCAGTATTGGCTCAAGATCGACATGTTTCTCGGCCGAGCTACATAAAGTGTTCAAAGTCAGCTCATTTCTTTTCGAGTCGAGCCAAAAAACGAGTTGATCTCGAGCGGCTCACGAGCCTCGAGCTTTTCTTGCAGCCTTACTTCCAACTGCCTGGATCCATCAAAGTGAATAGTCCAATATGTGTTATCCGTCTTCTCCCCAGGCATCTACAACTCTGTCCAATCATTGATAAAATCCACAAGTGCTTGAGACTTGATGGCAGTACGAGGCACATACTTTAAACCATGGGGTCCAAGCTCAATGGCCCATTTGGCTACCTGCCCTGTGGCTTCTCTGTTTTGAATGATATCCCCTAAAGGGGCAGAACTAACCACAGTGATAGGATGACCCAGAAAATACTGCTTAAGCTCCCGGCTAGCCATGAAAATCCCATATACCAGCTTCTGCCAATGTGGATACCTCTGCTTCGACTCAATAAGTACCTCACTGATGTAGTAAACCGGCCGTTGAACCAGATGCTCTTTCCCTGACTCCTTCCTTTCCACCACAATGGCTACACTGACAGCTCGGCTATTGGCAGCCACATATAACAATAAAGGCTCTTTATCAATAGGAGCAGCAAGAACCGGCAGCTCAGCCAATTGTTTCTTCAAGGCCTCAAATGCCTGATCAGTGGCATCACTCCAGACAAAGTGATGTCTTCTTCTTCATCTGGTACAGAGGGATAGCCTTCTCACCCAACCGGCTTACGAACTGGCTTAAGGCCGCAATACGACCCGCCAAACGCTGGACATCATTGATACACACCGGCTTAGCCAGAGAGGTGATAGACTTTATCTTCTCCGGGTTAGCTTCAATACCGCGTTCTGAAACCAAAAACCCAAAAGCTTACCAGCTGGTACACCAAAAACACACTTGGCCAGGTTAAGCATCATCTTATAAACCCGGAGATTGTCAAAAGTCTCCTTCAAATCATCAATCAGGGTTTCCTTCTTCCTGGACTTCACCACAATGTCATCCACATAGGCATGAACATTACGCCCGATCTGATCATGAAGGCAATTTTGCACGTACCGTTGGTAAGTCGCATGGGCGCTCTTGAGCCCAGAAGGCATAGACACATAGCAGAAGGCTCCAAACGGGTGATGAAAGTTGTCTTCTCCTGGTCCTTAACTGATAACTAGAATAAGCATCCAAAAAGCTCAGACGCTCACAACCCATCGTAGCATCAATAATTTGATCAATACGAGGGAGAGCAAAAGGATCGGCCGCACAAGCTTTGTTTAAGTCTGTGCAGTCCACACACATACGCCAAGTGTCGTTCTTCTTAAGGACCAACACCGGGTTAGCCAACCACTCAGGATGAAAAACTTCAACAATAAACCCAGCCACCAAGAATCGGGCCACTTCTTCACATGTCGGCGTCCTGGGAACGGGGGTACCTAGACTTGCCTACCTGCGGCCCAGGGCGTGGCTCCTCCAGCGGCCTGGTACGACCCATCTTCATCGACAACCACTCAAGACCCTCGCGAGGGGCTAAGCCTCGCGAGGCGGACGACGCAAGACCTCCTCAGGGGCAGCCTCCCTAGGCTGGCTCCCGAGGAGCGGAGATATCAAGGCAAGGGGCACCTCGTGAGGTACTCATGACGTGAGCCATGACGACCAAGGCCAGGCGGGCACCAGCGGGCGCAAAGTACTCGTTGCCTCTTTGGTACTAAAGGGGCAAGCGCAGGCGAGGAGTCCCGAGGCAGCAGGCAAAGGTTTCCATATTGGTGCAACGAGACCAAGAGCAGCAGGACGGCAGGAGGGAGGTCACCACGGAGCCCACGACGACGTCACCACTAGAGTCTTTGGCAGGCGAAGACCACCTTTTGTCAGGATAACTTGTACTAGTTGTCCCCCTTCAAATTGGCTGTTGTGGGATCCCTTCCTCCCTAATATTTGGGAAGAGGACCCGGGCCTCTATATATAGGACTAGCCACCACCGTAGGAGGATCTCATCTTGGACTGGATCCATTCCACCAAGGCCACCATACAAGCTCACGGAGCTCAAGAACACCTCTCCTCAGGAGGTTGTTCATCCCTTGTACCTGTTCATCCTCAGCCTACAAAGCAATCCACCACACCACACTAGAGTAGGGTATTACACCACATCGGTGGCCCGAACCGGTATAAACTCTTGTGTCCCTTGTTCCTCGGGTTCGGCGAGCTAGGCTTTGAGATCATGGTGAGAGCACGAGCTAGGGGAAGAGAGATCTTTGTGCGCACCCCAGAGTTCGAACCTCAAGGGTTTTGCCGGAACTCGTAATCCAACATTTGGCGCGCCAGGTAGGGGAGCGCCGAAGCCTCTCTTTTGTCAGCTGGTCAGCCGACAACCCGCGGTGCCGATGTCCGCCAACCCAAGGACCAACGCCGACCATTAGGCAGCTTGGCCCGTCAGGGCCGCACCGTCCTCCCAAGAAGACCTCAACTCCGCACTCCAGGCGACCCATGCACCGCCGAACGCCGTGGGGCGCGAGCGGCGCAGTCTGGCGCCGTCCCGCAAGGGCCTCAAGCTATGCGGCAGCGACGGTGCCACACACCCGACGGGAACAAGCGAACATGCGAGCCGCGCTCATAGTGGCGCGGGAGCTGCTGCGGTGCCGGCTGGCAGAGAGCGGCCGTGATGCATTGCTGGAGCGCGTCGCTGAGCTGTTGGATGCCGCAACCAGGGGTATGCCGCCTTTCTGCTCCTTACCTACGCCTCAAGTTGTGTCCAGATCGCACGGTGGGCCTCGTCGTGCCCGCGTGCTCCCAGGCGCACCAGGAGGGTTCATCGGCGTCGGCGCGACCAACGGCGCCGGGCACCCGGCCGCACCTGTGCTTCCCCCAGTGGGCGCAGATACGGCCGTTGCCCCCCGTGACCCCAGTGGGATGCCACCCTACCACCACCAGGGCGGCGCGCTGGGCCCGGCAGCGTCGAGCGCGGGTCGTCTCGGCGGGGGTTCCGAGGCGGCGTGTGACGCCCCCGATTTAATCGTACACTAATCATGCACGAAATGTGTACGATCAAGATCGTGGACTCACGCCAAGATATCACAACACAACTCTACAAATAAAATAAGTCATACAAGCATCATAATACAAGCTGGGGCCTCGAGGGCTCGAATACAAGTGCTCGATCATAGAAGAGTCACGAAGCAACAATATCTGAGTACGGATATAAGTTAAACAAGTTGCCATAAGATGGCTAGCACAAACCGATACAGATCGAAGAGGAACAGCCTCCCGCAGGATCCTCCTAGCTACTCTCGGTCGCCGCCGCCGAGCTGCACGTAGTAGTAGGCACCTCCAGTAGTAGTCGCCATCGACGGTGGCGTCTGCCCCGGCTCCATCGTCTGTTGCAGCAATCGAGTAGAGGTAGGGAAAAAGGGGAACAAGGCAACCGTGAGTACTCATCCAAAGTACTGCAAGCAAGGAGCTACACTACATATGCATGGATATATGTAAAGGGCCATATCGGTGGACTGAACTGCAGAATGCCGTAATAAGAGGGGATAGCTAGTCTTATCGAAGACTATGCTTCGTCACCTATCTTGCAACAGTAGAAGAGGACGATCTGAACTCCTCCAAGTAACATCACATAGCATAATCCTACCCGCGATCCCTCCTCATGTCCCCGAGAGAGCGACCACCGTTGTATCCGCACTTGAAAGGGTGTGTTTTATCAAGTATCCGGTTCTAGTTGTCATAAGCTCAAGGTACAACTCCAAGTCGCCCTGTTATCAAGATCACGGCTATCCGAATAGATTAACTTCCCTGCAGGGTGCACCATCTTACCCAAAGACGCTTGATCCCATTTGGCCGGACACACTTTCTCGGTCATGCCCGCCATGAAGATCAACATGTCGCAGCCCCACCTAGGCACAACAGAGGCCAACACGCCGGTCTAAACCTAAGCGCCGCAGGGTCCGGGCCCATCGCCTCGAGCACACCTGCACGCTTGCGAGGGCGGCCGAAGCGCACCTAGCCTAGCAGCGCTCCCACCAATCCGGCGCGCTGTTCCGTCACGACGTCTGAAGTGCTTCGCCGATACCACGACGCCGGGATACCCATAACTACTCCCCGTAGATGGTTAGTGCGATAAGCTCAGAGCCAACTCAGATCAAATACCAAGACCTCGTTAAGCGTGTTAAGTATCCGCGAACGCCGAACAGGCCAGCCCACCTCTCTCCTAGGCGGTCTCAACCTGCCCTTTCGCTCCGCCACAAAGATCCGTCCAGAGGGCCGTCGGGACAAAGGTCCTTTCAGCCCCCAATCCGTGAATCACTCGCGGATGCTCCACCAGCCGACCCGACTTTAGTCTCCACATGTATCATGTATAAGTATATAGTATATACCCGTGATCACCTCCCGAGTGATCACGGCCCGATAGTATAGCACGGCAGACGGACAAGAATGTAGGGCCACAGATGAAAATGCTAGCATCCTACACTAAGCATATAGGATTGCAGGTAAAGGTAACAACAAGAGTAACAAGGACAAAGCTATGCATCAGATAGGTATAATCGAAAGCAAGAATATGCTACACTACTCTAATGCAAGCAAGATAGAGGAGAGTAGGCGATATCCGTGATCCAGGGGGGGGGCTTGCCTGGTTGCTCGATAAGAAGGAGGGTCGTCGGTGACGAGTCGATCATGTGGACATCAAGATCGGTCTCGGGTCTACCGGAGAGAAGAGGGGAAGAAACAGTAAATACATAGCAGGCAAGTGCATAACAGACAAATGATGAGCTAGACGTGTTCTAACGCAGCGCTTAGGCGACATTGGCGGGGAAACATCCGGAAAGTTTTCCTGTTCCGGACGTCTGTCGATGTGATGAACCGGAGAGGAAAGTTTGAAGGTTCGATAGGTTAGGGGTGTGCCGGACGAACGGACTGCGATCCGGATTCGCCTCGCCGCTCGAGCAACTTTCATGTAGAAAACATTTTCATCCGAAGTTACGGATTATTTCCTACAATTTTCAAGTTTAAACAATATTCAAATTTTTATTAAATCTAAAATGGGGTTATTAGATCAGATGACGTCATCATGACGTCAGAGTCAACCCAGCTAACTCAGGTCAAACCCGATATCCGGGTCCCACATGTCATAGAGAGTGGGTTAACCAGAGAGTTAAATTCAACTAATTAGGTCAATTAGCGATGGGCCCCATCGCCACCCACTAAAGTAATTAGCGATTAGTTTAAAATTAAATTAGTTTAATTAATCATGGGGACCACCGTCGGCGATTAGGGTTGCTCAGTCAGCACCGCTGACTAGTCAAAGCAGTCAACGGGTCAGCTGGGCCACTCGGGGCCACCGGTCGATGGTCATGAGGAGGTGGCCCAATGACACCACGCCGCCAGGCACGGAGAGGGGCTCCGCGACTGCTGCATGGTGGAGTGCCCTGTGTCTCACCGAAAACAGCCACGGGCCACCGCTTGGCGGGGCGGCAGCGCTCAACGTGCGGACGAAGCCGCACTCCACCCATGGTGGTCTCAGAGGGAGGGTGGCCGAGCCGAGAGCTACAACGGCGCGGCGGCGGCGCTTTCGGGTGCTCCACGGGACGGCAAGGCGGGCATGGTTCGGTGTGTGGAGCGACACTACGGGCAGATGGCGTCAGCGTGAGTCGATTGCCGCAGCCGACAAGAAAGCGGAGGCGACGAGCTCGCCGGAGACGAAGCCAAGGGCGGCGGCCGAGCACCGCCACGCCGAGGACGGCGCTTAGGGGAGCGGGAGGAGAAGCGCGCGCGGCAAAGGTGCGGTGGAGGTCTTGAGCACGACGGGTGGTCGATCGCGAGCTCATGAAGCTGTGGCCACGGCGGCGAAGCACCACCGCGGGCGACGAGCTCGGGCTCGACGGGGAAGCTTACGGCCGGGCAGAGGCTGCCAAGAGAGGGATAGGAGAGCCAGCTCACCGGCCTCAGAGTTGTGCGCTCGCGGGCTCGGGGAAGGCGCGAGGTGGCCGAATTCGACGCCGGCGTTTGTCGGAGCAGAGGAGGAAGGAGAGGTCACCGCGCTCGTTGTGGGGTCTTCTGGCTTGGTCCGGTGGTCGAGGAAGACTTCGCGGGGCACTACGGCGCTCGGGGACGCGTTGGCGAGGCATGGCGTGGCTGGTGGCCGCGGCTATGGCGCAGCCATGGCGACGGCGGCGCTCGGGCGGGGCGAGCAGAGGAGGTCGCAGCACGGGGGAGAGGAAGGAGAGGCGGCTAGGGTTCCAGGGTGCGGGGCGACGCCTTGTAGGTCGACGGGGGCGCGGCGGATGGCCGCACGTGGCTATCGCGGGTCACGGGCGGCTGCCCGGCGTCCACCTCCCCTCTGTGAACAGAGGAGGAAGGAGAGGGGCAAGTTGGGCTGGGCCGGCCTGGCATGTGGGTGGGCCGAGGCCCAGTGGGGGGGGAGGCCTTTTCTGTTTATCTATTTCTTTTGTTCTATTTTTGTTTATTATTCTTTTTCTGTTTTCTGTTTTATTTTAGTTCCTCTTTTATCTTAGTTTTATAAACTATAAAAGTAGTCCCTAATTTAGTGTTAGCAATTAGCTATCGCCACATAAGTTTGGGCAACAAAATAAATTAGTTTGATATTTTATTTATTGTAAAAGGCATTCAACTAATTGTCTTTGCCATCGCTTAAAACATTTTAGAGTATTTTACACTTTTATAAAAGTGTGGTTTCTCCACCATACTTTCTTATGCATTATTTGGCTCACTCCTAACATTTTAGTTTTAAAGTTTGGAAACTTTCGTTGTTTGCCTATGTTTTCAATTTGAATTAGAACCGGTTCAATCAACGTGAGTTTAATCACAGAAACCGAGGTGACGTGGCATCATTGGCAGGGATTACTGTAGCTTAATTACCCGGGCGTCACAATTCTCCTCCACTACAAGAAATCTCGTCCCGAGATTTAAGAGCGGGAGTAAGGGGAAGGATCCGTTACTAAATTCTAACGGATCTTCTCATCCTGGCTTGCTCTTCCCAAGAGGTCAATCCAATATATTGATGTCTTCATTTTTCTGCTTCAAGTCATCATGGTGAAGTCGCCCTTTCCTTCAGATCTCCAACGCACCTACTTAATAGGTAAGGGCAGCTCGCCACGGCAGAATGCTTATGGGGTAAACAATCTGGGGTTAACCCATGAATGAGCATAAGAGTATCTCTCGAGTTGAACATATAAAATACATCGAGAGTGATGTATGAAGGTACAATAAGAGGTTCCAACGGATAGATAGTTTTCGAGGTCCGAACCGGAGTGAGAAAGAGGTTCAGAGTAGCGAGAGTAAGTATAGCGCCCGATACCGAATAGATCACTATGACGGTGGCCCGTGAATTACATACGAGGCCACGGCGAGGAATAACTTTGGGAATAGGGGTGTACAGACAGTCAGGTTTCGATCCTGTGAAACTGTGGGTTATGGGCCCACCATGTGGGTTTTTTTTAAATAGGATCAGTGACATCTTTCACGGCCATGATAGCAAGGCATGTCAGAGAGTACCATGTCAGTTATGTCGGCATCAACGTTGGTACCAAGGGCGAGGGACGAAGAGAACCACTTTCCCGCCGCTGAACGAGGCGGACCAATAGGCAAGGTTCTCGCCCATCGGTGGCTACGGAATGTCATCACAATAGTAACAAGGTCTTACCGATGAGTTGTACATCGAGGTGTTTGCACAAGCAAAGTGGATTATTACCGCTTATATCATATAGATCATAGAAAAGGTTTAAACAAACCAATGGATGGAAAATATGATCATCAGATTAAATGAATAATGGAAAGGAAAATATGTTTAAACACATATTTCAAGGGTATATCCTTCCCAAGGACAAGCAGAGCAAGATATCCACGACAGAGATAATGTAGAAAACCCTTTAGGTAAGGGAGAGAAATTTCATGACATTACCCATACAACGGTGTTCGGATAATTGAGCAAGAAACATTTAGCATTGGGCTTCAATGTTCTTGTTGAAAATCGAGTATCAAAGGCATGCTTCGAGATAGCATTGACATGGTCTTCGTGTGAAGATCGACTTTGGAATCACGAAGGATCCATCAGAATAACTTGTAGAAACAGATACCATTCCTCATGGATGAATGGATAACCCCGCTGAAAAGGAATCTATAATGATAGGTCCTCCACCGGGGGTGCTAGGCATGACATCATGCTACCGGGTCATCAAAGGATCAACATCATGACTCTTGGAGAGTTGTCCCAACCATCATATCTGACCGAGATTCAGATCCGATTGGTGTCAGGATACCTCAGACTTAGGATACCTGAGAAGAAAAGGTCCAACGCAAATTGATGAGATGACATTGTAAGATTCTCAGGGAAATGAACTATGCAGTGATTTCCGTTAACAAGAGCCCATCATTAACCCAAGGAGAGGACAAGGAGGTGTCTGGTGAACTCAACGGCAATTCACCGAGATTCCCAAAAGATGGACTTCCACAATTAAGTGATCAAGGAGATAACATTTGTCAGATCAAATGATATAAGGAAGTATGCTCGAGGAAAACATACACAAGTAAACATTGGTTGAAAGGTGCGCCCGATGGGTTGGGTTGCACGACCAATGTCAGAATGGTGATTCAATAATCGATAGCCTAAGAATGAACCTTCGACCATTAACCTCAAAAAAAAAAGGGTTGCTAGAAGGAAAGAATCCAAACAACACCGTTCACTTGTTGGAATCAACACGGGGACCAAGAAGAATTCTCAAGAGGTGGAACGAATCTCAGAACATTCTTGACATAAAGGATGGTAATACTCCAAGGTAAAGAAGAACAACTGCAGGGTAGCAATGAACTCAAGGTATAACACCAAACATGAACAATCTTGTGTTGGTGGGAAGGCAATAGAGTGATCGGTGATAATACAATCCATCGAGGGCAAGGATGGTTTTTCTCATCATGAATTCAATTGATATCCTGGATGAGCTCAGAATGTTGGCGATCACGACACCTTTGTCGCGAGAGTTCATGAAGATGTAATCGATCGGCGCATTTACATCAAGTCAAAGTAATGATGAAGTGAAAAGTTATTGGAACCAAGGGTACGACACAAACTCGAAACCAAGCTTGTTGTTCAAGGCGAAATGATATGACGATGGGGATCGACGAAGGTTAGTTCATCGTCGAAAATTTTGCTCCGAGAAGAAGGACCGGTAGCACAGCTTAAAATCATCACGACAATGATATAGCCAAACAGGCTAGGAATGGCGTGGTCGGGTACAAACTCGCACTTATAGAAGCTATCAAGAGTTGTTGAACCGTAGTGCGGACTCGGTTCGCTTATCGGTGTCTTTGAGTGTTTAATAACTCGAGCCCGTGAAAAATTGGAATCGGTGGGAAGGTAGCACTTGGTCAAGAACTCATAAGAAGTTATGCGTTCCATGATAATCTCGAGATACCAGGGGGTAATACTCGATGACATATCAAAGTAGAGGTTGGACGGGGGGTATTGCTCTACAGAAGACAAGTGCTAAAACTTGCACGAGAAATGGTATTTAAAAGAGAACATGGTCGGAACCACGATTGCAAAAGGCCAGATCCCTGATATAAGATGAACTTATCACCAAGGAATAATTAATTAAAGAGAAGTTTTAATGATAAGATCTACATCGTGTCCATGGGCATGAACACAAGTTCAAGGTCGACTCCCACTTCTCCAATGCCTAACCTTTCATTCACTTCTCACGCTCGATGAAGTTAAAGTGTTGAAAATTTTATCCGCGAAGCACCGTAAGAGTATGATTCGTGAAAACTTTCGGTTCACACGGTTTAGTGAAGGCATATGTTCAACCCATAGGGGCTTCTTGGAATCATATACCGAATCTTTAGAAATAATTAACTCAAGCTCAAGGCGAGCATGGTTGAAAAGCAGAGGATACAATTTACCAAAGGCATTATGTATCGAGGAAAGGCTCACAAGGTTATTGAGTATGAAGGGCGTTGTCGACAAAGTCCAACAAAGGATCCGTGGTCCACAAGGGATCCGACGTGAGCATCAAGACTTTACTAGAGGAAGAAGAATGCAAGGAGATCAACTATAGAAACAATCGACTAACTCAATTGTCAAATGCAAAGGAATTATGATTCCTAAATCAAGGGGTCAAGCAATGCTCGATTAGGGATGGATAAGTTGAATAGCCTTAGGGTACAACCAACGATAATTGGATTGGTCGAGAACCAATTCCAGATAAAGAATGGCAGCTCAGCCGGAAAAGTAATTTATAAGGATCAATGATGGTTGCGGGTATAAGCAAACATATTGAGTCAACAGACTCAAAATGATAATGACAAGGAATGTCAATAAGACTACGAGACTTATGGGATTAACCATAATGCAAGCAAGCAAGAATTTCAAGAGCCAAGACTCCAGAGGATTTTCGGAAGTTCGAATATTATTTTGAGGGCTTTTGTGAAACACATGAACAGCTGGGGATGAGCGGATACTCGACAAGTGCGAGTATTTATATTTGAAGAGGTATCCATGTGGCAAGAACTGCTAGGCAGTAGGCACAAAGTATTCTCGGAACAATAGAGAAAACTTCGGGGTACCTTGTAATAACAAGATCAATGGGGGATGATCGTATGAATGGCAAGTGTAAGTAGTTTTCCATACGGATCTATCGGTGGTCGGGAATAGCAAAAGTGATGGGCACAAGGTCTCGGAGAATATCAAAGAGTATCTCCGAAATCTTCCGTGCGCCGGTGATCATCCTGATCAAGGGCCTCTCCGTAGAAAGTATTTTCGAGAACCTAAAGTTAGATTTTAGTAAAAATCGCTTAACCCGAATAGAAGAGCGCTCAGAATCCCGAGTAAAGATCGAGGAGTAAAAGATCCTAATACCACCCAATGGCGACGTGGGCCGTGGGTAATGCACATACCATGTTAGTAAAAGTTTTGTAAAGTCTAGACTCGACTTCGGCCAAGGAGTGTGGAAGGGGGATTCCTACAGGCAGTCGGCTCTGATACCAACTTGTGATGCCCCCGATCTAATCATGCACGTAAATGTGTACGATCAAGATCAGGGACTCACGGGAAGATATCACAACACAACTCTACAAATAAAATAATTCATACAAGCATCATAATACAAGCCAGGGGCCTCGAGGGCTCGAATACAAGTGCTCGATCATAGACGAGTCAGCGGAAGCAACAATATCTGAGTACAGACATAAGTTAAACAAGTTTCCATAAGATGGCTAGCACAAACCGATACAGATCGAAGAGGAACAGCCTCCCGCTCAGGATCCTCCTAGCTACTCCCGGTCGCCGCTGGCTGCACGTAGTAGTAGGCACCTCCAGTAGTAGTCGCCATCGACGGTGGTATCTGGCGCCCCGGCTCCATCGTCTGTTGCAGCAATCGAGTAGAGGTAGGGGAAAAGGGGAACAAGGCAACCGTGAGTACTCATCCAAAGTACTGCAAGCAAGGAGCTACACTACATATGCATGGATATATGTGTAAAGGGCCATATCGGTGGACCTGAACTGCAGAATGCCGTAATAAGAGGGGATAGCTAGTCTTATCGAAGACTACGCTTCGTCACCGCCTTGCAACAGGTAGAAGAGGACGATCTGAACTCCTCCAAGTAACATCACATAGCATAATCCTACCCGCGATCCCTCCTCATGTCCCCGAGAGAGCGACCACCGGTTGTATCCGCACTTGAAAGGGTGTGTTTTATCAAGTATCCGGTTCTAGTTGCCATAAGCTCAAGGTACAACTCCAAGTCGCCCTGTTATCAAGATCACGGCTATCCGAATAGATTAACTTCACCGCAGGGTGCACCATCTTACCCAAAGACGCTTGATCCCATTTGGCCGACACACTTTCTCGGGTCATTCCCGCCGCTGAAGATCAACACGCCGCAGCCCCACCTAGGCACAACAGAGAGGCCAACACGCCGGTCTAAACCTAAGCGCCAGGGTCCGGGCCCATCGCCTCGAGCACACTCAAGACGCTATGAGGGCGGCCGGAAGCGCACCTAGCCTAGCAGCGCTCAGCCCAATCCGCGCTAGGCCGCTCGTCGCCGACGCCTCAAGTGCTTTCGCCGATACCACGACGCCGGATACCCATAACTACTCCCGCGAGATGGTTAGTGCGATAAGCTCAGAGCCAACTCAGATCAAATACCAAGACCTCGTTAAGCGTGTTAAGTATCCGCGAACGCCGAACAGGCCAGGCCCACCTCTCTCCTAGGCGGTCTCAACCTGCCTGCCGCTCCGCCACAAAGATCCATCCAGAGGGCCGCGGGACAAAGGTCCTTTCAACCCCAATCCGTGAATCACTCATGGGTGCTCCACCACCGACCCGACTTTTAGTCTCCACATGTATCATGCATAAGTATATAGTATATACCCGTGATCACCTCCCGAGTGATCACGGCCCGATAGTATAGCACGGCAGACGGACAAGAATGTAGGGCCACAGATGAAAATGCTAGCATCCTACACTAAGCATATAGGATTGCGTAAAGGTAACAAATGAGAGTAACAAGGACAAAGCTATGCATCAGATAGGTATAATTGAAAGCAAGAATATGCTACACTACTCTAATGCAAGCAGATAGAGGAGAGTAGGCGATATCCGTGATCAAGGGGGGGGGCTTGCCTGGTTGCTCGACAAGAAGGAGGGTCGCCGGTGACGTAGTCGATCACAGTGGACATCAAGATCGGTCTCGGGTCTACCGAGAGAAGAGGGGAAGAAACAGTAAATACATAGCGAGCAAGTGCATAACAGACAATGCATGAGCTAGACGTGTTCTAACGCAGCGCTAGGCGACATGGCGAAGGGGGAAACATCCGGAAAGTTTTCCGGTTCCGGACGTCTGTCGATGATGAACCGAGAGGAAAGTTTGCAGGTTCGATAGGTTAGGGGTGTGTCGGACGAACGGATCTGCGATCCGGATTCGCCTCGTCGCTCGAGCAACTTTCATGTAGAAAACATTTTCATCCGAAAGTTATGGATTATTTCCACGAATTTCAAGTTTAAACAATATTCAAATTATTATTAAATCTAAAATGGGGTTATTAGATCAGATGACGCCATCATGACGTCAACAGTCAACCCAGCTAACTCAGTCAAACTCGATAGCCGGGTCCCACATGTCATAGAGAGTGGGTTAACCAGAGAGTTAAATTCAACTAATTAGGTCAATTAGCGATGGGCCCCATCTGCCACCCACTAAAGTAATTAGCAGATTATTTTAAAATTAAATTAGTTTAATTAATCATGGGGACCACTGTCGGCGATCGGGTTGCTCACCAGCACCGCTGACTAGTCAGCAGTCAACGGGTCAGCGGGCCACCTGGGCCACCACCGCTGGTCATGGAGGTGGCCCCAGCGACACCACGCCGCCAGGCACCGGAGAGGGTTCCGCGACCATTTTCGCGCGGAGTGCCCTGTGTCTCGCCGAAAATAGCCACGGGCCACCGCTTGGCACGGGCGCGGCTGTCAACGCGGCGGACGAAGCCGCACTCCACCCGTGGTGGTCTCAGGGAGGTGGCCGAGCCGAGAGCTACAACGGCGCGGCGCGCGGCGCTTCGGTGCTCCACGGGACGGCAAGGCGGGCATGGTTCGTGTGTGGAGCGGCACTACGGGCAGATGGCGTCAGGTGAGTCGATTGCCGCAGCCGACAAAGAGGCGGAGGCGACGAGCTCGCCGGAGACGAGCTCGCGGTGGCGGCCGGAGCACCGCCACGCCGAGGACGGCGCTTAGGGGAGCGGAGGAGAAGGGCGATGCAGTGGGTGCGGTGGAGGTGCCGAGCACGACGGGTGGTCGATCGCGAGCTCATGAAGCTGTGGCTACGGCGGCGAAAGCACCACTGCGGGCGACGAGCTCGGGCTCGACGGGGAAGAAGCTACGGCCGGGCAGAGGCTGCCAAGAGAGGGATAGGAGAGCCAGCTCACCGGCCTCAGAGTTGTGCGCCATGGGCTCGGGAAGGCGCGGCGGTCAATTCGACGCCGGCGCTTGTCGGAGCAGAGGAGGAAGGAGAGGTCACCGCGCCGCCAGGGGGCTTCGCTTGGTCCGGTGGTCGAGGAAGACTTCACGGGGCACTACAGCGCCGGGGACGCGGCGAGGCGCTGGCGTGGCGGTGGTCATGGGCTATGGCGCAGCCATGGCGACGGCGGCGCTCGGGCGGGGCGAGCAGAGGAGGTCGCAGCACGGGGGAGAGGAAGGAGAGGCGGCTAGGGTTCCAGGGTGCGGGGCGACGTCTTGTAGGTCGACGGGGGCGCGGCGGATGGCCGGCACGTGGCCATCGCGGTCACGGGCGGCTGCCAGCTGCCCACCTCCCTCTCGTGAACAGAGGAGGAAGGAGAGCGGCAAGTTGGGCTGGGCCGGCCTGGCATGTGGGTGGGCCGAGGCCCAGTGGGGGGGGAGGCCTTTTCTGTTTATCTATTTCTTTTGTTCTATTTTTGTTTATTATTCTTTTTCTGTTTTCTGTTTTATTTTAGTTCCTCTTTATCTTAGTTTTATAAACTATAAAAGTAGCCCCTAATTTAGTGTTAGCAATTAGCTACTGCCACATAAGTTTGGGCAACAAAATAAATTAGTTTGATATTTTATTTATTGTAAAAGGCATTCAACTAATTGTCTTTGCCACTGTTTAAAACATTTTAGAGTATTTTACACTTTTATAAAAGTGTGGTTTCTCCACCATACTTTCTTATGCATTATTTGGCTCACTCCGAACATTTTAGTTTTAAAGTTTGGAAACTTTCGTTGTTTGCCTATGTTTTCAATTTGAATTAGAACCGGGTTCAAATCAACGTGAGTTTAATCACAGAAACCGAGGTGACGTGGCATCATTAGCAGGGATTACTGTAGCTTAATTACCCGGGCGTCACACGGCGGCTCCGGAAGCCTATGTGCCCCGCATGGTGGATCGAAAGTACACGCCGGAGGATGACCCCGGCTCGTTCCTCGAGCCGGGTTGGGAAGAGGAGATGCTAGAAGTTGAGGCCTTCCAGGAACCACCCAGGAGCCTCGCCGATCCCGCCAACGACAACAACCAGAGGGTACCGCTAATCTCTCAGGAGCAAGCTTACGCTAACCATGGGTCACAGGTGGACCAGGTCACAGCGGTGGACGGTGACCCCAGCACGGCAACCTCACTTCAACCAGGGGAAGAGCACTGGGGGCTGCGGGGGAGGGGCCTGGAGCAAGGCCCCTTTCCGCGTCGCATGGAGCAAGGCGTCGCCCGGAGGTAGGTCCTCTGTCGGGGAGGCACGGGCGAGCCTTCCCCCTGGCAGAGGGCCTGTGATCGCCGAGGGTGCCACTAGTATCCCTTTTGCCCCTTGGCATCGTCCTGGTTTCCGGACGCCCCAACGGTGGTCGAGGGCGGCGCAAGGCGGGGCCTTCGTGTGGCGGTATGAAGCAAGGCTCGCGCCTGTGAAGGTCTCATCCCGTGACACTCTCACGTAATAATGAGTGGGGTTGTAGACGCCCCGGAGTCTCCGGAGAGCCGCCCTCGGGCCTTGGGGGCTCCCGCCCACGTCCTAGTGGAAGCACCATGCTCCGTGCTGGCCGTCGACACTGTCCCCCAATGACTATGCTCACGGCCTGTGAAAGCACTTAGCTCCGCGCTGGTGGGAAGACAAGAAGACTAGCTAGGTGCCGGACACGGCCATTTGCTTTCAACCCCTCTTTTCTGTAGCTCGGTTTGCCACCTTTTCGGATTTGAACTTGAAATTGTATTTTCGCTGACAAGTACGGGGGCGTCTTTTTATCGTTGCATTGGTTTCTTGAATTTTCTGGCCCTGCACCTTGTTTTTAAGGACCGCGCCTGCTACCCCTCCCTCACGAGCACCTCACAAGCGGGGGCTGGGTGTGGCATGCGTGCGCATCCTGTCGTGCTCAGGCACTTGCTTCTCGTGAGGCCCTCTTGGGCGGACTAGCAGGCTCCTCAGGAGCCCAACACCTTGCGACCCGCAAAGGACTCCCCTCGGGAGAAATACACACCGGCAACCACAAGACCGGTCCGAAGTCTGCTGGACTGAGGTAAGTTGCTACAACAAGCTCGCGGAAGAACTTAAGGACTCACAAAAGCATGCTTTAAGTCTGGCTCAAGGAATAAAACAATAGTCTGATTACATGAGGGGCTCCCTCTCCCCAAAAATGCTCTTACATCTTGAAGGGCCATGCCCAAG
Organism: Aegilops longissima; assembly: GCA_021605205.1. Taxonomy (NCBI): domain Eukaryota; kingdom Viridiplantae; phylum Streptophyta; class Magnoliopsida; order Poales; family Poaceae; genus Aegilops; species Aegilops longissima. The sequence continues at coordinate 223,648,606 of CM038678.1, read as the reverse complement.
CTTTTACGCTCAGGTTTAAAACAAAGGAGCGCAGGCCTAATCGGACATGTCGCTCGTAGCGTCTTCCGAATCGTTCCCGGACGCGCTGCTGGCACCATAGTCGTCGCCTGCATCGCCCCCGCCATAGTTAACCGCGCCGCCTTCGTCCGCCATGACCACCACCGCGTCGTACTCGGAGGCGAAGGCCCTGACCAGAGCATCCACATCATCGTCCACCCAGCGCGCCAGGTTATCCCAGATAGCCCCGGGCACTCGGCAATGGTGGCATCGAAATCGAAGTTGGGGTCGGCATTTTGAAGATGGCTGAAGACGCGGGAGAATGCGTGCCCAAGGAGGCCTCGGCTCTTTTCGTCCACGAGCTCACGAGCCCTCTCGGCCCGGTTCTCCAGGCGCGTCATGACATCGGTGAAGAAGCGAAGGTGGTTGGCGTAGTCCTCGGTGTGGGGGTGAGGGGTGTGCTCGTCGCAGATGACGCCTAGCGCCTAATTGGCCCTCGTTCTGAGGTCCCAGAGCATGGGAGTGTGCTCACGCAGTAACGTCTGCCGGCGGAGCGCCTCTTCCCTGCTCTGCTGGGTGAAGGACTCGGCATTGGTAACTCGCCGCTGAAGCAGGAGCATCTCAGCACGAGCGGAGGCCAACTCTGCCTGAACGGAGATCAGGGCCGGAGCGGTGGCCTTCTCACGCTGCTCCACCTCATTCAGCTTCGAACGAAGGGCAACGGTTCTACCCTCAGCTTCGGCTTCCAAGAGCTTCAACTTCAGGTCGTATCTGTTGGCAGGATCTGCACGGCCCTCCGCCACCCTGCGGTCAATCTCCTCCTGGATCTTGGCCTCTCGCGCGCTTGCGGCATCCTCCGCCTGGGTGACTTGGCGCTCCCTCATCTCCAACCGTTCAAGTTTGAGGCTGCGCTCTGTAGCCTTCAGCACCAGCGCTTCCTCGCGCCTCAAGATCTCCTCCTCTTCGGAAGGCGCCCCCTTTATTGACGCCAAAACAGCCCTACAGGCCTCAACCCATCGCCTGTGGAGGCGCTCAGGCCTGGAGCTCCTGCCGCGCTTTCACGACTCGCTGGCCGTGGTCAGCCTCCCTGGCCTCTTCCAAGGCTCGGGCACTGGCCTCGCGCGAGGTTGCAAGGGATGCCTCGACCATCGCATTGGCACGCTCGTGCTGGAGATGCCCGAGGTTGATGGCCACCTTCAGTTGATGCCATTCGTCCACTAGCAAAGGACCCTCAGTTTCAAGGCAAGCGTCGACGTCCACGAGCTCTTCCCCAAGCCGGCTCAGCACGCCCATCACCTCTCGAAAGAGCTCGTGACAAACGGCACCCCACTTGCGCGCAAGCTCGAACGCACGACCGAGCCCGTCCTCCATGCCGGAAGGCGCTGAAGAGGTCCGAGGTGTCTCGCCTTCTCCCAGCAGGGGGCTGGGGGCCGGCGCCTTTCCAGTTGCCCTTCGGGCCCCGTCGGGGGCCCAGAGGGTGGAAGCTTGTAGCCCAAAGGAGAGGCCAGTGTTGAGGCCACCCAGCCGCGGCCAATAACCAGAGGAGGAGCCCTTGGCACACCTTCTGCATGCCAGGCAAGGCCGCAAAGGAGGGGCGGCAAGAACGCGGGGCCGAGATGCCAGGCCAGTGCGCTTGCCTCACCGGCCGACCTTTCGACAAGTGCGGCAGGCCGGCTTGGGGCGCCCAAGGTCAGAGAGGACTCGAGGTAGGAGGAGGTTGCCTCTCGGGAGACTTCGTCATCTTAGAAGAAGGGCCCCTGAGAAACCATAGTCAGGAGGGGAAGCATCACTCAAGAAATTACAAAGATAAGGTACTCACTCGTCTATGGCAATGTACTTCCTCTGTTTCAATGGTCGGAAGGCATCGCTGCTGCAACTTGGAGATCCCTTCCTCTTCCAGAGTGCGTCGAAGTTCGGTCGGAGCCGGCCGAAGCCCTGGGTGCGGTCACTAGTGCCGGGCGCGGTTGGTGTGGCTCCCGAGGAGGCGACCTCAGGGGTGCTGGACTGTGTGGAGACCTCGACCCTCGCCCCGTGGCGACTCGCCGGGGTCTCGGGGGCTTCGGCCTCAGGAGCATCAGGCTGCGGCGTCCCTCCGGCCGCTCCCTCGGAACGACTCTCTAGGGGCCCGCAAGACGACCCCTTAGGAGCCCCGAGCGGCACCGGTTCCTCTGCAGTCGCGTCGCCAGCGGCCAGCGGTTGTCACTCCCCTGCGCCCACTTTTGAGGAGATCACCGCGCTGGCGGCGGGCAAAGGATCCATGAAGACAGGGCTCTCGCAAGGCCCTTCGAGGCCGGCCGGGCGTAGTCCCCACTCGTCGAAGGGGGACATCTGCTTCGCGAACTCCACCTTGTTCGAGCAGCAGTATAGAAGACAACCTTCTCCCGGCAGGCTGGCTGGCGTTGGGTCGCCAGTCAGGAGCTCGAGCACCGTGTGCCGCGCCTCAGGGGCGAGAGCCGGCACCTGAAGGCTCATGCGGTCCCCGTAGCCGGAGAAGGTCCACATCGGCCGGGACTGACGCTGAAGCGGAGCAATACGGCACCGGATGAACTCCTTCACCACCATAGGCGTCGTCACCCCGAGGACCTTCAGCCTGGCCAGCCGGAGCCAGGCATGAGCAAGTCGCTGGTCGGCGAGCCTAGCGTGCTCCCAGCCGGAGCTTGGGGCTGCCGGAATCCGCGGAAGCAGCGGCAAGGGATTGCGCACACCAACATCCACATACACCCATCGCTTCCGGAAACCACCGACGACCGGCGAGAGCTCAAAGTCGATCCCCGAGCCGGCCGTCGCAGCCACAGCTTGGAAAGACACACACCCCGAGTGCTGGCGAGCGTCTGTCAGATGCAGGAAGAAGAAATGGCGGAACAAGGGCACGGAAGGGGCAATGCCCGCCATGGCCTCGCAGACGAAGGCGAAGACAGCAAGAAGGATGATGGATTGGGGATCAAGGTGCAGCGTGTTGATCTTATAATGCGAGAGCACCGCATTGAAGAAGTCAGAGAAGGGAGGGATCAGACCAGCCCAGAGGGCGTGAAGATGAAGGGGAACCTCGGTGGCCCTCATGTCGATTTCAGCGCGGGAAGCAGGCCAGGCCATCGTCGCCCCCACTCATTGGAGTCAGCGGCGAGCGCCGGGCGCACCTTTCCCATCGCCTCCTGGTTGAGCACCACCGACTGCTCGATAGCGGGTTCGAAGATCGGCAGCGCGGGAGCCGAGTTACGGGACTCCTTCTACCCCTTCTTCTTCTGGCTTGGTGCCATGGCAGCAGGGAGACCAGGTGTCAGATCGGGCCAAGGGAAAAGATCCGTTGTTTGCCAGAAGACGAGGGAGCCGCGGAGCACTCGCCTGCGATGGGGGTGGTGCTATGTAGGCAACGGTGGCTGCTTAGCCAAGCGGAAATCGAGGCTGCATGGGGAAGTGGAGACGCCCACGTCATGTCAATCACCACGCGTCAATCAAGGCCGCAGGCTATTGGGGCCCGCGGCGCTCTGCACTTGACCCTTGGCTTCGCCGCGAAGCCAAGTTCGAGAGCGTCTTGGGCCCGGGGGCTACTGTCGGCGTCCTGGGAACGGGGGTACCCAGACTTGCCTGCCTACGGCCCAGGGCATGGCTCCTCCAGCGGCCTGGTACGGCCCATCTTCATCAACAACCACTCAAGACCCTCGCGAGAGGCCAAGCCTCGCGAGGCGGACGATGCAAGACCTCCTCAGGGGCAGCCTCCCTAGGATGGATCCCGAGGAGCAGAGATATCAAGGCCAGGGGCACCTCGCGAGGTACTCATGACGTGAGCCATCACGACCAAGGCCAGGCGGGTGCCAGCGGGCGCAGAGTACTCGTTGCATCTTTGGTACTAAAGGGTCAAGTGTAGGCGAGGAGTCCCGAGGCAGCAGGCAAAGGTTTCCATATTGGTGCAATGAGACCAAGAGTAGCAGGACGACAGGATGGAGGTCACCACAGAGCCCATGACGGCGTCACCACCAGAGTCTTTGGTAGGCGAAGACCACCTTTTGTCAGGATAACTTGTACTAGTTGTCCCCCCTCAAATTGGCCGTTGTGGGATCCCTTCCCGCCTAATATTTGGGAAGAGGACCCAGGCCTCTATATATAGGACTAGCCACCACCGTAGGAGGCATCTCATCTTGGACTGGATCCATTCCACCAAGCCCACCATACAAGTTGATCGAGCTCAAGAACACCTCTCCTCAGGAGGCTGTTCATCCCTTGTACCTCACTGGTACGCGTCGGTCCTAAACAAACGGTTTTTAACCCCTTTCTGCAATGGCATTTGGAACTGTCGCCAAGTGAGTGTGTGCGATAGGGTGTCCTTACCACACGACCCAGAAATCGTCGGGGATAGGCCCTCCTGGGACCCAGGCTGGGCCGTGTGCGATCGGGCGAGGCATCGAAACTCAATCATTTCCATAGGTATGTACATCCCACACGGTAATCCGAGAAAATCATTTCCGTAGGTATGTACATCCCACATGGTGAATCCCAAAAAAACATTTTCGTAGGTACGTATATCACACGCAGTCAATCCAAGGAATTCGTTTCTGTTCTTATGTACATCCCACACAGTCAATCCAGGGAAAACGTTTTCGTTCGTATGTATATCACACATTGTTCTTTGTGTCCGAAACGTTTGTGCAAGGTGGTCTAACGCAAACAGTTCGCTGCCGGAAGCCGTGTGTGATTGTTAGTTGATCGAACACGCCTACTTTCTAGAAACCGTGCAGGTTGTTTGAGTTCATCGCCCACGGTGTTGTCTGAGTAACCGTCTGCAATAGAAAGCCCCAATAAGCAGGGTAATTAGCCTATTATTGATAATCCATGTACTAATCAAACTGATATTTCTTATAAAACACGCCAGATATTTCATATCCGTATAAAAGCAACCAGGATTTCATAATCGAATTACATCAGATAGCTTCGGCACTCAATTACGCCATTACACAACAGCACCAAGTTTCACATGCAACATCAAAAACCTTTGGAAAGTAGCATCATACACGGTAAATAGATAGATGAATCTCATTTGGGAAACTACAGAAGCGGAAGGCAAATATTGAGCCTTCAGTGATGTTGAATGTCCTTGCAAATTTATGCCAGTGGCCATGGATAATTGACCACCCAATCTTCGTCCTCTTCAGCAAGACTTCAATATTGTACCATGGGTGTTGAATGAATACCTTCCTCGCCTCTTGACCATGTAGGTGGTTTGAGAGGTAATCATCGGTGAACTGCTTTGAAAAGTACTGAAAACAAAGCTATGCATAAATCGATGTTGTAAATTTTGAAATGGCGCAAGGGGTAAAAACAAGGTAAAAGAGTTGGTACCATCCTATAGTTGACCGATGTCTTCTTCATCATGGAAACAAAGATCTTGCTGTTATTCGTCGCAAGTTTCTTCATCCTAACAATCCTTCTGAGTTTCTTGACTTGACCGATATTCATGGACATCTCATTTCCCCATATGCAAAATGGGTCGAACAATGGGTCTAAGCCTCTGACAGCATGACCTAAATGTGCAAGACCAAATTGTAAGAAATCTAAATATTAGAATGATTCCTGCAACTGCACAATAATGTGCTATTAGCCAAAGGACCTTGCTTGAACAAACCTCGATGGTAAACCGCAGTGTCTCCCATTGTTTCCTTGCAACACACATAAGGAAGATCTTGATCAGGTTAACTGAGGGTTGCCATACTATCAGTAGAATATGTATTGAGTACAGCCAAATTTGATTGGTGTCACATGCATAACAATACAAAATTGTACCCACAATAAATGAAAATCAAATTGCAAAACTGAACCAAACAGTTAAATGGACAACATACCAAATGAACCAAAATAGTTAACTGAGCACGACATTGAAGAATAGAAACATGTACTAGAAGATAAGATAGTTAACAAAACAAAGAATGCTTGAGAATAGTACTACGAAATGTAGCAATTGTTCGACCAAAGTGTTAACTGAACATTACATTTCAGAGGACCAAACTGTTAACTGAACATCAGATTGCATATTAACATTACAGAGGACAAATCACTAGAAGGCACTGACGGTGGTCTCGAGAAAACATCACGAACTGTATTTTAAAGTAGACAACCGCGCTGCGGTGTCGACGGTGGCCTCGAAGACGATGTGCTCCTCCAAGATCTCGCGGTTGACACGCATGGCAGCCATAGAGACCTCGTTCGCGCGTGCGGCCGCATGCTACTCAGCTCCACGTTATACTACGTGTAAAACGGCTGTGGGCGGCGCTTAATTGGAGGAGGAGGCAGTGATTTCGGTGGAAGGTGTCGCTCCGTCAGTCGGGGCATGTGGGACGGGAAAGGAGGAGGATGGTGTGGGTGGGGTGTAGATTACCTGACCATATCGACGAGGCCGCGCGGCAAGAAGGGTCGGCGGTGAGGAGGTCGCACAGCAAGAAGAAGGGTCACCGGCGAGGAGGCGGCGCTGCAAGAAGAAGGGTCGCCAGCGAGGAGGCGGCGCTGCAAGAAGAAGGGTAGCCGACGAGGAGGCGGCGCTGCAAGAAGGGTCGCCGGCGAGGATGCTGAGCTGCCAGTAAGCAGCAGTGAAGGTTTGAACTTGGAAAGCATGGGGGAATAGTGGAAATGTGGCTTTTGGTAGGAGGGAGGGGGCGGGGAGATAGATATTTTCGCGGTGGCAAAAAAATTCGCCCGATGCCGCGAGAAACTGGCGCGCAAGTGTGGTTCAAGTGGGGGCGGTGGACTGTAGACGACGAAGCTTCTTGCGTAAGCCAGACAAGACGGTGCGCCAAGATATTTTATATCGCATCCCACACGATTCTTTCTAGTAAATTGTTTGTGGTATACCTGATTTTTTCATTATGTTTTGAAAGACAAAATGGTGTTACGGAGGGAAAGAATGGTGTTTGAATTTCTAGAACATTTACGTACGGTGAACATGCAACTAGTACATGAGTGTCGTGTTTAAATTAGGAATTATTCCGGGTTCGTTTGGCATTTTTATGCATTAATTGAGTTTCTGGGCATTTAATGTGCATAATTCAAATTTGAACTACAAGCACAGGCTTCAGTGCACCAAAGTTGTTTGAAAAATCACATGTGTGTCCTTGGGTGAATTTCTAGGTCCCATGCAAGAGATGGGAGTGAAATTCAAACATCTGGGCGTCGTGGCTTGGCCGGAAAGATTGAGAAACCTGGTTTTCTAATTCATGTAATTCCAAAACACGCCTGAAAATCATGAAACTTGGCATGGTCTCACGACATGGCACCAACATGCTGCGGTAATTTTTTTGGCCGAATTGGGACAAGCTTTGGTGTAAGCTTCTTGCAAACCGGAGCTTCCCTCAAGAAGGCTCGTGGTTCCGGGAGAGAACATGTCACCTTCGTGTGCGAAACGACATACGTACACTGCCTTCTCCCGCCTTAATTTTTTTACACAGCCAGATTAGACCAAATAGAAGTACCGTGCTAAATTTTGGAATTATTCCGGGTTCGTTTCGCCTTTTTTATACATTAATTGAGTTTTTGGGCATTTAATGTGCATAATTCAAATTTGAACTACAAGCACATGCTCCAGTGCACCAAAGTTGTTTGAAAAATCGCATGTGTGTCCTTGGGTGAATTTCTAGGTCCCATGCAAGAGATAGGAGTGAAATTCAAACATCTGGCGGTCGTGGCTCGGCCGAAAAGATTGAGAAACTTGGTTTTTTAATTCCTGTAATTCCAAAACACGCCTGAAAATCATGAAACTTGGCATGGTCTCTTGACATGCCACCAACATGTTGTGGTAATTTTTCTGTCCGATTTGCGAATGCGCACACATTAACAATCAACAAAGTCATTTTGGAACAAGTGTTGTCACGTTACAAATCGGAAACACAAGTATTATTGAAACCGTGGGCGTTCGACTTACCAATTACGTGCGGCCACGCATCCCCTTTTTTTATTGGCTAGGAGGTGCCGTATGGGTAGCTATTTGAGTACGGAGGCGTGCGATCAGACCCTCAAGATGCTCATCGGGAGGAGAGCCTTTGATCGCTACTCCGCCACAAGACCTCCCTGAACGCCTCCATTAATGGCGCCCGAGCACCTGTTCTACGGCGTGGCTATATGTCTCACTGGACTGAGATTTAAGAGAGAAAAAAATGAAAATCTAAAAAGAAAGTTTTGCACGGATCTTGATGTAAGATCCGACGGACCTATATAGCATCAACCGCGACTTATAGTAAGCATGATGAATATAAGGACGATGACAGTGGATAATAATTGTCTTACATATTTAGAAACATAATTAAAAAAAGCCACATGCAGCAGTGCTCGAAATACACAAGGGCAAAAGAAGAAGGAAGACAACAATCTGGCTCATTGATCTCTACTTTCTTGATGTGTTGTTGTAGGCCGCGGAAATTAGTCTCCGCGGCGAGCGGCGACGAGCTCTTTCTTGTCCTCAAGATGCTAGTTGAGAGCATCCACGGATTCCTCCACCAGCCTTCTCCGCTCGATGCGCAGCATGGCATTCTCGTCCATAAGTTTCTCGACGATGACGCCAGTCCTCTTCAACAAGGAGTGGTCTGCTCCTGCTGCTCCGCACTTCCAACGATCTTCGCCCTCAAGAGGTCGCGCTCGCCCCGGAGCTTCGCATTGCTCTCATTTAGTTGCCAGATGACATCGGTAGACTGTTCAAACGAGGCTTTCAGGTCATCCTGCAACCTCTCCCACCTGGAGATCTAATCCATCTGCCTAAGGACGAGGGCACGCATGCGCCTGTAAGAGTCCTCGCCTGCCCGCGAGGCATTTTCCCAGGCCGCTGCGGCGCGGCAGGACATCTCTGCTGCATTCATGACGCGACAGGACATCTCTTCTGCTTCCGCGGCGTGGCCGGACTAGTCTGCTGCATCGACGGTGCGGCGGGTCCTCCATGCTACTTCGGCGGTGCGGTGGGACCTCTCTGCTGCTACGACCGTGCGGCGGGACATGTTGGCTGCTTTTGCGGCGAGGCGGGACATCTCTCGTGCTCCCGTTTCCAGGCTCGCCTCTCCCTGATGGCAATCTCTCGACCCAGAACTCACGCTGGCCATGGCGGACGCAAGGGAACAATGATGAATGACTTGATTGTTTTTGACTTTTTGTGGATGAGGAGTTGAGGAGGAATGTGCAGTCATCTTGGAGTAGTAGTATTTATAACCGCGTAGTAATACGCTCCTAAGTGGGAAGCCGTTTAGGTTTTCATCGGTGTGAATAGGTTTGCAATTTGAATGTGACGGACGCCGCCTCCTGTTCTTCTAAAAAATTGTGACGGACGCTTGCTCAAAATTTCATCGACGGTTATAAGTGTGACACTATTCTCGAAGGCTTAACGTGGGCACGTACGCCTTCTCGGCCGCGTACGTGGCGTTTGCACCATAGGGTGCACCGCAATAGGCAATGTCAGCACACGTCTTGTTCCAACAAACGTGCGCGCTCGTTATTACGATCGCGCACGCTTATTTTAATTAGAATGGGTGTGCCCGTCTAGCGCACACACGTTGATCTATCTAACTGTTTTAGTTTGTTGTGGCTAATTGCAAACAGTTCATCCATGTGAAGTGTATGCCATCAATCGCAGACACTTCGATCTGGCTTACCCGTTTCTGTTATGTTGCCTAATCACAAAAGGTTAATCCTTCTGAAGCGTATGCCCTCAATCACACACACCTTGATCTGCCTGACCATTTCTTTTGTGTTGCCTAATCACAAACAGTTCATCTGAGTGAACCGTATGCTGTATATCGCACACACCTTCATCTGGCTGCCCGTTTCTTTTGTATTGCCTAATCACAAACAGTTCATCCGAGTGAACCGTATGCTCTATATTGCACACGCCTTCATCAGCTGCCCATTTCTTTTGTTCCGCCATCGCAAACAGTTCATTGACTGAACCGTATGCCCGGATCGCATTACACAACTAAAATCTGAACTGTGTTTGATGCATCCTCCATTGCAAATGTTTTGCACCTTTTTTGACGGTTTTTTACATCCCCGTTTGTGATTAATGCATCGCACACAGTTTCGTGAAAGGGTCTCTGATTGTAGTGTCGCGTTAGCAGCATCCTGCAGTAGTGCCTGTTCATCCTCAGCCTACAAGGCAATCCACCACACCACTCTGGAGTAGGGTATTACACCACATCGGTGGCCTGAACCAGTATAAACTCTTGTGTCCCTTGTTCCTCGGGTTCGGCGAGCTAGGCTTTGAGGTCATGGCAAGAGCGCGAGCTAGGGGAGAGAGATCTTCATGCGCACCCCAGAGTTCGAACCTCAAGGGTTTTGCCGGAACCCGTAATCCGACATCACCGATGGCCTTACGCCTCTCTTCATTGAAACGACGAAGAAATTGCTTGACCGGTTTAAACTTTGGATCAATATTAAGAGTGTGCTCAGCGAGGTCCCTCGGTACACCTGGCATGTCAGAAGGTTTCCATGCAAAGATGTCCCGGTTCTCATGGATGAACTCGATGAGCACGCTTTCCTATTTCGGATCTAGATTAGCACTGATGCTGAACTGCTTGGATGAATCGCCAGGAACGAAATCAACTAGCTTAGTGTCATCTACCGACTTAAACTTCAAGACTGGATCATGCTCCGTAGTTGGCTTTTTCAAAGATGTCATATCTGCCAGGTCAAAATTGTCTTTATAAAACTTCAATTCCTCTATTGCGCAGATAGACTCAGCATAAGCAGCATCACCTTCTTCACACTCCAAGGCTATCTTGCGACTCCCATGCACTGTTATAGTGCCCTTGTGACCCGACATCTTCAGCTGCAAACAAACATAACAAGGCCTTGCCATGAACTTAGCATAAGCCGGCCGCCTAAACAGACCATGATAAGGACTCTTGATTTTAACCACTTCAAAGGTCAACGTCTCAGATATGGAATCATAATCATCTCCAAAAGCAACCTCCAGAGATATTTTACCAACCGGATATGCCGACTTGCCAGGCACCACACCGTCAAAAACAGTATTCGACGGCTTAAGATTTTTGTCATTCAATCCCATGCGACGGAAAGTTTCATAGTAAAGGATATTGATGCTGCTGCCTCCATCCATGAGCACCTTGGTGAATTTGTATCCTCCAACCTGAGGCGCTACCACCAGCGCCAAGTGACCCGGATTATCAACCCGGGGCGGGTGATCCTCACGCCTCCACACAATGGGTTGTTCAGACCATCGCAAGTAACGGGGAACCGCCGGCTCAACGGCATTCACTGCCCTTTTATGGAGCTTCTGATCCCGCTTGCATAAACTTGTGGTGAAAATGTGGTACTAACCACTATTCAACTGCTTCGGGTTACTCTGGTAACCAGATTACTACTGCTGATTCCCCTGATTGCTCTGTTGGTTGTAAGCACCCCGATTACCTTGGCCTTGAAAACCAGAATTAGAGCCGCCACCACCGTAACCCGGACCGTGAGATCCGGAACCTGAGCCGCCGCCCGGCCCATGATTGTCTTGAAAAAGATTAGAATTTCTATACTCCTTCATAATGAAGCAATCCTTCCAGAGGTGAGTGGACGGCCTTTCCCGTGTACCATCCTTGGACAGGGCAGATTCAGCTGTCGTTCAAGATCGAAACCTGGCCCCCCAATCCATGGAGGTGGCTTTCCTTTATGATGCTGCCCATTATTCTGCATATTGGTGTTAGCCAAAATCCAAATTATTATCAGCCTTGTGCTTACCATTGCCTCCCTGACTCGCCGGGTTATTCTGCTGTCGTGTGGTACTGCTACTCTTCTTTCCCTTTCCCGGCTTTTCATCAGACTCGGGGTCCTTGGTACTATCAGAGTCTGCATACTTAACCAGAGCCGCCATCAGCTCCCCCATGTCACTGCAGTGGCGCTTGAGCCACCCTAACTTCTGCTTAAGGGGCATAAAACGGCAATTCTTCTCTAACATCAAGACTGCTGAGCTGGCATTGATACGATCCGATGAATGCAGGATAGTCGAGACCCGGCGCACCCAATGGGTTGTTGACTCGCCTTCTTCTTGGATACAGGAATCCACATCCACAATCGACATAGGCTGCTTGCATGTACCTTTAAAATTATGGATAAACCGGGCTTTAACTCGGCCCACGATCCAATGGAGTTAGCAGGCAGCCCTTTCAACCAAGTGCGGGCCGTCCCTTCCAACATCATCGTGAAGTACTTAGAACATGCATCATCGTCAACATCCAACAACTCCATTGCCATCTCATAACTCTCAAACCACACTTCAGGGGGTAAGTCAGCTATATAGTTGGGCACCTTACGAGGACCCTTGAAATCCTTGAGCAAACGTACGTTATGTAAAGCTGGCACCAAACATGGCACTCCCAAGGTTCTGGAGGTTACCCCTGTCTCCACTGAAGTTGTTGGATAAACCAGAGAATGTTGCTGAGCCCCCTGCTGAGCCGCCAGATCGGCGTCCCGACGTGCTCTGCCCTGATCCACCAAATCCTGAGCATTAGCACCACCGCGCGCCGGGTCATGCCCACGAGGCTGGTTACGGTGTCTATCACTGCTTGAAATGGCTGGTGAGTCAATGTGCCTGCTATAACTCCGGCTCAGGCGAGGGGTTGAATGAATCCTCTTACAACTGTAAGAATAAGCCTCCTGCTATACAAATGATGTCTGAAGAAGCTCTCTAGCCCTCCGCATTTCAACCACAGTTGGAGACTCGCCTTCAACTGGGAGAGCCGCCAATCACGACGCCGCAGCGATCATATTATCCAAAGGGTTAGAATAATGACCCGGAGGCGTTGGCACATATTGTGGCGGGATATTGTTCAGACGAGGCGGATCCTTCGCGCGTGGCTGAGCCGGCACTCCAGCCCTAGGCACCGCTACTGCCCGGTTTACCTGTGGTGGGTCACTGGTCCCTGCACCAGGTGTGTTGAAGAGGTTCCTCGCCTTGTAAACCAGAGGCACGCGACTCCGGTGTCTTCTCCTCATGACTTCGTTTGAAGCGTTCTGATCAAACGAGAGCCGGAAGGAATCAGCCTGGATCCGTTGTGCATAAGCATCCAGAGCAGCTCGCTCCGCAGTCATCCTTGCGTCCTCAGCTGCCAGATTTCCTTAGCCTGAGCTATCTCATCTCGCAGTTTCGCAACTTCCACGTTATGCTGAGTTTGATTTGCCGGATTAACTTCTGTTGTTAACAATGTTGTCAAGGTGTCCAATAAGTCGGACAAAATCTGAGCCGGCGGGTGCGAAGGGCTTCCTTCCCCGGCCGCCGTCGCCATTGCTGACCCGAAAATCATTGTCGCCGCAGTTGTAGAATTCTGCCATGGCTGTGTACCGGCCATGAAAATCGCAACCCGGTTCGATGGCTCATAGGGGTCCGGAATACTATCGCCATTGGAACAGCCCCCAAGCCTGCCATCTTGCAGGTGATACAATGAAGTAGTCTCGCCCGTGGACGACTCACCATCAGAATAGATGGTCGTCTCACCACCAGACACGGATCCTTCCTCAAATTCTGCCCCATGGATGAATCCAATGAAGGTGTGCTTCACGGCGCTTTGAACCCGGGCGGGTCGTGCACGATGAGCCGCCTCGATGATGTCGGTGCAGATGTCCAGCTCAGGGCCCGGTTTGCCGATCTTGCCGATGAAAATGTGAATCCTACCGAAGGGGACCCGGTACCCGTACTCGATTGGGCCGGCCTCGGGGCCCCAGCCTGTGTCGTCGATGTCGAGCTTGCCACGACTACTCTTGGTCATCCAGCCCACTGCTACCTCTTGAGAACTGCGTTGGATTTCCCCGAAGAGGAGAGGATGATGCAGCAAAGTAGCGTAAGTATTTCCCTCAGTTTTTGAGAACCAAGGTATCAATACAGTAGGAGGCTACGCGCGAGTCCCTCGTACCTACACAAAACAATAGCTCAACGCAACCAACGCGATTAGGGGTTGTCAATCCCTTCACGGTCACTTACGAGAGTGAGGTCTGATAGAGATGATAGATAATATTTTTGGAATTTTCGGTATAGAGATGCAAAGTGAAAAAGTAAAAGGCAAAGTAAAAAAGAAAAGCAATAATAAAGTGATGGAGATTGATATGATGAGAATAGCCCGGGGGCCATAGGTTTCACTAGTGGCTTCTCTCAAGAGCATAAGTATTCTACGGTGGGTGAACAAATTATTGTTGAGCAATTAACAGATGAGCATAGTTATGAGAATATCTAGGTATGATCATGTATATAGGCATCACGCCCGAGACAAGTAGACCGACTCCTGCCTGCATCTACTACTATTACTCCACTCATTGACCGCTATCCAACATGCATCTAGAGTATTAAGTTAAAAATAGAGTAACGCCTTAAGCAAGATGACATGATGTAGAGGGATAGTTTCATGCAATATGATAAAAACCCCATCTTGTTATCCTCGATGGAAACAATACAATACGTTCCTTGCTGCCCCTTCTGTCACTGGGTAAGGACACCGCAAGATTGAACCCAAAGCTAAGCACTTCTCCCATGGCAAGAAAAACCAATCTAGTAGGCCAAACCAAAATGATAATTCGAAGTGACTTGCAAAGATAACCAATCATACATAAAAGAATTCAGAGAAGATTCAAATATTATTCATAGATAGACTTGATCATAAACCCACAATTCATCGATCTCAACAAACACACCGCAAAAAGAAGATTACATCGAATAAATCTCCACGAGAGAGGGGGAGAACATTGTATTGAGATCCAAAAAGAGAGAAGAAGCCATCTAGCTACTAACTATGGACCCGAAGGTCTGAAGTAAACTACTCACACTTCATCGGAGGGGCTAGGATGATGTAGAAGCCCTCTGTGATGATGGCCCTCTCCGGCGGAGCTCCGGAACAGGCCCCAAGATGTGATCTCGTGGATACAGAAAGTTGTGGCGGTGGAATTAGGTTTTTGGCTCCATATCGATCGCTTGGGGTGCGAGGTATATATAGGAGGAAGGAGTGCGTCGGTGGAGCTGAGGGCCCACGAGGAGGGGGGCGCCCTAGGGCGCGCCCACCTCGTGACTGCCTCGTGGCTTTCTTGACGGAGGGTCCAAGTCTCTGGGTCTTATCTCGATGAGAAAATCACGTTCCGAAGGTTTCATTCCGTTTGGACTCCGTTTGATATTCATTTCTCCAAACACTGAAATAGGAAAAACAGCAATTCAGGCTGGGCCTCCAGTTAATAGGTTAGTCCCAAAATAATATAAAAGTGGAAAATAAAGCCCAATATAGTCCAAAATAGTAGATAATATAGCATGGAGCAATCAAAATTATAGATACGTTGGAGACGATCGGGCATCTAAGCTTAATTCCTGCTCGTCTCGAGTAGGTAAATGATAAAAGAGAATTTTTGATGCGAGTGCTACTTGGCATAATTTCAATGTAAATCTTCTTAATTGTGGTATGAATATTCAGATCCAAAAGATTCAAGACAAAAGTTCATGTTGACATAAAAATAATAATACTTCAAGCATACTAACAACGCAATTATGTCTTCTCAAAATAACATGGCCAAAGAAAGCTATCCCTACAAAATCATATAGTCTGGCTATGCTCTATCTTCACCACACAAAGTATTTAAATCATGCACAACCCCGATAACAAGCCAAGCAATTGTTTCATACTTTTGACATTTTCAAAACTTTTTCGATCTTCACGCAATACATGAGCGTGAGCCATGGATATAGCACTATATGTGGAATAGAATGGTGGTTGTGGAGAAGACATAAAGAGGGGAAGATAGTCTCACATCAACTAGGCGTATCAACGGGCTATGGAGATGCCCATCAATAGATATCAATGTGAGTGAGTAGGGATTGCCATGCAACGGATGCACTACAGCTATAAGTATATGAAAGCTCAACAAAAGAAACTAAGTGGGTGTGCATCCCACTCACTTGCTCACGAAGACCTAGGGCACTTTGAGGAAGCCCATCATTGGAATATACAAGCCAAGTTCTATAATGAAAAATTCCCACTAGTATATGAAAGTGACAAAATGAGAGACTCTCCATCATGAAGATCATGGTGCTACTTTGAAGCACAAGTGTGGTAAAAGGATAGTAACATTGTCCCTTCTCTCTTTTTCTCTCATATTTTTTTATTTGGGCCTTTTTTATGGCCTCTTTTTTTTGTCCGAAGTCTCATCCCGACTTGTGGGGGAATCATAGTCTCCATCATCCTTTCCTCACTTGGGACAATGCTCTAAAAATGATGATCATCACACTTTTTATTTTTCTTACAACTCAACAATTACAACTCAATACTTAGAACAAAATATGACTCTATATGAATGCCTCCGGCGGTGTACCGGGATATGCAATGAATCAACAGTGACATGTATGAAAGAATTATGAACGGTGGCTTTGCCACAAATACGATGTCCACTACATGATCATGCTAGCAATATGACAATGATGGAGCGTGTCATAATAAATGGAACGGTGGAAATTTGCATGGCAATATATCTCGGAATGGCTATGGAAATGCCATGATAGGTAGGTACGGTGGCTGTTTTGAGGAAGGTATATGGTGGGTGTATGATACCGGCGAAAGGTGCGCGGTATTAGAGAGGCTAGCAATGGTGGAAGGAAGGAAAGTGCGTATAATCCATGGACTCAACATTAGTCATAAAGAACTCATATACTTATTGCAAAAATCTAGAAGTTATCAAAGCAAAGTATTACGCGCATGCTCCTAGGGGGATAGATTGGTAGGAAAAGACCATCGCTCGTCCCCGACCGCCACTCATAAGGAAGACAATCAATACATAAATCATGCTCCGACTTCATCACATAAAGGTTCACCATACGTGCATGCTACGGGAATCACAAACTTTAACACAAGTATTTCTCAAATTCACAACTACTCAACTAGCATGACTCTAATATCACCATCTTCATATCTCAAAACAATTATCAAGCATCAATCTTTTCTTAGTATTCAACGCACTCAAAAGAAAGTTTTATAAATCTTGAATACCAAGCATATTATTATTAGGAAAATTACCATGCTATTAAAGACTCTCAAAATAATCTAAGTGAAGCATGAGAGATCAATAGTTTCCATAAAACAAATCCACCATCGTCCTCTAAAAGATATAAGTGAAGCACATAGAGCAAAACTATAAAGCTCAAAAGATATAAGTGAAGCACATAGAGTATTCTATAAAATTCCAAATTATGTATGGCTATCTCAAAAGGTGTGTACAGAAAGGATGATTGTGGCACACTAACAAACAAAGACACAAATAACACAAGACGCTCCAAGCAAAACACATATCATGTGGTGAATAAAAATATAGCTCCAAGTAAAATTACCGATGGAAGTAGACGAAAGAGGGGATGCCTTCCGGGGCATCCCAAAGCTTTGAATTTTTGGTGTCCTTGGATTATCTTGGGGGTGCCATGATCATCCCCAAGCTTAGGCTCCTGCCACTCCTTGTTCCATAGTCCATCAAAATATTTCATCCAAAACTTGAAAACTTCACAACACAAAACTCAATAGAAATCTCGTGAGCTCCGTTAGCGAAAGAAAACAAAAGACCACTTCAAGGTACTGTAATGAACTCATTCTTTATTTATATTGGTGTTAAACCTACTGTATTCCAACTTCTCTATGGATTATAAACTATTTTACTAGCCATTGATTCATCAAAATAAGCAAACAACACACGAAAAACAGAATCTGTCAAAAACAGAATAGTCTGTAGTAATCTGTAACTAGAGCAAACTTCTGGAACTCCAAAAAATCTACCAAAATAGGAAGACCTAGAAAATTTGTTTATTGATCAGCAGCAATTGGAATCAGTATTTTGTCACGTTCTGGTGATTTTTAACAATTTGTTTCGTGAACAGAAAGTTTCTGGAAATTACAGCAAGATCAAATAACTATCATCCAAAAAGATCCTATAGGTCTAACTTGGCACAAACACTAATTAAAACATAAAACCACATCTAAACAGAAAGTAGATGGATTATTTATTCCTAAACAGAATAAAAAACAAAAAAACAAAAAATAAAATTGGGTTGCCTCCCAACAAGCGCTATCGTTTAACGCCCCTAGCTAGGCATAAAAGCGAGGATAGATCTAAGTAGTGCCGTCTTTGGTAGGCAATTCTTCAATGAGGCATCAATCTTCCTTAAAAATTTATTTCTTTCTAGTAATTATCAAACTTTTAGGCACAAGATCGAAAAATTCATTTGTAGCAAATGGTTCCTTAATGATAGCAAAAATATTGGGATGAATACTTATAGATTTAAGATCCGCAGTTTCCTTACTAGATGATTCACCCTTATTCTTAGGAACATAGATAAGCTTAGTATTTTTAGTAGACGTACTTGGAGTGTTCTTAACGGAATAAAAAGCAGTTCC
This sequence comes from Aegilops longissima, assembly GCA_021605205.1. Classification (NCBI taxonomy): domain Eukaryota; kingdom Viridiplantae; phylum Streptophyta; class Magnoliopsida; order Poales; family Poaceae; genus Aegilops; species Aegilops longissima. The sequence continues at coordinate 223,630,241 of CM038678.1, read as the reverse complement.
CTAGTTGGTAATGATACCCTCAAGTTTATCGATTCTAGTGGAATCTAGATTTATTTTCTCATTAACCATGGGTTCCTTTTCCTTAATATTTTTCAAAGTCATTCCTACCTTAGATCCATATTGGGTAATTTGATTGTGGATCTTTTTATCTAGATTTTCAATTGATTCAATGGTAGCAACTTTATTTTCAATAATTTCAAGCCTTTGCATAACATGCTCCAAAGTTAACATAGTTCCATCAACAAAAAGAGGTGGCGGGCCAAATAAATCTATCATAGAATTATAAGAATCAAAAGTATGGCTACCCAAGAAATTCCCCCGGTAATGGTATCAAGGATATATCTATACCAAGGACTAGCACCTACGTAAAAATTGCGAAGAAGAAGTGAAGTAGATTGCTTCCTGGTAGATCTGTTTTGAGCATTGCAAATTCTATACCAAGCGTCTTTCATATTTTCTCCCTCCCTTTGTTTAAAATTTAAGATGTCATTCTCGGGAGATAACGGAGAAGATATGAGACTAGCCATGACGACAAGGCAAGCGAGAAAAAGGCAAACGGAAAAGAGAGGGCGAATAAAACGGCAAGGGTGAAGTGGGGGAGAGGAAAACGAGAGGCAAATGGCAACTAATGTAATGCGAGAGATAGGGATTGTGATGGGTACTTGGTATGTTGACTTTTGCGCAGACTCCCCGACAACGGCGCCAGAAATTCTTCTTGCTACCTCTTGAGCACCTGCGTTGGATTTCCCCGAAGAGGAGAGGATGATGCAGCAAAGTAGCGTAAGTATTTCCCTTAGTTTTTGAGAACCAAGGTATCAATCCAGTAGGAGGCTACGCGCGAGTCCCTCGTACCTACACAAAACAATAGCTCAACACAACCAACGCGATTAGGGGTTGTCAATCCCTTCACGGTCACTTACGAGAGTGAGATCTGATAGATAACATTTTTGGTATTTTTGGTATAGAGATGCAAAGTGAAAAATTAAAAGGCAAAGTAAAAAAGCAAAGCAACAATAAAGTGATGGAGATTGATATGATGAGAATAGACCCGGGGGCCATAGGTTTCACTAGTGGCTTCTCTCAAGAGCATAAGTATTCTACGGTGGATGAACAAATTACTGTTGAGCAATTGACAGAATTGAGCATAGTTATGAGAATATCTAGGTATGATCATGTATATAGGCATCACGTCCGAGACAAGTAGACCGACTCCTGCCTGCATCTAATACTATTACTCCACTCATCGATCGCTATCCAACATGCATCTAGAGTATTACGTTAAAAACAGAGTAACGCCTTAAGCAAGATGACATGATGTAGAGGGATAGTTCCATGCAATCTGATAAAAACCCCATCTTGTTATCCTCGATGGCAACAATACAATACGTGCCTTGCTGCCCCTTCTGTCACTGGGTAAGGACACCACAAGATTGAACCCAAAGCTAAGCACTTCTCCCATGGCAAGAAAAAACCAATCTAGTAGGCCAAACCAAACTGATAATTCGAAGAGACTTGCAAAGATAACCAATCATACATAAAAGAATTCAGAGAAGGTTCAAATATTATTCATAGATATACTTGATCATAAACCCACAATTCATCGGTCTCAACAAACACACCGCAAAAAGAAGATTACATCGAATAGATCTCCACGAGAGAGGGGGAGAACATTGTATTGAGATCCAAAAAGAGAGAAGAAGCCATCTAGCTACTAACTATGGACCCGAAGGTCTGAAGTAAACTACTCACACTTCATCGGAGGGGCTAGGATGATGTAGAAGCCCTCCGTGATGATGGCCCTCTCCGGCGGAGCTCCGGAACAGGCCCCAAGATGGGATCTCGTGGATACAGAAATTTGCGGCGGTGGAATTAGGTTTTGGCTCCGATGTCGATCGCTTGGGTGCGTGAGGTATATATAGGAGGAAGGAGTACGTCAGTGGAGCTTCGAGGGGCCCACGAGGCAGGGGGCGCGCCCTAGGGGGGGGGCGCCTGTCGTGGTTCTAAGTCTGACAGTAGAATGGGGGGTAGGTATGGAGAGGCAAGATCCTAGCTATGGAGTAGTTGTATACGCAAGGGATTTACGAGTTCAGGCCCTTCTCGGAAGAACTAACAGCCCCACGCCTCGGAGCCCCGAGGCGGTCGATCGGATTATCTGCGTATGTGTTGTTGGGGGTGCGAACCCTTCTACTGTGGAGGGGGTGGCTTATATAGAGTACGCCAGACCCCAGCCAGCCCATGCAGAGAGGGTTTAAGGTGCGTTAAGGCTAGGCGCATCGGTAACGCCTTACATAAAGTGTCATTAAGGTCATAAAGACTATTTAACTATAGACCGTTTGGACACTGAGTGGCTCTTGGACTCTTGGTGGTCGAGTGGGTCTTCATAGTCGAGTGTCTTTGAATCTGTCGAGTGGGAGCCTACCAGGTCGACTGGAAGGCTGCTTCTCGTGTGAGTGTCCTTGTGGAAGGTACCTTTGGGCAGGTCTATGACCCTACCCCAGGTACATGACTTCATCATTAGCCCCGGAATGGATCGAGGTTTGAGTGAGGAAGGAGTTGATAATCTTTCCGACCTGTTCTTCGTGTTGTGAGTGCGTCTTACTCTGGATCAACGACCTTTTGGTGATGGCATCAACCTTTCTTTCAGTCGCCTTGATCCATTCTTCACGTTTGTCGAGTGAACTTTGTGAACCTGAGGATTTCCGAGCGACGGATCTGAGGAAATCTGTTATCTGACGAGTTGCTCTGCGGTTAGCGGATTTCGCGGGATCCGAATTTTGGGAAGCGCGCGAAGCGGAGAAAACCGCGGCACTCGTATGGGATAAGACGATGACGCCTCGATCCTCGCGCCGCCTTTTTCGCCACGTATCGTGTGCGCGCCTGTTGCGGGATCATGACGGGATTGCCTGGGCCTACCGGTCAGCCACTCGGAAGCGACCCCATATAAGGCGTTGGACCGAGCATTTTGAACAGTGCGCCCTCAGATTTCTCCTCTCTCCGCCTCCAAAACTTTCTCGCCACACTCTCCGTCCGCCCAGCGCCGCAGCTCGATACCTTTCTCGCCGGCGACCATGGTGAAGGACAAGACTGCTGCCCTGGAACGGGTGAAGAAGACGGCGGCGAAGGCCAAGGGGAGAGCGCCCAGTCGGGGCGGTTCCTCTTCACGGTCCCAGCTGCCGCAGGGCTGGGTCCAAGGAGACTGGATCCGTCGACCATCACCGAAAAAGATCTCACCGATCCGCCAACGAAGGACTGATCCCCATGGGTCGGCGAGGCTTCCAGCACGGAGTGGCAACCGCAGCGAAGAGGGTGAGTCGTCCTCCGCCACCCACGTAGATAGGGGGTTTTCTCTGCCGCCAAATCCTTTTTTCCGGGGGTTTCTGAACTTTTTTGGAGCGCAACTCCACCATTTCACTCCAAACTCCATTGTGTATCTTGCTGCTTTCGTTTCGCTCTGCGAGAATTTCTTGGGTTGTCGACCGCATTGGGGTCTTTTCAAGCACATATTCACCTGTCGCTCTCAGACGGTGAAGAAAACGAGCCCGAATGACGAGAGGACCCAAGTAATCCAAATGTGTGGGGGACTCGGAGTCCAGATGAGGGGGAAGAGCGCCTTTCCAGCTATGACTCTCCCCGACTCGGTTAGAGGGTGGCAGTCGACCTGGTTTTACTGCCAAGACCAGCCGACGCCGGGGCAGTCGACTGGGCTCCCTCCTTTCTCCATGAGTCGAGTGAACAAGCCATCTTCCCTGAAGGTGTTGCCAGAGGAGAAGGCCCAAGTAAAGCTTCTGATGGAGCGTGTAGTCCAGCTTATTCGCGAAGGGGTGACCGGCATGGATCTCCTGGAGGTTTTTCTCCGACGGCGTATTCAGCCACTCCAATACCGAGGTCATCCGATGTGGATGTACTCCGGTACGGATGATACCACTCGGGTCCATCCGGAGGAGGTTGATGAAGCCATACTGGAGAAGTGGATGACTGCCATCACAAGAAATAAAGACAACCCTCGAGGAGCTAGGAGGATTCCACCACTCGACCAGAGTTACCAACCAGACAAGGTATCACTACTTATCTCCGACTGTGATTCTGCTGCATTCATTCTGTTTTGATGTCAATTTCGTCGACTGACTTTCACCTTGTTTTGTTGTCTTCTAGGTCACCACTGAGATGTACTCGATGCCCAACGGGGTGCAGGAAGCAGCCGAAGAAGAAGAAGGAAGTGGAGGTGAGAGTCCGGAGGAATGGGAGTCCAACGGCGAAGAGGATGAGGAGGATGATGGCTCTGATGATGAGGAGGAGGAGGAAGAAGAGGAGGAAGACGTCGACCCTCCTCGCCGGAGGGAAGGTCCAAGTCGACGACGACCCGGCGGCGGTAGCGCGTAAAGCTGTTGTGCCCACGGTCGGTCGGCAAGCGACCTAGGACAACTTCTCCCGCGCCGACCGAGAAGCCGCCGAAGCAACCTCGGCGACGTCGTCGAAGCGGCGAAGGCCCCGCCTAAGATGCGAATGGTCATCCCCACCATCTCCGGGTAACCAATGTAACCTTGTATTTCCTTTTTCAACATGAGTGAACTTTTAGTCGACTTGATGACCGATCAGCCGACTCTTGAAATCTAGCGCCGCTACCTCCGAGACTTCAGCCAAGCACGATGATCGTGAAATGGAGGATGCGCCACTTCAATCTTGGTAAGATCTACGAGATTTCACTTTTAGCCGATTGGAGCTTTTAGTCGATTGGGCTTCCATGTTTACTTCGGATCCGTCTTGTAGTTCCGCCTCCGTCATTGATCTTCCCGATGATGACGAGGAAGCGCCATTGAGGAAGAGGAGGAACAAGAAAGTGCTCTGCGGCAAGGCTGCTCAACTCATGGCGACTCTCGAGAAGTTGATTTCGAGGAGGCAACCCCACTCGGACTTCAGTATTTTCATTGTATCACGACAAGTGCCCGACCCACTTCATCGATCGCTGATCCACCATCTCTCTTTGCTACACACCACGTCCGGAAGACCAAGTAAGTGCTGCTAAGGAGGCCATCCTTGAGCAGGGATCATGATGGAGCAGGTGAAAGCGGCTCGAGAGGCAAGTCAGGCGGCCTATGATGCTAGTTCAGCTCTCCAGAGCAATGTCCAAGTAAGTCAGTCGTCGCTTGCTTTGTTAGGATATACTATCTGAAACTGCTTTCTTCTGGAGATTTCCATATCTGTACACCCACTGGGTGTGTGTGTGTTGTTTGAACTTTTGTGGGGGCACGCTGAGTGCACCCACTGGGTGTAGTCCCCGAGACTATGGTCGACTGCGTGCAGTCGGCTATGGTCTTTATGCTGTGATCTTCTTCACTCGACTTGGACGGACCAAGTCGAATGGAACTGAAAAAACGGTGGGGGCACGCTAAGTGCACCCACTGGGTGTAGTCCCCGAGACTATGGTCGACTACGTGCAGTTGACTATAGTCTAAAGAACTGTTTTTTTTACTGCGGCTGACCGCTGACAATTAGCCATGTTTTTAGAATCATAGCCTTTTTGCCTCTTTTGGTCGACTGATCGAACCAAATTGGTAAACCAGTGGGGGCACGCTGAGTGCACCCTGGGTGTAATCCCGAGACTCGTCGAATGTTTTTATTCGACCGTAGTCTTAGAAATGCTACTATTTTTCCTTAGTCACTTGGAAGTGATCTGTCTTTGATGTCTTTCGTTGGTTGACTCTTTGTAGAAATCTTGCGAGCTTGTGGCTCGCTATCTTGAGTTAGAGAAAAGCAGATTCAGCTCAACCTCGATTTGAAGCTTGCTCGGGAGAATTTGCGAATGGCTGAGGATGAAGCAAAAGGTATGGCTGGTGAGAATTTTGACGATCGCCTCTTTTTCTGCTCATTCTCAACTATGTTCTCATTGTTGCTTTGCAGATAAACTGGAAGAGACTTTGAAGAAGAAGGATCTTGACCTTGCAGAGTAATGTATAGGCTTTGGAGAAAACAAAGTCATGAAGAGAAGCTTGCCTCGGTCGACAAACTTGAAGATGAAAATGCCAAGCTGAAAGCCTCTCTTGACGCGGCTAACAAGGAAGTCAGTCGACTGAAGAACGACAAGAATGTTCTGTCTGACAAGGTTGGCCAGCTGGCGGAGAAGCGAAACGACCTGGAGATTTATCTTGGATGGTTCGCCAAGAAGCTGTTTCTCATGCTTGAAGGTAATCTCTTTTATCCAACTGTCTTGCTCTCACCGCTCATCATATGATCTTCATTTTGAATCTGAGTTGTGTTTTCAGAATTGTGCCAAAACTTTGAAGAAGAAACCGGTCAGTGGAAACCAGTTTGGACCCCATCAACTCTCCTGTGAAGGACGGCTGCTATGAATGTGCTCCGATTTCGAGTCTCGTGTTGCTAGCGCAGTGGATTATCTTGCTCGACCGAAAGTTGCGATTGTCGCGGATCGACTCGACTCTCCGCCGAGCAGACTCTCCAGAATGATCTTGAATCTTTGATGACTCGGTGAATGAGATTCCAAGTCGAGTGCAAGAATGGAAGAAGTCATCTACCGGTGTGGTGCTGATGTTGCTCTATCTCTGGTTCGTGTCCACTGCAAAGAAGCGCAAGAGGACAAGCTGGTGTCTCTCAAGGTTGCCAATACCAGGAAGCACGACTTCAGATCTTTCATGGAGACTTTCATCGCTGCTGCTACCCGTATTGCCGACGGAATCGACCTCGACCAGTTTGTTGCACCTTCCAGTCCTCCGCCGGAGGAGTAAAAAACTTCTAAGTCCCACTTTAAATTTGCCTCGGAATGCCGAGTGGTTTTCAGAATCGATAAACTTTAATGGGCTTAACGCTGAGCACCTTTGGATCCGTAGGACGTTTATCCGAACTTGATTTTTCCTTTAACATGCTTTGCTTGCCTTGAGAGAACTTTATTCTTCATTTGGAAGATATTCCGTTGAAACTCCAATCGACTTGAGCTTCATCTATCCTGCGGTAGAGATGGAACCTGATCGCGACCGACCTCGTCATCTTCTGATTGGGACGAATCGCACGTTGTACTTGTGGTGAAGCTCTCAAGGAGGAGGTAACGATCGACCTGTACCTCGTCGTCCTTGCGGATTGGGATGGACCGCACGTTGTACTTGTGGCGAAGCTCAAGGAGGAGGTAGCGATCGACCTGCACCTCGTCGTCCTTGCGGATTGGGATGGACCGCACGTTGTACTTGTGGCGAAGCTCGAAGGAGAAGGTAGCGATCGACCTGCACTGATCGTCCTTGCGGATTGGGATGGACCGCACGTTGTACTTGTGGCGAAGCTCAAGGAGAAGGTAGCGATCGACCTGCACCTCATCGTCCTTGCGGATTGGGATGAATTCCTTACTTAGGCGAGTCTTGGTTGCAGCTGAGCCCCGAGTGGGAGGTTTGCTCTCCTCGGTAGGATTTTTATTACTTAGGCGAGCACTGGCTGCAGCTAAGCCCCAGTGAGAGGTTTGCTCTCCACTCGGTAGGATTTCTATTACTTAGGCGAGCACTGGCTGCAGCTAAGCCTCCGAGTGGGAGGTTTGCTCTCCACTCGGTAGGATTTTTATTACTTAGGCGAGCACTGGCTGCAGCTAAGCCCCGAGTGGGAGGTTTGCTCTCCACTCGGTGGGATTTCTATTACTTAGGCGAGCACTGGCTGCAGCTAAGCCTCCGAGTGAGAGGTTTGCTCTCCACTCGGTAGGATTTTTATTACTTAGGCGAGCACTGGCTGCAGCTAAGCCCCGAGTGGGAGGTTTGCTCTCCACTCGGTAGGATTTCTATTACTTAGGCGAGCACTGGGCTGCAGCTAAGCCTCCGAGTGGGAGGTTTGCTCTCCACTCGGTAGGATTTTTATTACTTAGGCGAGCACTGGGCTGCAGCTAAGCCCCCGAGTGGGAGGTTTGCTCTCCACTCAGTAGGATTTCTATTACTTAGGCGAGCACTGGGCTGCAGCTAAGCCTCCGAGTGGGAGGTTTGCTCTCCACTCGGTAGGATTTTTATCACTTTGGATGTTTGAGGCGAATCCTTGGGCTGTTATAAGCCCCCGAGCGGGAGGCTGGCTCACCACTCGGCATGGTTTGAATACTTAGGCGAGTACTTGGACTGCAGCTAAGCCTCCGAGTGGGAGGCTGGCTCGCCACTCGGTAGGATTTTGGATACTTAGGCGAGTACTTGGACTGCAGCTAAGCCTCCGAGTGGGAGGCTGGCTCGCCACTCAGAGGATTTTGGATACTTAGGCGAGTACTTGGATCAGTAGCTAAGCCTCCGAGTGGGAGGCTGGCTCGCCACTCGGTGAGGATTTTGGATACTTAGGCGAGTACTTGACTGCAGCTAAGCCTCCGAGTGGGAGGCTGGCTCACCACTCTGTAGGATTTTGAATACTTAGGTGAAGCGGATTCGCAGCTAAGCCCCCGAGTGAGAGGCTGCTCGCACGGAAAGGATTTTTTTTACAAACTTAGGCGAATCGGATTCGCAGCTAAGCCACCCACTGGGGGAAATTCCAACAAAAAGCAATATCAATCACTGGGAAAATTATAACATCCTTGTCTTAGATAAACAAACTACAAAAGTACTTTTATTACATCTCAACCGAGTGAGTTTTAAGTGTAAAAGGGGCGGAGCAGCTCCGCGTTCCAAGCTCGAGGCTCGTCGATCTGGCGATCAACGTTGTAGAGATGATATGCTCCGTTGTGGAGGACTCTCGTGACGATGAAGGGACCTTCCCAAGTGGGAGCAAGCTTGTGTGGTTTCTGTTGATCCACTCGGAGGACCAAATCTCCCTCTTCAAGGCTCGACTCTTCACATTTCGGCATGGAATCGGCGCAAGTCTTGCGATAGATAGTCGAGCGGATCAAGGCCATCTCTCTCCTCTTCCAAGAGGTCGATTGCATCTTGCCGGGCTTGTTCTCGCTTCCTCTTGAGTATAGCTCGACTCGAGGCGCATTGTGAAGCAGTGTCACTCGGCAGAACTGCTTCAGCTCCATAGACCGGAAGAATGGAGTTCTCCCGATCGACCGATTAGGAGTGGTCCTCAATCCCGTGAGAACTGATGGAAGTTCGTCGACCCAAGCTCTGCTGCGTGTTTGAGATCATGCATCACCGAGGTTTCAGCCCTTTGAGAATGAGGCCGTTTGCACGTTCGCTTGTCCATTCGACCGAGGATGAGCCATGAAGCATAGTCGACCAGCGTGCCTTGAGAGGCGCAGAAGGCTTTGAACTTGTCATTATCGAAGTTTGACCCATTGTCGATGATGATGCTATGCGGAACTCCATATCTGAATATCAACTCTCGATGAAACCGATAGCAGTGCATGCATCGAGGTTCTTGATGGGCTTGGCTTCGATCCACTTGGTGAACTTGTCGACTGCTACTAGCAAATGAGTGAAGCCGCTTCTGCCAGTTCTCAAAGGTCCAATCATGTCCAATCCCCAAACAGCGAAGGGCCAAACGAGTGGAATGGTCTTCAAGGCTGAGGCTGGCTTGTGCGACATGTTGGAATAGAACTGACATCCTTCACACTTGCCAACTATTTCTTTTGCCATTTCATTTGCTTTCGGCCAGTAAAATCCGCTTTCGGTATGCTTTAGCCACAATGGTCCGAGAGGACGATGATGGCCACAGGTCCCCAGTGGATATCCTCAAGAATTATCGACCTTCTTACGGCGTGATACACTTCGGCCGACTCGATCGCGCTTTCTCTGTATAATTGTCCCTTGATTATTGTAAAGGCCTTGGATCGACGGACGATCCGTCGAGCCTCTTCTTCATTCTCTGGGAGCTCTTTCCTAAGGATATATGCGATGTACGACCTTTGTCGATCGGGAGTGATGACCACAACTTCCATAATTAGGTCGACCACGGTGGGACCTCAATTTCGATCGGATCATTGGCACTCTTTTTGCTGCGGGCTTCTTCTATGAAAGGATCCTCCTGCACCGATGGAGCATGAATGTGTTCTAAAATACATCACTGGGAATGGCTTCCCTCTTGGACCCTATCTTCGCCAAATCATCCATGACTTGATTTTTCGGTCGGGGTATATGATGAAGCTCTAACCCCTCGAATTTCTTCTCCAGCTTTCTCACTGCATTACAATAACCTGTCATAGCTGGGTTTCTAACATCCCACTCCTTCATCACTTGATTAACAACCAGATCTGAGTCGCCATAAACCATAAGGCTACGGACGCCGAAAGTGAAATGGCCATGCGCAACCCATACAGAGTGCTTCATATTACGCTTCGTTGTTGGAAGAATCAAAGTGAATCTGGAGAACATACTTGAGCCTATCTCCTCGGGGAAATCAATACAACCCCTGCACGAGAACCGTTCAAAGCATCTTGGAACCATCGAAAAACATAGTCCGGTGTTCCGAGTGAACTTGGGTCGGAAGCTGCTGTTCATCCACTCGGCGAGGAAATCTGCTATTGCTTGGGACTTCATGGCTTTCTTTGCCTCGAATTTGATATCAAGGGAAGGAGTTCAATCGCCCATTTTGCCACTCGACCAGTTGCATCTCGTTATGAAGAATTTCCGACAAAGGCGTCACCGACGATCGTAATGGAATGATCAGAGAAATAATGAGCAGCCTTCTTCGTGGTCATATAGATCCCATAAACAAGCTTCTGATAGTGAGGGTATCTTTGCTTTGACGGGTCGATGCTTGAAAGATAATAAACTGGGCGTTGAACTTTGAAGGCTTTTCCTTCTTCTTCCCGCTCGACCGTAAGTACGGTACTGACGACTTGTCCAGTGGCTGCAATGTAAAGCAGCAAAGGCTCCTTGCTGATTGGAGCAGCAAGCACCGGTTGGTGGAGAGCGAGCTTTGAGCTCGCAAACGCTGCATCGACTTCTAGAGTCCACTCGAACTTGTCCGACTTCTTCATCAATCGATGCAGAGGCAATGCCTTTTCACCGAGGCGAGAGATGAATCGACTTAAAGCGCCAAGCATCCGATAAGTTTCGGACATCGCACACGCGCAGGCGCTTCATTGGAGTATGGTGCCAACCTTTTCGGGTTAGCATCGATTCCTCGCTCGAAGCGAAAACCGAGTAACTTTCCACCAAGGACTCGAATGTACACTTTGATGGGTTAAGCTTGATATCATACCTCCCGAGATTGACAAATGTTTCAGCAAGGTCGGTCAGCAGGTCGGAACCCTTCGTGACTTGACCACTATATCATCCATGTATGCTTCCACATTCCAACTGATTTGAGCGAGCAAACACTTCTGAATCATCCTCATGAATGTGGCTCCGGCATTCTCGAGACCGAATGGCATGGTGACATAACAGAAGCACCCGAATGGAGTGATGAGCGCTGTTTTAATCTCATCGGGTCCATCTGACGGATCGATGGTACCGGAATAGGCATCTAAAAAGACAACCTCTCGCATCCCGCAGTTTGAGTCGACTATTTGGTCGATGCGAGGAAGAGGAAATGATCTTTCGGGCAGGCCCGATTGATATGCTTGAAATCGATGCACATGTGCAACGACTTGTCTTTCTTGGGGACCATGACAACGTTGGCGAGCCACTCGGAGTGGTAGATCTCTCGGATGAACTCTGCTGCTAAGAGCCGAGCCACCTCCTCGCCAATGGCCTTTCTCTTACGGACGGCGACCGCCAAGATACTCTTTAACTAGTTTGAATTTTGGGTCGACTCGTGGCGATGCTCAGCCAGCCCACAGGAACACCCGGCATGTCGTGAGGCTTCCATGCAAAGATGTCCCGATTCTCACGGAGGAACCGGATGAGTGCTTCTTCCTATTTTGAGTCGAGTGTTGTTGAGATGTTGGTCGGAGCAGCGTCGGGATCAGTTGGGTGAATGTGAACCTGTTTCGTCTCGCCGATGATTTGGAATGACTCCGTGGCGGGCTTCTTAGCTCGCAACAAATCACTCGGATCTGCAGTTTTCGATACTCTTGTAGCTCTACCATCGCCAACCGAGCATCGGCGATCTTAGAGCCTTTGGAAGCACTCTTACGCCTTCTTCCGATTGTTCGTGGCGGTGATCACGCCCTTGGGACCAGGCATCTTGATTTAAGATACACGTAACATGGTCGGGCCATGAAAGCGTGCATAAGCTGGTCTCCCTAGAATAGCGTGATAAGCGCTCTGAAATCCACGACCTCAAAGGTCAACTTTTCTTTCGGAAATGCTTTGAATCACCAAAACTACATCAAGAGCAATTTGGCGAGTGACTCAGCCTTCTTTCCGGGAATGACTCCGTGGAAGCTCATATTCTTGGTAATCGAGTGCGGACATCGGAATGCCCATCCCTTTCAACGTCTCCGTGTATAATATATTCAAACCACTACCACCATCCATCAGGACTTTGGTCAGTTGAGTGCCTTCGACAACTAGGTCGACCACCAATGCTTGCCTCCCAGGGGTGGCAATGTGCGCCGGTGATCGACCGGTCGAATGTGATGGCGATGCAGGACCATTTCAGATAATTGGGAGTCGCCGAGCAACCAAGTTTACTTCCGATTGATAACCTTCAATCGACTTTTGCTTTCGATGTCGGCAAAAATCATCGTGGTGGAATTGACACGGGATATCCACCATCAACATCATCTCTATCCTCAACTTTGTCATCTCCTTATCCTTATCCTTGGGCTGTTTCCTTGGGCCGCTGAATCAAGAGCCGACTTTGTTGAGTGGTATGTTCGGGTAAATGAGTTTACCCTCTTCATCTTTCTTTGTATGAATATGACATGGTAAATCCAACACGTCGTTCCCATCCTAGTCTTTCACCTTCTTAGGGTTCCAAGGACCCATGGGTTTCCCCTTGAACTTTCACAGGGGTCCTTTGCCAAGGCCTCTCCGGAGCCGCTGGCTCGACTTTTTGCGCTCGCTTCCATTGGAATTTCCTCCGCCGGTCTCATTGGCGGCAGATTTATATTACCACTCGAAGCCGATCCTCTTCTTCACCATTTGCATATTTGGTGGCAATCTCCATCATCCGACTCAGGGTCATATCTCGGTTCGACCAAATTTCAAACTCAATTCTCTGTTCTTGACGCCTTCCTTGAAGGCACAGACTGCCTGGTGATCAGATACATTCTCCACTGTGTGGTGCAAAGTGATCCACCTCTGGATATAATCTCTCAAGGTTTCACTCGACTTTTGCATGCACGACTGCAACTCTGTCAAACCCGCTGGTCGTTTGCAAGTTCCTTCAAATGTCCTGACAAACACTCGGGCAAGATCTTCCCAAGTGTAAATATTCTTTGGTGCTAATCGATTCAACCACGCATACGGCTGAACCCTCCAACATAAGAGGTAAATGCTTCATGGCTACCTCATCGTTGCCACCGCCGATCTGAACCGCCACTCGGTAATCTTCAAGCCAGGTGTCGGGCTTGGATTCTCCGATGAACTTGCGACTCGATCGCCAACTTTGAAGTTGGGGGAATCTTCGCAGCCACGATGGCTCTGCTTTGAAACACTCTGGTCCCGAGACATGGACTCTACTCTTTGGAAGGAACATCTCTATCATGGCCGTCTCGGTGAGCTCTGTTCTGTCGACCAAACCTTGAGCGATAATGGATCTCGCATCAAAGCACGGTTCCACAGGGTCATTGGAACTCTTCGTCAAAGACTGTTTTGGCGTCTGTCATCCTGCTGCCGAGGGCGTATGATCCACCCCTTGGGGAGGTGGGCACTCGGCGTCGATCGTTGCGATCGAATCGGTGCTCATATTGCTCATGACCCTTGTATTGATCATCACGCCGGCCTCCACGTTCCTCACGCCTCGGGGCGATCTTGGACTATGGGCGATTGGAATGAATTCGCAGCGACGGATCGGCTGTGAACCTGTTCGCGGATGGGATACAACTGAGTTTTGATCTCCTGCCGCCGAGCAAATCCTCGATTTGCTGCAAACCTCTACCCGCCTCCGTGGGAAGGCTGAATTGATTCTGCTATACGGGAGGCAGCTGCTAAATTCTGAATCGGAGTTCGATATACAGGTTGGCGGTTGAAAGAGTCTGGCGTCGGCTGGATTCGGAACCCTCGGTCGCGTCGCCGCTCGTCCGATACTCGCTGAAGATTCTCGGTCGAGTGCGCTCAGCCAGGTTAATAGCGCGCATCCTCCAAAGCGCGAGCCTCGGGGTTTCTCCAACGATAGGAGTGTGAAGTGCATCCATGTTCGATGACGAAGCTCCTCCCTCGGGAGCGAAGTGAGGGGCTCGAGCAAGTACTCTTCATGGGCTTGCGCGGATCGCCTCCACCGCCACCTTCGTTGGTGCGGGTGAATCGAGGGGACTGCGTGGTCCATCGACCATCGAACCTCTGTCGCCGGTCATCGCTATCGCATTCGGACGCTGTCTCTCGGACCGGTCGGACAGTCGAACATGCCATAGAGAGATTCGGGCTCGATCGCGCGACTTGGGGATGGCCGATTGGCGGGCCACCGCATGCCTCACCCACCGCTGAAGCCTCGACCGACCGGGCGCTTGCGCGGTGGGAGGCCCAGGAGTGAAGACGGCGCAGAGCCGAGCTATCTTGGGTCGACGGTTGCCGCAGGAGGACGCCGCGACACACGCAGCGAAAGTCGTCGCCCAGCGGATGGGGGCGCGCCCACGTCGAGTGGAGCCTCCTGAAGCCAAGCGAGTCGTCGGCATTTAACGTGGCGCACCGAGGCGGATCTCGTGGTCGTCGACCAGAACTCCACTGAAACCATGATGCTGGGAGATCGAGAGAATCCCAACTTCTCCAACAATTCGCTAGAACACCGCCCCACGGTGGGCGCCAACTGTCGTGGTTCTAAGTCCGACAGTAGAATGGGGGGTAGGTATGGAGAGGCAAGATCCTAGCTATGGAGTAGTTGTATACGCAAGGGATTTATGAGTTCAGGCCCTTCTCGGAGGAAGTAACAACCCTACGTCTCGGAGCCCCGAGGCGGTCATTTGGATTATCTGCGTTTGTGTTATTGAGGTGCGAACCCTTCTACGTGGAGGGGTGGCTTATATAGAGTACGCCGGGACCCCAGCCAGCCCACGATGAGGGTTTAAGATGCGTTAAGGCTAGGCGTTCTTGGTAGCGCCTTACATAAAGTGTCATTAAGGTCATAAAGACTATTTAACTACTGAGACCGTTTGGACACCGAGTGGCTCTTGGACTCTTGGTGGTCGAGTGGGTCTTCATAGTCGAGTGTCTTTGAATCTGTCGAGTGGGAGCCTACCAGGTCGACTGGAAGGCTGCTTCTCTTGTGAGTGTCCTTGTGGAAGGTACCTTTGGGCAGGTTTATGACCCTACCCCAGGTACATGACTTCATCAGCGCCCTCCACCCTCATGACCGCCTCGTGGCTTTCTTGACGGAGGGTCCAAGTCTCCTGGGTCTTACCTGATGAGAAAATCACGTTCCCGAAGGTTTCATTCTGTTTGGACTCCATTTGATATTCTGTTTCTCCGAAACACTGAAATAGGCAAAAATCAGCAATTCTGGGCTGGGCCTCCGGTTAATAGGTTAGTCCCAAAAATAATATAAAAGTGGAAAATAAAGCCCAATATAGTCCAAAACAGTAGATAATATAGCATGGAGCAATAAAAAATTATAGATACGTTGGAGACGTATCACCCACAGCGTACCCTCTAATCCCTTCAAAGTTGCCCTGAAAGAACTCGAAATCACCGTGCGCGGGCCCCATGGTGGGCGCCAACTGTCGTGGAATTGTCACGACAGATGTCCTAGCAGAATGACTTAGTCATGGAGCCATCGCAATAGGGTTAGCTTAAAGGGGTTAAACGGGACAAAGGACACAAGGAGTTTATATTGGTTCGGCCCCTTGCGGTGAAGGTAAAGGCCTAATCCAGTTTGAGGTGGTATTGCTTATGTCTCGATTACCAGGGAGCAAATACGCTTAACCTAGCTTTCGATCTGTTGTTTCTTGCCCTAACTCGCCGTCGTGTCGTCCCTTTATATACACAGGTCGACGCCCAGTGGCTTATGGAGTCCCGGCAGGCTTATAAACAACATGTCCGGCTCGGTGACTAACTTTACATGCCTTATAATACAAGTCATACATATACGGCGGTTTACACTTGTTTGGGCCTTAAGTCACCTTTGGGATTCAGGCCTTCAATGAGTTAACGTCTTAAGCATCTTCATGGGCTTTGTCTTGATGAACCGCCACGGGCTTAACCCGGCCCCTCCTAGGCGGGTTAACCCAATAATTATATCCCCAACAACTAGGTTCTACCTTGATTTGTTCAGCTGGTTTAGGTGTTCTAATATAACTTTTGTTGACCATAGTTGAAACTTTAGCATGTTCCTTCATCCTAACAGGGAAATGTGGTTTCTCAATATAAGCAGTAGGAACAACTGGATCAACATTATAAATAATAGTTTCATCTTTAGCTATTACCGGTTCTTTAATTTCTTCTTTAATTGGTGGGTGATATTTAAACCACTTCTCTTTAGGGAGATCAACATGAGTAGCAAAAGATTCACAAAAGGAGGCTACTGTCTCAGAGTCAAGTCCATATTTAGTGTAAACTTTTGAAAAGCATCGGTATTCATAAAAGATTTAACGCAATCATACTTCAGCTTAATACCCGACTCTTTACCTTCATCAAGTTCCCAATCTTCAGAGTTGCGTTTAATTCTTTCCAAAAGATCCTACCAGAATTCAACAGTCTTCTTCATAAAACAACCAACACAAGAAGTATCAAGCATGGATCGATCATTATGAGAAAGCCGAGCATAAAAACTCTGAATAATAATTTCTCTTGAGAGCTCATGACTGGGGCATGAATATAACATTGACTTAAGCCTCCCCCAAGCTAGAGCGATACTTTCTCCTTCACGAGGCCAAAAATTATATATATAATTCCGATCATGATGAACTAGATGCATAGGATTTTTTTTTTGGTGAAACTCCAATTTCAATCGATTCTAGTCCCAAGATCCAATATCATCGCATAGCCTATACCATGACAATGCATTTCCCTTCAAAGATAAAGGTAAAACCTTCTTATTAATTTCATCTCTGGGTAATCCTTCAAGCTTAAACAATCCTCAAATTTCATCCACATATACCAAGTGCATATCAGGATGTTTGGTTCCATCTCCTGCATAAAGATTAGCTAGCAGTTGTTCTATCATACCCGAAGGAATTTCATATTCAATATTTTCAGTAGGTGCAGTAGGTTGAGGGGTAACTAATTGTGGTTCCGGTCGAGGTGAAGATACCCCGAACAAACCCCTCAAAGGATTGTTCTCCATAGTAACAAGTGACAATAAATTTCAGCACGTAGTAATAAATTTTCCTTACCATTTGCACTTACCAAGAGCGCTTTATTCCTCGGCAACAGCGCCAGAAAAGAGCCTTGATGACCAACAAGTATATGGGATCAATTGTAGCCTTTTCAATAAGTAAGAGTGTCGAACCCAACAAGGAGCAGAAAGAAATGACAAGTGGTTTTCAGCAAGGTAATGTCTGCAAGTGCTAAAATTGTAAGTAACAGAGTAGTTTGATAGCAAGATAATTTGTAACGAGCAAGTAATGATAATAGTAACAAAAGTGCACCAAGGTAGCCCAATCCTTTTGAGGCAAAGGACAGGCCAAAACGATCTCTTATAATAAGCAAAGTGTTCTTGAGGGTACACGGGAATTTCATCTAGTCACTTTCATCATGTTGGTTCGATTCGTGTTCGCTACTTTGATAATTTGATATGTGGGTGGACCGGTGCTTAGGTGTTGCTCTTACTTGAACAAACCTCCTACTTATGAATAACCCCCTCGCAAGCATCCGCAACTACGAGAAAAGTATTAAGAATAAATTCTAACCATAGCATTAAACTTTTGGATCAATCGCCCTTACGGAATAGCGCATAAACTAGGGTTTAAGCACATCACTCTCGCAACCCATCATCTAATAACTACTACACAATGCATTCCCTTAGGCCCAAATATGGTGAGGTGTCATGTAGTCAACGTTCACATGACACCACTAAGGGAATCACAACATACATCGAGAAATAAGGATGCCGGTCATCCTCCCGGCTCCTCAGCCATTTCGATTCCTGGCCGTTGGATCTGCGTGCTTGATCGGATCTAGGCCGTCGGATCGAGCCCTGGAATGACTGCGTCCGTCGGATAAAAAAAGTTACTATTGCAATGAACAGTTTCACCTCGGCCGTGCCACGCGTAATTATCTTGCCCGTCGAGCATTTTAAATCATTCCGTCGTGGGGTATAAAAGGCGCCGGCCCGCGTGGAGATGACCTAGCCCGCACTCGCGCCCCCTCCCTCGTCCTCGCCGCCCCGCCCGCATCGCCCCGCCCTCTCCTCTCCCTCTCCCGCCCGCATCACCGCCGCCCCGGCCGCATCACCTCGCCCTCTCCTCCCTCTCCCTCCCTCTGTCCTTGCCGCCCGCCCGCCCGCCCGTTTGGATGCCCCGCTTCGCCCGCCCTCTCCTCCCCTCTCCCTCCTCAGACCTCGCGCCACGGAGGAGAGCGGCGGTCAGTCGGGCCGGGCGATAAGCGCCCGTGGCAGCGGTGGAGGCGCGGCATGGCCTTCGGCGGCGTGGCGAGTAGCGTCGTCGAGTCGGTGTGGCGTGGTGGCGGTGAACAAGACGAAGCCGTGGGCGTCATCCTGGCGTGTCTGACGCCGCCACCGCTGCTTCGGCTAGAACTACGTCCACGAGCTCATCGACAAGGCCTCCCAGGTTGTACCCCCAGCTGAGAAGAATGAAATTTTTATCCCCTTTCACCGCGTGAATGAACTGCTGATTGGGGGATCCCGCTGATTGGAACGTGAATGGAAAACAAGTCTCTCTCTCTCTCTCTCTCTCTCTCTCTCTCTCTCGTGCTTCTGCTCGCCCGGGATGCATCTCTTCAGTGAGCTCGACAAGGTCTGTCTTCTCTTCCCCGTCTCTCTCTCTCTCTCTCTCTCTCTCTCTCTCTCTCTCTCTCTCTCTCTCTCTCTCTCTCTCTCTCTCTCAAATCCCCAGCGCTCACATTTGGTCTGCTCTTCTCTTGTAGATGTGCTTGAAGAAAAGGGCCATTGGATCTTCTCTTGTAGATGTGCTTGAAGAAAAGGGCCATTGGATTGTACAGGAAGAATGGGATGTTGTTCTTTGCTGCTTCACCTAGCCTTGCTGCTCAACCAAGTTGCCCCTGGTAAGCTTGATGCTCTCCATCCTCCTTAAATTTGTATATGTCTGCTGCTAAAACAACAACCACCGCCAATTAGCCTGGCATGCCACTGTTTGGGTATTTAATTGCTGCACCATTCCAGTTAAACTGACATATCTCTCTCATGAGGTTTGCTTGTGTTATGTTCCTTTCCACTAACATGAAATTAACTGTGATGTCCTTTTAATTATCTTGTACCAGGAATTTTAGCTAGGACATAAAAGGCATAAAACCTTGAGGAAGGAATTGTGTGTGCTGCAACTGGATAATTTGTGTGAGTTGGATGTATCGTTAGCTGACCAACCTGAATTGTTCTTATTGTTGTTGCATATGTGAAATGAAATTTCTTCTCTTGCTATGTGCTAGCCTGCAATATATGATAAGCACACCTGTCACCATTGGTTCATGTTGTACTATTGAGACATACTGATTAATTTATGGTCTTCCACTCCATTATCCCCTTTTGATTGTTGGTTTGATGTACTCTGCTATGATGCTTCTTGGGTCTATTTAGTTAATTTTTGGTGCTCTTGCTTTATTTACCTCTGCTATGATCTATGCTTTTTAGATATATTTGTTTAAACCCTTACGATTGTCGCTCTTCTTTGTCTTTTGCGGTGTTGTTGTTGTGGGTTGGTCTGCTGATGTTGCGAGGGCAGCGGTGTCTCAAGCGAACAAGTTGTTGTGTACCTATGACATATTTCTGTGCTCCTGGATGTGCTACATCACCTCATCCTCTCATTGGCCGCCTCGGTGCCCGTGGCGTTCGTGCTCATCGGCGGGACGATGCAAGGCGCAACTCCGATGCAGCGGCGTGGATGTATGGTGTAGAAGCGGTTCCTCGCCGGTGGGCGGCGTTCAGCGCAACCCGGCGCCCACTAATCTTGCCTCGGCTACAACCTCCCGGTGAGCTCCATCTTCCTCTGCTTCTGCTTGACTCTTGCATGGGACATGGCTAGGGCTACGATGATCAGTTATGGCTGATATAGGCATGCTCTCGAGCAATCAAGGCAATTGTTGTGGGTATTAATTTGGATCCCCCCTCATTTCTTTAAGCTATTTTGATCAAGTTCTTATTTTAGTGGCTCTGTCCTTGGATGGTCATTTCTGGTGAGTGATAACCAGGGCAGTTTCACCCTCATAAGAACATTGATCTGGTGATCCATCAAGAAATCCATAAATCGAGAAATAAGGATGCCGGTCATCCTCCCGGCTCCTCAGCCGTTTCGATTCCTGGCCGTTGGATCTACGTGCTTGATCAGATCTAGGTCGTCGGATCGACCCCTGTAACGACCTCGTCCGTCGGATAAAAAAATTTACTGCTGGAATGAATAGTTACTCCCGTTTCGTGCCACCGCTCGTAAATAGCCTGTCCTGTCGGGGGCATTCTCGCCATTTCGCTTTGTCTGTGGCGGTGGCGTTTGTGCTAGGGCGATGATGATTAACTGTGGCTGGAATAAGTGTGCCTTTGAGCAATCAAGGCACCTGTGGGTATCAAGTTGGATCCTCCCTGTTGTCTCTAGAATCCTTTTTGATCCTGTGATACCTATTGATCTGTCCTCGGATGGTCATTCTTGTTGAGTGATAACCAGGGCAGCTCCATTGTTTAAACAGATTGATCTGGTGATAAGAGATGACGGGGTAGGTTATATGATCGAGGAAAGGCGAATCTGAGCCCACTATGCAATGAACACTAAACCCTTTTTATTTTTATTTAAAGGTGTTACTTATTTATGATCCAGTGTTTATAGCCGTTTAAAGTAAAGTTTTCTTCTCTCTCGTACCTTTATTGTTTGTTGTTGTTCTTTGATTTAATCTGGTTAAGAGTAAGTTGCACTTTGTTATACTAGAAAGACTCACTCCCAGCAAGTTATCGGTTGAATGACTTGTTTTAATTCGTTGGGATACTATTACTTCTATTTTTTGCAAGTTACCAGTTGCAGCTATTTGTTCATGCTACAAAAATTAATACTACATGATTTTTTTGAGATTTTTCTTGAGATAATGCTGGATTGTTCATGTAAAGAGTGACCGAGGTAGCGTGTCCCGTTTTGTATCCATAAACAATTTTTCGACTGATGTGATTAAGTTGCTTGGTTAATCCGAGCCATTGAGCGGACATTTCCTTTCGTTTTCTTTAGTTTGTTCTGAAGCTTTCCCCAATTCATGCGTCACCACTCCATTTTTTGGATCCTGCAGTTTGAACAAACTTCCAACTATAGAGTTTAAAATATGCTACCTACATAAAGAGGAGTTAAATAAGGATGAACTTACACAGCTTATCCTTATTTTAGCAATGAGAGTATTTTGTATATAGAGCTGATACTCTGAAACTTATGTTTTTATTACTGTATTATATTATGAAGGTTCAAGTATTTGGGTTCTAGCTCCTACTTGGATATGGTAGACGCTTATTCATTTTCCTATTAGTCTAGCAGGATTACATCATTGATGTTACTTCCCAACCAATATTAAGCTGGCAGTTGTTTATTTTCTCTTTTGCGTAACACATCAAAGTCTAGAGCAACACTTTTTGTTGATTGATATTTCTGACAGATACTGATTACTCCTCTTTATTTTATTGTATTGTTAGCCAATTAAAAAGGTTTTGTTGTAGGTGTATATTTTTTCTGTATGGTATATATTATGCGAGTTATTTCTAATGCATCTTGATATTATCTTAGAATCATCTGACTAGAGTCTCGGTCCTTCGAGCATAGTTAACTAAAGCATCTTTTATATCAGATATCAAATTATCTATACTTGTACTAAGATATTAATATATCTAACTAGATTTTCACTTCTTTAATGGAGTTTTTAGCACTCAGATTTATTTGAAATAGCTGCTCCTATGTTTTTGTCAGTGCTTGCTGTACTTTCTTTAAATGTTTCTTCTTGGTAGGATCAGTTCTAAGTAGTGGATGTAAGCATGCCTTTTCAAGCTTAAGCATTTGATTTTTGGCGATATGGTGTTCTCTCCTTACAGATGACCTTCTGCTTTCTTATTTTGACAAAATAGACAAGTTGGATGCAGTTGCTGCCACTCATGTTGCTACTGGAGAGTGCGCGAGGGGAGTGGCGGGTCAAGGTGAGCTCATCGGCACCGCTGCTGACCGGCAGATCCAGGCGCACCCTCTCGATGCACGCGGGGGGGGGGGGGTGATCTATGACGACCTCCTGGGCACGACACCGCTAGAGACGGTGAGAAACACGCACTCCGTCCACCATCGGTCACAGCAGTAGCAGGACGAACCATCGCCGTAGCCGCCAGGTGTTTATATTCTCTAGCTGGTTAATGTTTTCTTTCTTGGCTGTAGTGTATTTGGCATTTGAGGTGATCACAAATAGGAGTTGGGGTAGAAAAATGTCGTTTTATTTCCTCTCATGTGACTAGCCAGTTTTGCCTTCATGCCCAGAGTCTTGCAAGTTGTACCCGTGTCGAGATTTGCTATGGTTTCTTATGTCTTTGTTTCATGTTTATTTCAGGTTTTGCTTTGTGGCCTCAAGTCCAGCGTATCCTTGGTTTTATATTGAATAAATGCCTGCTGCCGCCCACACGTACCAGATGGTCCCGTCAAGGACGTTGTCGTACCGACTGCCGATGATCTACAGGTATTCAATTTTTCCTTAGCTTCTGTTATTAGTCTTTTTTTCCTATGAATCGTTCGACTCGTGGTTGCTTCTACAAAATAGCTCATCTTTTAGCTTGAAATGTTACCATGAAACTTATCCCCTTTATTCACTTAAACAATTTATGATGGTGGTTTGGGTACCAAGCTCAGTTGTTTTTTTATAAAATGATTACATGGTCCAATATTTCAGTTATGTTACATATATTCGTTTTTTATGTAATCGATTTTCTGTTCTGCTATTTGATGTATTCAGGCTGCTTGACATGTTCTCTTTGCTTGCTTCCTGTTCATTACATTAAATCCTTGAAGCTTTTCCTCAAAAAAAAATGGATGCACACAAATACTTCTGCTTCAGTTTTCTATGGGTTCATGTTTTATTTAGCTTTGTAGTCTTTCCTTTCCGTCTAGGATGCCACTTGATAGTTTACTATTAGTGGTTCCTGTTCGCTATTACTACAACACTGCATGCCCATAGATATAGTCATATACATATAATTGTTTTTGGCTCAGTGAAATATATATATATCAATCTATATTAAGTAACTTTTTCTTTGTGCTTGGGATGCTAAACTTACCTGTCCAGATTAATTTATCTGCTTGACAGGATGAACTTATCTATTTTTTGGGATATTGGACTTAAGATTCTAGCTCTTTGACCCTTTCTGCATGCTCTTACATATATGTGCTTTCATTAAGAAGAAAAATCTACCATGCTAGCTTAGTTGATCCAGGGCTTAAGCTATATACCAAAATAACACTGAGATGAGTTCTGTCAGAAGTACCTTGGGCCTTTTTATTTTTATATTCTGTTTTGCGCACTCATTTAGTGCCACTTGGAATCTGAAGTAGAAAATATCATAAAGAGCTTGATGACTTATAACATGACTTGTCATAGTATATTAAAGGGTTTTTAGGTGACCAATTAGGAAATAATTAATTGTGAGTGCTTAAATATTGTTACAGTGCGTCATATAAATTACT
Source organism: Aegilops longissima (assembly GCA_021605205.1). Lineage (NCBI taxonomy): Eukaryota > Viridiplantae > Streptophyta > Magnoliopsida > Poales > Poaceae > Aegilops > Aegilops longissima. The sequence goes on along the minus strand of CM038678.1, from coordinate 223,606,492 downwards.
AAAAAAATTGTAATTGGGATATTAAGGCTTAAATGGACAAGTCCCATAAATAATAAACATACCCCTCATATGCTGGGTAAACCAACCACTAAGATTTTGATTCAGTGTTTTCCTAAAGAAATTACTCCCCCATTTTGATTTCATCAATTTTTTGAACAGCTCAAGCCATTTTTGTCGTTGTATGACAAGGCTGTCGATGTCAGCACTAAGCCGCCTTCTTAGCTTCAGAGGCTTATTGTGCTGCTATAGTTCTTTGTCTCTTATCCACTCACCCATTGTAGTGCAGGTTTGTGTTCTTGGGTTTTTATATCTCGCTTCTTCTTTTTAGTGAGCGGGTGAGCTAATCTGGTTATTATCCTATTGGCCGGTTGCAGCAATTGCAAGCTCCACATTCCCATGGCTGCTCATCCTCCGTAACTTTCTCTAGCTGAGCTCACGCCACCACTGCGGCACGGCTCTCTTGTAGCTATCGGGTGACCGCGTGTGTCGTTGCCACCACTAGCGAGATCTGGGAGAAAGAGGAGGCAAAGAGGGAGATGGAGCAACAAGGTTCACATTTAAGAAATTAATAATAATAATGTGATTAGGATTTTTTGTGCCATTACATAAATCCCCAAAACCAACTTTTCTTTCTTTATTTTGGTTAAGAAGATACCCTGTTATGTTTGGAAGATGTTTATTGCTTTGTCTTAGCTTTAGCGTTTGGCATGATCGATGTTGATGAAGTTTAGTAATAGGCTGGTTGAGATTTTGTTATGGTGCTTTGGATGATTCCAGCTACCAGCTAATTAGATAATATTTATTGTTGGTTTCTTATTCTATAAAAGTGCCTTATGCTCTTAAGATAACCACAATCCCATTGTTTGTCATATCATAATACAACAAACTGCCATTTTTTTACCATATTATTATGCTACTCGAAGATCATTGGTATTTTATCGTTCTTATTACTCCATCATAGGCTTACATATGTTATTTTCAGTCGTACACCACATCGAACATCCAAGTATTGTGTGGCTGACCCTGTCCTCCTATGCTCAACCTGATATGCTCTTTTATAGTGTTGATTGTGTGTGTTAGGAATATGCTCTTTTGTTTTGCAAGAAGAAACTTGATCGAAGCTTTGTGTGCAAGTTTATGTGTTGCTTGCTATGCAGTGTCTCGAGCAAGATGACCAAGTGTTGGTGGGTGGGCATCAACAAGGTGGGCTGTCAGCACGGTGTTCGAGTTGGTCAAGAGTGGTGCACTGCGCCATGTATGGATCAATACTCTAGGAGGTTACGTCGAGGCCCAATCCATCCGGTAGTTTGTTATACTACTGATGTGAATACACATTATTTATCAAGAATATTTGTATACCATATTATCAAGGAAAATAATCTGTGTATGCACTTCTTATGTTCATGTGCGATTCGAGCCATTGTCAAATTGAATAACAACCGCCTTTTGGTCTCGGCCCATAACCAGCCGTGAAAGACGAGATGTTTATGCTGCCCTTCTACCTTCCTCCCTGTCCCTACTTTTCCCCATCGCGTGTTGGGCCCTCACAAGTAAGATAAACAGAAACTACATGCTAAAAAGTGGGTGATAAATATCCATTACTAAATTCACTAAATTTGTGATCCCAAAGCTGTGAGCAAAATAGTGAAATGTCATGGTTTACTCTCTGCAAATTTGCAGTTTACTTGAACTTTGTTGTGATGAGCAATTCAATTTCTTTGGGCAAAACGCCTGGCCAAACAAATAAATGCATGTGCTTTTCATGTTTTGTTCCCGAAGAAGCTGATTACATATCTTATGTACTTGTTGTGAGCTACTTTTAACTCGATAAAGAATGTACATTGGATAGTTGCTTCTTTGGTGTTCTTCGTCTTTCATCGATGCTTTATTACGGGTTGGGAGTGATCGCACTTCAACTTCATGACGCTGTATTTTCATTGGATGTGTCATGTCATCATTTCTCTTGGTCTACGTTATGCCTAAGACTTAAGTTATCTATGCAGAGTTGCAAATTGTGCATAGCTACTACGTGTTGTCGTGTTTTCTATGCCTAAGATAGTTGGTGCTAAACCTATCATGAAACATGCTTTCTATGTTCATGCATTGTTAAGAGGCTTCTTACTGTGTGCATACAAATGTTGGACCGGCACCCTCGCGCCAAGGCGCGATCCCGATCTAGTACTATCAAAATATCGAGCACATACCAAGTTCACATGATTACTTGCAACATGATTTCTCCCGTGACGTCAAGAACAAAAGTAACTACTCACAAGTGATAAACATGCTCAAGATCAGAGGGGTATTAAATAGCATAATGGATCTGAACATATAATATTCCACCAAGTAAACCATATAGTAATCAACTACAAGATGTAATCAACACTACTTGTCACCCACAAGCACCAATCTATAGTTCCGGTACAAAGATTGAACACAAGAGATGAACTAGGGTTTGAGATGAGATGGTGTTGTCGAAGATGTTGATGGATATTGCCCTCCCCAAGATGGGAGAGTTGTTGGTGATGATGATGACGATGATTTCCCCCTCCGAGAGGGAAGTTTCCTCGGCGGAATCGCTCCGCTGGAGGGCAAAAGTGCTCCTACCTAAGTTCCGCCTAGAGACGGCGGCGCTCCGTCCCGAAAGTTCTCTCCTGATTTTTTCTAGGTCAAAATGACTTGTATACCAGAAGATGGGCACGGAAGGTGGGCTTGGCTGAGCACAACCCACCAGGGTGCGCCTGCGGGCCAGGCACGCCCTGGTGTCTTGTGCTCACCAGGTGCCCCCCCCCCTCCGGTAGTTATTTGCTCCAGTATTTCTTATTTATTCCATAAAAAATCCTCGTGAAGTTTCAGCTTATTTGGAGTTGTGCAAAATAGGTGGCCTGACGTAGCTTTTTTAGGTCCAGATTTCCAGCTGCCAGAATTCTCCCTCTTTGTGTGAACCTTGCATATTATGAGCGAAAAGACATTAGAATTACTCCAAAAAGCATTATTATGCATAAAAACATCATAAATAACAGTAGGTAAACATGATGCAAAATGGACGTATCAAAGGCCGGGGGTGAGGGGCACCGAGAGCCAGTGAGAGCCCCCAAGGCGCGATGCTTCAGGAGCCCCCCTTTCAACGTGCAATTGACTCGCGCGAAAAAGAGGTGACAAGCTTTGCCAAGGTCGCGTGCAGAAGAAATTCCAACGGCAGCGAATGCATCGTGTGGATAAGTTGTACTTCACTTTCATGAATGGTAGCGCTGATCAGACCGTCGCCCGAGGCATGGCCGCGCGAAGCACGCTGCCCGAGGATGGGCCCCCTGGGGCAGTGCGAGGTGCTATTTGCGCGATATCTGAGCGCCTAGCTCCTGAAGCCGCTGCATATTGACAAGTTACAAGGTATAGGGGGTGATGTATGCTTGCCAACTTACTCGTGACTGTTCCATGAGGAGATAAGGCACCAAGGACCTAGTGAGGTGACGTGCACGGGGCCGGCCCGCGAGCCAGAACTCGATCGCTTGGATTTATCAGCGCTACAGGGATGGACCCAAGCACATGCACCGTGCCAATAACCCCCGCTCATGGGACGGTCAAGAGTAGATATGCGGCGCGCGACACCCATGAGGTGGTGCCTCCAATGGGGACGCGGCACCGAGCACGAAATTAAGCAAGCAACATAACTCAATGAAGCATAACCAGATCCAGTACACGACCAAAAAGTGAGGTGGCTGCTGGGACGGACCCTAGCCAACTTGAGGATGATGCAGCCCATGGGGCGCCCTCAATTGAACAAAACAAAAAGTCACCTGGCAATCATGCTGTTGAGGGAGCGTCGGGTGCCTAACGAAGCATGCCGTGAAGGTTCACCTCTTAGGGGCCGGAGGGCTCCTTAGGCCTCGGGGGCCTCGCGAGGCGCCATCGCGAGGTGCGCGAACCTTTGGTAGGTGGCGTTGGCGTTCACCAGGCCAAAGGGCATGCAGATGTAGTTGGTGGCGAGGCCTCTGCTCTGGCCGATGCGCGACGGCCAGAAGAGGTCCTGGGAGTTGACCCTGTAGAGGCCCGCGACATCAACGCGCACGCGCACCCTACTGTCCTCCTTGGGCGCGGTGGCCAGACTGGCGGGGCGCGTGGGGCAGCGTTCGCCGCACATGGCCCGAGCTTCCCGTAGTGTGTGAATCTCCTGCGTGATGAACTCTTGTTTCTCTGGTGCCTGGCGCTGTACTCCTTGCTTGAGGGGCACGCCCCAAGGCACGCCTCCAAGTGGTGCCTGAGAACCTCCCTCGGCACATGGGTCAAGTCAGATGCTTTCCAGACGAAATCCCTCGAGCCTGGCCTAAGGGAGGCACCGGGCACGCCTTCATATGCAGGAGGAAGCAGGCCTTGGCCACATGGGTGGGGCCCTGGTTGTCGCCGCCAGCAACTGCTTCTTCGCCTCGGAGTGGTCCTTGGGAAGCAGCAGCTTCTCTTCGCGGGGGCGTCCTCAGGAGGCACGATGTCGCCCTCGCCGTCAGAGTTCTCAGTTGCGGCGGCTCGGTGGGCATGCTCAGGGAGCAGACCACGTCCTTCTCTTTGCAAGCGACAATGATGACGCTGCTGCAACCTGGCATCTTGAGGACATTGTAGCCGTGGTGGGTCGTCGCCATGAACCTGGCAAGCGCAGGGTATCCCAGGATGGCGTTATACGGGAGGCCAATGTGCGCCACGTCAAATTCGATGATCTCAATGTGGTAGTTGTTGCGGCTGCCGAAGGTGACAGGGGAGCGCACCTGCCCCGTGGGAACAGTGGACCCGTTTGTCACCCCAGAGAAGGCCCTGGTCGGCATCAGCTGATCATAGGGTACCTGGAGCATTTCAAAGGTCGCGATGGAGATCACGTTGAGGCCGATACCTCCATCGATGAGGGTCTTGATGATAGCGATATCGCTGATGGTGGGAGTGCACAACATGGGAAGCGCACTGGAGGTGGCCGAGCACCTGAGGTGGTCCTTGGAGTCGAAAGTGATGGCGTACTGCGACCACTTGAGGGGCCTCGTGGCCTCAAGCCTCAGAAGGGCGGCATTCACCTTGCGAGAGAACTGCTTGAAGAGGCGGTTGGACGCGGGGGCCTGAGCTCCACCGAGAATGCAGGCTATCGCACGAGGCTCCCCCAGCCCCCTCGTCATGCTGGTTGACGTTGTTCCATCTGGGCGGCGGCGGTAGTGGAGGAAGAGCAGCGTTGTCCTGATGGCGCGCCTTGCGAGGCTGGTCGCGTCAAGCACCCTCTCGAGGCTGGTCGCGCCAGGCGCCCTCGCGAGGCTGGTCACACCAGCCCTAGCGGGGGTTGCCGTTGCGGTTGTCCCACCGGCCACCGCCGTGGCCGCCCCCACGGCTGGGCCCCCGTTCGTTGCGGTCTGGGCGGCGACCAAGTGCTCGTCGCAGAGCGCCTTGAGCTCCTGGCAGTCGTCGGTGTTATGTGTGCGCATGTTGTGGTAGATGCAGAATAGGTGGCCATCCTTGACGGGCTTGTCGCGGTCACAGCCGCGCTTTTGCTCAGGCTCCGTCGCCAGCATGGCAGGGCCCTTGCGCTTCACCTCCTTGCCCTTGGCTTTCTTGCCGTCGAGCGCGTCGTCAGAGTCGTTGTGGGTGAAAAGGCGACCCTCTTCAGCCTTGGCGCACTTATCGGCCATGTTGAACAGTTCTAGCGCCGAACTCAAATCGTTGTTGATGGCGAGCTTCTCGCACATCCTGATGTCCATGATGCCACTTGAGAACGCCAAGATAATGCCTTCGTCCGAGGCACGCGGGATCTTGTTGCGCACCTGGCTGAAGCGCTGAATGTACTTGCGGAGGGTCTCTCCAGGGCGCTGCTTCACACGCCGCAGGTCGTCGATGGTGAGGGCGCGGTCGTATATGCCCCTGAAGTTGGCGACGAACTGATCAAAGAGCTCGCTCCACGAAGAGATTGACTCCTCGGGCAAGTTCATGAGCCAGGAGCGCATGCCGTCCTTGAATGCCATGGGGAACCAGTTCGCCATGACCTTGTCATCGCCGTTCGTCGCCTCGATGCTCAGCACGTAGAGCTGAAGAAACTCCATGGGGTTGGGGATGCCGTCGTAGCACGACGACAACTCTGACTTGAACTTGACGGGCCAAACCACCCGGCGCAGCTCGCGAGTGAAGGCCCGACAGCCGACGATGCTCGTGGGCGCGCCGCGTGCATGCGCGGCGCGGTTCTGGCGCCCTGCCGTCGCGACCTCTTGGACGATCCGGTCCTGGCGCTACTGCTCGAGGAGCATGCGTGCGTCCGACGGCGCGCGATGGACGATCTGGCAGCTGGCTTCATCGCGGGCCAGTGCAGGCGCACCGGGGAGCGGGTCGCGTAGCCGCGCGCCCTGTTGTGGTTCAACGTTGTTGCTTCATAGAGGAGGAGGCGGAGGTGCACCATGCGCCACGTCCCCAGGGGCGAGAGGGTGGAGGGCGCCGGAGCCTCTTCGGCGGCGTTAACGAGCTCGGTGATGCGGCCAAGCCAGGCGTCATAACCTTCATTGGCCGGGCGGTAGCGGAGCAACTCACGCGCCATGAGCAGCGAAACCTCCGCGTTTAGTGGCCCACGGCGACCACGGGAGGAGGCCGTAGCGGCGGAGAGGGAAGGCGTGGCGGGGCGGCCGCCAGGTTGCACGAAAGGGCGCACGGAGGAATCCTGCTGCTCGTGAGCGGCGGGGTCGATGGTAGCTGCTGCGGCATCAGCGGAGTGGTGGCGGTTGCCGTGGCCAGTGGGCTCCGTCTGGGCGACACGAGCCGCCCGACGCTCGGCACGAACACGACGAGCATCAGGCATGGCGACGGTGGAGCAGAAACCAGAGCGAAGCGGAAGAACCGCGGCACACCCCTACCTGGCGCGCCAAATGTCGGAATCGGGGCTCCGGGGACCCAATAAGGTTTGAACACTGTGGTGCGCTCGCTATCTCCGCTAAGCCCCGTCTCGCTACACACTATCTCAGGGCGATGCTCCTACGTGCTCAAGCTCAGGAAGAAGAACAAAGGACACGATAGTTTACCCAGGTTCGGGTCACCTTGCAGTGTAAGACCCTACTCCTGCTTTGTGGTTCGATTGCCTCGCGAGGGAGGATGAGTATGAGAGTACGAGAGGGGAAACGAGTCACCTCCCGAAGGATCGGGTTCGAGCGCCCTTCTACACGGTGGCGCCCTATCCCTACTTACAATGGCCTTGGTCCTCTTCCCTTGAAAACACTTGGCGGGAAGGGTTGCCACAACGACGAGTTTGAAGGGGGAGAAGAGTACAGCTTATCCTGACTAAAGGTGGTCTTTGCCTGTAAAAGCCTCTTGCCGTGACGCGTTGGTGGGCTCGGTGATGACCTCAGTCCTGGCGAGTCCGCCGTCTTGGTCTTGTTGCACCGAACGGGTAAGCTTTGGGGACTGCTTCGGGAACCGGCGCGCTGTCCTTGCTTCCTTAGCACAAAAGAGGAAAGTCTCCGTATCCGCGCCCGCTGGCGCTCTCCTGGCTTCGCTTGTCGCTGCGTGCGTCACCTACGTGAAGACGCAGGGCCGCACCACTCTGCAACATGATCCTTGGCTTGTACGCTTCCGCGAGTGTTAGGGACAGAGTATGGAGGAATCTATCTACGATTATCGGAGTGGCAATTAGTCTGGTACAATCTGGATTACACGAATGGATCGAGAGAGGAACTAGGGTTCATGCCGCCTCCGCCGGTTTCGGTGATCCACTGGATGTCGTTTCCCTCTGGAGTGTCGCCTTAAGTAGCTGGCATGGTCTTGGGCTTGGCCGTCGTCCATTCTGGGCCGTAGTAGCGTCGGTTGGGCTTGTGGGCGCGACTGGGTCGCGCCGAGTGGCCTTGGGCTGCGCCTGTCTGCTGGGTTGCCTCGTCAGGTGCGCTAACATCCCCCCTTCTTTGCGCGAGGCTTGTCCCCAAGCCTCAGCCTACGGAAAGCGTTGACGGATTGCTTCTTTGTCCTCCCAAGTGTGCCCGAGGCCAGCGCTCGCCGACCACTCCACCTGAACCTGTTCGCACATGGTTCCATGCTTCTTGCGCCACCGAGTTTGGAGAATCTTGACAGGAATGGCTAGATCATCAGTACAGAAAGGAAGCTCAGAATGAACTGGCGTACCAGGGAGGAGTGCCTTGCGAAGTTGCGAAACATGGAAGACCGGGTGCACAGTAGCTTGCGGTGGGAGCTGAATCTTGTACGCCACCTCGTTGATGCGCTGTATGATTGGGAATGGGCCATAGTACTTGAATGATAGTTTATGGTTGGCTCGGGGAGCGACTGATGACTGCACATACGGTTGCAGCTTCAGAAACACTTGTTCTCCCACCTCAAAAGTGCGCTCTGATCGCTTTTTGTTGGCTTGCTCTTTCATGCATTGCCTGGCTCTGTTGAGATGTTGTTGTATCAGCTCCTGCATCACTGTGCACTCTTCCAACCATGTCTGAAGTGACGGTACTGAGCAGGCTATGTTAGCTGACAATCCCCATTGCCTAGGCTCGTGTCCAAACATAGCTTTGAAGGGACTCATGCCAATAGCTGAATGCAGTGAGGTGTTGTACCAGAACTGAGCAAGAGGTGTCCAGAAACTCCAACGCTTCGGGCACGCATGCGTGAAACAGCGAAGAAAAGTCTCTAAACACTGGTTCACGCGCTCTGTTTGCCCGTCCTTCTGTGGGTGGTTGGCTGTACTTAGACGGAGTTCAGTCCCTGCATACTTGAAGAGTTCTTGCCAAAAGTGACTAGTGAACACGGGGTCGCGATCAGAGATGATTGCTTTAGGAAACCCATGTATCTTATAGATCTGACTCATGTAAAGTTGAGCTACGCGAGCAACAGTGTAAGGATGTGACAGAGGCAGGAAATGAGCGAACCTGGTTCTCTTATCCACAATTACCCACATGCAATTGTATGTCCCCGATTGAGGCAGTCCGTCAATGAAATCCATTGATATCAGTTCCCAAGGCTCAGTAGGAATTGGGAGTGGTAACAGGAGTCCAGGTGCGGCCGAGCGATCTGGTTTGGCTTGTTGACAAACTACACAACATTTGACGTACTGCCGAACATGAGTCTTCATTTTGGGCCACGCAAACAAACGCCTAACTTCATGAATAAGTTCTTTGGGAATCTGGTGACCCCGATTACCTTTGTCATCGAATGCCCGAATGATGCGTTGTTGTAGTTCCGTAGATCCACCCAACCAGATACGATCTCTGAATCGAATGACTCCTTGCTGTAACAAGAAGCGATCTTTAGGGTCCTTGCGAAGAGCTAACTGCTCGAGTAGGCGGAGTGCTTGTGGGTTTGTGTTGTAGCTAGCTACCAGTTCATCGAGCCAGGCTGGTTGACACGATGTGACTGCTACTAGCGTCTCCACGGGTCGTGCGCGGGATAAGGCATCCGCGGCACTATTCTCAGTCCCTTTGCGGTAACGAATCTGATAGTGCAACCCCAACAGTTTGGTGAACGCCTTCTGCTGCCATGGGGTAGTCAACCTCTATTCTTCCAAGTGCACCAAGCTGCGCTGATCTGTGAGAATAATGAATTCAGCGTGTTGGAGGTATGGCCTCCACTGCTCCACTGCTACCAAGATTGCCAGATACTCTTTCTCGTACGTCGACAACCCGCGGTACCTTGGTGAGAGGGCTTTGCTGATGAATGCAATCGGGTGCCCCTATTGCTGTAAGACAGCTCCAATGCCTGAATCACTGGCGTCAGTTTCAATGGTAAATTGCTGATTGAAGTTGGGCAGGGCCAAAACTGGTGCTGAAATCAGTTGTTGTTTCAGTAGGTTGAAAGCTGTATCCGTGGTTGGTGTCCAAACGAAAGGGACTCCTTTCTTGAGCAGATTAAAAAGTGGCCTCGCGATAACACCGAAGTTTTTAACGAAACGACGGTAGTCACCAGCCAAACCCAAAAAGCTTCTCACTGCATTGGCATCTGTTGGTATTGGCCAGTTGGAAACTGCCTGTATCTTCACGGGATCGGTAGCTACCCCTTCAGCATTGATCACGTGACCTAGGTACGAAATTTGCTGCTGCCCGAATTCGCACTTTGACATTTTCAGCTTCCAGCTGCCTCGCCGTAGCAGCATCAGGACCTCTCGGAGCTTTTGCACATGCTCACGAAGTGTTTTGCTGTGCACCAGGATATCGTCGAAGAAACAGAGCACCCCCTTGCGCGAAACAGGCTTCAAAGTTACATGCATAGCTCCATTAAAGGTGTCCGGTCCTCCTGCCAACCCAAACGACAGTACTTTGAACTCGTAATGGCCTGAGTGTGTCTGGAAAGCCGTCTTGTACTCCTCGCCTTCCGCTAGGCGAATCTGATGGTAACCAGCACGCAGATCTAACTTGGTGAACCAACAGGACCCAAACAACTCATCCAGTAGTTCTTCTATGACTGGCACTGCGTATTTGCCCACATTCGTCAAAGCATTTAGGTGCCTGTAGTCGACACAAAGACGCCAAGTCCCGTCTTTCTTCTTGACCAAGATAACGGGAGGAAAAAGCACTCGTACTCGGTTGAATGATTCCAGCTTTGAGCAATTCTTCCACCTGCCTCTCGATCTCATCCTTGTGATCAGGCTTGTGACGATAAGGTCGAATGTTGACTGGTTACGCCCCTGGAATTAGAGGAATGCGGTGATCACAAGCTCTGCGAGGAGGTAAGCCTTGTGGTTCGCCAAAAACATCTGCAAATTCAGATAGCAACTCTTGGATTGGCTCGGGTACTGTTTGTTGTTGCTCTGCTCCTGGAGTAACAACACAGATCTGGACCATGTAAGACACGGCTCCTTGTTTGCAGAGAGCTTGTAGTTGGATATTGTTGATTGTTAGGCATGTGGATGACGAAGCTTCATGACCTTTGAGTGTTACAGTTCCAGTTGGGGACTGAAATTCCAGTTGTTTGGCTTTCCAATCGACAGTCATTGGGCTGTGAGCTTCGAGCCAGTCCATCCCTAAAATGACATCATAAGTGCCCAAGGCCAATATCTTCATGTCCGTAGCGAACTCGTGCCCTTGGGAGAACCACTCGCATTGGCGAACGACTGATGTGCATAACAGCTCGCCTCCATCAGCCACTTTAACTCGGCACACTGTACTGAGCTGTTGCACTCCATCGAGGCGCTTGGCGAATTCCTGATTGATAAACGAAGTAGAGCTGCCCGAGTCCACTAACATGAGCACCTCATGACCCTGTATCCAAGCTTGCAGCTGGAATGTTTTAGCAGACACTCCACCAGATAAAGCAGTGCGGGATATAGCACAAACTGACTCTGTTACTGTCTCTGTCTGTCCAGACCCATCGTCACCGCAGATCGTGTTGATGCCGAACAACTCCAGGAGCTCCTCGACCACATGGAGCTGCACTGATGTGGGGCAAACATGCTCCTGGCCCCAACGCTCGCCGCACTTGAAGCAGAGCCCCCTGGCGCGGCGATAATCGCGTAGAGCTTTGACCTTGGCAAGATCTGACCGAGATTCGTTCTGTCGAGCCCCGTCAGCTCGAGCACCTTCTACGCCGCGCCGATCGGTTGTCGTTGCTGGGGTAGACAATCACTGCGGTGGAAGCGGCAGGGGTAACGGCGCAGGGCCACGCGACAAGGTGTCGGGTGGCCGCGACGTCGATGGTTGCCGCGCCTCATGGAACGCTCCGTGAATGACCTCCTCCTGGAGCAGGGCGAGAGAGCAAGCCGTATCCAGGTCTGGCGGTCGCTGCACCAACACCACCGCTCGTATGTCCGTCCGAAGCCCTTCCACAAAACGAGTGAGGAAATAATAAGGGTGAATTGAATCAGAATACGAGCTCAAATTGTTTATGATCTGTTCAAATTTCTCAATGTAATCGGTGACAGTAGATGTCTGCCGTATGGTGTAAAACTGACGGATCAGTAACTGATGCCGATCGCGGCCGAAGCGAGTGCAAAGTAATGCTGTAAACGACTCCCAATCGAACTGAGAATTTTTTTTTCTGAATGGTTTGCAACCAAAATGACGCTGCCCCCGAAAAATTCAGAGAGGCCATAGGCACCCAGAATGACTGATGTATGCCAAACATTTCAAAATACTGCTCGCACAACACCTTCCAGAGACGGGGATTATCTCCCGCAAACACTGGAAACACGATGGAAGGGTGCGCCTGACCCAGCCCCGTGAGGAGCTGGCTGGCGTGAGTAAAAGGGGACGAAATCATAAGCGGGGAACTGGGAGCGAGCTGACAGTTGTTCGGGAGCGGCGGCAGGGTCATGAAAGACGCCGCCGGCAGCTCCCGGTGTTGATGCGCATCGCCGTGGTCTCCTGACCCGTTGAGAAGATCCACCGCGCCGACTGCGGAGCCTGATGTGGCTCCGAGCGTCGCAGGCTGTTGCTGTGCAGCGTCGCCCATGTGGTTGTCGACGGCTTCCTGGTGGGGCGCTGATCGCTGTTGTTGAAGAAGCGCAACCGCACCACTCAGATCGGCGACCCGACGCTCCAGATCGGGGCGCCAAGCGAGCAGATCATCGATCTTGGCGTTGATCGCCTTGGTGGCCGTCGTGTTCGCCTCCAGCGTGGCGTCGAGCTTGTCCAGGAACGCCTTGATGGCGGGATCCATGGCGGCGAGTTGTTGCCTGGCCAGATGCGAGCTTCGAGTGTGGATGAAATGCGCCAGATCGAACGCAGAGAAAGAGGTGGTGGTGGTCTCTGATACCAGATGTTAGGGACAGAGTATGGAGGAATCGATCTACGATTATCGGAGTGGCAATTAGTCTGGTACAATCTGGATTACACGAATGGATCGAGAGAGGAACTAGGGTTCATGCCGCCGCCGCCGGTTTCAGTGATCCATGGATGCCGTTTCCCTCTGGAGTGTCGCCTTAAGTAGCTGGCGTGGTCTTGGGCTTGGCCTCGTCCATTCTGGGCCGTAGTAGCGTCGGTTGGACTTGTGGGCGCGACTGGGTCGCGCCGAGTGGCCTTGGGCTGCGCCTGTCTGCTGGGTTGCCTCGTCAGGTGCGCTAACAGCGAGGGGCATCGGGAAGCCGCCTCGCGAGGCTTTTGATAATACCTGATGACACACGCCTCGCGAGGGTCCTGCTTCGCGAAGCCCTGGCGGTGGGCCAGCCGTGGACCTCCAGGTGGGCGCCGCGCATTGGGCCGCAAGCAGACGGGCCTGGGTACCCCGAGTCCCACGGGCTGGACATAGTTGTCCAGACTCCCCCAAACATAACATTGCGAGCTTTCTTGTTTTTCTTAAAGTGTGTCACGGTAAATGTTTTTCTCCGAAATAGCAAACGAGTCTTGTCTTGAGAAAAGAGTGAGTAAATTACAACCAAACAAGGCATGTACTAGGACACGAGAATAATGCAGGCACGAGAGCAGTGTACGAAATACACACCGCCTAGGTGTGGCAATAAAACCAAGGACCATGGCTCAACATAACTGGGGCGAGTGCCATAATAGCGAGCTTAACTCCAACCGTTACTGCCCTTCATTTATGCAAACGGAGAAATCCCCATCAATCCACCCCCAAGCTAGATCGACCACGCGTGGTTCCAGTCAAGAAGCCCATATATATACTAGTATAATAAATAAATTTTGAAAATCGCGAGAGAAACAAACACCAACCTACCCCCCGCCCCCCGTGCCCTGTGTAAAAACCGGACAGGTGCACGCGACAGTGGTGGGAAAACCAGCGAAAAAGAAGAAGAAAAAGGACAGAGAGAGAGAGAGAGAGAGAGAGAGAGAGAGAGAGCGAGCAGTAGCCACACCATAGTGGTGGAAAGGAAACCAGAGAGAGGGAGGGAGGGAGGGAGAGAGAGAAGAAACAAAACCCGCCCGATCTCCTCGCCCTCCTCCTACTCCCACTCCGATCGCTCCTGCCCGATTCCCTACCCGATTGCCGCGCGCCTCCTGGCCCCCTCCCGACACCCATGGAGCCTCACCCCGCGGCTGCAGCCGGAGGAGGAGGAGAAGGGGAGGCCGGCCGTGGCGCGGACCCCGACACCGGCCTCGAAGGTAGCAGCACGCTTTCCTCTCTCCCTGTGATTATTTTGCTCGGATCTCCGCGTCCGTACGGCGCGCGGATCTACGTGGATTGGCGTAACGGGACGAATGCGTGGCTGGCAGGGTCGATGTGGAGGATGGGGCTGGCCGGCGACGGCGGCGGGGAGGGGGACGGGGCGCGCCTGCCGGAGCGGCCGGACCAGGCGGACTGCATCTACTACCTCCGCACGGGCGCCTGCGGCTTCGGGGACCGCTGCCGCTACAACCACCCCCGCGATCGCGGCGGCACTGAGGTGACAAAGCCTGCTTCCTCTCCCTTTTGCGCGCTCTCCTGATCTCGCTCCGCGCGATTGGGTGAGCCCATGTGCGTGCGCGCGCTTGCGTTGGAAGCAGCTTTACGTTACGTATATTTGCCATGTGATCGATGTGGCGACACTGCAATCCACAGAGAGTATCAGATCACACAAATTACCAGTGGTTCGGGTAATGTAGCTCATCTCTAGCTGAATTGCATCTGCCGCTCGTGCAACTGTCCGCGGTGTCTTCCTAGCACTGATCAGGCGGCGGCAGCATGATAGTTTGGACGGTGGCGGTAACTGAACCTAGGCGCCCATTGGATATCCTTTTGGAAGCACAAAGTCATGGATGCTCTGCACAGTGATTCGCTTCTCCGCTCCTGCTATGCCAATCGTTTCACTGTATCAGCAGCTTTAAACTTACTAGTTTGGCTTTTATGGGCTACTAAGTTTACTAGGTGTCACTACATGCATTTTCCCACTTCCCATTCTCCATTTTATCTATCTTATATCATGCCAATGCCCTGTTGACCATGATAACATAAAAGGTTATACCCCCCACCCCTGTCTTAGTACTCGCATGTACTTAGATTTCTATATCAAATGCATGGAAAAACGATATACATGTATAACCATCAATCACAGAGGTTTCGAGCTGTCCTCAACAGTTTTATTCTAGATGGTTCAAATGCTTTTTGCTGTATCTGTACATATAAATCTATCTCACAGTTGTAACTTGTAAGTACCTTACATTCGACCCTAGTTTTGGTGGATTAAATGCTTTTTGACTTGCTTAATTTGCCAAAGATACTTCGCGTACTGCTTACCATTAGCACTTAAAGTTGACAATTTGACATTAATAAAGCTGCTTCCATCATGGGATGGTTTTCATAAATGATTTATCATGGCTTGAATACTTGCCATGTTTCTGTTAAGGAGATCTGTTTTCTGGCATGGGCCTAGGATATTGTTGTTGTTTCTACTATACTATTTGGGCAATAATCTTAGTTCAACCTAGAACATAAACAGGCATTTATCTCCTCCAGTTGAATTCTAGGAATCATATTTACAGTTTTGCAATAGATGACAAATGGAGTAATCACTGATTCTATTTTTTTTAAAATGTAGTTTGGTGGAGGTGCAAAGAATGCAGTAGCATTGGACTACCCGGAGCGGTTGGGTCAACCAGTATGTGAGGTACATAAATCTAACAGTTTCAGGCTCAAATTTAATTACCTTCTAAAAAAGGAGCATCAGTCACACTCTTGAGCATGCATGCACCAACTCCTGCACACCATCTGCATGCACCCAGTTGGCCACTTACTTGCTGCTCCTTGACTGGCATACAGAGCGAACAACTAAAAATTTAGTAATGTCTGGCGGGTATTCAGCATCCTGCCCATTTTATGTTTTGTCAGATGACTTGTTAACTGTTTGGACTTACTCTTTTGTATTTTTTACAGTATTACATGAAGACTGGGACTTGCAAATTTGGTTCCAATTGCAAATATCACCATCCTAAGCAAGATGGTTCTGTGCAGCCTGTAATGTTAAACAGTAATGGATTCCCTCTACGTCCGGTGTGAAAATTCTCTCCAAAAACATTGCTTCTTTAGTGAAATCTTTCTCCTAGTATCTGTATGGAAAATTATTGATACCAACGAAATGCAGGGTGAGAAAGAGTGCTCCTACTACATGAAGACTGGACAATGCAAGTTTGGTTCGACATGTAAATTTCATCATCCAGAATTTGGTGGTGTTCCAGTTACTCCTGGAATTTATCCACCATTGCAGTCGTCAACTGTACCTTCGCCTCATCCATACGCTCCTCTTACAAATTGGCAAATGGGGAGGCCGCCTGTAGTCCCTGGATCATATATGCCAGGCTCGTACACTCCAATGATGCTATCGTCTGGAATGATCCCCTTGCAAGGATGGAGCCCTTATCCGGTAACTAACTTGAGTTAACAAAAATAGTTTTGGTTAAGTATCAGGTCTCAAATGCAAAAGGGAATTAAGGGTCATAACTCACATGTCATACCAACTGACTTATTTAAAGATGTAAAGCAATGATTGGTGAATATGTAAAGTGTAGATTAGTGGTGTATGCGATCATAGACAACAATTAAAGGAAAATGTTACATAAGAATTTCATGCAACAAGATAAATATTTTCTTCCAAGTAAAAACTCTTCTGTTTGATGCAGGCTTCAGTAAACCCTGTAGCATCAGGTGGAGCACAACAAACTGTTCAAGCTGGACCTATGTATGGCATAGGGCACCATGGATCTTCCTCTACAATTGCTTATGGTGGTCCTTACATGCCTTATTCTTCCTCAACTATACAATCAAGCAATAATCAACAAGAACATGGATTCCCTGAGCGGCCAGGGCAGCCTGAGTGTCAGTATTACATGAGGACAGGAGATTGTAAATTTGGCGCTACATGTAAATATCATCATCCTCGAGATTGGAGTTCACCCAAGTCTAATTATATGTTCAGCCCTTTTTGCCTTCCACTTCGTCCAGTAAGTAACTTGAACACATCTTTTGTATGTTGTACTCCCTCTGTAACTTAATATAAGATGTTTTTTGACACTGTCATGGACTCTAAAAACGTCTTATAAAAAGCTACTGAGGGAGTAGGAACTAGTGTTGCGTGTATATATGATTATTATAGTTACCTGGAAGCCAGCTAGAACTTCCATAGTTTCTGGTAATTTGAAACAAACAACTGTGTTGAAGCCTCTTATCTTCAAGAGTCAATCTACCTCAGTGATAATCTTCTCCATCCGGATGAGTCTATCTAGATCTATCTACCAAACCGATAACCCTGAGGAGTGGCATTTCACCTATTAAATATGTGGGCTAGGTGGACCTTCAACATCGTCAGGAAATCTAGTCATGAATTGAGAACATTTGTGGTCCATAAGCAGTGATTTGATTGCATATGAATTTATAATAGAATCTCAAGGAGAAAAATGACCTTTTAGTGCAATGTAAATAGGTTAGAGAGGCGTTGCATGTTCCATGGCTGAGTATGAGGCACCCTAAATCTCATGCCACCGCCCCTTAGCAGGCTTAAGACATATTTGGTTACCTGACCACACAATTGCTTTGTGACTTGCTTAGCTTAAAGGTTCGTAAATATATATTTTTTGTTTTCGAAAATATCAGAAGACTTGGTTGGAACTTGAACCTATCAAATAAGATGCTTGGTTGAGCATATCTCCCGAGTTGTGAAGCTGTTTGTAAAATTTATCATAATTGAATGAAGCTCTCATGAAGTCACGATAGTTCGAAAAATGTCTCCCAGTTGGTGGTTCCACAAATCATAAGTTGTTCAGAACTCATGAGGTTGTTTAGTCTGTACTTAGAAGAATACATCCCATTTCCTGATCATATGGCATGCACTCAAACCCATTCTTGAGTCACAACTCTCAAGTGCTTATAAGTAGCTGCCTTGGGTACTCAGGTTGGAAGTACATTACTTTGTCGACAATTTACTGCCGATCAACCTTTTGAGTCTCACCCGGCATTTTTCTTAGAAAACTGAATATACTTGTGATAAAAGTTGTCGATTAGTCAGTCTCTCCTGTCAACTAAATTCTTGGCATAGTATATCAGGACAGCCAGGGTAGTTCATGAGACAGATATGGTAGCATAGTGGGGCCTATATTTGTTAGTCATCAGCTAAGCCTTTTGGTCAATGGAAACCATCAAATATTTTTCATGTGGCCAAGATCCTCATTGTTTAGACCCAGATCAACCAGTCCATTCAACTTGGTTGACCGAGCCTCACATTGACCAGATGGCTGTCAAGATCTTCAAAATTTGTGGAGATGCCGTGTAATCCAGCATATGATAGTGGAAAAAAGTAATATTCTCCAAATTTCTTAGCCAGTCAAGTTTCTTCAATAGAATAAACACCTTATGCTACCTTTGGATTTATATATTCCAACCAGGAGATGTTCTAGCCTTTTTTTTTTCCTGTTTTTGTATGAGTGTTAGTTTCCGCCAGTTCAGGATCTGTGAAGGTGCGCATTGATAGGTCTACCAATCGAAACGAGCTTTCAATTGCCCATTCCTCTACCTTAAGTATTCCATTCTGAGATAAAGCTGAAGAATAATCGAATAACTTGGTCTTGGGTTCATTGCCATATAGTATACATACTTGCAGTAGTAAGATACTCCCTCCGTCCCATAATATAAGGCGTTTTTGACACTAGTGTAGTGTCAAAACGCTCTATATTATGAGACGGAAAATATCTCTCCGTCCGGAAATACTTGTCGGAGGAACGGATGTATCTAGACGTATTTTAGTTCTAGATACATCCATTTTTATGCATTTCTTCGACAAGTATTTCCGGACGGAGGGAGTACTTTATACTGCAGTATCTTAGGGGTACACTGCTGTGTAGTATGATATGGGTTATTTAACATTATGTCCTAAATAATGGAAATATTTATTAGAAAAATGTGATTAATATGTGAACTTGTGTATTTGCAAATGGGTGTAACTACTAGAAAATATAGAGTAAGTAATGGGCTAGATTTTTTTGTACATCATATCATCATTGCGTGCACCAGCAACCAAGAAGGCATGGAAGATATTAACACTTCATATCTCCGTGCCTATCATTTATGTGTATTTACTATGGATACTGTGTAAACATTGATATTATGTCTCTTAAAATAATTTCCTTGCCATAAGGTAAACAATATTCCATGTTTTGTCTTTAAAAATATCTCTTGAGGCATACCAAGATCAAGAAGTGCATGCTTCAGTACTGTATCAAGTATTGACTATTTGAAATAGTATTTAATATAGACCTGTCTACTATGGTGTCCTGTTGTAGTGAAATGCTGATATATTAAAACTCATTAACTCTCGCAAACTATGTTATTGTTTGAGTATTAGTTTCGTAAAACAAAAACATAATCAACTTTCTCTGAATATAATCAAGACAAATGCTTTTTGAGAAAGAAAATGTGTAGGATCTCCAATATTTGTAGCAGTGGTTGAGGTGCAAGAAGTGTCCCCATCTGGCATTTGCTTGCCGATGATGTTTGCTCTTTCTAATTGTAGTCACCAGCTCAACAAAGCGAAAAACTTTAGGTCCTAATTAATTGAACTTTGCATAGCTTAAGTGTAAAGTGTCCCATCTATCATGGAATTGTCCACAAGGTTACATGAGGTGTCCAAGGATCTTAGATGATCTCCTAGATCAGTGTGATATCCTTTCTTTTAACTGAAAACTGTAGGGGAGGCCCCGAATCAGTGTGGTATCCTGGATTATTATGCAATATGCACAAGGTTTTCAGTTCTCTGAATTCTCTGTTAGGCATGACACATGCATTGTCTGGAATATAACATGGGCATAAATCATGTGGGATGCTATATTTGTTTTAATATGGTAGAAAAAGTGTAGTGGCCTTATAGACTGCCTATTTAAGTATGTACTCCCTCTGTCCCAGAATATAAGAACGTTTTTGACACTATGCTAGTGTTAAAAACGTTCTTATATTTTGGGACGGAGGGAGTATTTATAGTTTCTTTGAAGTATATGCAGTTTCTTACAAGGCTTCTTTTGTCATCTCAATTTTCAGGGTGCTCAGCCTTGTTCATACTATGCCCAAAATGGGTATTGTAGATATGGAGTTGCATGCAAGTATGATCACCCGATGGGTACGCTTGGCTACAGTTCATCTCCTTTTCCCCTGTCTGACGTGCCAATTGCTCCCTATCCTCTTGGCTTCTCTATTGCCACATTGGCTCCATCTTCATCTTCCCAAGATCTAAGGCAAGAATATATTTCAGCTAAAGACCCATCAGTCAACCAAGTAGGATCGCCAGTGGCAGCATCTGAGCCTTCTGGATCAATTTTGCCAAAAGGGGTTTTCCCGCCAGACACGGTGATGCGTGCTCAGACTAATACGACAACTGGTGGTAGTTCAAGCCCTGGTGGTGGTCGCTGATTTTTCTGAGCTGAGTCGAGAGATCTCTTATCTCTCAGAACAATTTTCCAATCATTTGACACAGGTAGATTTGAGCCTTCCATGATTTCCCCCCATGTATAATAACATTGCAATGCTATTGCTAATCGTTCTATCTTATTGTGTTGAAATCAGTTCTGATAGGCCCCTCCGATGTGAATAAAAAGCCGTGGCCTCTGTAGAGAAGGCTCGGCGAGGGTGGTTTTCTCTGCCACTTCAATAAAAAAGCATTGATAGGTTACAAGCAAGCTCGATTCACTTGCAAATTTTTGCGCTCTTCTGTTCATCTCTGAGACTGGAAAAGGAAGGTTTTTGGATATCAGGTTCGATATCTCGCAATCGGTGTGGATACTCATATCCATTCCCTTGGTAAATAAATTCTTGGGCAAGGAAATCGCCACATGAAGAAATTACTGGGTTTTGGTCCTAGCCTTCCCAAGTCATTTTCTTTTTGTTCTGTATATTGTCATATATATTATATTATATATATCATCAACAGACTTGAGACTTAAAACTGCATAAGTACATATATATAGGAGCAAGGCACATTGTAATGAACACTGAACGTTTATATAATGAAGTATCGCTGTCAAACCTTATCCAGTTTCAGACTACCGGTGTCTATTTCTTTGCTAGTATACATGTTACCGCTTCGAACTGACAGTTATTGCAAGTGGCTGGCACTAGTTGTACTTGTAAATCATTTGATGCACGCATCACGTCTACATTATGTTCCATTTTTCTATCAAAGAACCATGCTAGTTTTATTTTAGTTATTAAATGTACGAAACAATTTGTCTTCTAGCTGAGCGCATGCTCGACTTTGTTGGAGATATTGGAAGGAAGACTGTCAAGTGCCAAAATTTCAGCATGTAACCAAAACCGACATAGCCATTGTTAGGATATTTTGACACACTAAAGTTAAGCATCGACTATTCATTCACCATGGATCTTTTGATCATGTCACAGGTTGGGGAAAAAGAGTAGATATGAGGTTTGACAATAAAGACGTAGTGGTTTAACCTAGAGTCAGACCCTCAGATGAGTTATAGCCCTAGATTTAGAGAGGATAAAGAACGAGTTTTGCTTAGAACCCCCCCCTCCCCCCACCCACTCGTTTAAAAAGTTTGAACAAATCTTGAATTTACTTAGCCTGTAAATCAAACGTATTGAATACATTAATCTGGATACAAAAGATTATATTATCCTTTTTAATTGAAGGGGTAACTTCTAATCTCCATCTTTAATTTGTATTAAAATTTGTAAACTTTTCTTCGATCAACCTAAACCAGATAGAATCCGAATCTCTGTGCTTTATTGTGTCATCTCTGGATCGTAGATAGCACACACAACAACAAATGAAGATCAAGATACATATCATTTATTACAACTCGATGAGTTTAGCGTTTGAATTATACAACTTGCACAACTCATGGTCGGCTCATAATACATCGGAAACATAAATAAAATTAGCTTTAAGCCCATCAATGACACTTGGTTGGTTGAGTGTAGCTCTGTGGCCTTGAATGCATTTCGCCCACACTTCGTTTTCTGCACATAACAAGTAGCAGGTGGTTTCACTGAGTGTACTCATGGATCATACCCAAAAAATTAACAAGTGCATGCATAAGGAGGGTTCTAGGGTTTCTTTATGGAAAACCAAGCTTTTAGTTTTGAAGCACATTCATACAAGTGTATAGCTTAAGGCCTCTATCGGGTTCACATAAAGTATATAATACATGACCTTTGGGTAACATCAAATGCTTGAACCAAATCCTTACAAGCATCCAACCTTTTTTCTTTAGGGACAACTCGGGGAGCTCCTATAGGACGCTCTATGTGTTAGCTCGTCATTGAATCGCACATGCACTCCTCCTATTGGGCTGACGAATTCGTGTGAAACCGTAACAGATGGATTCTATAGATCGGGAACTATAGCGATTTTGTACCCAGTGAATTTCTTTAGTTTTCAGTTATTTTTTCTGGCCGGTTTTAAAAAACACATAAAATAGAACTGGTGTACTGTAGTGACATTTTTGAAAAGTACCAACAAATTTGAAATCCAAACAATTTCTGAAATTTTTGAACATTTTTCAAAACCATGAACAATTCTTTAAATCTCTGAATATTTTGTAAAATTACATTTTTGAAACAACAAACAATTCTTCAAGTCTCTGATTTTTTTAAATTATATGTTTTAAAAACACGAACACTCTTTGCAATTTGTAAGCATTTTATGAAAACACAATTTTTAAATAACTCAAACAAAATTTGAATCATTCGCACATTTAAAAAATACAAAGACAATTTGAAATTACAAACATTTTTTGAATTTTTTTAAATAAAATCACCAACATTAATTTAATTTTGTGAGCTTTCTTAAAAAGGAAGAAAATAAAAAGCAGAAAGAAAACCAATAAATTAATAAATAAATAAATAAACAATATAAAATAAACCGGTTCAGAAACCTTCTAGAAGGTTCCCAAAATAGGGATTCAACAACATGTAACTAGCTTTAGATGGCCCAGCCCATCTAACCTTCGCTCGGCTCGGGTGTGCGAATCCCGAGAGCAACTTGTTAACGAGCGCTCCTTCGGGAGCCTCGCAACGACCAGCGTCACTTGGCGCGCTCTCAGCCATTTGCCACGTGTCGCGCTCTGGACGCTCCCTCCGGATTTTGTTTTTTTATTTTTATTTTTCCACAAGCGTTTTCGGCTTTTTAAACGGCTTTTTTGTTTTTTTCGACGTTTTAGTTTTCCCCCCTTCTTCCTTAGCTTTTCGATAATTTTTTTTTGAAAAAACATTTTGCGCAAAAAAACGTGTTTTCTTTTTTTCTTTCTTCCGCGAAAATCACGGTTTTTCTTTCGCGAGAGGCACGGTTGTGCTTTAGCGAGAGTCACGGCCATGCCTTTCGGAAACCAAAAAAACGCGTTTTCTGTTTTTTTCTTTCGCGAGAGTCATGGTTTTGCTTCCGCGAGAGGCACGGTTGTGCTTTCGCGAGAGTCACGGCCGTGCCTCTTGGAAAGGGAAAAACAAAACACGTTTTCTGTTTTTTTTTTCTTTCGCGACAGTCACGGTTTTGCCTCCGCTAGAGTCATGGCCGTGCTTCTCGGAAAGGAAAAAAATACGCGTTTTTTCTTTTGCTTTTGCGAGAGGCATGGTTGTGCTTTCGCGAGAGTCACGGCCGTGCCTCTCGAAAACGAAAAAAACACGTTTTCTGTTTTTTTTCTCTTCCACGAGAGTCATGGTTTTGCTTCCACGAGAGGCACGGTTGTGATTTCGCGAGAGGCACGGGCGTGCCTCTTTTGGAAAGGGAAAAATACCATGCTCCCGGTTCGGTTTTTTCGCCCGGTTTTTTTTGTGAAAAAAAAAGTTCGTCAAAACCTATCAACATTGGATCTAGTTTTGAAGATCTCGACGCGAGGAATTCAATGATGAAAACAGTTCGAGATTTAGACATACGGTTTAAGAGATAAAACATTTTGAATAAACGGATCTACGAAAAAAGAGAAAACTCCCAGGTTGCAACAAGTGGCGTGCTGCATGTGCGCCACTTGTCACGACCTGAAAAAGTGAAGTGTTCTTTGCCATGAATACTCCTTAATTAATGATTTCGGCGAATCCCCGACAACTTGGGACCTCCTAAATAGTGGATCCTATTTGTCGTTTGTAGGCGTCAAATAGACGACCGGACGCTGACCGGCAAGGCGAGTTGGGCTGCCGTAGTTCGGCTTTTTTCTCCCTGTTTCTGTTTTGCTGCTTTTTCTTAATGCACCACATAATTGTTGGTTTTTTCTTTTCTTTTTATTTTATTTACCCCCTTTTTAAAAATCAGAAATTCCAAAAATGTTTCCATATACACGACGGAGTATACAAAAAGTTCACCGTGTATTACAAAAATGTTTATCATATATTAAAAGATGTTCACCATATATTACAAAAGGGTTCACTGTATATTATAAAAGTGTGCATCGTGTGTTAAGAAAATGTTCAAGATATATTAAAAAATGGTCAATGTGTTAAAAATGTTCAAGGTATATTAGAAAAGTCCATTATATATTAAAAAATCGTTCAGTTTGTAATTTCAAATGTTCATCATATATTAAAACAATGTTCAGTTTCTATTTAATAAATGTTCATTGTATATTATAAAAATATTTAAAGTAGCAGACTAAGGCATAGCCTAGTGGTGGGAAAAGGCTGATGCCTTTCCACCCATTTAAGTTCAAGGCATGATACTTGCAATTTGGGTTTGTTGCACCAATTATACTAATTATACTGTAGGGGGTTCCCTTACAATCCTTCTTTCAAAAATATATATTTAAAGTACAGAAAACTGTAAAAAGGAAAATGTGCAGAAAGTAAAGCAAGGGATTTTCTTTAGTACAGACGTAGACGCTCATACACTCATACGCTCACGCATATGAACGTAGTACATGCATCCTACCCCATGAGAACCTTCGAGAGACTGACCCGGTACATCATCTTAAGATTGATAAAGTCGCTACAGACGCTTTCCTAGTCGACGGAAATGTCTCCTTCTATTGAACGCACATCGCCGAAAGGCCTGAAATAAATCGAGAAAAATGCAAACACCAATGTCAAGTCTAAGACATGAACATTGGTGGGTTGGGATATCACTGTCGTTCTAACCATAAAACCGCATGTTGGTTCAAGGGGATTTTGTTTAAAACGACAAAAAAAAAGGGTGATATGGTGAACCGATTGCTAGTCTGCTACAGTACTCAGGTTGCTGCAGTAATCCGCCTCGCAGAAAAACCTGGTTTGCTGCAGTAACAAGTTACTATAGTACGTTGTCCGCTACACTGAATGCTTACGGGGCCAGCCCATTGCGCTCGCCCTTGTATGTCGCCTTGTCGTTTGACGCTTGCGTCTAATAGGAGCTCCCACTTGACGTAGTAAGTGTCACATAGAGATTACTGATAATTTAAGCCTAAGAGTGTTTTTAGGCAACTGTAAGCCTAAGAGTGACAGATCCATGGTGTACCGCTTGGGACTAGGCGTGATTGCCTGCTAGGATCACATCAAGTGCACTTACTTGAGCCCAAGGTTTCTCTTAGAAAAATTTTGAACCCAAGTTTTTTCCTCCCAAAACATACCATTTTGAAACAAGTTGAGGATATCCTCAAGAAACTTCAAACCACAGTTGAGTCCTTCGTCTGTTTTGCCCTTTGTTGTTCTGGCGAACATGCTCCTCCCGAGAAAAAACAATTCTCTAACTGAAGGCCAATTTGTATCACGCTTATGACCCGATGATAGAGGCGAGGGTCCCAATTTTTCGATGAGATGGTAACTATAGATTTTGTGGAGACGACTTTGACGATCCGACTACAAAGATGCACGATGTTGCGCCTTAGTAATCGCTAAACCAATCTCCTGAGGTTACTGACGATGCTGGTAGCATGATCAGCCTGACCACGAAGGCTATTCCTGCATGCAATCGAAGAACAAGCAAGAATATGATAATGCAATCTGAATATTGCGAATATAGATGAATTGTTGATAAAGGTGGGGATCCAAAAGCGTCCTTGGTCTGGTCGTTGGACACAAACGAGGTACAGGAAGTTGCAATGACTAACTTTTAACTAAACAAATCCCAAGTAAAAAGCTACTAGATCGATCTACTTATATAGGGGTGGCAGACAAGGAGGTGGGAGGACGTCCTAAGGCAGCCTAAAACTAAACTTATGACATACAAGGCTCATGGGCCCAAATAGAGGTGATGCAACACATTTGGACTTGTAGTTTGACTCGAATTCTTCTGCAGGGTCAGATTGTTTCGTCAATATCTCAACGCTCCAGACGAATTTTAAGGTGAATCCAATTGGCTTGGAAAGTGCACGAAATAAACTTTCCAACAAAAAAAGAATCACACAATTTGGAGTCCGGATGAAAGAGATATTAACGTTTTGAGTCAGCTATGTTTGTGCAGCCCGAATTTGAGTTCAGAATGTGTGGGAGTTGGACTTTACGTGAGAGGACTTTTTGAAAAGCACCTAAACGTCTCTTTTTCCCTTTCATTCATACGTGGATTGTAGAAATGTCCCATACACATGCAATTAGACATGTCACGAAAGTCCTTGAAGTATTTTTGTCCTGGATAACATAAATAAATTATTGCATAGTTTGCATTAGAAATCACCTCACAAGTATGCATGTATGCAATATTTTTAGTCGTATCCAAGGTAGTCATGTCCTCATCACCTGAGCTTTAGATGTTTTTCATAAGATTTTGTCCCCCGTGCTACTATACCAATCAAGCAAAGGTAAAATAAGTGTGCATAATCTATTATGGTAACACATGAGCAAGTTGCTATGGTTACAACTAGTAAAATTTCATGGTAATTGCCGGGCATTGAGACGTATCTTTGCGTTGCTATTAGACTTGCTCACAAAATAAGAAAATCAACCATAAATATTATAAATAGCCAATTGCTAGGAACACTTGCAAAGATACCGCTAGATTCATGACAACCACCACCGATTGAAGCTCATTTTTTTATTCTTGCAATCTTTCATTACTAACACCTAACATATTTTTTTGTCTTATTAAGTACTTTAGCTACCTCCCTAAAACCATTTTTATGAAGTAACTTAGTTTTAGAGAGTCTAAAATGTAAGGATAGTCGTGTAAGTGATATACACACTTGGGATTGTAGGAAACCTACTTTTAGCTCCTACAAGTATTGACACTCATATACTTCTACTTCTATTTGAAAAGTGCTATGACTACTTCCTGCACTTGGGGATAGTCAGTCTCTCCTCAGGCAATATTTTTCTGAATGCTGAATCTACGCCCGGTCACTGTTTTATTCGCCACTATTGTAAAAACAGTTCAACCTACTAGCAAGAAATAAATCCCGCACATGTAATTGCTAAGCTTTCAAAAACTATTAGTATAATAAAAGCATGGGTGATCTATGTAACGCCCCGACCAAACCCACGTCTTCACCCACCAGTTCCTTGCCGTTGCATCTGCGATTTAGACTGGCCTACATATCAATACTAGTCTTCCCCGTGTACTTTGTCCTTGCTATTGCGTACCTGGGATCCGCTTCCCAGTCGGGCACCCATCCTTAAACTGATCCAATCCAAGCACTCTACGCACTTTGTCTCCACTCATGCGCATCCGAGATCAACTTCCTAGCCGGTCACCCCTTCTTAAATTGCTCCAAGCTAAGCACTCTTAACTTTGAGGTTCCTTTTGGACGAGCTCCTGAAAAATAAGGTGCACCTTGTTAATATGAGCAGTCTATCATTTCTATTAAGCCGAGATGTCACATACACCCTCATCAAAAGAATGGACATCCTCGTAGGCCTAGTTGGAACTTTCCCTCTTGGCACACGTCTGTGTGTGCCAGGGCCAGCATCCACATGTGCCCCATGTATGCATCATTGACCCACACAAGCCCGTGTAACCGTGAGGGCTGGCTCTGTTATCAGTTGTAACATTCTAGCCAAACCAACGGATTCCTGGCCGTTGCGCCTGGCTACCACCTAGGATCTAGACCGGCCAACATACCAACACTAGTCTTCCCCGCGCACTTTGTTCTCACTCGTGCACATCCGGGATCAATTTGTGAGTCAATCATCAACAAATTGCTTCAAGCCAAGCACACTTAACTTTGAGGTTCCTTTCGAATGGGCTCCCGGAAAACAAGGTGCACCTTGTTGATATGAGTAGTCTATTATTCCTATTAGCTGGGATGTCACGATCTATATGATCAAAATATGACTTTCCTTATTCCCCATGATAGTGATGATCTATTCTTCACAACTCTTCCTCTCGAACATGCTAAATTTAATCATAAAGAAATATCTCCTATAAAAAACAACACCAAATAAATAATCCAAATTGATCAAATAAATATGCAAAGTGTGCACAGAAATGGAAAGCTCCAATTGTCAAAGTCAAAATACTATTGATATAGTTAATACTAGTCCTTAGTTAGGTTCAAACAAAAAGATATGGTTAAGTTTGGATAAGCCAACTTAAAATAGGACCAAAATAAGTTGAATTTAAAGAAAGTTTGAATATACTCAAATTGCGAATAGGAAGTCACAATCCCGAGGTTCAATTTGCAAAGCAATTATAGGTTTCTAGAATTAAAATTATGGACAAAATATACTAAAATTTCTCATTTGGAATTTGAAAATCTAAATGCTAAAAAGTTTAAACTATGGTGTCATTGGATTGTAGATGTTTATAGCATTTGGAAGGTGAAAATATCACTAAAATGTATGTATAAAACCTAAATATATGGCTAATATGAAGTTTGATTCAAATTTGAATTGATGTAGAATGGGAAATTTTGTGTCATTGAATTCTACATGTTCTAAGGATTTCGGGGATATCAGTTTTCAGAAAATGGGCTTATAGATCTATAGATATGAGTTTGCAAAATTTAGGGGATATTCTGTCTAAAGAAAAGGAATTAGAAAAGACTGGACACGTGGCATTGTCTGGATGGACGATACCACTTTGACTGAGTTTTAATATAGAACCGTCCCATTGGAGATCCTCGATTGTCCGTTTGTACTGGTTCAGTACATCAAGTGATTTTTTTGCGGAGTATTGTTCTATAGATCCGTGGCTAAGACTGTGTACCAATTTGCAAATTTAAGTGATCCAATCTAGGTTGTTGATCGGAGATCCTTTGGCCGGTTGTGTGTACCATTTTGCTACCCAAAGAGGTCTAATATAAGCCCATGACTATGGATCAGATGGTTGAAAAGAAAAAGGTGTGTGTGCGTGTGCGAGAGAGAGAGAGAGAGAGAGAGAGAGAGAGCTCATTGAGAAGCACAATTATGTCACCAGAAAGGAAGAAGATGATGGCAACACCCAAAGGCGAGTATGAAGACGACGAGAGGGTGCCGTCAGAATTGATGGAGTGGTGCACGATGTGATTAAGATGAAGACATTTTAGGAGGCCTCAATCGCATCCTTGGACGGCGTCGGGGTGCATCTGGAGTTTGTCAAGTTGTAACGCCCGGTTGGTTTGCAACAGTAACCCTAAGTTTCTAATCGTGGTTTCGAAGCTGTCAAAAAAAAAAAAAAAAGGATAAACACAGGAGGGATAAACACCCCACCGGCCCACCACCCGCCCCCCCCCACTCCCCTTGGCCCATCTCCACTCCCCAGGCCAGCCCATGGGCCACCAGGCCGCCCACCGGCCAACCCCCCCCTCTCCCTTATCCCACCCGAGGGGAAACCCTAACCCCAACCGCATCCCCACCCCCCACTCGCGCCCCCCCTCCCCGATCCAATGGGATCGGGCTCAGGCGCCACCCTCGCCACCGACCGCCTCTCCCGGGCGAACCCCCCCGCCGCCCCCCCCCCCCGGCCCCGCCGCCTCGCTCTTCCCTCCGCCTCCACTGCAGCAGCGCCCTCTCTCTCTGCGCCCACCGAGGCCGAGCGGACCTCGGCGCCCAGCGCCTCGCCCCTCGCCGGCGTGCCTCCCGGCCCCCCTCGCCCGGACCGCCCGAGCTCCACCAAGCACGCGCCGAGACCCATGAACCCCGGTGAGGCCACGAGCCTCCTCCCTCTCCTCTCGGCGCCCCCCTCCGGTCCCCTCCGGTCCCTCCGGTCCCCTCCGACGCGCCCTCACGTTCCTCTCGCCCAGGCGGATCCGGCCCGTGACCTCGTCGGCTCGGCGCGGCCGGCCACCGCGCCTCCCTCTCCCCTTCCTTCTCCTCCCGTCGGCGATCTCGTCGGCGCCGTGGTGAGCCCCGACCCCCAGCGCCTCGATCCCCCCTTCTCCGGGCCCGCTCCGTCCAGCCCCGACCCCCTTCTTCCCGAGCCATGGCCTCCGTCGCCCGATCCCCCACGGGCCGCCGCTTCGCCGTTGGCGCCGTGGCATCGGCCACTTCAGCCGCCCAGCGCCCGACCGGGCCGGGTCGCGCCCGATAAAGGGGCCAGCGCACTTCCCGCCCGCGTCGTCGCGCCGTTAGGCCCGTGCCTCGACGGGGCCCCACCCCCAAAACGTTTAAAATGTTTTAATTAATCGAAAGCGAAAATGAATTAAAATGAATTAAACTAATTAATTAAATAACTAATTAATTAATTAATTAAGTAATTAATTAAACTAATTAATCCTGGTTTAATTAATACTAATCATTAGCTAATTAATTGGGTAATTAATTAAACTAATTAATCTGGATTAATTAATGCTAATTATCAATTAACTTAATTAACTAAGTTTAATTAATCGATTAGGTTAATTAAGCTATTAGGGTATGACATGTGGGACCCACTGGCGGGGTTGACTTAGTCAACCTGTTGGTGATAACGTCGGCATGACCTCATCTTGATGTCATAAATGATTTTTTCGAAATTAATTATTTAATTAATTAAAATTCAGAAATTAATAAAACCTTTTATAATTCATAACTTTTAATCCGTAGTCGGATTAAAATAATTTCAACATGAAAGTTGCTCGAGCAGCGAGGCGATTAGGATCGCGATCCGTTCGTCCACCGCACGTCTCTAACCTATCGAACCTGCAAACTTTCTCCTCCGGTTCATCTCGTCGACAGACGTCCGGGCAGGATAACTTCGGATGCTTTCCCCTAAACCGGTACCCTCTTACCACGTTAGGGCACGCCTAGCATCGCTTCTTGGCATGTCATACATCGTTATGCATCTGTTATCGTGTATTCATTGTTTCTTCCCCTCTTCTCTTGGTAGACTACGAGGCCGACGCTGCGGTGGCGGTTCGACTCTGATCTTGACGATCACTCTCTCTTGCGAGCAACAGGCAAGCCCCCCTTTGATCATCCCGATATCGCCCATTCCATTCTCTTATTGCTTGCACTAGAATTTGCTCTGTTATTGTTTGCTCCTATTACATTGCATAGCACATTTATTGTAACCTGCTTTGTTACCTACCTGCTTATCCTAAACTGCTTAGTATAGGTTGGTTAGAGACCCATCAGTGACCCCCCCCCACCTTGTCCTTGTTGCCCCTGCTTCACCATTGAAGACCCGATCAACGGGATCGGAGACCAGGCCCCGACACCGCACATCACTCCCCCTTAGTTGCTCGACACTACTAGGTTACTATCGAGTACCGAGGGTGAAACCTCTGCAGCACTCCTGATATTAACCCTGTAGTATAGTTATCCGGTTGAGGTCATCGAGGGTGATTTCCTCTTTAACCACTTCGTCGACTACTGTCGTGCAACCCCTCAAGTGTGGACCTCGAGGGTGAATCCTCTTATGTTCACCTTGACGACTACATTGAGTGGAATACACCGGGGGTGATTCCTCGTGTTTTCCCCTTGATGTTTGGACTCACGGTTACTTGGACTTTTACCACCGTTACTTGGAAAGGCGGGTCGACCACGAGGGTACCCTGCGTGTAATTGCGAGTGATGTGGAGGCGGGTTGACTGGATGGTGCCGCGAGATACTTACGAGGCGTGGCGGGCATTCCTAGCCCTTGCCACAAGTCCTCGAGGCGGGCAACGGGTCACATCTTCGTGAGTTACGCTTGTTACCGCGTTCCTAATCCACTACGATTTGGATATTTGATCCGAGGGCCTCGGCACGATAGCACTAACCATCACGTGGGCTAAGTATGGGCGTTCTGCGTCGTATACATCAGCCGAAGCTTATTAGACGTCGGCGTCGGGCGGCCTTAGCGCCGGATTGGGCTGGAGCGCTGTTAGGCTAGGTCTGCTTCCGGCCGCCCTCGCAGCGTCTTGAGGAGTTCGGGAGATGGCCCATGACCCCGGGGCATAGGTTTAGTCGGCGTCTTGGCCTCTCTATTAAGCCTAGGTCGGGTTGCGGCGTATTGTTTGACCGAGGCGGGCATGACCACAGAAAGTGTGTCCGGCCGGAGTTAAGCGGCGTGGTGGGTAAGTTGGTGCACCCTGCAGGGAAGAAAACTTCTGTCGATAGCCTGTCCCTCTGATAGCAGACGCTTGGAGTTGTATCGATCGATACAACTAGAACTGGTTACTTGAGATGAGATATGGATATGAGTGTGGATTGTGATGATAAGCTGGATAGTATGGCTCGGGATTTCTTTCTCGCAGGAGTCGAGAAAGGATCTCGGCGAGGTTGATAACACTCTTGTTACTTTAAGTTATGTTACTCTACTCCTCTTGTTTGCTGCAAGATGGTGGTTTCGGAAGATGCTAGTCTTGATAGGACTAGAGTCTTCTCTCTATTACGGCGTTCTGCGATTCAGTCCTTGATATGGCCTTTACATATATCCATGCATATGTAGTGTAGCTCCTTGCTTGCAGTACTTTGGATGAGTACTCACGGTTGCCTTGTTCCCCTTTTCCTATCTCTACTCGATTGCTGCAATCGGACGATGGAGACCAGGATCGAGCGCCACCGCCTCGGCGACTACTACTGAGGCGCCTACTACTACGTGCAGCCCGCCGGCGGCGACCGGGAGTGACCTAGGAGGATCCAGGCGGGAGGCCTGTCCTCTTCGATCTGTATCGGTTTGTGCTAGCCATCTTATGGCACTTTGTTTAACTTATGTCTGTACTCAGATATTGTTGCTTCCGCTGACTCGTCTATGATCGAGCACTTGTATTCGAGCCCTCGAGGCCCCTGGCTTGTATTATGATGCTTGTATGACTTATTTTATTCGTAGAGTTGTGTTGTGATATCTTCCCGTGAGTCCTTGATCTTGATCGTACACATTTGCGTGCATGATTAGTGTACGATTGAATCGAGGGCGTCACACAAGTCGAAGGCAGAGCAATGCTTTGTAGGGAGTGCACTCTGGCTACGAATCAGGCGAATATATATGTCAAAGAGGTTCGGTGTGACAAAAGAAAGCGAAAGGATGGATAATTGGGACCTATTCCCCTTGTACTAGACGAAAGCTTCGTTGACACCCATGGAAATGGAGGGGCGATGACGAGTAGTTCCAGCCGAGGGAGAAGCAAAGTTTGTGGGTTGCTAAGGGGAGAGATGTGATGCGATGCGAGAAGTATCTCTGGATCCTTTATATGGGATAGTACGTTTGGTCGATAGTAGTTTCTAGTTTGGAGTTTATGGCCACTGTAGTTGCTCTGATGGTGCACTAAGGGTGTGTTTGGTAGGGTGCATCAGGGCAAAAGTTCCCAATCCGACCCACTTTTGCTT
Organism: Aegilops longissima; assembly: GCA_021605205.1. Taxonomy (NCBI): domain Eukaryota; kingdom Viridiplantae; phylum Streptophyta; class Magnoliopsida; order Poales; family Poaceae; genus Aegilops; species Aegilops longissima. Next base: position 223,573,093 of record CM038678.1, on the reverse strand, counting down.
GTTTGGTAGGGTGCATGGGCTCACCTGGGCTATGCTCATATGCTCATCTGATGCATAAAAGGGCCCTCAGCCATGCTCATCTCATGCACCCCACACAGGATGCATGGAAGCAGCTATGCTGGCCCTGACCCTCGTCCCCACCGACCCTTGAAAAAGTTTAGAACTTCAAAACTGTTGAAATTTTAAAAAAATGTTCATAATTTGAAAATTTGTTTGAATTTTCAACAAATGTTCAGAATTTCATTTTTTTTAAAAAATTCATAAATGTTCAAAATTTCAAAATAAAATCAAAATTTGTTTGAATTTTGAAAAAAAATCATAATTTTAATTTTTTTTATAAAATATTCAAAATTTCAAATTTTGTTTAAATTTTCAAAGCTCGGAATTTCAAATATGTTCAAAAAATTTAAAAAGTACAGAATTTTGGAATTTATTTTTATTTTCCAAAAATGTTTAGAATTTCAAATTTTGTTTAAATTTTCAAAATATGTTTAAATTTGTGTTCACATTTTTTGATTTTGTTCATCATCCAAAAAAATTATTCGGAATTCGAAATTGTTCAGCATGTCTAAACAGGTGCAGGCTGCCAAACAAAATCTCAGCTCAGCATGTCTCAGCGCATACATCACCGCCAAACAATAGCAACTGCATGGACTCAGCATGTCTGCACTCAGCATGTATGAGAGGAGAACAACTAGGCTAGGTCCATACATGCTACCAAACACACCCTAAGGATGGGAGACGACGTGTCGGAGCTCCGGAGTGTTCTAGATGCTTTCCAGGCTTGAGGTGCAGCGGGACAATGGGATCATATAAGCACATCGGTCCTTTTCCAAAATTGGTGGATGTTGAAACAGGTCCTGTAGGTGGGGCCCATGGTCCCACTGCCAGTAAGAGAGAGAGAGAGGTGAGGAGAGAGAGAGAGAGAGAGAGAGAGAGAATGCAACAATTGTTAGGCTAGTTTCATCGCGTACGCGCACGACTCAGTTCAGAACCATATTCGGCGCATGTGCCTACGGATCGGGTTTATCATTTATATTATTTGTTACCTAATTTAAATGGGATTTGGTTTATAAATAATATCTAACGACATCCTATAATTAAATAAAAATCCAAATATAACAAAAATATTACATAGGACATAGACAAATATTTCAAACCCATATGCATGTTAAAAATTCATTTTATTTTTCTAAACAAACTGTAGGCTTTATAAATTCCCTTAAAATGTTTAGGGTTTTATAGTACATATAATTAATTTTAAATTGTACATATATGTATATGATATATCCAGTTTATTTCCAGCTTTACAATTTAGAAGTCATTTTATCCTCTTCTTTGTTATTTTCTTTTCTTTTGTAAATGAATTCAAATATAGCAAACCAAATGAAATCTAAATAAAATATTGATCCATCATAGTGGAAAAGTCATTATTTTCCCACTCTTGTAAAATATGGTTGGAAATATTTCAAAGAGTTTATAAGAACTAAAGAATTTTTGAGCTTGAGACTGATATGTCCATTTTGCATCATGTTTTCCAACTGTTATTTATAATATTTTAGGTTAACATTTCACTTTATGATGCAATTTTAATGCCTTTTCTCTCTTATTATGCAAGATTTATATGAAGAGGGAAATTGCCGACAGCTGGAATTCTAGACATGAAAAGAGCTACAACATAGATAGCTATTCTCCGGAGCTCCAAATGACCTTAAAATTTACGGAGGTTTATTTTGGAATTAATAAAAAAATACTAAAAGAAGAATCACCAGGAGGGCCCCCACCAATGAGCCACAAGCTCAGGTGGCACACCCCTTGGGGGCGCCATGTGAGCTTGTGGACCCACCAGAAGGCCTTTGTGGCCCTCATTCTCCTATATGAAGCCATTTGCCCTAGAAAAATAAATCAAGAGAAGACTTTCGGGACAAAGCGCCGCCGTCTCGAGGCGGAACCTGGGCAGGAGCACTTGTCCTTCCGATGGGGCGATTCCGCCGGGATACATCCCTCCGGGAGGGGGAAATCATCACCAACGATCCTCTCATCATGGGATGACTCATCTTCATCAACATATTCACCAACACCATCTCATATCAAACCCTAGTTCATCTCTTGTTTTCAATCTTTGCCTCAAAACCTCGGATTGGTACCTATGGGTTGCTAGTAGTGTTGATTACATCTTGTAGTTGATGCTAGTTGGTTTACTTGGTGGAAGATCATATGTTTAGATTGTTAATCATTATTATTCTCCTCTAATCATGAACATGAATATGATTTGTAAGTAGTACCATTTTTTCTTGAGGACATGAGAGAAGTCTTGTTACAAGTAATCATGTGAAGTTGGTTGATACGTCTCCAACGTATCTATAATTTTTGATTGTTCCATGCTATGAAATTATCCGTTTTGGATGTTTTATATGCATTAATGTGCTATTTTATATGATTTTGGGACTAACCTATTAACCTAGGGCCCAGTGCCAGTTTCTGTTTTTTCCTTGTTTTAGAGTTTCGCAGAAAAGGAATACCAAACGGAGTCCAAATGGAATAGAACTTTCGCGATGATTTTTCTTGGACCAGAAGACACCCAGGAGACTTGGAGTGCAAGTCAGAAGAGCCACGAGGTGGCCACAAGGGTGGAGGGTGCGCCCAGGGGGGTGGGGCGCGCCCCCAACCTTGTAGGCCCCTCGGTGGCCTCCTGACCTAGATCTTCCTCCTATATATACTCTTATACCCCAAAAACTTCCAAGGGAGCCACGAAACCACTTTTCCACTGCCGCAACCTTATGTACCCGTGAGATCCCATCTAGGGGCCTTTTCCGGCATCCTGCCGGAGGGGGATGCGATCATGGAGGGCTTCTACATCAGCACCATTGCCTCTTCGATGAAGCGTGAGTTGTTTACCACAGACCTACGGGTCCATAGCTAGTAACTAGATGGCTTTTTCTCTATCTTTGATTCTCAGTACCATGTTCTCCTCGATGTTCTTGGAGATCTATTTGATGTAATACTCTTTTGCGGTGTGTTTGTCGAGATCCGACGAATTATGGATTTATGATCAACTTATGTATGAATATTATTTGAATCTCCTCTGAATTCTTTTATGCATGATTTGATATCTTTGCAAGTATCTTCGAACTATCAATTTGGTTTGGCGAACTAGAATTGTTTTTGTTGCAATGGGAGAAGTGCTTAGCTTTGGGTTCAATCTTGTGGTGTCCTTTCCCAGTGACAGTAGGGGCAGCAAGGCACGTATTGTATTTTTGCCATCAAAGATAACAAGATGGGGTTTTCATCATATTGCTTGAGTTAATTCCTCTACATCATGTCATCTTGCTTAAGGCGTTACTCCGTTCTTTGTGAACTTAATACTCTAGATGCATGCTGGATAGCGGTCGATGTGTGGAGTAATAGTAGTACATGCAGAATCATTTTGGTCTACTTGACACGGACGTGATGCCTATATTCATGATCATTGCCTTAGATATCATCATAACTTTGCGCTTTTCTATCAATTGCTCGGCAGTAATTTGTTCACCAACCGTAATATTTTCTGTCTTGAGAGAAGCCTCTAGTGAAACCTACGGCCCCGGGTCTATTTTCCATCATATAAGTTTCCGATCTACAATTCTAATTTACTATTTACTTTCTTTTGCAATATTTTACTTTCCGTTCGATAAACCGAAAATACCAAAAATATTACTTTACCGATTATCCATGTCTACCAGATCTCACTTTGTGAATAACCGTGAAGGGATTGACAACCCCTTTGTCGCGTTGGTTGCAAGTTGGTGTTTCTTTGTGCAGGTATTCGATGGCTTGTCGCGTTATCTCCTACTGGATTGATACCTTGGTTCTTAAAACTGAGGAAATACTTACGCTACTTTGCTACATCACCCTTTCCTCTTCAAGGGAAAACCAACGCAAGCTCAAGAGGTAGCAAGAAGGATTTCTGGCGCCGTTGCCGGGGAGATCTATGACAAGCCGAGACATACCAAGTACCCATCATAAACTCTCATCCTTTGCATTACATTATTCGCCATTTGCCTCTCGTTTTCCTCTCCCCCACTTCTAAAACGATTTTCGAAAAGATTTGCCTTTTCTTCACCCCTCTTCCGTTCGTCTTCTTTGTTTGCTCTTTGTGTGCTCGTGTGTTGGATTGCTTGCTTTGTCACGATGGCTCAAGATAATACAAAATTGTGTGACTTTTCCAATACCAACAACAATGATTTTATTAGCACTCCAATTGCTCCCGATGCTAATGCGGAATCTTGTGAAATTAATACAGCTTTGCTGAATCTTGTTACGAAAGATCAATTTTCCGGCCTTCCCAATGAAGATGCCGCATCCCATCTTAATAATTTCGTTGATTTGTGCGGTATGCAAAATAAAAAAGATGTGGATAGTGATATTGTTTAGTTGAAGCTATTTCCGTTCTCGCTTAGCGATCGCGCTAAAACTTGGTTTTCATCTTTGCCTGAAAATAGTATTGATTCATGGAATAAGTGTAAAGATGCCTTTATTCCCAAGTACTTTCCACCTGCTAAGATCATCTCCCTTAGGAAGGATATTATGAATTTTAAGCAACTTGATCATGAACATGTTGCACAATTTTGGGAGAGGATGAAATTGATGATTAGAAATTGCCCTACTCATAGTTTGAATTTGTGGATGATTATACAAAACTTTTATGCCGGATTGAATTTTGCTTCTAGAAATCTTTTAGATTCGGCCGCGGGAGGCACTTTTATGGAAATTACTTTAGGAGAAGCTACTAAAATCCTAGATAATATTATGTTTAATTATTCTCAATGGCATACTGAAAGATCCTCCACTAGTAAAAAAGTGCATGCGATTGAAGAAATAAATGTTTTGAGTGGAAAGATGGATGAGCTTATGAAATTGTTTACTAATAAGAGTGCTCCTATTGATCCTAATGATATGCCTTTGCCTACTTTGATTGAAAGCAATAATGAATCTATGGATGTGAATTTTGTTGGTAGGAACAATTTTGGTAATAACGCATATAGAGGTCATTTTAATCCTAGGCCGTTTCCTAGTAATTCCTCTAATAATTATGGTAATTCCTACAACAATTCTTATGGAAATTATAATAAGATGCCCTCTGATTTTGAGAATAGTGTTAAAGAATTTATTAGTTCACAAAATAATTTCAATGCTTTGATTGAAGAAAAACTGCTTAAGATTGATGATTTGGCTAGGAACATGGATAGAATTTCTCTTGATGTTGATTCTTTGAAACTTAGATCTATTCCACATAAGCATGATATCAATGAGTCTCTCAAAGCCATGAGAATTTCCATTGATGAGTGCAAAGAAAGAACCGCTAAGATGCGTGCTAAGAAAGATTGGTTTATAAAAGCGTGTTTTTCTAGTTTCCGTGAAAATAATGATGAATATCTTAAAGTAATTGATGCGACTCCTATTGAATTTTTATTTTCCAATGTAAATCTTGATAAAGATGGGACTGGAGATGAGTCAACTTTAGATATAAGGCATCCCATTGATTCGGAGTTTTTAGATCTTGATGCAATAAAAGTGGGATTGGAGAGGTCAAAACTTTAGGTAGCAATGAACCCACTCTTTTGGATTTCAAGGAATTAAATTATGATAATTGTTCTTTAATAGATTGTATTTCCTTGTTGCAATCCATGTTGAATTATCCTCATGCTTATAACCAAAACAAAGCTTTTACTAAACATATCGTTGATGCTATGATGCAGTCTTTTGAAGAAAATCTTGAATTGGAAGTGAAGGAGTCCTGGATTAGGGGGTATCCGGACAGCCGGACTATATCCTTTGGCCGAACTATTGGACTATGAAGATACAAGATTGAAGACTTCGTCTCATGTCCGGATGGGACTCTCGTTGGCGTGGAAGGCAAGCTTGGCAATACAGATATGTAGATCTCCTTCCTTATAACCGACTCTGTGTAACCCTAGCCCCCTCCGGTGCCTATATAAACCGGAGGGCTTAGTTCGTAGGACAACAACAATCATACCATAGGCTAGCTTCTAGGGTTTAGCCTCTTCGATCTCGTGGTAGATCAACTCTTGTACTACTCATATCATCAAGATCAATCAAGCAGGAAGTAGGGTATTACCTCCATCGAGAGGGCCCAAACCTGGGTAAACATTGTGTCCCCTGCCTCCTGTTACCATCCGCCTTAGACGCACAGTTCGGGACCCCCTACCCAAGATCCGCCGGTTTTGACACCAACATTGGTGCTTTCATTGAGAGTTCCACTGTGCCATCGCCCTAAAGCTGGATGGCTCCTTCGATCATCGATAACGATGCGGTCCGGGGTGGGGTTTTCCTCCCTGGACAGATCTTTGTATTCGGCGGCTTCGCACTGCGGGCCAACTCGCTTGGCCATCTGGAGCAGATCGAGAGCTACACCCCTGGCCACCAGGTCAGGTTTGGAAACTTGAATTACACTGCCGATATCCGCGGAGACTTGATCTTCGACGGATTCGAGCCCATGCCGGGTGTGCCGCACGATCACGACGAGCATGATGTAGCTCTATCGTCGGACAGTGTTCGGGAAATCACGCGAGCAACCACTCCGGCCTTCAATCTGGAATAGATTGCGCCATTCGAGGACGGGCGGATAGACCCCGCCTTGGAGGCCGCACTCTCAGCGGCGATAGAGCCGAACACTGACCTTACCCCTCACGAGAGCCATGACGCTGAACCACTGGATTCATCTCCGGCCACGGACTCCGAATCGCCTGCGCCCACGCCTATCGAATCCAATTGGGCACCGATCATGGAGTTCACCTCCGCGGATATCTTTCAGCACTCGCCCTTCGGCGATGTGCTAAACTCGTTAAGGTCTCTCTCCTTGTCAGGAGAACCTTGGCCGAACTATGTCCAGCTAGAATTGGATGCGGATGACGAAGAAATTCATTCCCACCCACCACCCACTTAGTAGCCACTGTCGACGATTTAATCGACATGCTCGACTTCGACTCCGAAGACATCGATGGTATGGACAACGATGCGGGAGATGAACAGGAACCACTGCCCACAGGGCACTGGACCGCCACCTTATCATATGATATATACATGGTGGATACACCCAAAGAAGGCAATGGCGACAAGACAGTGGAGGTTGACCCCTCCAAGAAGCAACCCAAGCGCCGACGTCAGCGTCGCCGCTCTAAGTCTCGCCACAGCAAAAGCGGTGATACCGGCACAGGAGATAATAGTACTCCGGACAGTGCCAAAGACAATGACAATCCCCTCCAGCAAGATTTAGGGCCGGAGGATGAACAAGCCAACTCTCCTGAGCGAGCGGCAGAGGGAGAGGCGGAGGATGACAATTACATGCCTCTCTCCGAAGACGAAGTGAGCCTCGGCGACGAAGAATTTGTCGTGCCTGAGAATCCCATCGAACAGGAGCGCTTTATGCGCCAGCTTATAGCCACAGCAAATAGCCTAAAGAAAAAGCAACAACAGCTTCGAGCTGATCAAGATTTGCTAACAGACAGATGGACTGAAGTCCTTGCGGTCGAGGAATATGAACTCGAACGCCCCTCCAAAAGTTACCCAAAACACAGGTCGCTACTCGAAGAAGAAGCAGCGAAACCTACCTCACCGGCGTACAATACGGCTAACCGACCACCTCGTGGCCGAGACAGAAGGGCGTTCCATCCTGAAGATCAGCCTGTACCCCGCCGCCATTCAAAAAAAAACACCAAGGCACCGGGAAACACGCGAGACCTGCGAGACGTATTGGAAGATAGGGCAAAACACGCAAGATCGATCTACGGATCACGAGGGCACGCCCCTACGCGGGACGGTGACCGCCATGCCGGATACAGTAAAAGCAAATCCGGTCGGGCCGAATACAGCAGGCAAGACTCACACGAGCTGCGTCGCAATATAGCCCAGCACAGAGGCGCGGCACACCCCCTATGCTTCACTGACGAAGTAATGGAGCATGAATTCCCAGAGGGTTTTAAACCCGTAAATATCGAATCATATGATGGTACAACAGATCCCGCGGTATGGATCGAGGACTTCCTCCTCCACATCCACATGGCCCGCGGTGATGATCTACATGCCATCAAGTACCTCCCGTTAAAACTTAAAGGACCAACTCGACATTGGCTGAATAGTTTGCCAGCAGACTCCGTTGGCTGTTGAGAGGATCTGGAAGACGCATTCCTTGACAACTTCCAGGGCACTTATGTGTGACCACCAGATGCCGATGACTTGAGCCACATAATTCAGCAGCCAGGGGAATCGGCCAGGCAATTCTGGACACCGTTCCTAACCAAGAAAAATCAAATTGTCGACTGTCCAGATGCAGAGGCCTTAGCGGCATTTAAGCACAACATCCGTGATGAGTGGCTCGCCCGGCACCTCGGCCAGGAAAAGCCAAAGTCTATGGCAGCCCTCACGACACTCATGATCCTCTTTTGCGCGGGAGAGGATAGCTGGCTGGCTCGCAGCAATAACATATCAAGGAACCTTGGCATTTCGGATACCAAGGATAGTAACGGCAGACCACGTCGCAGCAAACACAAGCGCCGCAACAACGGCGATAACGCCGAGGATACGGCAGTCAATGCTGGATTCAGAGGCTCTAAACCCGGTCAGCGAAAAAAGCCATTCAAAAGAAGCACTCCGAGCCCGTCCAGTTTGGACCGCATACTCGATCGCTCGTGTCAAATACACGGCACCCCCGATAAGCCAGCCAATCACACCAACAGAGAATGTTGGGTGTTCAAGCAGGCCGACAAGTTAAACGCCGAAAACAAGGACAAAGGGGCTGCACAGCGATGACGAGGAGGAGCCACGGCCGCCGAACACGGAAGGACAGAAGAGGTTCCCCCCGCAAGTGAGGACTGTGAACATGATATACGCAACCCACATCCCCAAGAGGGAACGGAAGCGTGCACTAATGGACGTATATGCGATGGAGCCCGTCGCCCCAAAGTTCAACCCATGGTCCTCTTGTCCGATCACCTTCGATCGCAGGGACCACCCCACTAGTATCCGTCATGGCGGATCTGCCGCATTGGTCTTAGTCCCCATCATTGATGAATTTCACCTCACTCGAGTCCTTATGGACGGCGGCAGCAGCCTGAACCTGCTCTATCAGGATATAGTGCGCAAAATGGGTATAGACCCCTCGAGGATCAAACCCACAAAAACGACCTTTAAAGGCGTCATCCCAGGTGTAGAGGCCCATTGTACGGGCTCAATCACACTGGAAGTGGTCTTCGGATCTCCGGACAACTTCCGAAGCGAGGAGTTAATCTTCGATACCGTCCCGTTCCGCAGCGGCTATCACGCACTGCTCAGGCGAACCATGTTTGCAAGATTCAATGCAGTACCGCATTATGCATACCTCAAGCTCAAGATGCCAGGACCTAGGGGGGTCATCACAGTCAATGGAAACACAGAGCGCTCGCTCCGTATGGAGGAACAGACTGCAACCCTTGCAGCGGAGGCACAAAGCAGCCTCTTAAGGCAATCCGCTAGTTCGGCGATAAAGCCCCCGGACACCGTCAAGCTCGTCCGGAGCAACCTGCAACAGGATCGCCTGGCACGCTCAGAGCTCGCCTAGCAATTCGGCCCCCGCCCTAGCCTCAGTGAATGTCGAAATTCGTGCAGCGTGTACATAATTACGCATTGAAAATACCATAGGTGTAGGCGGGGGCACGATCGTGGCACGTCCCACAATGCGGCTCAACCTCACTAGGGGCTTACTACCTTTATCATTCTTTCTCTTTCAGGACTTTACTCTCTGGAAGCCCTATCCGGCAGTACGATTGCCGGACACATGATACAACATCCAAGGAGGCAGGAAGCTACATCGATGGAATCCCCAGGTGGTCTCTGATAACGAGTGAAATACCTGCTTTAAGATACCAGTCCGCAGCTTGCCCTTGGATGGGACATGTCAAATAGTCCTATTTTTGCTTACCGCACTACTTGTATCAGTATGCTTCGACGCATTTCTCGAATAAACAATGCATAGCACTAGTCTATTATCGCATTCTATATTCTTTTATATATATATATGCTCATTTATGACAGTCAGCACCCGTACACTCTGGTACGGCCAGTACGCCAGGGGCTTCCGTATACCCCATAACACGGTGTGAGAAGTCCGAACACTTTCGACAGTGCGGCACCCCGAACTTATAGCATTATATGCATCAACTCCGAATCATGTCTTGGGTCAATAGTTGGGTTTGCCCGGCTCCCATGTTTTGGTGCCTTACGTTCCGCTATATCGGCTAAGGTAGCACTGGGAGAACTACTGCGATTGTGTCCCGGTTCTTCCGGACGAGCACCTCGATGAAAGCTAAAACTGACTGTCATGATAAGGCGAGAGCTGGTCACTGTTCGAGAGGTCTCATGTCCCTAAAGACTTTTACCGCTTCGGGCGAGGAGTCGGCCTTGTCCGACTTAGGCGTGTATAGCGCCCCAAATTCGGCCTTCCGAATATTAGGGGCTTCGCCAAAATTTAAAATTGTAGACTTCTATGGCTAAGTGAGAGTGATAAAGCATTATAGTCTGGTTGCCTGGTTCGTTGCGCTGAGCACCTCCCTCGAAGGACACAAAAATGGGAAAAAGAGTGCTCAGATTTATCCCGAACACCCCAGCACTAGCTGCATGGGGGCAGAAGCCGACGATTGGCCAACTTTCAGATTTTATAAACGGCCGCACAGAAGGTAATATTTTAAATACAAAAGCGTTGCATAGCGCACATGAACTAGTTTTCATAATACAGGATCACATGAGCAAGTTCATTCAAAAATTACATCTTTGGAACACTCGTCCGCCACAAGACGGGCACCCTTCAGGACACCCGCATAATACATTTCACGGTGGCGATGCTCCTTGCCCTGCGGTGGCCCCTCCTTCACCAGCTTCTCGGCGTCCATCTTGGCCCAGTGCACCTTCGCACGGGCAAAAGCCCTACGTGCACCTTCGATGCAGATGGACCGCTTTATAACTTCCAGCCGTGGGCAGGCATCCACAAGCCGCCTCACCAGGCCGAAGTAGCTGTTGGGAAGGGCATCGCCAGGCCACATCCGGGCTATAAGGCCCCTCATGGCCTGTTCGGACACCTTGTGGAGCTCGACCAGTTGCTTCAGCTGGTCGCTCAAGGGCATCGGGTGTTCGGTCCCAGTATACTGAGACCAGAACACCTTCTCCGTCGAGCTCCCCTCCTCGGCCCAGTAGAACTCCGCGGCATCAGACACACTGCAGGGCAGATCTGCGAACGCCCCTGGAGAGCTCCGAACTCGGGTAAGTAAATAGATTTTTTTTTCACATGCTTGCTTTGCATAATGAATGCCTTACCCGCCGCTATCTTCTTCACCGCCTCAATCTCCTGGAGGGCCTTTTGGGCTTCGGCCTTGGCATGTTTTGCGCTTTCGAGGGCCTTGGCAAGCTCGGACTCTCGCGTCTTCGAGTCAAGCTCCAAGGACTCGTGCTTCTTCACGAGCGCCTGGAGCTCTTGCTGCACCTCGCCTACCCGGGCTTCGTGTCTTTCTCGCTTGATGCGCTCCTTGGCCGCTTTGTTTTCAGCCTCGGACAGCGCCTTCTTCAGGGTCGCCACTTCGGTCGTGGTCCCTGGCACATTCATGATGATCCTATTATCTTGCAACCATTTTTTATAGACAAGGTATTGCTTACCTTTGTTCTCCTCGAGCTGCCTCTTGGCAAGGCCGAGTTCTTCCTCGGACCGCTCGAGGTCCTGCTTCAGTGCGGCGACCTCCGCAGTACGTCCGGTAGCGGCCAGCAGTGAAGCTTGCATATGCATACAGACATATTTGGATTAGACTCCTGCAGTTACTATTTGATCCTCTATTCGGCTTTTCTTCGCGAACGCCGAACAGAGCATCATGGGCTACTGTCTATGCGGTAATATTTTCCTATATTTCAATTACTCACCTCAAAGCCTATTAGGAGGCTGGCATAGGCTTCAGTCAGTCCGCTCTTGGCGGAGTGAACCTTCTTGATCACCGCACTCATGATAGTGCGGTGCTCTTCGTCGATGGAAGCGCTGCGAAGCGCTTCCAGCAAGTTGTCCGGTGCCTCTGGATGGACAGAGGTCACCGGCACGGGCGGCTTGCCCCTCTTAACAGGGGGCCGCCTACCGGAGTCCGGGACCACTGGTGGTTCCGGTGCGGTGTTCGGCTGAGGGCCGAAGCTGGAGCCCGTGGGAGTCTTGCTCCCTTTGCGCCCAGGGTCCGGAAGGTCGCCTTGAGGCGCCTCCAGGACTACCTCCCCTCGGCTTGGTGCCCTTTGAGACAACACCTCGACGTTGTCCGTAGGGCGAGGGGAGGTGGCGGTCGGAAGTGAATCGCTACTCATAGCCGACGGGTCCAAAGAACCGTCCGACGAAGATACGTCGATGCGGGCTCGACGGACTACATAATCATATTCGGCGTAAGGAGAAGCAGTGAAATAAAAGCATTCCATGAATTACTCTGGTATCTGAATACTTACGACTTCGCCAGGGGCTTGTCCCTGGTCAACCACTCATCTTCGCTATGAGCGGTGGTCGTGGAACAGTCCGGAAGGAGAGTTCTTCCCTTCTTGGACCCTTCGGCCTCCCCGGTTGGGGCAACCTTCCTTTTCTTGTCTCCCCCGGCTGGAGGGGGAGAACCTTCATCTTCCTCCTCCTCGTCTTCACGAGAGGAGTGCGTCTCGGAGTTATCGAACGATGAGTCCGATATCACCTGACGTCGGGAACTCTTTCGAGTCCCCGCGGCCTTCTTCTTCTTGGTCTTCTTCTCTGGCACCTCATAAGGTGCCGGAGTCAGCATCTCCGTTAGGAGAGCGTTGGCGGGATCTTCGGGCAGGGGGCCCGGGCAGTCGATCTGCTCCGCTGTCTCCACCTAGTCCTGTCAAAGGCATGGGAGCTTAGATCCCGCACATGATTAAACTAGGGAAAGTAAATACCCTATAAGGTGTAGAGAACTTACCGGATTAGCAGGGCGCGTCGCGCTAAGTCCGCGGTCCTCGGTAAGGGAAGGGGGGACCTCGGCGCCCTTGAACAGCACCCTCCAGACGTCCTTGTGCGTCGTGTCAAAGAGCTCGCGCAGAGTCTGGTGCTGGGCCGGGTCGAACTCCCATAAATTAAACGCCCGTTGTTGACACGGGAGGATCCGGCGGAAGAGCATGACCTGGACCACGTTCACAAGCTTGAGTTTCTTGCTTATCATGTTCCGGATACATTTCTGGAGTCAGGCCAGCTCCACCGATGAACCCCAGGACAAGCCCTTCTCTTTCCAGGAGGTAAGCCGCATGGGGATTCCGGATCAGAACTCGAGGGCCGCCACCCAGTTGGTGTCACGCGGCTCGGTGATGTAGAACCACCCCGATTGCCACCCCTTTATGGTCTCCACATAGGAGCCCTCGAGCCATGTGACATTGGGCATTTTGCCCACCATGGCGCCTCCGCATTCCTCTTGCTGGCCGCCTACAACCTTCGGCTTGACATTGAAGGTCTTCAGCCACAGGCCGAAGTGGGGCTGGACGCGGAGGAAGGCCTCGAACACGATGATAAACGCCGAGATGTTGGGGATGAAGTTCGGGGCCAGATCACAGAAGTCTAGCCCGTAGTAGAACATGAGGCCGCGGACGAATGGGTGAAGGGGAAGCCCCAGTCCGCGGACGAAGTGGGTGAGAAAAACTACCCTCTTGTAAGGTTTCGGGGTAGGGACGATCTGCCCCTCGTCGGGCAGCCGGTGCGCGATATCCACGGCCAAGTATCCGGCTCCCCGCAGCTTTTTGATGTCCTCCTCCGTGACGGAGGATTTCATCCACTTGCCTCCCGCTCCGGACATGGTTGGAGCGGTGTGAGGAGAAAGGTGCGAACTTGGGTGTTGGAGCTCGAGTGCGCGAGAATGGATGAGCAAGGAGGAAGAAGGCGTGGGTGAAAAAGGTGAACCCTTATGCCTTTATAAAGGCGGACGAAACTATACGTCCCCACTAGCCTGGTAAACTCGCTTATTCCCCAAGCGCCGTAATTGATGGCACGGTTGGGTTACCCACGTCCGTATTGATGAGAATCCCGTGATAAGGGGACACGATCTCTGCTTCGACAAGACGTGCCAAAGAAACCGCCTTGTGATATGCGCCAAGGCTGGTTGAGAATAACAGTTCGAATAAAGACCGGGCCATGGTATGATGTCATGATATCGAGTGTGTCAGCAGATTAGATTTGTGGAAATATTATTCTCTCTACGGTGGTATGTGGAACTTGTTTTGCAGAGCCGGACACTATCCTTGTGTTCGAGATATTCTATGGAGTATTCGGAGGAGGAACCCGCCTTGCAATGCCGAAGACAATCTACGCGCCGGACTCATCGTCATTGAAGCCTGGTTCAGGGGCTCTTGAGGAGTCTGGATTAGGGGTATCAGACAGCGGACTATATCCTTTGGCGGACTATTGGACTATGAAGATACAAGATTGAAGACTTCGTCTCGTGTCCGGATGGGACTCTCCTTGGCGTGGAAGGCAAGCTTGGCAATACGGATATGTAGATCTCCTTCCTTCTAACCGACTCTGTGTAACCCTAGCCCCCTCCGGTGCCAATATAAACCGGAGGGCTTAGTCCGTAGGACAACAACAATCATACCATAGGCTAGCTTCTAGGGTTTAGCCTCTTCAATCTCGTGGTAGATCAACTCTTGTACTACTCATATCATCAAGATCATTCAAGCAGGAAGTAGGGTATTACCTCCATCGAGAGGGCCTGAACCTGGGTAAACATCGTGTCCCCTGCCTCCTGTTACCATCCGCCTTAGACGCACAGTTCGGGACCCCCTACCCGAGATCCGCCGATTTTGACACCGACAGGAAGTTTCTATCCCAAGAAAACTTTATGATGAGTGGGAACCTACTATTAAGATTATGATTAAATATTATGAATGCTATGCTTTGTGTGATTTGGGTGCTAGTGTTTCCACGATTCCGAAAACTTTATGTGATGTGTAAGGTTTCCATGAATTTGATGATTGTTCCTTAAATTTGCATCTTGCGGATTCCACTATTAAGAAACCTATGGGAAGAATTAATGATGTTCTTATTGTTGCTAACAAGAATTATGTGCCTGTAGATTTCATTGTTCTTGATATAGATTGCAATCCTACATGTCCTATTATTCTTGGTAGACCTTTCCTTAGAACGATTGGTGCAATTATTGATATGAAATAAGGAAACATTAGATTTCAATTTCCGTTAAGAAAAGGCATGGAACACTTCCCTAGAAAGAAAATTAAATTGCCTTATGAATCTATTATGAGAGCCACTTATGGATTGCATGCCAAAGATAAAAAATACTTAGATCTATTCGTGTTCCTAGCTAGGGGTGTTAAACAATAGCGTTTGTTGGAGGCAACCCAATTTTATTTTTTCTTGCTTTTTAGGTCCTATTTTGCAATAAATTTTCCATCTAGCCTCTGGTTAGATGTGGTTTTATGTTTTATTTAGTGTTTGTGCCAAGTAAGACCTTTGGGATAGCTTACGGTGATAGTTGATTTGATCCTGCTGAAAAACAGAAACTTTTGCACCAGGAGATTAGTTTTCATGTTTAATAGAAGCGCGATAAAATACTAATTCTTTTTGTAGAGGATTAATAAACAAATTTTCTAGGACTTCCTAATTTCTCAGGATTTTTGGAGTTACATAATTATTCTAAATATCCATATTTCTACAGACTGTTCAGTTTTTGACAGATTCTGTTTTTGTGTGTTGTTTGCTTATTTTGATGCATCTATGGCTAGTATCGGGGGGTATGAACCATTGAAAAGTTGTAATATAGTAGATATTACACCAATATAAATAAATAATGAGTTCACAACAGTACCAAAAGTGGTGATTTATTTTCTTATACTAACGGAGCTTACGAGATTTTTTGTTGGAGTTTTGTGTTGTGAAGTTTTCAAGTTTTGTGTAAGGATTTGATGGACTATGGAATAAGGAGTGAGAAGAGCCTAAGCTTGGGGATTCCCAAGGCACCCCAAGGTAATATTCAAGGATGTCAAAAAGCCTAAGCTTGGGATGCCCCGGGAAGGCATCCCCTCTTTCGTCTTCGTCTATTTGTAACTTTACTTGAGGCTATATTTTTATTCACCACATGATATGTGTTTTGCTTGAAGCGTCTTGTATGATTTGAGTATTTGCTTTTTAGTTTGCCACAATAATCCTTGCTGTACACACCTTTTGGGAGAGACACGCATGAATCGTGATTTATTAGAATACTCTATGTGCTTCACTTATATCTTTTGAGCTAGGCAATTTTGCTCTAGTGCTTCACTTATATATTTTTAGAGCACAACGGTGGTTTTATTTTATAGAAATTGATGAACTCTCGTACTTCACTTATATTATTTTGAGAGTCTTTAGAACAACATGGTAATTTGCTTTGGTTATAAAATTATTCCTAATATGATAGGCATCCAAGAGGGATATAATAAAAACTTTCATATAAAGTGCATTGAATACTATGAGAAGTTTGATTCCTTATGATTGTTTTGAGATATGAAGATGGTGATATTAGAGTCATGCTAGTAAGTAGTTGTGAATTTGAGAAATACTTGTGTTAAGGTTTGTGAGTCCCGTAGCATGCACGTATGGTGAACCGTTATGTAACAAAGTTGAAGCATGAGATGTTTTTTTGATTGTCTTCCTTATGAGTGGCGGTCCGGGACGAGCGATGGTAATTTACTACCAATCTATCCCCCTAGTAGCATGCGCATAGTACTTTGTTTCGATGACTAATAGATTTTTGCAATAAGTATGTGAGTTCTTTATGACTAATGTTGAGTCCACAGATTATACGCACTCTCACCTTTCAGCCATTGCTAGCCTCTCTAGTACCACGCAACTTTCGCTGGTACCATAAAACCACCACACATCCTTCCTCAAAACAGCCACCATACCTACCTATTATGGCATTTCCATAGCCATTCCGAGATATATTGCCATGCAACTTTCCACCGTTCCGTTTATTATGACATACATCATCATTGTCATATTGCTTTGCATGATCATGTAGTTGACATTGTATTTGTGGCAAAGCCACCTTTCATCATTTTTTATACATGTCGCTCTTGATTCATTGCACATCCCGGTACACCACCGGAGGCATTCACATAGAGTCATATTTTTGTTCTAGTATCGAGTTGTAATTCTTGAATTGTAAGTAAATAGAAGTGTGATGATTTTCATTATTAGTGCATTGTCCATGTGAGTAAAAAAAAGAGAAAGGCCAAATAAAAAAAGAGAAGGCCCAAAAAAGGGGAAAGAGAGTCTCCTATGATTTTCATTATTAGAGCATTGTCCCACTTGTGCTTCAAAGTAGCACCATGATCTTCATGATAGAGAGTCTCCTATGTTATCACTTTCATATACTAGTGAGAAATTTTCATTACGTATATTCCAATGATGGGCTTCCTCAAACGCCCTAGGTCTTCATGAGCAAGCAAGTTGGATGCACACCCACTTAGTTTTCTTTTTTGAGATTTCATAAACTTATAGCTCTAGTGCATCCGTTGCATGGCAATCCCTACTCACTCACATTAATATCTATTGATGGGCATCTCCATAGCCCGTTGATATGCCTAATTGATGTGAGACTATCTCCTTCTTTTCTTTCTTCTCCACGACCACTGTCTATTTTACCTATAGTGTTATGTCCATCGCTCACGCTCATGTATTGTGTGAAAGTTGAAAAGGTTTGAGAACATCAAAAGTATGAAACAATTTCTTAGCTTGTCATCTGGGTTGTGCATGATTTGAATATTTTGTGTGATGAAGATGGAACATAGCCAAACTATATGATGTTGTAGGGATAAGCTTTCTTTGGCCATGTTATTTTGAGATGGCATAATTATTTTATTAGTATGCTTGAAGTATTATTGTTTTTATGTCAATATTAACTTTTGTTTCGAATCTTACGGATCTGAACATTTATGCCACAATAAATAGAATTACATGGATAAATATGTTAGGTAGCATTCAACATCAAAAAATTTGTTTTTATCATTTACCTACTCGAGGACGAGCAGGAATTAAGCTTGGGGATGCTTGATACGTCTCCAACGTATCTATAATTTTTGATTGTTCCATACTATTATATTATCTGTTTTGGATGTTTTATATGCATTAATATGCTATTTTATATGATTTTTGGGACTAACCTATTAATCTAGAGCCAAGTGCGAGTTTCTGTTTTTTTCCTTGTTTTAGAGTTTCGCAGAAAAGGAATACCAAACGGAATACCAAGGGGAATAAAACTTTCGCGATGATTTTTCTTGGACCAGAAGACACCCAGTAGACTTGGAGTGCAAGTTAGAAGAGCCACGAGGCGGCCACAAGGGTGGAGGGCGCGCCCCCAACCTCGTGGGCCCCTTGGTGGCCTCCTGACCTAGATCTTCCTCCTATATATACTCTTATACCCCAAAAACTTCCAGGGCAGCCACGAAACCACTTTTCCACCGGCGCAACCTTTTGTACCCGTGAGATCCCATCTAGGGCCTTTTCCGGCATCCTGCGCGGGGGGATTCAATCATGGAGGGCTTCTACATCAACACCATTGCCTCTCTGATGAAGCGTGAGTAGTTTACCACAGACCTACGGGTCCATAGCTAGTAGCTAGATGGCCTTTTCTCTCTCTTTGATTCTCAATACCATGTTCTCCTCGGTGTGTTTGCCGAGATTCGATGAATTGTGGATTTATGATCAGCTTATCTATGAATATTATTTGAATCACCTCTGAATTCTTTTATGCATGATTTGATATCTTCGCAAGTCTTTTCGAACTATCAATTTGGTTTGGCCAACTAGATTGGTTTTTCTTGCAATGGGAGAAGTGCTTAGCTTTGGGTTCAATCTTGCGGTGTCCTTTCCCAGTGACAGTAGGGGCAGCAAGACACGTATTGTATTGTTGCCATCGAGGATAACAAGATGGGGTTTTCATCATATTCCTTGAGTTAATTCCTCTACATCATGTCATCTTGCTTAAGGCTTTACTCCGTTATTTATGAACTTAATACTCTAGATGCATGCTGGATAGCGATCGATGTGTAGAGTAATAGTAGTAGATGCAGAATCGTTTCGGTCTACTTGACACGGACGTGATGCCTATATTCATGATCATTGCCTTAGATATCGTTATAACTTTGCGCTTTTCTATCAATTGCTCGGCAGTAATTTGTTCACCCACCGTAATATTTTCTTTCTTGAGAGAAGCCTCTAGTGAAACCTATGGCCCCCAAGTCTATTTTCCATCATATAAGTTTCCGATCTACAATTCTAGTTTCCTATTTACTTTATTTGCAATATTTTACTTACCGTTCCATAAACCAAAAATACCAAAAATATTACTTTACCGATTATCCATCTCTATCAGATCTCACTTTCCGAATAACCATGAAGGGATTGACAACCCCTTTGTCGTGTTGGTTGCAAGTTGGTGTTTGTTTGTGCAGGTATTCGGTGGCTTGTCGCGTTATCTCCTACTGGATTGCTACCTTGGTTCTCAAAACTGAGGGAAATACTTACGCTACTTTGCTGCATCACCCTTTCCTCTTCAAGGAAAAAACCAACGCAAGCTCAAGAGGTAGCATTGGTATCGTTCAATATTTTGATGATGCGTATGTTGTTATTCCCCTAGTGGTGTTGTGTGAACGTTGACTACAGGACACTTCACCATGGGAATTGGGGAAGGCGCTGGGGAGTAGTAAGTAGATGATGGATTGTGAGAGTGACAAAAGCTTAAACCCTAGTTTATGCGCTATTTAGTAAGGGCCTGATTTGGATCCATATGTTTCATGCTATGGTTAGATTTATCTTTATTCTTCTTTGGTAGTTGAAGATGCTTGCAAGAGAGGGTAATCATAAGTGGGTTGTTTGTTCAAGTAAAAACAGGACCCTAGCACTGGTCCACTCACATATAAAATTATCAAAGTAGTGAACTCGAATCAACTAAACACGAAGAACATAACTAGATGAAATTCCCATATGTCCTTGAGAACGTTCTGCTCACTATAAGAAGTACGCCGGCTTGTCCTTTGCTACAAAAAGGATTGGGACACCATGCTGCACCTTTCTTACTATTGTTACTTGCTACTTGTTACGAATTATCTTGCTACCAAATGATACGTTTCCAACGTATCTATAATTTTTTTATTGTGTCATGCTATTATATTGTCAGTCTTAGATACTTTATATGCAATTTTATATCATTTTTGGGAACTAACCTATTAACTCAGTGCCCAGTGCCAGTTCCTATTTTTGCCTATTATTTTGTTTTACAAAAAATTAATACCAAACGAATTCCAAACATGATAAAACTTTACAGTGCCTTTTTCTGGACTAGAAGGCATCCTAGAAGCTTCGGGAGGAGGCCAAAAGACATATGGGAGAGCCACAAGCTCACACAGTGCCCCCTAGGGGGCGCCACCTGAGCTTTTGGGTCCCATGTAGCTCCACTTGAACTAATTCCTAGCCTATAAATTCCCATAAATCCCAAAACCAATAGAAAGCCACCCGAAACAATTTTTCCACCGCCACAAACTTCTGTTCTTCCGTGTTCCCATCTGGAGCCCTTTTTCGGTACTCTACCGGAGGGGGAATGATTATGGAGGGCCTCTACATCAACCTTGCTGCACTACCGATGATGTGTGAGTAGTTTACCAAGACCTACGGTTCCATAGTGATTAGCTAGATGGCTTCTTCTCTCTCTTTGATCTTCAATAAAATGTTCTCCTCGGAGTTTTATCCGATGTAATCTTTTCGGTGTGTTTGTTGGGATCCGATGAATTGTGGGTCTATTATCAGATTATTCAGTGAAATTAATTGAGTCTTTTCTGAACTTTATTATGCATGATTGTTATAGCTTTGTATTTCTCTCCGATCTATCTGTTTGGTTTGGCCAACTAGATTGATTTATCTTCAGTGGGAGAGGTGCTTCTTAGTAGGTTCAATCTTGCGGTGTCCTCACCCAATGACAGAAGGGGTAGCAAGGAACATATTGTATTGCTGCTACTAAGGTTAAAACGACAGGGTTCAATCATATTGCTTGGTTTTATTCTGCCTACATTATGTCATCTTGCTTAAAGCACTACTCTGTTTGTCAGAAACTTAATACCATAGATGCGTGTTGGATAGCGGTCGATTGGTGGAGTGATAGTACTAGATGCAGGTAGGAGTTGGTGTACTTGTCACAAACGTAATGCCTATATACATGATCATTGCCATGGATAACGTCATAACTATGCACTTTTCTATCAAAGCAATTGCACAACAGTAATTTGTTTACCCATCATATGCTATTTTTATGAGAGAGAAGCCTCTTGTGAAAACTATGGCCCCTGTGTCTATTTTAATCATATTACAGAAACCAAAAAAAATACCTTGCTGCAATTTTCTTTCTTTTATTTTACTTTGCAATTTATACATCACCTATTACCAGATTTAATCCTTGTAATTAGTGAGTACAAGGGGATTGAGAACCCTCTTGCCCGTGTTGGGTGCAACTATTTGCTCTTCTGTGTGTAGGTACTATTGACTGGGTATTTGCATGGTTCTCCTATTGGTTCAATAACCTTGGTTCTCACTGAGGGAAATACTATCTTCTACTATATTACTTCACTCTTCCTCTTCAGATAATACCTTGCTAAAAACCGCTTATCAATTCTGTTTGCTCCTCGTTGGGTGATGTCTACTATGCAACTTTATTCTTGTAGACTCGTGTTGGGCCTCCAAGCACAAAGTTTTGTAGGACAGTAGCAATTTTCCCTCAAGTGGATGACCTAAGGTTTATCAATCCATGGGAGGTTTAGGATGAAGATGGTCTCTCTCAAACAAGCCTGCAACCAAATACAAGAAATCTCTTGTGTCCCCAACACACCCAATACAACGGAAAATTGTATAGGTGCACTAGTTCGGTGAAGAGATGGTGATAAAAGTGTAATATTGATGGTAGAAATATATTTTTATAATCTGAATAAATAAAAACAGCAAGGTAGCAAATAGTAAACGGGCGCAAAAACGTTATTGCAATGCTTGAAAATGAGCCCTAGGGTCAGTACTTTCGCTAGTGCAATCTATCAACAATGCTAATATAATTGGGTCATATAACCATCCCTCAACGTTCAACGAAGAATCACTCCAAAGTTCCTATCTAGCGGAGAACATACGAAGAAATCATTTGTAGGGTACGAAACCACCTCGACGCTATTCTTTTCGATCGATCTATCCAAGAGTTCGTACTAAAATAACACCAAATAATTTCATATTCATAATACTCAATCCAACACAAAGAACCTCAAAGAGCGCCCCATGATTTCTACCGGAGAAACAAAAGACGAGAACGTGCATCAACCCCTATGCATAGATTACCCCAATGTCACCGCGGGAATCCGCGAGTTGAATGCCAAAACACATATCAAGTGAATAAATATGATACCCCATTGTCACCACGAGTATTCATATGCAAGACATATATCAAGTGCTCTCAAATCCATAAAAGTATTCAGTCCGATAGCAACGAAATCTCAAAGGGAAAAACTCAATTCATCACAACAAGATAGAGAGGGGAAAAAACCATATGATACGAGTATATTAACAAAGCCCGTGATACATCAAGATCGTGACATCTCAAGAACACGAGAGAGAGATTAAACACATAGCTACTAGTACAAACCCTCAGCCTCGAGGGTGGACTACTCCCTCCTCATCGTGGTGGCCGCCGGGATGATGAAGATGGCCACCGGTGATGATTTCCCTCTCCGACAGAGTGCCGGAACGGGGTCCAGATTGGTTTTCGGTGGCTACAGAGCCTTGCGGCGGCGGAACTTCTGATCTAGGTTAACCCCAAGGGTTTTTGGAATATTTGGTGATTTATAGGGCAAAGAGGGGGTGCGGGAGGCCACCGAGGTGGACACAACCTACCTGGGGACCCCCAGGCGCGCCCTGCTGGGTTGTGCCCCCCTCGGGGCACACCCCAGGTACTGCTCTGGCCCAATGGGTGTATTCTGGTCCATAAAAAATCCACAAAAAGTTTCGCGGTGTTTGGACTCCGTTTGATATTGATTTCCTGCAATGTAAAAAACAAGCAAAAAAAAAGCAAAAAACAACAAATGGCACTGGGCATTGGGTCAATAGGTTTGTCCCAAAAAATGATATAAAGTTGCTATAAAATGATTGTAAAACATCCAAGAATGATAATATAACGACATGAATACTTCATAAATTATAGATACGTTGGAGACGTATCAGCATCCCCAAGCTTAATTCCTACTCGTCCTCGAGTAGATAGATGATAAAAGAAATAATTTATTAAGTGTGAATACTAGCAAAGTGCATAAGTTTGATCAATGATAATTTAAGCACTTTTCCTAGCATCATGACAACAACTCTTTCTTATAAAATTTTGTCATGTTTAAAGTAGCAACCAATTCACATGTTAAGGTTCAAACAATGAATTCTCTTGAAACTCAACAATCTATGTTCTCAGTCACCAAGAAATTGCAATTCAACTTATTCAGCATAGTCTAAGTAAAAGCTCCACATACTCAACCATCATATAGTCTTCTATGATTGCTAACACTCACCGCATACACATGAGCAAAACGTTTCAACCGGACACATAGGAAGATAGGGGCTTATAATTTCGCCTCACAACGTATTCACCTCAAGGTTGATGTCAACAATAATAACTCATGCTACCCATATCCAACTGGATATATGAGCCTAGATCTTTCCTCACCACATGATGCTTGCCAAAAGAGAAAAATAAAAAGGAATAGAGAGAAAAACTTTGACTCTTTGCATAAAAGTAAATACTGAAAAGTAAAAGATAGGCCCTTCGCAGAGGGAAGCAGAGGTTGCCATGTGCTTATTTGGTTGTATGTTCAACCCCTTAGTGCAAAAGAACATCATGTTATATTGCCCCTTATGATAGCAACCTTTATTGTGCAGTCTATCGCTTTTATTCTTTGCCATCACAAGTTCGTACAATGCTCAATTTTCTCTTACACTAAATGATCTAACACTTTGAGAATCAATTTTTATTGCCTTATTGCACCGATGACAACTTACTTGAAGGATCTTATTCAATCCTTAGGTAGATATGGTGGACTCTTGAAAATAAGATTTGGGTTTAAGGGTTTTTCGATGCACAAGTAGTATCTCTACTTGGTGCAGATTTTTTGGCTAGCAAAGATGGGGGGCAAGCACCACATGTTGAAGGATCTATGACAATATAACTTCTATGTGAATATGAACAAACATAAATCATTACGTTGTCTTCCTTGTCCAACATCAACAATTTTGGCATATAATATTTTGATGAGGGCTCACAATCACAAAAGATTTCCAAGATAGTGTATTTGCATGTGAAAGTTCTCTTCCTTATACTAATTATTCATGAATTGCTTGTATGACCAATATTGTGATTATCAAGCCTCAAATGATTCACTTTCTAAACCCAATGTGAAGCTACCACTAGGCATGATATGGTTCCAACTTCATGACATTCAATTTATTCAACAATTTACTCATAGGATATAAGTGAAGCACAAGAGTAAATGACAAGCTAGTCCAAAAATAAATAAGTGAAGATCATGTGAGTAGTTAAGTAAATGGGTAGCTAATTGAGGACTCTCTCTTATTAAAAAAATTCAGATCTAAGATTTTTATTAAAACAGCAATCAAAACAAAACAAAATGACATTCCGAGAATAGCACACATCATGTGAATAAGTAAAAAATTAGGCTCAACCGATACTAACCGATAATTGTTGAAGAAGAAAGGTGGGATGCCTACCGGGCATCCCCAAGCTTAGATGCTTGAGACCTCTTGAAATATTATCTTGGGGTGCCTTGGGCATCCCCAAGCTTGAGCTTTTGTGTCTCCTTAATTCCTTTTATATCACGGTTTTCCTAGATCTCAAAGGCTTCATCCACACAAAACTCAACAAGAACTCGTGAGATAAGTTAGTATAAACCAATGCAAAATCCTTATCATTCTCTACTGTAGAATATCACTAAAATTATTATTAAACATTGCATACTAAATCGCTCGGCATATTTAATACTCCTATCCTCATATAGAATCATTAAACAAGCAAACATATGCAAACAATGCAAACATAACAGCAATCTGCCAAAACAATACAGTCTGTAAAGAATGCAAGAGTATCAATACTTCCCTAAATCCAAAAGTTATGAAATTTTACCACACTGTAGAAAATTTATCAGAGCTTATTTTGCAAAAAGTTTCAACATTTTATCACATTCTTACTTTTCTAGGGAATTTTTGCAACATCGATAAACTTTCTGTTTTGAAACAACAACATGCAGGCTTGCAAAATAAGCATAGTAAAGGCTATCATTACCTCTTTTATTGAAATAAAAGATGCAAAACATTATTATAAATAACAGCAAGCAAATACTAACAAAAAAATATGCTCCAAGCAAAAGACATATCATGTGACGAATCAAAACATAGCTCCAAGTGAGGTTACCGGTAATGTTGAGACGAAAGAGGGGATGCCTTCCGGGGCATCCCCAAGCTTAGTTGCTTGGATCTTCCTTGAGTATTACCTTGGGGTGCCTTGGGCATCCCCAATCTTAGGGTCTTATCACTCCTTATTCTCCTCATATCGACATCTCACCCAAAACTTGAAAACTTCAATCACACAAAACTTAACGGAACTTTGTGAGATATGTTAGTATGATAAAGAGCAAACCATTTCACTTTTGGTACTGTCAAAGACAAGATTCATAATTGTTCTCACACAATTCCTACTGTAGCTTATCATTTCCACAATTTATATTGAGCAATATAAGCCATAGAAACTAGAAAACAAGCAAACTATGCATTGAAAACAGAATCTGTCAAAAACAGAACAGCCTGTAGTAATCAGTACTCCAACCATACTTCTGCTACTCCAAAAATTCTGAAAAGTAGGAAAACCTTGGTAATTTTTCTATTAATCTTCTGCAAAAAGAATCAACATTTTATCACACTCATGTTAAAAATTAGAATTGTTTTCCTGAGCACAAAAGTTTCTGTTTTTCAGCAAGATCAAATCAACTATCATCGTAAGCCATCCCAAAGGTCTTACTTGGCACTTTATTGAAACGAAAGCAATAAAACATGATTACTACAGTAGCCTAATCATGTGAACACACAAAAACAGTAGGTAAAAGTGTTGGGTTGTCTCTAACAAGCGCTTTTATTTAATGCCTTTTAGCTAGGCATGATGATTTCAATGATGGTCGCATAAAAGATAAGAATTGAAACATAAAAAGAGAATCATGAATCATAAGTTCCTCTCTCATAATAATTCTCAGTAGTTTCATGAATAGATTCATCAATATAACCATCACATAAGCACTCTTTTCATGATCCAAAAGCATAGAAAATTTATTACTCTCCATATAAGCAATTTTATTCTCATTAATAATAGTGGGAGTATCATAGGAAACTCGAATACTCTAAATTGTTCCCACATTAAAAGAGTAATGTTGGTAAAAGGATATTCAAAATTATGACAATAATTATCACTACTTTTTATAACATAAGTATCATCACGATAATCATCATAAGTAGGAGGCATGCAATCATCATAGCAAATTTGATTGTTCAAAGTAGGGGGACTAAAAAGATCATATTCATTAAACATAGCATCCCCAAGCTTGGGACAAACATTAATTGTAGCAAATAAATTCTCAAATATGTCATTCTCATCTAACATAGCATCCCCAAGCTTGTGGCTTGGCATATCATAAGCATAATCACTCTCATCATTAATAGTATGAATAGCACCAACAGTATAACAATTGCTATCATCATAATTTCCCAAGTTGGTGCCAAAAATATTTCCAAGATTATAAGAAGTATCACTATCTTCCCAATCATAATCATCACAACAAGCAATGGGCATACCAAAATCATCATCAATAGTGCTCTCAGAAATTGTGCCACAAGACATAGAAGCAATATCATCATCAAGTGCATCATCCTCCACAATTATTTTTGATTCATTTTCATGAGGCACAACAGTAATAGGAGCAACACTATTTGGGAGAGATAACTTTTCACCTCTATTCTTTCTTCTTCTTTTCTTCTTCTTCACCACATCATGTGTGGGTTTAGTTAATTTTTCAAGCTTCTTGTTGAAAAGATTGATTGGATAGGAAGCTTCTCCTCGTTACCTATTTCATCATGAGAGACAATAAGAGGGAAAGTGGAAATCTTTACCCTTTCATTAGTATTCCTTTTATATTCTATTCGTTTTCCCATCTTTCTATAGTTGGCAATATAAGCATTCTCATTGCAATTTACCATGCATAACATATAGATATTCTTTAGTTTAGTTTCAATGTAATCCGTGACAATGAATACTGCAAACCAACTATTTTTATGTGTCAATTCTTCACTCCAAAAAAATAGACAAATCTCATTATAAAGTTCAAGGGTGATCAAGTCATTGCAATATTTGGACACGATTTGATCATGAAAAAGCATGCATTGGAAATTAAGATGACAAACCTTATTGCAAAGTTCACAAGTAATAGGACAAAGATAACAT
Organism: Aegilops longissima; assembly: GCA_021605205.1. Taxonomy (NCBI): domain Eukaryota; kingdom Viridiplantae; phylum Streptophyta; class Magnoliopsida; order Poales; family Poaceae; genus Aegilops; species Aegilops longissima. The sequence continues at coordinate 223,545,491 of CM038678.1, read as the reverse complement.
AATTTTGTAGCAAATTCATCTATCACTTTGAGCAAAGAATTGCTTCTATCATGTTTATGCTTCTTGCAAAATCTATCTTCCCTATAAGGCACGTCCTCACAAACTTCATGCACTCCATAAAAATTGACATGCTTATAAGAAACATTTTCTCATGACTAGTGCAATAATCATTAGCATTTTGGATATTCAAAGAATTCATACTAACAAACATTACAATCATGCTCATCATTCCAATATTTTGTGCCAATCATTTTTTTGACTTCTTCTTCTAACAATTGAGCACAATTTTCCGAACCATTATTTTCAAGAAAGATATCATAAAGATGATCAATAATATGATGCAACCTCAATTCCATTTTTATGTAGTTTTCTTTTATAAACCAAACTAATGATAAAACAAGAAAATAAAGGATTCAATTGCAAGATCTAAAGATACACGTTCAAGCACTCACCTCCCCGGCAACGGCGCCAGAAAAGAGCTTGATGTCTACTACGCAACTTTATTGTTGTAGACTCGTGTTGGGCCTCCAAGCGCAGAGTTTTGTAGGACAGTAGCAATTTTACCTCAAGTGGATGACCTAAGTTTTATCAATCCGTGGGAGGTGTAGGATGAAGATGGTCTCTCTCAAACAACCATGCAACCAAATACAAGAAATCTCTTGTGTCCCCAACACACCCAATACAATGGCAAATTGTATAGGTGCACTAGTTCGACAAAGAGATGGTGATAAAGTGTAATATTGATGGTAGCAATATATTTTTATAATCTGAATAAATAAAAACAGCAAGGTAGCAAATAGTAATTGGGCACAAAACGGTATTGCAATGCTTGAAAATGAGGCCTAGGGTCCATACTTTCGCTAGTGCAATCTCTCAACAATGCTAATATAATTGGATCATATAACCATCTGTAAGTGCATCTAGTGCCCCTTAATGATTTTGATGTATTGAAGACTTATAGGTTAAGGGACTAATGTGTTTATGAGTGTACACAGTTCTATAAGTCTATGAGGAGTTTTATATTACAGAGAAAGCCGACCCCTAAAAATGAAGTTCTTCGACTGAAGACTTTGATATTCTGAAGACTTTGAAAGTGAAGAAATTGGTGTAACCTTGAAGACTTGGTATTCATTCGAGGAACATGAAGCGTGAAGACTTTTGTTTTCGTAGTTTCATTTTCTATTTCTTGAGTCATAGGAAACACCGTACTATTAAAGGGGGTCAAGGAAATACTAAGGAAAAATTTCCATGTGATGCTCAACTCAAAATCCTACACCTACCAATCCCTTCGAGTGAAGCCATTGGAAATCTCATATAGTTCAGTCAATTTCTTCAGTGATAGAGACGAAGTTCTTCTGGTCGCTGAGGAATTTGTTCTAACTGAGGAGTTAGGAATTCGCCAATGCGGATTGCCTACACAGTGAGGTTCATGATAGCCCTGAGGAATTTGTACCTCAAATTTCCGACCGTTGCTGTGCTACGCGCCAGCTGTTCCAAAATATCTTATCCATCCAACGGTCATATCATTGAAGGGAATTTATGTCTTATCATGTCGGGCTGCTCCCTAGGCTATAAATAGCCCCCCTACAACCACTAGCTGGTTGGCTGCTTCGAGAGAAACTGACACTTATCAATTGAGAGCATCCCATCCTCCGAGGACTTTGAGCAAAAATCATCGAGTGAGGAAAACCCAAACCCAAACACCTACAAACCCAAAGTTATTGAGCATCACTGAAGAGATTGATCCTGCGTGGATCCGACGCTTGTTACCTTTGAAGACCGTGCTTCTTCCAGACGGTTAGGCGTCATGGTCTAGAGCATCCAAGAGGAATTGTGGATCGCCGAGTGACCGAGTTTGTGAAGGTTCTAAAGTCACCTGAAGACTTACCACGAGTGATCGGGCGAGGACTGTGTGTCCTTAGCTCAAGGAGAATACGGTGAGGACTGTGTGTCCTCAGGTTTAAATACCTAGCCGCTCCAACCAGATGTACAACTGAGACAACAGTTGGGACTTGTCTACCAAATCATTGTCTTCACCAAGCCAACTGGTTCTATTTCCTCAACACTTTCATTTCCTCATTACTGTGTTGTTTGTTTGTTCATATCTATGTTTGAAGACTTTGACTGAAGACTTTCTCAATTTCCTCAGTTCAATTTCTTCAGTCTGTTTGTCTTCATCCTGTGCTATCCTGTGATTACGCTTTCTGTACTCTGTGTTTGTTTTTCATTTCATCATGATGACTATGCTTGTCTTCTGTTATGTTTACTTCTGAGTACTTATTCCGCTGCAAGTAGTTCTTCGCTAAGGAATTTCCTCACTAGCAAATTCCTCAGTGAAGAATTCATAAAAATCGCCTATTCACCCCCCCTCTAGTCGATATAACGCACTTTCACCATCCCTCAACATGCAACGAAGAATCAATCCAAAGTTCCTATCTAGCGAAGAACATACGAAGAAATCGTTTGTAGGGTACGAAACCACCTCGAAGCTATGCTTTCCGATCGATCTATCCAAGAGTTCGTACTAAAATAACACCAAACAATTTCAGATTCATAATACTCAATCCAACACAAAGAACCTCAAAGAGTGCCCCAAGATTTCTTCCGGAGAAACAAAAGACGAGAATGTGCATCAACCCCTATGCATAGATTACCCCAATGTCACCACGGGAATCCGCGAGTTGAATGCCAAAACACATATCAGGTGAATCAATATGATACCCCATCGTCACCACGAGTATTCATATGCAAGACATATATCAAGTGCTCTCAAATCCATAAAAGTATTCAATCCGATAACAATGAAATCTCAAAGGGAAAAACTCAATTCATCACAACAAGATAGAGAGGGGAAACCACCATATGATCTAACTATATTAACAAAGCCCGCGATACATCAAGATCGTGACATCTCAAGAACACGAGAGAGAGAGAGATTAAACACATAGCTACTGGTACAAACCCTCAGCCCGAGGGTGGACTACTCCCTCCTCATCGTGGTGGCCGCCGGGATGATGAAGATGGCCACCAGTGATGATTTCCCCCTCCAACTGAGTGCCAGAACGGGTTCTAGATTAGTTTTCGGTGGCTACGGAGCCTTGCGGCGGCGGAACTTCTGATCTAGGTTAACCCCATGGGTTTTTGGAATATTTGGTGATTTATAGGGCAAAGAGGGGGTGCGGGAGGTCACCGAGGTGGGCACAACCCACCCAGGCGCGCCCTGGCGGGTTGTGCCCCCCTCGGGGCACCCCACAGGTGCTGCTCTGGCCCAATGGGTGTCTTCTGGTCCATAAAAAATCCATAAAATGTTTTGGACTCCATTTGATGTTGATATCCTGTGATGTAAAAAACAAGCAAAAAACAACACCTGGCACTAGGCACTGGGTCAATAGGTTAGTCCCAAAAAATGATATAAAGTTGCTATAAAATGGTTGTAAAACATCCAAGAATGATAATATAACGGCATGAATACTTCATAAATTATAGATACGTTGGAGACGTATCATTGGGGTCGACACTCTTATTTGTCGAAAGTACTATGATTGATCCCCTATACTTGTGGGTCATCAAGACCCTTTTTTGGCGCCGTTGCTGGGGAGTGAAGAACTCTTGGTAAGAGGAATTCGGTAAGGAAACATTTATATTATATGCTGAATTTTCTCTTCACCTGTCACTATGGAAGATAATCCTTTGAGGGGCTTGTTCGCGGTATCTTCACCTAGATCGGAAGTGGTAAGAGCCGCTCCTCAACCTACTGAAAATATTTATTATGAAATTCCTTCTGGTATTATGGAAAAACTGCTTGCTAATCCTTAATTCCTTATGCAGGAGATGGAACAATACATTGTGATATGAACTTAATCTATTAGATGAAATTTGTGGATTGTTTAAGCTTGTAGGTCTATCCGAAGATGGAGTTAAGGAGAAAGTATTCCCTTTATCTTTTGGGGGAAGAGCATTGTCATGGTATATGCTATTGGATGAATCTAGAACATGGGACTGTAACCTATTAAAGCTGGAATCCCATCAGAAATTTTATCATATGCACTTGGTTCATCATGATAGGGATTATATATATATTTTTTGGCCTCATGAAGGAGAAAGTATCACTCAATCTTGGGGGAGCTTAAATAGATGATGCAGACATGCCCCAATCATGAGCTCTCGAGAGAACTGATCATACAGAACTTCTATGCTCGGCTTCCTTATAACGATCGTGCAATGCTTGATTCTTCTTCCGTTGGTTCTTTCTCAAAGAAGAGTATTGAGTTCAAATGGGATCTTATTGAAATAATTAAATGCAACTCTGAAGATTGGAAATCAACAAAGGTAATGACTCAGGTATAAGTCTTGAATTTGATTGCGTTAAGTCTTCTATAGAAATAGATGTTTTCCATAAGCTTAGTGCAAAATATGTGCTTGACTCTGAGTTAGTATCTACCTTTTGTGAATCATTTGCTGCTCATGTTTATCTCCCTAAGAAGAACTGGTTTAATTTCACCCACCTATTGAAATTTGTGAGGAACCAACATGGGTACAACGAGGTGCTATACACATGGTTTTTAACCCCTTTCCGCAACGACATTTGGAACCGTCGCCGAGTGACTGCGACAGGGGGGCCCTTCCCACACAACCCAAAAACCGTCAGGGATAGGGAGCCATGATGCTTACAGTTGTCCATATAAAAATGTTTTTAATATCTCAAATATCCCAAACGCTCCATCCTTGCAACTCGTTTGTGCTTGCATTGCCATCGCAGTCGGTATTTTGTGGTGCTACGTTTACGATGCGCGGCCCATCACAAACTGTTCATGATTATAGAATGTGTATGATAAGCAGAAAATCACACACATTCACTTTTCCCGAACCGTATGTGATAACTAATTAATAAGATTAGCTAATCTTCGTACGAGTGTCACATAGGATAACCAAACGTCGGACCATCGTAACATCGTCGAACATGACAACTATCGCACATGCTATTCTGTGGTGCAACGTTTACGATGCGTACCACATCAGAAACTATTCATGGTTGCAAATTGTGTACGATAAGGAAACTATCACAAACGTTTAGTTTGTCCGCACCGTTTGTAATATTGTCTGACATCGCTCATGCTTTGCGAACGGCAACTGTGTGCATGCTCGCACACATTTCCACTCTATGAACCGTGTAGGTTTATGGTGTGTATCACAAATGTTTGTGTTTTACCGACCATGTGCGCCGTCATGACCTGTAGAGCGTAATTTCACCATAATTTAATTGCTGCTATTTCAAATTGTACCAGATTTGAATTTGACAGTATGCTATAGCTTTACTCATATCCATCAGGTTCAAACAACCAATGCATTATTCGATTCATAGGTACATATGTTCAAGAATTACATAAGCACCAAATAAAGAATGATGAACCACAATTGTATACTTGTACTATTATACACGGTAAAGAAAGAGGCGAAATACATTCTAGTTGCTGAACAAGGTGAAGCAGAATGCCCATATTGTGCCCTCCTCCATGCAGAAGGCATGCACGACTCTAGTCCAACCTAAAAGCACCAGGTTAATATTAGAAGCTAAACAACAATTGCACAATGATGTAGTACAACACGCTTTTATAATATCTTATAACATCCAATATACTCACATATTAGATGAATTAACATCTTATATTATGGGCCGGATGGAGTTTATTGCATTTTTACAAATTATCGACTGATTAACTTCTGCTGTATCCATGGGTTAGAGTTAGTTTGAGCTAGTTTGGGCTCAAATAGCCCTAAATTATATCCAAACACGAGGGCTAGTTTGAACTAGTTGCATCTAACCCACCCCAAAAAACTATCCCACCCAAGAGGTGCTAATTGGAGCTAGTTCTCCTAGTGCATTTATTGTCAATCTAACCCTGTCATCCAAACACCTCTTTGGCTAGAGTTAGTTCAGGGTTTATCATGAGCTAGAAACTAACTCTAACCTCTATCTAAGTTAGAGTATCCAAACAGGGTTGTGTGGTTGTTTTCGTTGCTGTTGCTCTTCTACGTATATCTAGACATCATCAGAACATTAAGGTAACACTCTTCCTTGTTGCTATGTAGCCCAGGATTACATATTTAGACATTAAGTACAGTGCATGTTGCTATGTAGCCTCAGATATATTACATATGTCCCTAGTTAACCTAATGATAAATGGGTTACAAATATATTCAGTTAAAAGTCTGATTCACCGATTAGTCCCTTATCAGCCCCCGGCCTATATGCTACCAGCTACCGATATGCTGAATAGTGAGTATATATAAGCCATGGGATGAAACTAACCTCGATGGAAAATAGCAGTCATTCCCAAAATTGTCCTGTGTAAGTACACCGAGAGGCATGTTAAGAACAAGAGGCTAAACATCAACCAAATATATCCATGATAGACAAACTAATCTCCAAAAGATAGCTTCAGTGTGTAGGTTTAAGCACGATAGTTGTAGCGACCCAATCCCAATGGATCGAAGTCTCTGTGCTTAAGTGTCATCCCTGGATCGGTAGAAGACTCCATCATGTCATCATCATCATCATCATCATCATCATCCTCCTCCTCCTCCTCATCATCGTCTTCATAATCCTTGTCTTGGCTAATGAAGTACCCATCAGAGTTGTCCTCCTGAATGCTCTCTCCATGCACTACCGCAGGATGCAGCTAACACAACACTACAATCAGAGACCCTTCGACGAAACTGTGTGTGATGCAATAATCACAAACAGTGGTGTAAAAAACCCGTCAAAATAGGTGCAAAACATTTGCAATGGAGGATGCATCAAACATGGTTCAGATTTTAGTTGGGTGTGCGATGCAGGGCATACGGTTCAGTTCAATTAACTGTTTGCTATGAGGAGGAACAAAAGAAACGGGCAGCCAGATGAAGGTGTGTGTGCGATATACATCATATGGTTCACTCGGATGAATTGTTTGTGATTAGGCAACACAAAAGAAATGGTCAGCCAGATCAAGGTGTGTGCGATATACGACATGCGGTTCACTCGGATGAACTGTTTGTGTTGAGACAAGAGAACATAAATGGTTCAACTTAACAAGATGTGTGTGATACGCGACAAACATGCCTGTAATCGGAAACATGTGTCTAGACCGATAACAACACAGACAATTACTGCTAACAAGCCGTTTGTGTTGTGAGCAAATGATTGGTGGTATACAATTGTGAGTGACCGATGAAAACATCACCGACGGGTTTCATTGTTTAGTCCATGTGCGATGTGATTTTGTTTGTCCGCACAACATCTACGCTCTGTCTACAAAGCATCAACATATATACTTAAAAAAACAACATTGCATAACCAAATTAAGCATACAATTACACAAGTGACTACACACATAACATTTCCACACACCAAAGTAAGCAATTACATGCATACTAAAGTAGGAGAAACGAGGAGCTAATCATCTACTTAATGTTGCGATGACACTTGCCATTGCTCTGCTTCCGGCTGGATCCCTGACCGTTTTGGGGAAGGAGGCACTTCCTCATGTCAACGATCCTCCTGTACATGTCGTAGCTCGTGTATGCCTCCTTGGCCGCGTACACGATGTGAGCTTTGTCGAGTTTCTCCATCCAGGCTGAGTGTCAGGCACGCTTGTCCTTGTTGCACGAATCCTTCATGTCTCTGTAGTAGGGGTCGATGATGGCCTCAGCGAGGTGAACCAGTGAGTCCTTCCCATGCTCCTTGCTGCCCCAGATCTTGTATTGGCCCTGGATGTCGACAAGATTCTGGTAGGCGATGCCCGAATTCTCGAGCGCCTTTACATCGTTGGTGATGTCCATCGTAGCGAACATGTAGTGGGGGCTGTTGACAAACCTAGCAAAACGCTCGCAAGGCATTGTGGCCAGGTAGTAGTGGTAGACGAGGACGTGGTGGCGCACGCACATCTGGGCGACGACGACCTTGGGACGAGACTCGGCATGAGCGCGGGTGTACTCGAGGTCTAACCCGACCACCTTGTACTTCTCCTAGGCAAGCAACAACTCCATGATGTGGATGGAGTGCTCCACCCAGGCCGGGTCGTTGGTGTACACCACCGAGAGGTCCATGAACCTTCTGTGGTGTCCACCACAACACGCATGGTGAACTGCTACTCGTCGTCGGCAGCCGCTCGGAACGCCACTGGAGCCGCACAGGATACCCTATAAGAATTTCTCGTGGTGGGTGTGCTTCTTGCAATGGTGGGGCGCGATCGAAAGGTTGAAGATACAAAAGGGTTAAATGGCTGTTGTAATAAATGGGGGCCGCCCGGCCTGTAATCGTCACGTCTTGTCACGACGTTCATAGTGGAGGATTCTAGTGCACTCTTGACAACACCGCACCGCACGCGAGGGCTCGAAGAGGCGCCAAATGTATCATCGGTGAGCCTGTTCCTGCGCTACCGCGCTGTTTACCGTGCAAGCTTCCCGCCCGGTTAGCTTGGCCACTTGTCGGCTAGAAGAGGGACAAATCATGGGCGTTTATTGGCAAAAAGATTTTGTAAAAATGAAGTGTGTGGAATGACTTCGGTCATAAGTTTACCCATGGGTGATGAGGTCAAAGTTACACAGAAGGGTGATGATGGACACTCGAGTGCGATAATAAATTCTGCGCTCTACAGGGCACACGGTGGAAGAAACCAACCGTGTGCAATAATGTCGAAGATCGCAGTCGAGTTAGCTATATAGATCGTGTGCTGTGAGATCGACAAGGTAAAAAAATTCGAGAATGGTTTAAAAAAATCTAAGACCATTGCATATTAAGGTCAAAATAGTGCTACCAATATACTAGTCTCATACAACGGCATTTCAACGATTGTACCACAAAAGCTCGAAATATTACAAGGTTCAAATTCTAGAGTTATATGGCTCAGATTCGAAGATTACAAGGTTGAAACTGATATTAGAAATGAAATTCAGCTCATCAGCTACAAACGCTCGCGCTGATCCGCTGAACATGGATATCAGAGAGGTTCAAACTAATATTACCACTGCAAACGCTCGCATGCGCCCCATCAACTCACGCCTGCTCGCACGTCACACGGGTCGCGCGGCGGCACATATATTGTTTTTCTATTTGGATGATTAATGATGTCTCTTTATTGCTTAACTGAAGCATGGCACGCATCCATTGTTGGTCTAACACTCACGGTTCGAATAAATAATCCGTTTGGGATATTGGTTCCAATTATTAGCAATCTCCTGTTTGTAATTAGGTAAATATTACATCAAAACTGGTCTCAAATTTGACAAAAAAAAGTACAATGCCACTTTGTATTGGTGTCCATATGACAACACGATAAGTTTCATGAACTTCATATAAGTTTTGTATGTACTAAAATTTTAAAATCAAGATTCTCAATGTTTGAAATTTGTTGCACGGGGAGTAAACATGCACCCAGTGAGACACATGTGTTTTTGCAATCCATTTAGGTGCACTGTCACGTGTGCATGTAGCTCAAATTTGATTTTTTGCACATTATACCCGTAATAAATCAATCAATTAATGTACTAAAATGTCTTAATGATCTCTGTGATCTTTTCGAAGTTAAAACGTCCCTCCTTTGGTAACATATGTTCACCGCGGGATAATTTATTTAACATGCATCGTAGTTGCGGTGGATTCGTGGTGTGTGTGTGTGGGTGTGTGCATCTGGGGGTGGCGGGTGGCTCACAGTACACTACGAGTTGTGAGCCACTGTGTGGGTTGGCCGTTTTGTTAGGCAGCCCGGTGCCACATCAGAGTCGTGAATTCGTTATTTAAAACATTACACAACCCATTCATACATACATGTTTTAGCTACATGCAGTCGATGATTGTCCTACACGACATTCGATACTCGCGTGTGATGCTTTCTGTGGGCCTGCGAGGTCGTCGTCCATCACTTTGACGAACAACCGGCAGTGAGGTTAATTTGACCAGCAAGGTAGAATCTTTTTTGTTTGTGTTATGGTGGTATATAGTACGCGTCAAAGAGGTGGGAGGGGACTAGCATATATACTATACGTACGCGTCCGTGAACAAGTACACCTCACTCAGTGTCGGGACTTTTCGGTTTCCGAGGCATGTGCCACTTCAAAATTGTGAAATTGGCTATTCAAACATCACACAACACCTCTTTGGGCGCAGACTAAGGCATAGCCTAGTGGTGGGAAGGGGCTGATGCCTTCCCACCCACCCAGGTTCAAGGCATGGTACTTGCAATTTGGGTTTGTTGCACCAATTATACTGTAGGGGGTTCCCTTACAGTCTTTCAGTAAAAAAAACACCTCTTTGGGCCACATGCATGCACACGGTGGTTATCCTAGCTAGGACACTCACATGTGACACTTCCATCTATGGGCCCATGAGGCCATCGTCGATGCATGCATGCGTCACTTTGACCTACATCGAGAGAGGTTAATTAATTTCACCATCGGTAAGGATTCTTTTAGGTTGTACATATTACGGCAGGAGCATATAGTATGCGGTGAAGAGGGGGGAAGGGGACCATCATATGTAGTACGCTTCATGAACCTCACTCTGTGTGGGTGCATGATTTACGGTTTTTGAGGCATGTGGCACATCGAAGTTGTGCATTTTGGCTATTCAACATATATATGTTTGGCCCACATGCAAAGCGGTGGTGGTTGTCCTCTCGCACCCACTTAAGCGGTTATTAGCGATATCGATGCTTTCCATCTGTGGGCCCGCTTGGTCCATCACTACGTTTTTCCTGACAATAAGAGAGGTTAATTTGACTTAGGAGGGGATTATTTTTTTGCTTGTAATACGGTATATATATATATATGTCATGCTCTGGGATGACATGCATGATAAAGTTTGAGCACACACACATGTGTTGGTGTGGAACGACACCTATGGGATCACAAGAATCCCTACTACGGTTGCCGGGGCGCGGGGTTGCGAGAAGAGCAGGGCTAGTAGACAGCACAAGGATCGTTTACCCAGGTTCGGGCCGCGAGGATGCGTAAAACCCTAGTCCTGCTTTGGTGGGTGTATTTTAGAGAGTTCTTGAGCTCTCGAACTAGCTGTGGTCAGTGCGTGGTTCGAAAGAGCCGAATCCTTCTCCAGTATGCTATGGGCCTCCTTTTATAGTCGGAAGGGGCTGCCACAGTGGCACACAGGAGGTGGAAAGGCGTACAGTGCCCTGAGCTTATCACTCGTATTACAGGACAAGATGCATTTAATGTGTAGCTTAGGTGTCCCCTTGCTTTATTGGGGACGGGGGCGAGGCCCGTCCCGTCCGTCGCCGCTCCTCCTCGCTTTGACACGCGCCATGCAGCGGAGGCGCGTGGTGCCATGTAAGCGGCAGCAAGCGAGGTGGCGCAGTGGCGGAGCCTTCATGAAGATCTGCATGCCGCCACGCAGGCGCTCCATGAGTTGGCCTGGGAGCTGCATGTTGCCACGCACGTGCTCGCCCAGCTGGTTGGGCTGGCAGCTGCATGTGAACGATGGTGGAAGCTTGGTTGGCGTGGGCCTGGCGGTGGCCCTGCTGGCGTCCTTGGTGAGGGCCTTGCCGTGTGGCCCGGCAAGGGTCTTGCCGTGGCGCGCTGTCGTCCCCGGCAAGGGCCTTGCCGGGGGTCTGGTGGCCTTCCTCGGCAAGGATCTTGCCGAGGATCGTCGTCTTCTAATCCTCATCTGATCTTGAATATGTCTTCACAAAGATCTGCATGCCACCACGGAGGTGCCTCCCGAGCCCTGGCCCCATGTGGATGATGGCGTTGGGGACCGTGGGCTCAAGGGTGGCTCGCTCTGTTGGTGTGGGGCGAGATGCCCCGGCAAGGGTCTTGCCGGGGCTGCTGAGGCTGCCCCGGCAAGGGTCTTGCCGGGGGAACCTACTTCGTCCCTCTGCTCTTTGTGGTCTTGGCCTTGGTGTTGCTCTGATTGTCTTGGGCTTCAGTTTACCTTGGCTCACCTCCCCTGTTCTGCTTGGTGTGACCGCGGGCGCGGCTCCGACTGCCCGTGCATAGGTAAAGGGGTACAAAAGTGCGCCCCTCTTTTGGTACACCGACAGGAGCCCCCGGGTCTAGGCCACACATAAGCGCGACACGTTGTTGGGCCAGGCCCAAAAACGGTGCGCGGGCAGGCGGGGCAGTTTTTACCGCGGTAAAACTTTTCGCGCGCTACGCTTCCCACGACCCGCGCGCGCGGTGCGGCGTGGAGGGGTGTGCGTGACGTGGGCGGCATGCGTGGGGCGGTTTCTGCACGCATGCGTCACATCGCAGTAAAGAGGCGACTCGCGCCTTCCCCGTAAGAAGAGGGAGGCGTGTAGGCGCGGCTCATTTACTGAATGGGGCCGGGTTGCGGTCTTCAAGGCATCCACACCCCACAATCACGGGGTGGGGAGAGGTCGCTTCGCCCGTCCCCTCGGTTTTGCATGCCCGCCACGCGTCCTTCATGCGCCTGGGGTGGCAAGCGGTGGAGGCGGGAAACCGGGCAGTCGCTGGTTGGGGCAGCGGTCCCGTTTCTTTGTGCCTCCGGTGGCTGGATTGGTCGAGTGGGGCGGCCGAGCCCCGACCCCGCCCCTTTATAAGGAGGGGGAAGGGGGATGGCGTCCCGCACTCTCCTGTCATCTATCTCCTCTCGCTTCTGCTTCTTCCTTTCACTCATCATGGAAAAAGGGAATCCTGGTCCCTCGACGGTGGCGGCGAGGGTTGCCGCTCGACAGCGCGTCCCCCCTCCTCCTGAGCCCGCGGTGGTAGAGCCGACCACGAGGGGAAGGGGGAGGGGGCGAGGCCGGGGCAGAGGTCGTAGTGCTCGGGGAAGAGGAGGACGGGGCGGCGCGCCGGCTTCGCCCCCGCAAATGATGCCTTTTCTGATAGAAGGCCATGTTGGAGACCAGCCCCGTGAATTCTTCATCAGGCTGCGCCAGCCTCCGCGTCGCCATCTTCGTCTTCCCGCCCCGTTCACTCAGGAGATGGAGCGTGACCCGCCCCAATCCCTTAGACTGCACATGAGGGGCTGTGGGAATGGGGGCACGCGGGTCGACGTCGACTTCCTGGCTCCTTGGGTGATGTACCTCCGCCGCGGATGGAAGACGTTCGCCCGCATCCATAGCCTGACAGCGGGGCTTGTCCTCTACTTCAAATTAATGGAGGACGACCTGCTCTCCGTCAAGGTCTTCGGAGACTTCCGGACTCACCTGAATTGCTGCGTGGAGAGCTCCTCTGACGGAGATTCCGATGATGGAAGCTCTTCCTCGAGCAAAAGTGATGAGGAGGACAGCGGGGCAGATGACGGGGATGAGTCCGACTAGGCGTCGAACGCCCCGTGCCTGGGCGGGTGCGGCAGCAGCAGCATCTGCACCTGGCCGCTCCTCCGGCAGAGTTTTGCCGGGGGTGGGGCCAGCTCCTTGAACTTCTCGGGGCCGTCTCCTTGGGCGGCTGGCGTCGGGAGGCTGCAGAAGAGGAAGAGGGCGGGCGGCAAGGCCGTCAACTTGGAGTACGCGGCACCAACGCCTTCATCGCGTATTGCTGGTCCTGCCGCCTCGTCTTCCAGCTCCTTTCCCAGCACTGTCATCACCGGCCCACCCATGGGCGGCCACCGAGGTGTTCTCTTGGTGCTTTCTGCTGCTCGTAGCTCGCCTAGGCGCCCCTTTTGCCCTCTCGCCTCCTTGACCTGCCTCCTGAGAAGAGGGACAAGAAAGGGATTACGGGCATATTATCTCTTTTTTAGTTTGTAAGCCTGCGGGCCTTTGTTAAATTTAGAACTTGTAATCCCCTTGCTCATGTTTTTCATTCCGTACAAACTGCACCTGTATGAGATGTTTTTAATGAAAAAGGGATGCTTGCCGGGTTTTTCGTTCGTGGGTAAATCCCGCGAAAAGGAGCGAACCCTTGTTATTGTTTAAGATAAACGTTTTTCGCCCGGCAACAGTCCTTGCCGTCCCCCCACTCCACTCGACCGTTCTCGCGCTCTTGGCGGAGGCAGGGATGAAGTGGGCTTTAGGCTCCTCGTTCTACCTCCTTGCCGCCGCGGGTACAACCAAATCCGGACCCAGGAAATAATCCTTAGGTCTAGGAAAAAGGGGAGCACGACAGCCTAGATATAAAAACGAGGTTCCACATGCCCCAGTCCGGTTCCGAAATGCATGACAGAGGATAAAAGACTTATCTGGATCTGTAGCCCCCGGCAATCTCATCTTGCCGCGGTTGGATCCTTGTGCTTGCAGCCCCCGGCAACTCTGGTTAGCCGGGGTCGGGACGCAGGTCCATTTTCTTTCTTCCAAGTAGCTCGGCAGAAGTGCTCATGTGCCCTGCGAACCAAAGGAGGACAGAAGAGAAACAGATAGACGCGCACTCGACCTCTAAGCTAGGGGTTAGTCGCTGCTGAGCACTATCCACCCTAACCAAGGAAGAGACTCGACCTAGTATGCCTGCTATGACTTAGGGCGCCAGCGCTTCATTTATTTATGCTCAGGTTCTGTGCCTGGCTTTGTACGAAGGGTCACATGCCTTGCCAGAAAAGCTTGTACAAAAGGTGGCTTGCCAGGAGGCCCGGCAAGCCGCGCCTTATGGGTAAAACTTGCGAAGATGCTCGATGTTCCAGGAGTTGCTCACTGGGACGACATCTTCGGTCTCCAGGCGGACTGCGCCGGGACTGGTGACTCGTATTACCCGATAAGGGCCTTCCCACTTTGGCGTCAACTTGTTGGCATTCTTGGCCGACTGAACGCGCCGAAGAACAAGGTCGCCTTCCTCAAAGCTTCGGGCATGAACCTTGCGGCTATGGTAGCGGCGCAAGGCTTGCTGGTAGCACGCTGCTCTCACAGCTACCCGAAGACGATCTTTCTCAAGGAGCGTCGTGTCATCTTGGCGCAACTTCTCTTGCTCAAGCTCATCATAAGCGAGCACTCGAGGTGACCCGTATATGAGTTCCGTGGGGAGAACTTCTTCTGCCCCGTAGACCAGGGCAAAAGGTGTCTGGCTGGTGGCTCGATTTGGTGTCGTCCTGATCGACCAAAGAAGCGCCGACAATTCATCGATCCAGCGCCTTCCACTCTTGTGCAGCTTGTCAAAAAGTCTTTGTCCTTAGGCCTCGCCAACACTTCAGCATTCGCCCTCTCCGCTTGGCCGTTGCTCCGTGGGTGCGTCACAGAAGCAAAACAGACCTTGCTGCCGAGGTCTTGAATGTATTGCATGAAGGTGTGGCTCGTGAACTACGTGCCGTTGTCGGTGATGACTCTATTTGGCACACCAAAACGGCAGACCAGTCCTTTGAAAAACTTGACAGTTGACTGAGCAATCACCTTTCTCACTGCTTCCACCTCCGGCCACTTTCTGAACTTGTCGATTGCAACGTACAAGTACTCAAAGCCCCCGACAGCGCGGGGGAAAGGGCCCAGTATGTCGAGCCCCCAGACCGAGAATGGCCAGGAGAGAGGGATTGTTTGAAGGGCTTGGGCTGGTTGATGAATCTTCTTTGAATGGAACTGACACGCTTCACACTTAGTTACTAGTGCCATCACATCCTGGAGGGCGGTGGGCCAGAAAAAAACCTTGTCGGAACGCCTTCCGGCAAGGGCCCTTGACCCTATGTGGGAGCCACATATGCCTCCATGTATCTCCGCCAACAGCTCCAGTCCTTCCTCCTAGGGGATGCACTTCAATTTCACGTCGTTCGGTCTTCTCCTGTACAGGACGTCATCGACGAACTAGTACAGGGCGGATCGACGGGCTACTTTATCCGCTTCTTCCTGCTCCTCAGGAAGCTCCCCTGTTTGGAGGAATCGGACGGTATGCTACGCCCATGCCGGAGCCCGGGGCTCGACAGTGATACGTTTCCAACGTATCTATAATTTTTGATTTCTCCATGCTATATTATCTACTGTTTTGGATATTATTGGGCTTTATTTTCCACTTTTATATTATTTTTGGAACTAACCTATTAACCGGAGGCCCAGCCTAGAATAGCTGTTTTTTTTCCTATTTCAGAGTTTCGAATAAACGGAATATCAAACGGAGTCCAAACGGAATGAAACCTTCGGGAACGTGATTTTCTCAGCGAACGTGATCCAGGAGACTTGGACCCTACGTCAAGAAACAAGGGAGGAGGCCATGAGGTAGGGGGGCGCGCCCACCCCCCCAGGGCGCGCCCTCCACCCTCGTGGGCCCCCTGTTGCTCCACCGACGTACTACTTCCTCCTATATATACCTACGTACCCCCAAACGATCAGATATGGAGCCAAAAACCTAATTCCACCGCCGCAACCTTCTGCACCCACGAGATCCCATCTTGGGGCCTGTTCCAGAGCTCCGCCAGAGAGGGCATCCACCACAGAGGGCTTCTACATCATCACCATAGCCCCTCCGATGAAGTGTGAGTAGTTTACCTCAGACCTTCGGGTCCATAGTTAGTAGCTAGATGGCTTCTTCTCTCTTTTTGGATCTCAATACAATGTTCTCCCCCTCTCTCGTGGAGATCTATTCGATATAATCTTCTTTTTGCGGTGTGTTTGTTGAGATCGATGAATTGTGGGTTTATGATCAAGATTATCTATGAACAATATTTGAATCTTCTCTGAATTCTTTTATGTATGATTGGTTATCTTTGCAAGTCTCTTCAAATTATCAGTTTGGTTTGGCCTACTAGATTGGTTTTTCTTGCAATGGGAGAACTTAGCTTTGGGTTCAATCTTGCGGTGTCCTTCCCCAGTGATAGTAGGGGCAGCAAGGCACGTATTGTATTGTTGCCATCGAGGATAACAAGATGGGGTTTTTATCATATTGCATGAACTTATCCCTCTACATCATGTCATCTTGCTTAAGGCGTTACTCTGTTTTCTTGAACTTAATACTCTAGATGCATGCTGGATAGCGGTTGATGAGTGGAGTAATAGTAGTAGATGCATGCAGGAGTCGGTCTACTTGTCTCCGACATGATGCCTATATGCATGATCATACCTAGATATTCTCATAACCCACCGTAGAATACTTATGCTCTTGAGAGAAGCCACTAGTGAAACCTATGGCCCTCGGGTCTATCTCCATCATATTAATCTTCCATTACTTTATTTATTGCCTTTGCTTTTACTTTGCTTTTATTTTACTTTGCATCTTTATCATAAAAATACCAAAAATATTATCTATCATCTCTATCAGATCTCACTCTCGTAAGTGACCGTGAAGGGATTGACAACCCCTAATCGCGTTGGTTGCGAGGAGTTATTTGCTTTGTTTAGGTACGAGGGACTCACGCGTAGCCTCCTACTGTATTGATACCTTGGTTCTCACAAACTGAGGGAAATACTTATGCTACTTTGCTGCATCATCCTTTCCTCTTCAAGGAAATCCAACGCAGTGCTCAAGAGGTAGCAAGAAGAATTTCTGGCGCCGTTGCCGGGGAGTCTGCGCAAAATTCAACATACCAAGTACCCATCACAATCCCTTATCTCCCTCATTACATTATTTGCCATTTGGCTCTCGTTTTCCTCTCCCCCACTTCACCCTTGCCGTTTTATTCGCCCTCTATTTTCCGTTTGCCTTTTTCTTGCTCGCTTTTTGTTTGCTCATGTGTTGGATTGCTTGTTTGTCACGATGGCTCAAGATAATACCAAATTGTGTGACTTTACCAATACCAACAATAATGATTTCCTTAGCACTCCAATTGCTCCTCTTACCAATACTGAATCTTGTGAAATCAATGCTGCTTTATTGAATCTTGTCATGAAAGATCAATTCACCGGCTTTCCTAGTGAAGATGCCGCTACTCATCTAAATAGCTTCGTTAATTTGTGTGATATGCAAAACAAGAAAGATGTTGATAATGATATTGTCAAATTGAAGCTATTTCCTTTTTCGCTTAGAGATTGTGCTAAAGCTTGGTTTTCGTCTTTGCCTAAAAATAGTATTGATTCTTGGAACAAGTGCAAAGATGCTTTTATCTCTAAGTATTTTCCTCCCGCTAAGATCATCTCTCTTAGAAACGATATTATGAATTTTAAGCAACTTGATCATGAACATGTTGCACAAGCTTGGGAGAGGATGAAGTTAATGATACGTAATTGCCCTACTCATGGTTTGAATTTGTGGATGATTATACAAATTTTTTATGCCAGATTGAATTTTGCTTCTAGAAATCTTTTAGATTCGGCTGCGGGAGGCACTTTTATGGAAATCACTCTAGGAGAAGCTACTAAACTCCTAGATAATATTATGGTTAATTATTCTCAATGACACACTGAAAGATCTACTAATAAAAAAGTGCATGCGATAGAAGAAATTAATGTTTGAGTGGAAGGATGGATGAACTTATGAAATTATTTGCTACTAAGAGTGTTTCTTCTGATCTTAATGATATGCCTTTGTCCACTTTGATTGAGAATAATAATGAATCTATGGATGTGAATTTTGTTGGTAGGAATAATTTTGGTAACAACGCGTATAGAGGAAACTTTAATACTAGGCCTTATCCTAGTAATTCCTCTAATAATTATGGAAATTCCTACAACAACACTTATGGAAATTTTAATAAGACACCCTCTGAATTTGAGACTAGTGTTAAAGAGTTTATTAATTCGCAAAAGAATTTCAATGCTTTGCTTGAAGAGAAATTGCTTAAAGTTGATGAATTGGCTAGGAACGTTGATAGAATTTATCTTGATTTTGATTCTTTAAAGCTTAGATCTATTCCTCCTAAGCATGATATCAATGAGTCTCTCAAAGCCATGAGAATTTCCATTGATGAGTGCAAAGAAAGAACCGCTAGGATGCGTGCTATGAAAGATGCCTTTATTAAAGCGTGTTCTTCAAATTTCTATGAAAATAAAGATGAAGATCTAAAAGTTATAGATGTGTCCCCTATTAAATCTTTGTTTTGCAATATGAATCTTGATAATGATGGGACTGAATATGATCCACCTTTACCTAGAAGACGTTCCAAAAATTCAGAGTTTTTAGATCTTGATGCTAAAATTGATAAAAGTGGGATTGAAATCAAAACCCTAGATGTTACTAAACCCACTATTTTGGATTTCAAGGAATTTAATTATGAAAGTTGCTCTTTGATTGATTGTATTTCCTTGTTGCAATCCGTGCTAAATTCTCCTCATGCTTATAGTCAAAATAAAGCGTTTACTAAACATATCGTTGATGCCTTGATGCAATCTTATGAAGAAAAGCTTGAGTTGGAAGTTTCTATCCCTATAGAACTTTATGATGAGTGGGAACCAACTATTAAAATTAAGATTAAGGATCATGAATTTTATGCTTTATGTGATTTGGGTGCTAGTGTTTCCACTATTCCCAAAACTTTGTGCGGTTTGCTAGATTTCCGTAATTTTGATGATGACTCTCTAAACTTGCACCTTGCGGACTCCACTATTAAGAAACCTATGGGAAGAATTAATGATGTTCTTATTGTTGCAAATAGGAATTATGTGCCCGTAGATTTTATCGTTCTTGATATAGATTGTAATCCCTCATGTCCTATTATTCTTGGTAGACCTTTTCTTAGAACGATTGGTGCAATTATTGATATGAAGGAAGGGAATATTAGATTCCAATTTCCGTTAAGGAAAGGCATGGAAAACTTCCCTAGGAAGAAACTAAAATTACCATATGAATCTATCATGAGAGCCACTTATGGATTGCCTACCAAAGATGGCAATACCTAGATCTATTCTTGCCTTTATGCCTAGCTAGGGGCGTTAAACGATAACGCTTGTTGGGAGGCAACCCAATTTTATTTTTAGTTCTTTTGCTTTTGCTTCTGTTTAGGAATAAATATTTGTTCTAGCCTCTGGTTAGATGTGTTTTTATGTTTTAATTAGTGTTTGTGCCAAGTTAAACCTATAGGATCTTCTTGGATGATAGTTATTTGATCTTGCTGTAATTTCCAGAAACTTTCTGATCACGAAAATTTTTGTTAAAAATCACCAGAACGTGATAAAATAGTGATTCCAATTGCTGCTGATCAATAAAAAATAATTGCCTAGGTCTTAATATTTTGGCTGATTTTTTGGAGTTCCAAAAGTTTGCGTTAGTTACAGATTACTACAGACTGTTCTGTTCTTGACAGATTCTGTTTTTCGTGTGTTGTTTGCTTATTTTGATGAATCTATGGCTAGTAAAATATTTTATAAACCATAGAGAAGTTGGAATACAGTAAGTTTAATACCAATATAAATCAATAATGAGTTCATTACAATACCTTGAAGTGGTCTTTTGTTTTCTTTCGCTAACGGAGCTCAAGATTTCTGTTGAGTTTTGTGTTGTGAAGTTTTCAAGTTTTGGGTGAAAGATTTTTGATGGATTATGGAACAAGGAGTGGCAAGAGCCTAAGCTTAGGGATGCCCATGGCACCCCCAAGATAATCTAAGGACACCAAAAAGTCAAAGCTTGGGGATGCCCCGGAAGGCATCCCCTCTTTCGTCTACTTCCATCGGCAACTTTACTTGGAGCTATATTTTTATTCACCCACATGATATGTGTTTTGCTTGGAGCGTCTTGTATGATTTGAGTCTTTGCTTTTTAGTTTACCACAATCATCCTTGCTGTATGATTTGGAATTTGTTAGAATACTCTATGTGCTTCACTTATATCTTTTGAGCTATATAGTTTTGCTCTAGTGCTTCACTTATATCTTTTAGAGCACGGTGGTGGATTTGTTTTATAGAAACTATTGATCTCTCGTGCTTCACTTAGATTATTTTGAGAGTCTTAAATAGCATGGTAATTTGCTTAAACAATCCTAATATGCTTGGTATTCAAGATTTGTAAAACTTTCTTTTGAGTGCGTTGAATACTATGAGAAGTTTGATGCTTGATAATTGTTTTTAGATATGAAGATGGTGATATTAGAGTCATGCTAGTTGAGTAGTTCTGAATTTCAGGAATACTTGTGTTAAAGTTTGTGACTCCCGTAGCATGCACGTATGGTGAACCGTTATGTGATGAAGTCGGAGCATGATTTATTTATTGATTGTCTTCCTTATGAGTGGCGGTCGGGGAGGAGCGATGGTCTTTTCCTACCAATCTACCCCCCTAGGAGCATGCGCGTAATACTTTGCTTTGATAACTTGTAGATTTTTGCAATAAGTATATGAGTTCTTTATGACTAATCTTGAGTCCATGGATTATACGCACTTTTCTTCCTTCCACCATTGCTAGCCTCTCTAATACTGCACACTTTTCGCTGGTATCATACACCCATCATATAACTTCCTCAAAACAGCCACCATACCTACCTATCGTGGCCTTTCCATAGCCATTCCGAGATATATTGCCATGCAACTTTCCACCGTTCCGTTTATTATGACATGCTCCATCATTGTCATATTGCTTAGCATGATCATGTAGTTGACATCGTATTTGTGGCAAAGCCACCATTCATAATTCTTTCATACATGTCACTCTTGATTCATTGCATATCCCGGTACACCGCCGGAGGCATTCATATAGAGTCATATTTTGTTCTAAGTATCGAGTTGTAATTGTTGAGTTGTAAGAAAATAAAAGTGTGACGATCTTCGTTTTTACAGCATTGTCCCAAGTGAGGAAAAGGATGATGGAGACTATGATTCCCCCACTAGTCGGGATGAGACTCCGGACGAAAAATAAAAAGAAGAAGAAAAGAGGACATAAAAAAAGAGAAAAGGCCCAAATTAAAAAATGAGAGAAAAATAGAGAAGGGACAATGTTACTATCCTTTTACCACACTTGTGCTTCAAAGTAGCACCATGATCTTCATGATAGAGAGTCTCTCATTTTGTCACTTTCATATACTAGTGGGAATTTTTCATTATTGAACTTGGCTTGTATATTCCAATGATGGGCTTCCTCAGAATGCCCTAGGTCTTTGTGAGCAAGCGAGTTGGATGCACACCCACTTAGTTTCTTTTGTTGAGCTTTCACATACTTATAGCTCTAGTGCATCCGTTGCATGGCAATCCCTACTCACTCACATTGATATCTATTGATGGGCATCTCCATAGCCCGTTGATACGCCTAGTTGATGTGAGACTATCTTCTCCCTTTTTGTCTTCTCCAAAACCACCATTCTATTCCACATATAGTGCTATATCCATGGCTCATGCTCATGTATTGCGTGAAGATTGAAAAAGTTTTGAAAATGTCAAAAGTATGAAACAACTGCTTGGCTTGTCATCGGGGTTGTGCATGATTTAAATACTTTGTGTGGTGAAGTTAGAGCATAGCCAGACTATATGATTTTGTAGGGATAACTTTCTTTGGCCATGTTATTTTGATAAGACATAATTGCTTAGTTAGTATGCTTGAAGTATTATTATTTTTATGTCAATATGAACTTTTGTCTTGAATCTTTCGGATCTGAATATTCATACCACAATTAAGAAGAATTACATTGAAATTATGCCAAGTAGCACTCCGCATCAAAAATTCTGTTTTATCATTTACCTACTCGAGGACGAGCAGGAATTAAGCTTGGGGATGCCTGATACGTCTCCAACGTATCTATAATTTTTGATTGCTCCATGCTATATTATCTACTGTTTTGGACATTATTGGGCTTTATTTTCCACTTTTATATTATTTTTGGGACTAACCTATTAACCGGAGGCCCAGCCTGTAATTGCGTTTTTGCCTATTTCAGAGTTTCGAAGAAACGGAATATCAAACGGAGTCCAAACGGAATGATACCTTCGGGAATGTGATTTTCTCACCGAACATGATCCAGGAGAGTTGGACCCTACGTAAAGAAACAAGGGAGGAGGACACGAGGTAGGGGGGCGCGCCCACCCCCCAGGGCGCGCCCTCCACCCTCGTGGGCCCCCTGTTGCTCCACCGACGTACTACTTCCTCCTATATATACCTACGTACCCCCAAATGATCAGATACGGAGCCAAAAACCTAATTCCACCGCTGCAACCTTCTGTACCCACGAGATCCCATCTTGGGGCCTGTTCCGGAGCTCCGCCGGAGAGGGCATCCACCATGGAGGGCTTCTACATCATCACCATAGCCCCTCCGATGAAGTGTGAGTAGTTTACCTCAGACCTTCGGGTCCATAGTTAGTAGCTAGATGGCTTCTTCTCTCTTTTTGGATCTCAATACAATGTTCTCCCCCTCTCTCGTGGAGATCTATTCGATGTAATCTTCTTTTTGTGGTGTGTTTGTTGAGATCGATGAATTGTGGGTTTATGATCAAGATTATCTATGAACAATATTTGAATCTTCTCTGAATTCTTTTATGTATGATTGGTTATCTTTGCAAGTCTCTTCGAATTATCAGTTTGGTTCCTACTAGATTGGTTTTTCCTGCAATGGGAGAAGTGCTTAGCTTTGGGTTCAATCTTGCGGTGTCCTTTCCCAGTGACAGTAGGGGCAGCAAGACACGTATTGTATTGTTGCCATCGAGGATAACAAGATGGTTTTTTTTATCATATTGCATGAATTTATCCCTCTACATCATGTCATCTTGCTTAAGGCGTTACTCTGTTTTCTTGAACTTAATACTCTAGATGCATGCTGGATAGCGGTCGATGAGTGGAGTAATAGTAGTAGATGCAGGTAGGAGTCGGTCTACTTGTCTCGGACGTGATGCCTATATACATGATCATACCTAGATATTCTCAGAACTATGCTCAATTCTGTCAATTGCTCAACAGTAATCCGTTCACCCACCGTAGAATACTTATGCTCTTGAGAGAAGCCACTAGTGAAACCTATGGCCCCCGGGTCTATCTCCATCATATTAATCTTCCATTATTTTATTTATTGTCTTTGCTTTTACTTTTCTTTTATTTTACTTTGCATCTTTATCATAAAAATACCAAAAATATTATCTATCATCTCTATCAGATCTCACTCTCGTAAGTGACCGTGAAGGGATTGACAACCCCTAATCGCGTTGGTTGCGAGGAGTTATTTGCTTTGTGTAGGTACGAGGGACTCGCGCGTAGCCTCCTACTGGATTGATACCTTGGTTTTCAAAAACTGAGGGAAATACTTACGCTACTTTGCTGCATCATCCTTTCCTCTTCAAGGAAATCCAACGCAGTGCTCAAGAGGTAGCAGACGATAAGGACCAAAGGCATTTCTTCCGCCGTGGGAGCGGCTGTCTCTACGGCTAGGGCTTCACGCCCTGCCAGAGGTAGCTGCTCTTGGGCAGGCTCAGCGTCCACGGAGGCACCCTTGCCGGCAGCCCCAGAGGGCTCGGTAGGAAAGTACTTGCCGGGACCCGACTTCCTTCACTTGTTCTGCCCCGTTGATGGTCTGACGGATGGTTGAGTTAGCCGGAGCAAAAAGGTTCCCGGTTCCACAGGTAGCTTGAATGCGGCACGCTTTGACAGGTAATCGGCGGTGTCGTTCTCCATTCGGGGGACGTGCTTCGCTTGGATACCGTCAAAGCGCTCCTCCAGCTTCCTCACTTCATCTACGTAGGCTTCCATCAATCGGCTTTGGTAATCCTTGTTGACCTGCCTGACAACAAGCTGCGAGTCACCCCTGACGATGAGCTTCTTAACCCCGAGGTCCGCCGCGATCCTGAGACCGACAAGCAATCCCTCATACTCAGCAGTGTTGTTGGTGGACATCTCTCGGGGAAGTGCATCTGGATCACGTACTTGAGGTGCTCCCCGGTAGGTTCGACGAGCAGCACACCGGCACCGGCGCCTTACAGCGAGAAAGCCACATCAAAGTACATGATCCAGTTGCGATCTTCCTCCTTGCCGGGGAGAGTGGTCTCCTGGATTTCTTCGTCAGGCGTTGAGGTCCATTCTACAATGAACTCCGCCAAGACTCCGAGGTACTTTCAAACTTCAAATCGAAACTTGACAACTCCAAGGCCCACTCCACAATCCTCCCGGTTGCATCCGGGTTATGCAGTACCCGTTGCAAAGGGAGGCGGGTGACGACAGTGATCTCGTGGGCCTGGAAGTTATGACGCAGCTTCCTCGAGGCCATAAGGAGGCCGAAGAGCAATTTCTGCACACCGGAGTACCTCGATCTAGCTCCCTGCAAGAGGGAGCTGACAAAGTAAACGGGGTGCTACATCATCTTCTTCTTCTGCACCACCTCACTTGACTGCACGGGCACTGCCTCAGTGGCATCAAACTCTGCCGGGGGCCTTGCCTTGCCGGCACCAGGCCCTGCTGGGGGAATCTTGGGCTTGCCATCCGCTGGTTCTGCCGCCGTCACTGCCTCCTCGTTGACCTCCCTCTGTGCCACTAGCGCGGCGCTGACCACTTGATTCGTCGCCGCCAGATATAGCAGCAACGGCTCTTGTGGTTTAGGCGCAACCAGTATTGGCTTGGAGGAAAGGTATTTCTTCAGATCCTGCGATGCTGCCTCGGCTTCTGGGGTCCATTCCATTGGGCCTGCCTTCTTCAAGATTTTGAAGAAAGGAAGGGCGCGCTCGGCGGACTTGGAGATGAATCGGCTCATGGCGGCAACACAGCCGGTGAGCCGCGCACATCCTTGATCCGCAGGCGCCTCAATCTGCTCAATAGCCTTGATTTTGTCTGGGTTTGCCTCGATTCCGCGCTGCGACACAAAGAACCCGAGAAGCTTGCCGGATGGAACGCCGAAGACACACTTCTCAGGGTTCAACTTGAGGTTGATCTTGCGAAGGTTGGCAAATGTCTCTTCCAGATCTTGCACAAGAGTTGGCCCGTCCTTGGTTTTGACCACTATGTCATCCATGTAGGCCTCCATATTTCTATGGAGCTGAGGTTCAAAACCGATTTGGACTGCTCTTGCAAATGTTGAGCCAGCGCTCTTCAACCCGAAAGGCATCCGTAAAAAGCAATACGTACCACATGGGGTGACGAACACTGTCTTTTCTTCATCCTCTCTTGTCATGAAGATCTGGTGGTAGCCCGAGTAGGCGTCGAGGAATGACAACATATCACACCGGCCGTGGATTCAATAATCTGGTCGATGCGCGGCAACGGGAAGGGGTCCTTAGGACAAGCCTTATTGATATCTATGTAATCAATACATAGCCTCCACTTCCCATTCGCCTTGCGCACCACTACCGGATTGGCCAACCACGTCGGGTGGAGCACTCCCCTCACCAAACCTGCCGCTTCCAACTTCCTGATCTCCTCCGTGATGAACTCCTGCCTCTCCAGAGCCTGCTTTCTGACCTTCTGCTGGGCGGGCCGCGCATGGGGGCAGACAACTAGGTGGTGCTCAATCACCTCCCTGGGAACACCAGGGATGTCAGATGCTTCCCATGCAAACACGTCGACATTCGCCCGCAGGAAGGTGACGAGCGCGCTTTCCTATTTGCTGCCGAGGGTGGAGCCTATGGTGAAGGCCCCTCCCGTGCAAACCTCCCTGATGGACACCTTCTTGGTTTGCGGTGGCTCGGCTCTGGATCTCTTGCTCTTGTCGGTAGAGCTCTCTGGCACGTCCTCGACGGTAGCACAACACTCCGAAGAGGTGCACTTGCCAGAGTGGGTGCGAGAGGTCTTGCCAGGCTTCTTCCTCCCTCCCAGGGCTTCGGCGGCAGGAGCAGGTACCTTGGCGGCAGCTGCTGCAACTGCCTCCCGGTAGAGTTGGTAGGTGCAAATCAACGCGTCCTTATTGTCGGATGGGACGTAGATGATGGTCAACGTCCCGGGCATCTTTAGCATGTTGTAGGCGTAGTGTGACGCCGCCATGAACTTGGCTAGTGCCGGGCGGTCGAGGATCCCGTTGTAGGGCAAGGGGATCTCGGCCACGTCGAAGACGATCCTCTCCGTCCTATAGTTCAACTCTCCTCCAAATTTCACGGGCAGTGCGACCTTTCCCTTCGGCTGGCTCCTCCCCGGATTGACCCCTTGAAACGTGCCCGTTTCCTCGAGGTCTCCATCAGGGATTTGCAACCTTTTGATCACGACATGCGAGATCAGGTTCAGGCCGGCCCCACCGTCAACCAACATCTTGTTCACCCAGAGGTTGCGTATCGTTGGTGTGACCAACAATGGCAAACACCCGCCCGCAGTAGTGCAGTCAGGGTGGTCCTCGGCATCAAAGATGAGGGGCGTGCTGGACCACTTCAGCGGCTTCTGAGCGTCGAACGACGACTCTACTGCTGTAATCTCACACGCCCACTGCTTGAGCTGGCGGTGAGAGGTATGCAGCGAGGCACCGCCATCAACGCACATGGCCTCCATAGCCTTCTGGAACCCTTGCTCACCAGACTCGTCGTCCTCGTTGTCGGTGTCAAAACCGGCGGATCTCGGGTAGGGGGTCCCGAACTGTGCGTCTAGGCGGATGGTAACAGGAGACAACGGACACGATGTTTTTACCCAGGTTCGGGCCCTCTCGATGGAGGTGATACCCTAATCCTGCTTGATTAATATTGATGATATGGGTAGTACAAGAGTAGATCTACCACGAGATCAGAGAGGCTAAACCCTAGAAGCTAGCCTATGGTATGATTGTTGTTCGTCCTACGGACTAAAACCCTTCGGCTTATATAGACACCGAATAGGGTTAGGGTTACACAGAGTCGGTTACAATGGTAGGACATCTACATATCCGTATCGCCAAGGAAAGTCCTATCCGGACACATGACGAAGTCTTCAATCTTGTATCTTCATAGTCCAGGAGTCCAGCCAAAGATGATAGTTCGGCTATCCGGACACCCCCTAGTCCAGGACTCCCTCAGTAGACCCTGAACTAGGCTTCAATGACGACGAGTCCGGCGCGCATATTGTCTTCGGCATTGCAAGGCGGGTTCCTCCTCCGAATACTTCATAGAAGGTTTTTTGAACACAAGGATAGTGTCCGGCTCTGCAAAACAAGTTCCACATACCACCGTAGAGAGAATAATTTTTGCACAGATCTGCTGACATATTCCGCGGCGTGACATCACACCACGGCCAGGCCTTTATTCGAATCATTTTTTACTGTCCCACCTCAGTGCGTTTAGCGAGGCGGTTTCCTTGGCACGTCTTATCAAAGCGTAGATCGTGCCCCTTATTCCGGGATTCTCATTAATACGGGCGTGGGTAACCCAACCGTGCCTCTTGGCACGCCTCCTCTATCGAAGGTGAATCCCGATCGATCACGAGGAGGGCTCTTGGTATTCAACCTCTTTATAACGAGACCAAGGCCCTCTTCTTTTTCCCAATCTCCATCGATTCCGCCTCCCGCTTCGAGTTCCAACACCCAAAGCTTCAGATTTAGGCGCTTCGGACCTTCAATGATGTCCGGCTCCGACCGGCTCGGCCGGTGGATACCTTCTTCCATCACGGAAGAAGATGTGCTAAAGCTGCGAGACGCCAGGTATCTAACCGGAGAGATTTCGCATAGGCTACCTGCCCCAGGGCAGGTCATTCCCACTCCCGATCCCGGCGAGAGCGTGGTGTTCGTGTCTCACTTCCTTCGGGGTTTAGGCTTCCCAATGGATCCCTTTGTGCGGGGGCTCATGTTTTATTATGGGCTGGAATTCCATGACTTGAATCTGGAGTCCATCCTCCACATCTCGTCATTCATTGTCGTATGCGAAGCCTTCCTCCACATTACCCCTCACTTCGGATTGTGGCTCAAGACCTTCAAGGTGGAGCCGAAGATGATCGAGGGGCAACAAGCAGAGTGCAGAGGGGCTGTCGTAAGCAAGTGTGCTGATGCTCCGTGGCCCGAAGGCTCTTTTCAGGAGGAGCTTGGTTTGTGGCAACGGGAATGGTTTTATATCACCGCTCCCAGGGGCACCAAATGGGTGCCGCCACCCGCCTTCCGCTCAGGTCCACCACAACGGCTGGCGTCATGGGTCAACCGGGGCTCGATTGGGGGCCGTCCAAGGACGTTCCTCTGTTGCAGGGCCGTATTCGAGACCTCCAAGAAAGAGAGATCAATCTGGTCGTAGCGGCACAGGTTATGCTGATGCGGCGCCTTCTGCCCTTCAAACGTCGCCCCCTCCGTCTGTGGGAGTTTAATCCGGAGGGACCACGAGCTCTCCAACATTTTATGGGTGCGACGCCCGTGGAGATGTATAAACTGTTCTTCAGATCACAAGAGAAGTGTCCGGACTTGACTGAGGACGCCGGTCTAAGCTGCAATCGCCCAGATACTCAAGTAAGTGGTCCTGTACCCGGACAGGCTGTCCGTTCATTTATCATAAACTTGCCCTTAAAGGAGCCGTTTCTTGAACAGGAGTGGATAGCGAAGGCAAAGTTGATAAGGTGTCCGGCTCCCCTCCCAGAGACCACGCCGGATCCTGTGCTGACCAAGATGTTGAAGGCCGCGCCTTTTGAAGAAGGCGAAGGGGGGAGCAGGGATGCAACCGCCTCTGTGAAGGAGGCTTTCAAGGAAGGAGGGATCAAGAACCCTACCCTCCAAGGGGAGAAGAGGACCGGTTCTGAAGACCCGGAGGCCAAGGCCTCAAAGCGGGGAAAGAAATCTCTGTCAGAGAGTCCGGCGCCGAGAAGTACCCCAACCGCATTATTTCCCCTAGGCGATCAGCCCTCCAGCGAGCCGTAAGTAAAAAGAAGGGGTCTTGTAATAAGGGACATCCCTGTATTTATTTCTGAAGATAACCGAAATTATACCTTGTAGTTCGGATCTCAGCCCTTCTCAGCAGAGCTCGTCTTCGGGGGATCTTCGTCCGGAGATGATGGAGAGCGAAACACCTCCACCTATCGCGCCTTCGTGCGAGGCGGACGACCCTGAGGTGTCGTCGCGGAGGGTTTCCCCGAGTCCGGCGGGGCCGGAAGGTCCGGCGCCAACTGGCGTGCGGTCGAAGGAGTTGAAAGATCTGCTCGGGCGAGCGTATATCTCAGAAGACACCGTGCGCTAATGGGTACGGTGATTGAAAGGGTTGCATCCGCTGAGAGCGGATTGCATGAAGCCGTCAGAAGTTTACTGACGGGTTTTGAGGTACGCAAAAATGATGTACCTTCTGACAGTTATGCATATAGAATGCGCCCTGTATAGATAGTAGCCCCTGAGACTTGGTATCTTGTCAAAAGTGACAGCGTGCCGAGGATCATAATCTCAGTTATAATATGTCGCCGTTCCTATGTAGGCGGCGGGGCGTCCGATGGCGGTCGGATGAGGAATTTGCGAACTAAGCGGCAACTTGACGAGGCGGATCACGGACATCGCTTGTCAATAAGCGGTTTGACGAGTCACAAGGTATCGACTTCTCGCGGACACCTGGTAAGGTAACAGCGCCCATGCCTTACTACTTGTATGCTTTGATGCAGATGGTGCCGCTGCTTGTGGAGAAGCTTGGCGGAACTTCGCCCGAGCTAAAAACAAGCCGAAATAATGTCTGGCGCTTTAAAGGCAGCGAAGAGCTGAAAGCGAACGGGCTGCTCACTGCCGAAGCAAAAAGGAAATGGCCGATATGGCCCTGAAGCTGAAGAATGCCGCCGACCGCTGCGGAGTTCTTGAAAAAGAACATCAAGCGGAACAAGAGGACCTGAAAAAGGCCACCGCCGAATCCAAGGATGCCCTCTCCGCGACGAGAGCTGCAAAGGAGGAGCTGAGTCAGGCCGGGGATATTGCGGCTGGAAAGCCGTTTCTGCTGCGGAGGAAATTTACGGATCCGAAGTATGCTCAGTTGGACCGGCTGTGGAGTTCGGAGGATGCTTATCTTGACTTAGCGGCGAGCGCTGCGGACGCGATCGAGCACTTCCGAGGCCAGAAGGGGCACAGAAGGGAAGAGCTATTTTGGTCGCAATTCCATAGTCCGGAGCGTCTTCTTCCGATGACCGATCGGTTGGCCGAATGGGCCGAGCTGAATCGATTATCTGGACTTGCCATGAAGCATGTCATGACTCATTTGTGGCCAGGGGGACCTCAGCCAAAGAGTTATTTTGGCTTAGTGCAACAGTTCCTTGGTGCGGTACCGCGTATCGACGCAATGAAGCGGTCGGCGTGTATCGAGGGGGCACGGATGGCTCTTGCCCGTGTCAAGGCATACTGGGCAGAGATTAAGGCCACCGACATTGCTCCCCTAGATTCGGACGGAAGCCGAATACCAGTCGAGCGCTATTTTGAGGAAGTTCTTCCGGGCGCTCGTTTAATAGAGACGCAGTGCTCGAAGGATGTTATGTTCGAATGACATGTATAACTTTATGAAACAACGTTTCAATATAATATAAGAGCTTTTTATACTTGTGCCTTCAAGTAGCAAACTACCTCCTGTGCGGCCGTTGATGTATATATAACTTGAAAGATGGCAGTCTTGACTTCATTACGCACATAGTGCGGGGTGTTTGCAAAGAAGTCGCGCTTTCACATAATCAATGTCTTGGTCCTATAAAGGAGGTGGTAGCATAGCAAACTAGGCAACCGGACTATTATGCTTTATCACTTTCACTTAGCCATAGGAGTTCGATGGTGGGGCTACTATATAGCCCACAGGGGCACCGCACTCTCCGAATTCGAAGTGCGTATGTGCTCGACGGAAAACGGCCCTTCGTTTAATGCGGAGAATTCTAAACATTCGGTGAGTCATTGAGTGGTTGACCAGTCTCTCGCTATATCATGACAGTCAGTTTTCGGCTTTCTCTCTTGAGGTGCTCGCCCGGCGAACCGGGCACAATCGCAGATAGTTCTCTTGGTGCCGCGTTAGCGATAGAAGCGGGCGTAAGGCAGCAAAACACGAGGCAGGAAAACCCAACATTTGACCAAAGACATGATTGAGACTGATGCATATAAGGCCTAACTTTCGAGGCGCGAACACTCCCTAAGGTATTCGGTCTTTATAAGCGGGCGAACAATGCCCTTGGTAACAAGCCCTGGTATCCGGTAAGTGCAAAATTCGGCGGGCCGATGCCAAAACGCCAGACCTCCTCCTCGGTTATAATAAGAGACCGGGGGATGAGTAACAACAAGAGACATTGAAAAAGGTTTACGCAGGGTCTTAATCTGAAAAGAATCCTTGCAGCGGGTCCTGCTGCTGCGTCTGCGCTGTCTCTGTTGTGCCGTATCCTGGACGGGTATAGCATGGCGTTCATCTATAAAAGAGAGGAACTTAGTTGAAAAAGATCGTGCGAAAATGTAATTGGAAATAAACAGAGTACGATTCAAAAAATGAATAAAATTGAGCTTTATTGTCTCTTGTTGTACATGCGTGGAGCCCCTTGTAAGGGGGTACGTGGCTAGTAAGCCTCATGTTTATTTATGCCGGACTCGCATAACCGTGTCTGGGGTCTGAACGACCTGCTTTAGATGCTTTGACCAGCAAAGCCGTATTAGTGTGAGGCTGTTAACGCAGTCTCACATTCTTTCATACTTGAGGGACGCTCGCAGCTTCCCCTTAATGAAATGATGCCTCGTGGACCGGGCATTTTAAGTTTAAGAGATGCGTAATGCGGTATTGCGTTAAAGCGGGCAAAAGCTTCGCGTCCCAGTAGTGCTTGATGGCTACTTTTAAATGGGGCGATGTGGAAGACCAACTTTTCGCGACGGAAGTTGTCGGGTGAGCCGAACATAACTTCCAATGGTAGGGAGCCCGTACAATGGGCATATGTGCCTGGCATTATTCCTTGGAAGGAAGTGTTGCTATGGCTAATTCTGTTTGGGTCTATCCCCATATTGCAGATTGTGTCCTGATATAGCAGGTTTAAATCACTGCCGCTGTCCATTAGGACTTGCGTAAATTGAAGTCCGTCTATTATAGGTTCTAGTATCAAGGCAGTCCATCCTGCGTTCCGGATACTTTCGGAGTAGTCCTGATGGTCGAAGGTGATTGGTTTTGACAACCAGTGTTGGGACTCCGCCGGGGTAGACTGTGCGACGTGTAGTTCAATGGGCACCGCTCTATTTTCCCCTTTGGTTACTTGAAGTAAGTTTACTGTTTTGACCTCTTTGGGAAATTCTTTTGTTTTCTGGGGCTCTGCTTGTGGTGCTCGTCATTATCCTCACTTGGTGTGTCGAGCCCCTTGTGTTCGGCGTTGAGTCTGCCGGACTGCTTGAAGACCCAACAAGTTCTGTGGGTATGGTTTGCAGGCTTCCCGGGAGTACTGTGGATTTGGCATATCTTATCCAAGATTTTGTTTAAGTTGGATAGCTCATCGCTATTATCACGAAGGGCAGTTTTTATTGTTACGCGTGAGCTTTTGAATGCAGCGTTGGCGCCACGCTCTTTGGATCGTTAATCCGGCGCTGGTCCTTGCTGCGTCGTGGTTTCCGTTCCCATCCCCGACTTGGATGTACTTGGGTCGCTGGATACGCATCTTGCTAGCCAGCTATCCTCTCCAGCATAAGCGGGTCATGAGGCTTGTCAATGCGGCCATTGTTCTTGGCTTTTCTGGCCAAGGTGTATGGCGAACCATTAAATCTCGGGACGTTGTGTTTGAAAGCTGCTAAGGCTTGCGTCCGGACGATCGACTATTGGTTCTTTTGGTGAGGAACCTATTCAGAATTTTGGGCTGACTCTCCGGGCTGTTGGGTTATGTGACTTAAATCATCTGCGTCCGGAGGTCAGACATACGTTCCCTGGAAATTGGCCCGAAAAGCATCCTCAAGCTCTTCCCAGCTGCCAATAGTGTTTTCGGGGAGGCTTTTAAGCCAATGCCGGGCTGGCCCTTTGAGTTTGAGGGGTAGGTATTTTATGGCGTGGAGATCATCTCCTCTGGCCATGTGTATGTGGAGGATATAATCCTCAATCCAGACTCCAGGGTCTGTCGTTCCGTCGTATGCCTCTATGTTTACGGGTTTGAATCCCGCTGGAAATTCATGATCCAGCACCTCATCGGTGAAACATAGAGGGTGCGCGGCGCCCCTATATTTGGGTGTGCCATGATGTTCGGATATTTGACGTGTTGTATTGCTTGCTAGAGCTTGTTTCCTTGGCCCGTAGATAGATCTAACTGGGCCATCCCTTTGGTGTGGATCCTTATGCGGATCGCGTGCCGGCTTGTGTGCGGTGCCGCTTGCCGCTCTATGTTTGCCATGTGGTCGTCTATCCGACCGGGCAGCCTCTTTGTTTTTTGACCGTGGGGGCTCTACGACCTCCTCGTCGAATTCGGGCAGTAGTTTGCGCTTTGGGTAGCTCTTTGCTTGGCGGCTGTCGCCATATTTATCTGTGGTGTTGAGTACTTTACTCCATCTCATTCGGAGTGCGTCTTCCGCTGTTCTGAGCCTCTGTTTCTGCTTTCTCAAGCTCCGTGCAGTAGCGAGGAGCTCTTTGTGGAGGTTCTTCTGCTCTAATGATTTGTCCGGCGTGAGATCGTACGGACTATTATCCTTGCCGGGGACGGGTTGTTTATCCAGGTTGGCCTGTTCGGATGGTTGCTCAATGGCATGTTCGTCGTCGGCCGACTCACCCTGCTCTATGGCTGGGTCTGTGTGGGCGCTATCTTTGTCAAGGTGGGGTTTTGAGCGGCGCTTAGGCCGCCGTTTTGACTGCTTTCCGAGGGAATTATCTTTCGCAGCGTCCCATTGTTCCTCGTTATCGCTTCCCTTAGGTGTGTCCACCATATATACGTCGTAAGTTGAGGTGGCCTTCCAGTGCCCTGTGGGCGCTGGTTCTTGATTGTCTCCGGCATCGTCGTCCATACCGTCAATGTCTTCGGAGTCGAAGTCGAGCATGTCAGTTAAGTCATCGACAGTGGCTACAAAGTGGGTGGTGGGTGGGCGTTGAATTTCTTCGTCGTCCGAATCCCAACCTTCCTGACCATAGTTCGGCCAGGGCTCTCTTGATAAAGAGAGAGACTTTAATGAGTTTAGGATATCACCAAAGGGAGAGTGCTGAAAGATGTTCGTGGCGGTGAACTCCATAACCGGCGCCCAGTCGGATTCGATTGGTAGGGGCGCGGGAGGCTCGGAGTCCGGAGAGGAGTCCGACACCTGGGAGTCACGAGCTTCGCAAAGGACAGTGATGGAGTTCGGCTCAATCGCCGTAGAGATCTCAGCCCCCGAGGTGGTGTCCAACCAACCGCCCTCGATCGGCGAAATCGGCTCCGGATTAATGGTCGGGCGGATCTTGAGTGCGACCTCCGAGGGCCTTTGTTGGTGGCGAGCTAGATCATACCCATCGAAACAGTCGCGGCACGCTTCGGCTGCTGCTCGAATCCGTCGAAGATCAAGTCTCCGGACGTCGGCCGTGTAGTTCAAGCTTCAAATATGACCGATGGCCAGGGCGTAGCTTCGATCTGCTCCGGATGGCCTAGCGAATTGGCCCTTGATGCGAAGCTGCGAATCTGAAGATCATGCGGGAGAAAAGTCTCACCTGGACTGCGTCGTTGTTGATGATTGAAGGAGCCATCGGGCCTAGAGGTGACGACATAGAGGAACTCTCAATGAAAGCACCAATGTCGGTTTCAAAACCGGCGGATCTCGGTAGGGGTCCCGAATCTGTGCGTCTAGGCGGATGGTAACAGGAGACAAGGGACACGATGTTTTTACCCAGGTTCGGGCCCTCTCGATGGAGGTAATACCGTACTCTGCTTGATTAATATTGATGATATGGGTAGTACAAGAGTAGATCTACCACGAGATCGAGAGGCTAAACCCTAGAAGCTAGCCTATGGTATGATTGTTGTTAGTCCTATGGACTAAAACCCTTGACTTATGTAGACACGAATAGGGTTAGGGTTACGAGTCGGTTACAATGGTAGGAAATCTACATATCCGTGTCGCCAAGCTTGCCTTCACGCCAAGGAAATTCCTATCCGGACACGGGGCGAAGTCTTCAATCTTGTATCTTCATAGTCCGAGTCGGCCAAAGATGATAGTTCGCTATCCGGACACCCCTAGTCCAGGACTCCCTCACTCGTCGTGATCATCGTCTTCTTGTTTCTTGTCGCGGCCCCGGGCGGCCTCTCTTGCTGGTTGTCCTTGCCGGGTGGCCTCCTTGGCATACGCTTCTTGCCGATCCTCGGCACCGTCTGGTCCTTCTCCTTGTCCGCCTCTCGTACCCAACCTTTTGCTTCTCGGCAAGCAGCTCGACTTGTCGGCAGTTACGGAGGTCGTGGCCCTTAGTGCGGTGGATCTTGCGGTATTCCTTGCGGAGCTCCACGGCTTGTCGAGAGCCGCCAAGGCCGGCGGCGGCGCACCGGCAATCTCCTTATCGGGAGCGCCTGCCTTGACCTTCTTGCCGGCACCGGTGTCATCAGATCCCTCAACGGCAAGCACGGCCTTGCCCTTGTGTTTCCTGTTGCGACGTCGGCCCTTCTTCGTCGGGGTAGCGGCGTCCTCATCGGTAGAGCCGGTTTCCGCGCCAGCGTCTTCGCCGGGGTACTTCCTTCCCTCTTCAGCCCGGGCGCATCTATCGGCCAGAACGTAGAGCTCGGCCACATCCTTAACCTTGGTCGCCGCCACCTCCTCGCGCATCTTGCGATTGCGCGCGTTCGGTGGAACGCGCTAATCTGTGGCGGGATGAGCGTCGGGATGTTGTCGCACCGGCTGAATCTGCGGATGTACTTGCGAGGTCTCCCCTTCCTACGGGGAATGATATGCGAGATCAACGGCCTGGCCATGAGATTGGTGGCCTCCTCACGAAGGCGCCAGCGAACTCATAGCGCAGATCCGACCAGAAGAAATGGAATCCACCGGCAAGTGCATCAACCAAGACATCACATTGGGCTTGAGCGCGATGGGAAATAGTTGGCAAGCACCTTGTCGTCGCGAGCCCAGCAGCCTGCATCGCAATGGTGTAGATCTTTGAGAACTTCGGACGGATGGGTCTTGCCAGTGTACTTCTCGCCGACGTCGGGCTTGAACGTGCGGTGGGATGGCCACTGGAACTGCCGCAACTCATAGGTAAAGTCCGGGCAGCCCACCTCGTAAGGTAGGCCACCGGAGCCCCCCGGTGCCGGGTGGTCCAAAGCGGGTCCCGCCCGCTTGTCCGACTGGCGACGCGTTTCGCGCCGGCGTTCGACGGTGGTTCGAGCGTCTTCGTGAGCTCGTTCCCGAAGGACTTGGCGCTGGTCGCGGAGGGTCCGCGGGTCGAACGACGCTATGGAGATGTTATCACAAGCGTCGTCACGGCGGGCCGACGCCCGCGGCGGCTGGCGAGGAGGAGGAGAGTGCACCATGGCGCAACTCCCGGTCCTCCAGCGCAAGCATCACGGTGGCTTCGGTGGAACACCGACCGAGGGTCCGCCGGTCGCGGATCGTCTTTGTTGGCGGCAGCGGCGAGGCTCGGATGGTGGCCCTCCACTCGTCAAGCTTCTCCGGAGCAGGAGGGAAGTCGAGGAGCAGTTGCGCGCGCGCCAAAGCTTCTGCCGGCGTGGGCGGCGGCGACAGCTGCGTGGATCGCGGCGCACTTCGACTTCTAACTACATTAGAAGGAGCTCCGTTACGACCCAGCAGCTACGTGCCATTTTCGCCAGCGCTTCGGTGGGCTTGCTGAACCCCTTCATCCCGTAGACGACGCACGGGGCTCTTCCCATGGCGGTGCCCAGGGTCACCAACGCGGTGACGCTGCTCGACGCGCACACCATGGGAAGAGCGCACAGTGGTCACCGTACTGGGCGTCCTCGAGGTCGCCGCGCCGCCCGGAGGTGGCACAATGACACCCCTGGAGGGCCCCGCGCCGCCTGCGGGGGGCCCAACTCCGTCTTTGGATCCGGCGACATGTAGCCGGTCGTCTGGTGCGCGAACAATGCCGCTCGCCAGGCTCTGACTACCAGGGCAATGCTGGTGCTCGCGGACCGCGACCCGGGTCCTGTCTACGACCGGTCCACTGCCCGCCTGCACCGGCACGGGCCGCTCGGCTCCCAACGAGCCGACCGCCGTGGCCGTCTTCTTCTTAGGAGCCATGGCGATGAAGAACTGCTAGGCTAACTACTAGACAAAATTCTCACAATTGTGCCCCTACCTGGCGCGCCAAAGATGTCGTTGTGGAACGACACCTATGGATCACAAGAATCCCTACTATGGTTGCCGGGGCACGGGGTTGCGAGAAGAGCAGGGCTAGTAGATAGCACAAGATCGTTACCGAGTTACGGCGCGAGGATCGTAAAACCCTAGTCCTGCTTTGGTGGGTGTATTTGAGAGAGTTCTTGAGCTCTTGAACTAGCTGTGGTCGGTCGTGGTTGAAAAGAGCCGAATCCTTCTCCAGTATGCCATGGGCCTCCTTTTATAGTCGGAAGGAGCTGCCACAGTGGCACACAGGAGGTGGAAGGGCGTACAGTGCCCTGAGTTTATCGCTCGTATTACAGGACAAGGCGCATTTAATGCGTAGCGTAGGTGTCCCCTTGCTTTATTGGGGACGGGGGCGAGGCCCGTCCCGTCCGTCGCTGCTCCTCCTCGCTTTGACACGCGCCCTGGCCAGTGAGGCGCGTGGTGCCATGTAGGCAGGCAGGCAGCTGAGGTGGCGCAGTGGTGGAGCCTTCACGAAGATCTGCATGCCGCCATGCAGGCGCTCGATGAGTTGGCCTGGGAGCTGCATGTTGCCACGCACGTGCCCGCCCAGCTGGTTGGGCTGGCAGCTGCATGTGAACAATGGTGGAAGCTTGGTTGGTGTGGGCCTGGCGGTGGCCCTGCTGGATCCTTGGTGAGGGCCTTGCCGGGTGGCCGGACAAGGGTATTGCCGTGTGTCCCGGCAAGGGTCTTGCCGTGGCGCGCTGTCGTCTCCGGCAAGGGCCTTGCCGGGGGTCTGGTGGCCTTCCTCGGCAACGATCTTGCCGAGGATCGTCGTCTTCTAATCCTCATCTGATCTTGAATATGTCTTCACAAAGATCTGCATGCCACCACGGAGGTGCCTCCCGAGCCCTGGCCCCACGTGGATGATGGCATTGGGGACCGTGGGCTCAAGGGTGGCTCGCTCTGTTGGTGTGAGACGAGCTGCCCCGACAAGGGTCTTGCCGAGGGAACCTACTTCGTCCCTCCGCTCTTTTGTGGTCTTGGCCTTGGCGTTGCTCTGATTGTCTTGGGCTTCGGTCTTACCTTGGCTCACCTCCCCTGTTCTTCTTGGTGTGACCGCGGGCGCGGCTCCGACTGCCCGTGCACAGGTAAAGGGGTACAAAAGTGCACCCCTCTTTTGGTACACCGACAACATGCATGTGTACGCATGAATTCCTCCCATCGAGTCGAAGTGGCTAGTACAACGACACGTCATGAACCGATCTCGCTCTTTGTGGGGAGCTAGTATACGATTTTTGATGCACGCGCCACGTCAATGTTGTGGAATGGTATTCAAACATGCATGCACGCAAGCATCACCTCCATACATATGCATGTAGTGGTTGCCTACGAACGGTACACTCCCTCGCGTGGTTATCGGCGACAAGCCTATATATTTGTGGGCCCGCGTGGACATCCATGATCACCTTAACCGACAACAAGATAGGTTACCATGGCGGATTCTTCATTGGTTCGTGTTATCATAGTATAGGTCATGGTGAGATTTAGACCTAATTAAGTTTGAGCGCATATACTATGCACGCATGCATGCATGAATCCCCGTTGTTGGCTTGAAGTGTGGTGTAACATACATATGCATCGTCAACCTAACCCTCACTCAGTGTGGGGATTTCTAGTTCGAAATCATGGTGCCACATCAAAGTTGTTCCATTGTTACTCAAAAACACACCTCTCCATACATATGTTTGGGCCACACGCATGCAGTGGTTGTCTACGGGGACTAGCTACTTGCGTGATTATTGGCGAGCTAGCCCATCTCCGGGGTCGCATGGACGGCCATCACTTTGACCAACAACAAGAGATAGGTTGTACAACCAAGGTGGACTATTCTTGGTCCTTTTACGATCCATCTT